>CM060685.1:11472064-12094564 GCA_030686995.1 Artemisia argyi
GGTAGACGTGATTAGGATGCTCAGGATCAACGAAGCCTTCAGGTTGACTGACATAAACTTCTTCACGGAGATCTCCATTCAGAAATGCCGTTTTCACATCCATTTGGTAAACCACCATATTCCTATGAGCAGCATAAGCCAAAAAGATCCGAACAGCTTCATGTCGTGCCACTGGTGCAAAGGATTCAGCAAAGTATAGACCTTCCAGTTGAGAGTATCCTTTCGCTACCAGACGTGATTTGTTGCGTATGACAGTTCCTTCAGCATCAAGCTTATTCTTCCATATCCATTTTAACCCAATGACAAAGACTCCGTCAGGTCTTTCAACTAATTCCCAGACTTCTAATCTTATGAATTGCTGAAATTCCTCTTGCATAGATTCAATCCAGTTGTCATAAGTCATTGCATCTTTAATGTTCTTGGGTTCTTCATGACAAACTGTGAGTGCGTAGATGCAAGTTTCTCCATCTGTGTGAAGTCGTTGTCTTGTCATAACAGGTGCATCGGGATGGCCAATAATATGAACTAGAGGATGGTCTCGGGTCCATTTGTGTGTTGAAGGGTGTAGTTGATAAGTATCTCGCATGTTAGCAGGATCCAAAGTGCGTGTTGATGACTCAGCTATATCAGGAACAGTAGGAGCTGGTGCAAACGGATTAATGAACGCATCAGGATCATGCTCTGCGGATTGTGGAACTGATAGTTGTGGTGGATCTTCAGCTGAAAGACGGGAAGTAGAACCAGTTTGTTCTGCTGTAGATGGTGATACAATTGGAGGACCGTCTCTCTCAACACTTGTGGTAGTTTGTTGAGGTGAGTCTGGTACTTGAATATGATCAGGTTGAGCAGCGGAATTTGGTGGGATCTCAGTAGGAAGGTATTCAATTGTGTCATCAAATAGTGGAGCAAACAAGGTTTCTAATTCTTTGCGGTTAAGTGGCAAAGGTTCAGCTGAAGATGCCGGAGAGTTAAGACGGTTAAATTCGGGTCCTAAGCTGTGTTGCTCAGAAGCCATTTGGGTGAGTTCATCAAAATTAGCATGAATGGTTTCTTGAATTTCTCGAGTACGACGATTCCAGATCCGAAAACCTTTAGAATTTTCACAATATCCAACGAACACTCCAATGTCAGCCTTTGCTTTGAGTTTACCTAAATCATCACGATCATTTTTCGGATAACAGAGTGCTCCAAAAACATGAAAGTAATCGATGTTTGGTTTCCTTTTATGAACAATTTGATATGGTGTTTTGCGATGACGTTTTGTGATCATACAACGGTTTTGAGTATAGCAAGCAGTTGAAACAGCTTCTGCCCACAAGTAATCTGGTAATTGAGCATTAATCAACATAGTTCTAGCAGCTTCCACTAACGTCCTGTTGCGTCTTTCAACAACTCCATTCTGTTCTGGACTTCTAGGAATAGATGTTTGGTGTTCAATTCCCACTTTCTCATAATAAGACCGAAGTGTCTGGTTCTTAAATTCAGTTCCATTGTCAGTTCTGACGATTCGTACTGTGTTGCGAAGCTGAACTTGAATTTTGGTGAGAAAGGTGATGATCATCGAAGGGGCCTGATCTTTACTTCGTAAGAAATAAACCCAAGTCCATCTGGAGAAGTCATCCACAATTACTAGTATGTAGCGTTTACCATTGATACTTTGAACACGCATCGGTCCACACAAATCCATATGTAGCAGTTGCAGAACATGATTCGTACTGTGCTCAGGTTTATTAGGAAAATGAGCACGAGTACTTTTCCCTTGTTCACAGGCTGGACATAAGTGATCTTTGGTAAAGCGGAATCTTGGAAATCCCTCAACAAGTTTGTAACGAGCAAGGTCAGTCATAGTTTTGAAATTCAAGTGCGAAAGACGTTTGTGCCATAACCAAGATTTAGTCGATTCCGCTTTGGAGAGAAGACATATCGGAGATGTTGCAATCATATCTGACATTGAAATGGTATAAAGATTCGAGCCACGTGAGCCAGACATAAGGTCGTTTCCATGTAAGTCACGAACAAAGCAAGTTTTCTCTCGAAATGCAACTTCTAGATCTCCATCACAAAATTGACCAACAGAGAAAAGGTTGTGACCAAGTCCTTCCACATAGTAAACACGACTTATTTCGATGTTCCCACTTACATAGTCACCATATCCCATGATTAAAGCGTAATGATCATTCCCGAATCTGATAGTGCCAATAAACTTTGAAACAAAGTTGTGTAACAGTTTGAGATTGCCTGTCATATGTCGGGTGCATCCGCTATCAACAATCCAGAGAACAATCTGTACCACCTGCATCAACAGAAGAAGACACGGATGGAACAGAAGTAAGGGTGGAACCCAAAGAAATTGCGGGTTCCTGTTGGTTAGAAACACATGTATTCAATAATTTAGGGATCCACTTAAAGTCTGGTTTGTGTTGTAACCAACGTTGCCAATTCCAACTAGTATTTGCTTTCTTAATGTTAAATGCACTAGTGGTTGGCTCTGTCCTAGATTTGTTCTCGACACTTATGGGGGTAACTTCAACATCATTAGAGACCGTAGAAGACGGCTTTCCTAAGTTAGACTTAGAGGCAATAGTGGGCCTAGAAGGAATGCGTGTCCTACGTTTCTTATGACGATTGAGAAGAGAATTAGCAATACATTTAGTATGATCACCAGATGATACGCTTTTACGACAAAACACACAAGATGCATTAATATTCAAAACATTCAAAGGTTCATCATTCGTTACATTTAGATTTTGATTACAATTTGCCAGATTAGAATCTAAATCTGATGCAACATGAGTTTTATTCAAATTCCTAAGTTGGTCTTCTACTTCTTGAGCTTCTAGTTGTCCTCTTTTACGTTGCCAGAGCCTATTCTTCTGTTTACTGTTTCGCTTGGGTCTGCTAACGCTATTAGGGGAGACTAGTCCTGTAGAAGTGGAGTTTGCAACATTAGTATTTTGAACAACCTTTCTTTTAGCAGTTTTGTCTAATTTATACATTCCTGGTGCTATCACCGTGGTGTCAACCATCTTTCCTTTTTCAAGTGTCTTAATTTTCTCTTTCAACTCGATGATGATGTGATTCTTATCCTGAATATTAGACTCAAGTATACCATTGCAATATTTGATGTCTATGTGGTTTTGTAGAAATTCGTCATTTTCAATTTTTAACTTCGCAATTTCTTTCTCATAATTGAGACACAAACCTTTTAAAGACTCATTGTTTTTGCAAAGTTGACAAGAGTTTGAAACATTGTGACTTTGAAACTTCAATTCCCTTTCAAGACTTTTAGCTTGACACCATTCAAGCCTTTGATTGAGTAGACTGACTTGTTTTGAAAATTGTTTTGTCACATCATCATTTTTAATTCTCAGCTTTTCATTTTCCATTCTGAGTGTCTCAATTTCCTCATTCAACAGATTATTATCAACACAATGATCATTCTTAAGCATAGAAGTACCAGAATTATAAAGATCATTCATGATAACAGACAAAATATCAGCACAGAGAACTTGTTCCAAGAGTCGATCAGCATCATTTTTGAAAACTTTTGTTTGTAGCTTTTGGACCAAAATCTCATTTTCAGCAGTATCAAAAACGTTTATCATATTTTTGACCTCCTTTTGAAGTTCCTGATCCCAACGTGTAGCACATAAACGGAGGTGTTGAACAATTGGTTTCATTTGTTTTTGAAAAATATCTCTCTTTTCTCGCTCGTAAGCGGATTGAAAAGTTTCAATTTTTATTTCAGAATTGCGTTCAATTGTTTCCTCCAAAATATCGATGTCTTCCATAAAGGTTTTGAAATAATTTAAGACACGACATCTTGGTAAAGTAAGTTCACCAGATGATGGTAAAGGGCCATTTATTTGTACTACAGGTGGGACAGGAGCTGCATTGTGAGATGAAACATATGACTCTTCGATAAACCATGATTTCTCAGGTAATTCCTTTTGAGTAACAAATGATTTTGAAAGTGGAGGAGCTTTCGAATAGTCATATGGTGTCCAATATTGAACTTGACTCATTTTAGATCGACTCTCTTCTTCAAGTTCTTCTTCCTCCTCAGTATCAAAAACAACAGCACGCACAATCGTATTATCAAAAAAATAATCCATACTGTAAATTTTTGGAATTTCTTTGAATGCTGTGTGAAGAAACATTGAATTGTAATCACCAAGTGCATATCCTGTATTGGGTTTCGGTTTTAAAGTAAATTTCTGAATTGTTGTGACAGAGTTCCCGTGTTTGTAAACAATGTGACGAAATTCTTTGAGTTGTTGTTCAAGATCAACAATATCACCGAGTAAGTTATCTATGTACTTCCTTTACCGTATTTTATGTTCATGAAAATCCTTTTTGCAACTTGACAATTCTGTTTCTGTTTTTGAAAGTTCAGTTTGAAGACATTCAACTTGTTTTTTCAATTCACACTTCTCACTTTCAAGTTTCGAAATCAACTTTCCGTTTGACTCAATTAAATCTTGCATTTTGCGTTGAAGATCTTGTTCTTTATTGTAAGACTCTTGAAAAGCTTTTTCAAAACTTTTTGTGTGTTTAATCTTCTCTTCCTGATTAGAAAGCTGAATTTTATAACACTCAATGTCCCTTGCAAGTGCTGCATTAGTTTCTTTTAAAACTTTGTTTTTCTCGTTGCACTTAGCAATTAGCAATTGTTGAGCATTCAGTTGTTTAGATAACATTATGAGGTCAGGGTCTGGATCAAATGATGGTTCATGTTGTTCTAGCTGATCATATTCATCATTCTCAATAGGATCATCAAATGAGACAACTGTGTCATCATCAAATATGACAACTGTGCTTATTTGTTCATCTGTTTGAGAGGATGAAGATGATGTAGATGGAACAACTTGCACCATATCTGATTCAGAAGCCGAGGGTGATATAATATCATTAATAAAGCATGCATTGAAGTAATGTACCTGAGACAAGCCGTCAGTGTCATACACTGGACCTGAATCATTGAGCTTAAGTTCCTGCATGTTGGCCATAAGCATCACAGCTGCATTAGCTTCCAGATCTTCCATATCATCATCACTGTGTACATTTGTTGTCGTGTTCAGGGAAATGTCCATCCTTTTCATCTTGAAGAGCCATGAGTAATGCCTGCTTGTGAAACTTACTACCCCGAGTCCGTGGTTTAGGACATGCAGTCGCAATATGACCTTGTTCATTGCAGTTATAGCACCAAACTGCATTCCCTGAGTTGGAGGTTCTAGTTGCAACTGGTTCAGATCTTTGCTGAGAAGATCCTGAGTTGTTCCTGAACCCTCCATTGTTACTAAACCTTTGACCATTCCCATAGTTTCCTGAAGAGCTTCCCGAACCAGATCGACCATAGCTACGATTCTGAATTTCCACTCTTCCATCATTAACAACAGCTTGATTCCTTGTATTCGAAGATGAACGTTGACGGTTGTTTGTTTTGTTGGAGAATTTGCTGAAAGCACGAGCAATAAGAGCAAGTCCCTGATTCAACGTGTTAAAGTCATCATCGTCATCATCATTGGAGTTGGAGTAGTACACAGCATCATTGTTGTTTGACGGAACAAGTTGAGTAGAAGAATCTTGTGGAGATGAATCATAAGGGACCATTTGGTTCGAGTTGGAAGATTGTGGATAACTGAAGTAGTTTTGCTCTTGAACATATGCATGATTTGACATTGGTGGTGGAGCATAGGGAGATTGAGCTACGAGAGCCAAAGAATTTGGTGTTGATGTTGGTGTGTATCCTCCTCGTAGAGCTCTATCTTTTTCCACTTCAGGTTCATGGTGTTTCAGAAAATCATACAACAAGCCATATGGAGCATCATGAAGATTCTTCGTCTGACGAACAAATGTCACATATTTATGCCAATCAGGGCCAAGACTACCAACAAATTTGGAGTTCACAGCGATCCTTGGTACTGTGATTTTGTGACGTTCCAGATCATTGACCACATTTGTGAAACGATGATAGTAGGATTCAAGTGACTCTCCAGGTTCAATTGTGATGTCAGTGTATTCCATGTAAAGCTTGGATTCCATGTCATCTTTGTTCAATTGAGTTCCTTCCATAAGGAGATGAACGTGTTCCCACATAGCTTTGGCTGTTTTCTGAGCATCGACACTGCGATAGATCGGATTAGGTATACCTTGAAGTATATAAGCCATTGCATACTGATCAGCTTCACGATGTAGTTTCTGTTCTTCAGAGAGTGAAGATTCTGGAAGGGGTCTTTCACCAGGAGGACGTGGAGGATCAGCATTTGGATCACCAGCTTCAAATCTTGTTGGCCACTCAAATGGTCCTTCAAGTATCACTTGCTTTAAGAACTGCCCATCAGGTTTCTTTAGTTCAAGAAATCTTAAGAATCGACTTGACCATTGAACATAATTCCCAGGTGTTAGCATTGGAGGTGTTTCAAGTGATCCTGCCTCATGTCGGGATTGTTGAGTTGTAATAACTTCACACATTCTGTCAAACCAGTGAGGTTGTTTGGAGGAAAACTGAGTGGTTTGTTGTAGCACTTGATATGGTTGCTGTTGAGGAATGAGTTGTTGTTGCATCATTAGGTAATGTTGTTGTGGATTGTATTGAGGAGGTTGTTGATTCATTATGTGCGGAAGGTATTGTTGTTGCTGATACTACTGAGGTTGTTGTTGCTGAGGTGGATGTTGTTGAACATAAGGGAAGTAGTGATTAGGTGGTTGAGACATCTTTCGTGATTATGGTAAACAAAGATCGTTAAAGATTAATAAAGGTTGAAATTAGTGTTGAGAAACGTGATATTAAGTTCGGTATGTTAAGATGTTGTTTCAAACTTGGTATGTAGTGATTAGTCCTTCAAACTCGATATGTTCAATTAGGAAGTCAAACTTGATAAGGCCAAACTTAAAATTCAAACTTGATAAGTCAGATTCCAAACTCAATAAGTCAGAAAATGCCAAACTCGAAAAATCAGAAAATTCCAAACTCGATAAGTTGTTCAAGTCCAAACTCGATAAGCTGTTTCAATTCCAAACTCGATAAGATGTTCAAGTCCAAACTCGATAAGTCTTTAAGTCCAAACTCGATAGGAAAGAAGTTGCCAAACTCGATAAGTCAGAAGTTCCAAACTCGATAATGTAAAGAAATTTGGACAGAGTAACTCTTTAAGAAAGTAGTAACTGATCCTAACTCGATAATCGATTAGGAGAACAAGGCTAACTCGCCAAATTACAAAAAAATCCAAACTCGATGGAATTAAGTTACCTAACTCGATAGAACTAACTTAGCTTTCTAACTCGATAAGACTTTAGAACTTCTAACTCGATAAAACTTAATGTAATTCTAACTCGATAAAAAACTAATGAAATTCTAACTCGATAAAATCCAATGTAACTTCTAACTCGATAAAGTTCAATTTGACCACTAACTCGATAAATAACGTATGAACAGTAACCGAATCTTTAGAAAAATCACTTTGAAACCAAGTTTTTCTACCAAATCAAACCTAAAACAACCTATATAATCCCTTGACGAATGATACCACTTGTTAGGTCACCATTTCTACAACATAATCACATAAGAATTCTAGAGAGAGAAAGAGAGTTTAGAGAGAGAGTGGAAGGAACACCTAATACCAATATGAGACAATTAAACTTACTAGTGAACCAACCAACCTCAAAATGAGGTTATACATAGGTATTTATAGATAAGGATTAGGGCTTCACTAAACTTAGACAATATGACATACTTAGCCCTTGAACTTTATCCAAACCTATAAACCAAGCTTAAAGCTTACAAAATATATAAAACAACATATGTTATAATTAAGTAATGCAACCTATACCAAAACTCAATGACCGACACTTGAAATAATAAAGTCTATTCCCAACAAACATTGTCCCCAATGTTCAAGTAAAGAATGTAAAAGTGAAATAAGTAAAAAGAATGAAATCAAATACTCCCCTGATTCGCTCGGTATGGAAAATAGGATGGCCAGGTTAAATCTTCCTCCAAGAAAATGAACAATCAAAGCTTCCCTTCCAGAATATAAATCATCTTCTTGTCATACATAACCTGTAAAACTTGACAAAATAGACAAGACAACCTCGCGTAAAATCGGCGGCATCCTATATAAGTTACTAAATCCTAGAAAACAAGATAAGATATAATGCTTGTGGAATGAAGTTTGCAGATCTCCTGGAGATTATAAAACTTAATAATTCACAAAAAACCATAAGACTCCGTTAGAAAAACAAAACCGGTAAAATTTCCAGATTTTTACTCCTGACGCCGTCAAGAGTAAACTCCTGACGCCGTCAGAAGTGACCTGCAGAAATTCTTATGTTAAGTTTCTGGAAAATTTCTGGAAAAACTTGGTCCTACTTCCTGGAAAATCCTGCAAAACTTCATTATGACTCAATACAAGCATTTGACTCTAACAAGTACGAATATACATGTTCATTTAATATTGTGGAGAATCATGATCGGTTTGTTTCTTAAAAACATATTTGGGGTTTCCCCTTACACTTATCTTTTGCAAAAATACCTTTAGGTGGAGTTAAGACTAGGCCAAAAGAACAAAGTAAAGTATTTCCACATTTTAGTTTAGAAACATGATCTACCAACAATAAAAATTAAGCATGCATACGGAAGCAAATAACAAACAAACAAATAAAATCACACAAAACATGGGTTGCCTCCCAAGAAGCGATTTTCTTTATTTACGAGTCTTGTAGCTAGACTCAAGGTCATGGGTTACTACGTGACTTCATCATTGGTTTCATTCTCTAGGTCGTCTTCTAAACCAGTGTCGCTTTCATAGTGCAAGTACTTCGGGTCTTCGAACTCGAAAACATCTTGTCGATACTTAGAACCAAGCTTACTAACATTCTTAAAGAATCCACATGATAAATCAGAGATGTTTTCACACCCTCTCCTAACATCTTCATCACACAAGATAAGTTGGGAGCTCATCTTATCAAGCCCGTCACAATCGATTTCCTTAAGATCTTTTCTCTTGTATGGCGTTTGGTATGAAATCCTCCTAATCCCATCAGTGAAGGTCATGATTCCATGCAAGTCATCCACTATCAACTTAGTGATTTTACAGAAAGGTGCTCCCAAAACTACTTATGATAACCTGGGGTCGACATAGTCTTCTATGTTATCCACAATTGTGAATTCCATAGTGAATGTCATATTTCCTACGAACACCTGTATTTCATGATCCTTACCAACCACTTTCTCTCCCTTGTAAATCATCCCCCATCTGCAAATATTGTTATAATGGAACAATGACATAAAATTCTTTGGCAGGAATACGTTAATGTAGATGTTATCGAAGTACTTATGACCGATCATGCATGGGATTTTGAGATTATTCGGATCACGCCGTCTTATCTTCCCCGACTCTCCATCCTTTGACCCATATAGATTCCCCTCAAGAGAGGGACGATACTCGTACACCTCCTCATTATCCTTACGAAAAATTACCTTCCTAACACCATTGGTGAGTAATACACTACCATCTTTCTCATCAAGGATTGCTCCCGATTCATTGATAAATGGTGTCCCAAGGACAAGGTTGGTCAACGTTTGATTGGTGAGAGGGTTCACGTCATTAACCACGGTGAGGTCAGTATTGTAAACGAGCTCTCCAATCCTAATTGGTAGATTTTCCATTACTCTCTCGCATGCAATGCGTTCTGGGAAGGTTTCGTGGTATAGGGAAAGGGGGATTATGTTGACTGGAAGCTAGGATCTATATGACTATCGGTTAAGAGCTTTTCCTTAATGGTACAGGGGATCTTGAAAACTTTAGGGTTACTTTCCTTAGTCTTATTGCTATTCCCACTAATAACGTCCTCCATTTTTCTCTCGGGTTCTTCTATAATAGATTTACCCAAAATGGTTGGATTTCTCTCATGCTCTTCCGATTTCTCTTTCCCTTCATCCGGGGTGCCGGATTCTTGCGCGGTGTATTGCTCGGGAGAGTTGGTAGGTTTTTTTGCCGAATCATGGTAAACCCTTGAGGTCTCATCTTTAACTGTCCGACTGGATTTGTTAGTTTGCTGTTGGGTTGGGTTGGACGTTGAAGCAGATATCGTGGTGATGGTGTTTACGAAGTGGATTGGTCCTAGGGGGTTGACAGGTTCTTTTCCGTTAGGAGATAGATGTTTGAATAACTTGCTAGGACTTTTTATTTTCACAGGGGAGGCTGGTGGACTTATGACGGTAGCAGATTTAACCTCATCAATGTGAATGGGCTTACTATCAACATGCTCTTTGATAGCAGTCAACAGATTACAAATCTTGTTGTTCACATCAGTCTGCTGTTGTCTAAATTTAGCCTCGAGTGTAGCGAGCTGTAATTCTTGAGATAGAATGAATTTTTTTAAAGTATCTTCACAGCTTTGCCTAGGAATGCCTTGTGATGGAAAATGCTCGGACCAAGTGAGTGGTGAGGAGTCATTGAAGGATACGCTTCGCGTTTGGTACCCTCTAAAATTAGGTTTATCCTTCCATGCCTCATAGGCTTCGCCAGAAGTTCGAGGACCCTGACCTACGTGTGATGATGTGAATTCGTTATAGGCATGTTTTGGAAGTTCCATGCAGTTATGAGTCTCATGAGGGTCATTGCATAGTTTGCATGTAGAAGCGATTCTGCTTACTTGGCTTGAGGGTTTTTGAGCTTCGTAAGATTTCATGAGAGACTTGACTCAACCTTCAAGTTCCATGATCCTACGGTCGGGAGTGATAGAATTGTTCGAAGGCAAAGATATTGCCTTGACCGTTTTGTTCAAATCACGGGGATCATTCCAACTTTTGTTGTCATAGAGAGCAAGATCTTCTATGAGTTCCCATGATTGTTCCGCACTAAGATCACGTAGCTTACCACCGGCCGATCGGTCAATGGCTCGCCTCGTGGAGATGTCGATATGGTCATAAAAAATTTGGACTTGGAGCCAAAGATCTATGCCATGATGAGGGACTTTTTGGAGAAAGTCCTTGAAACGAGTCCATGCTTCATAAAGAGATTCATTTTGATGTTGTTGGAACATCAAGATGTCATTTCTAAGCTTAGTAGTTCTCCCCAGTGGGAAAAATTGAGCAAGGAAATGAGTGGTGAGATCATCCCATGTGGTGATGGATCCCACGGGTAAACGCTCAAGCCATTGACTAGCTTGATCCCGTAGAGAGAATTGGAATAGGCGTAAACGGGTGGTCTCTCTAGTTTCAACACCTAGGTCTATGGAATCTACGATTTTGAGAAAGTCCTTAAGATGTTGGTTTGGATCTTCAGAACGAAGTCCATGGAATGCACATCCACTTTGCGCCAACCGGATGGTGTCGGATCGCAAGGGGGTCACATTGGCTCCGGTGAGCTCAATGGTGTTTCGGTAGCCTTGGTGGCTAGGTTGGGAATACTCTCCTAAGGTTTGGGGCCTAAGGGGTTCTAATGGTGGGTTTTGTTGTGGTGGGATGACGGGTTCAAAGATGTTACCACCTTCCATGATGTTGGATGGTAAAGAGTTACAAACAAAAGCACAAAGAAATGAGATAGACTAAAGAAGACCTAAAAATAAAAATAAAATCTTACTAGAAAGGAATCTAGCAAGTGGACCTAATAAAAAGAAATTCTAACCTAGACAATAACTATTCCCCGGCAACGGCGCCAAAAACTTGATGCGTGGGAATCGCAACAGGCTTTACCTCTCGAGGGATCTCGAGAAGCTTACAACCCCCACCAGGCAGTGTACCTGATCGTTGTAGTATAGTATAGTGACAAGTACCGGGGGATTGATCGTTCAGCTTAGGAATAGTGTCGCTAGGATTAGAAAGCCTAAATACTAGTTCTAAAGGTGAGGGATGATTATTTTTGTGTTTTTATATTTTACGGAAAGCAAATTAAAATCTCGGGTTTGAAGGATTTGGGCGGAATTAGTTGCTAATCAACTAACCCAATACTAAGATGCAATCAAAATAAAATACTAAAAATGAAAATAAACTAATTTATACTAAGGTTGTGAGCAGTAATTGGAGAAAATGTGTTTACTTAGATTTCACTACTCCCTAGACATCTTTTACACGTTAATTACTTGTTATAATTGCATGGATGACGGATCGTATTCTTTAATACCATTCATGGGGTGGCACACATAACTCCCTAATTCTATGAGCTCTTATCTCCTCCTACACCATGCCCAGCACAACTATAGGGATTGTAAACAGTGGCTCATGCATTAAATACAACCAATAAAGACCTAGTGCGCGTTGGTTCATGTTTCTTAAGACGTTCAAGCATGTTACCAATTGGAGATCTGCCAGTTTTCTTAAGCCTAACATATAAATCATTCATCCAAGACAAGAATAAACAAGTAATCAACACATAATCAATATCTAGGTTTCATTAGATCTAAGCAAACACAAGATAGATCTAGCCTAACATGATGGAATTAAGACAAGAACAAGATATAGACAACCAACACATAGACATATTGATTGAATTAGAAGAACACTTATCTTGATTAATCATGCAAGGTATCAAGGGGTTGGAACCCTTGAAAAACCTGTAAGGTTACACCAAAATCGTACTTAGGGTTTCTCCCAAAACTTTTTTTCTCTTAATGTGAAAAATTAGAAAACTATATATAGAAAAAGGGGTCTGACGGCGTCAAGACCAATTAGGTGACGCCGTCACCTCGCCGCCAAAACAATCCTCGGACTACCTAGATCTACATTTGACGCCGTCAAGTACAAAACATTTCCAGGCCGTCATGACTTTTACTCTTGACGCCCTACCTTCAGGACGCCGTCATGCACTGTTCCCAGCATGGAAAATTAAGACTTTGGCATTTTCTTCACTTTTATGCTCCAAAAACGTCCGAATTGCTTCTTTTTCCAGATTTCACTCCCAAAGTACCTAAAATCACAAAAGGAACGATTTAGGGCAATATTTGATCAAATAAATTCGGATTTGGGCTTAAATGACCCCCTAAAAACGGATCATTTTTCGCCTCATCAGCCTTGAAAGCTAGAAAGGAATCCAACAACGAAGATAGCTCATCTTTCGAAAGTGATGACGAAGAATATGCCATGGCCGTAAGAGATTTCAAGAAATTCTTCAAATGGCGAGGAAGATTTGTTAGACAACCACACGATGAAAGGAGAGCACCTCAAAAGAATAATGATGACAAGTATAGCAAGAATGAGAGAAAATGTTTCAAGTGTGGTGATCCGAATCACCTCATTGGAAAATGTCCAATGATGACAAGAGATCAAAATCAAAGAGCATTTGTTGGAGGAGCTTGGAGTGATAGCGATGAAGATGAGAAAGAAATAACAAAGGAAGAAAAGTGCCTCATGGCTAAGACATCAAGTGAGGTACGTTCCGAAACCAAATACTTTAGTGATGAAAATTTATCATTAGATGAAAAAGACTTAGATAGTGAATACAATAGATTATGCAAACTAGGACAACAAGTAATGGCTAAAAACAAATCACTAAAATACATAAATAACCAATTAGAAAATGAAGTACTAGAACTAAAAATTAAAATACATCAACTTGAAAAAGGTAAAGAAATTTTTGAAGAATGTAAATCATGTCAAGAGCTTAAAAGTGAAAACAACAAACTTAGGGAAGAAATTTGTAAACTTGATAAATTTGAAAATAGTAGTAACTCACTTAGTAAAATTATAAGTATTCAAAGAGTATCCGGAGATAAAACCGGTTTAGGATTTAACTCAACCGAAACTTCTACAAGTGAAATTAAAAATGTTAAATTTGAAAGTGAAATAAAGGAACTAAAACCTTCAAAATCTAATCCTAAGTATATACTCATAAATGATAAGAAAATACCTCTCGCTAGTAATGAAGAAATAAAACCGTTTTATAAACCATCTTTAAAAACCGAAGTAGGATCGTCTAAACCTAAAACAAGATCTAAAACTCCACCACCTAGGAAACCAAATAATTCTTACCCTAGACCTAAAACACCTCAACCAAGAGCAAATCAAAATAGACGAAACTTTAACAATAATCAACAAATGTGGAACTTCAATCCGTGTGGAATGTTTCCACCATATATGCACCCAAGTCAAATACAAAACATGTTCGGATCAAATAACTTTGGTCAAATGAGACAATGGGGACCAACATAAAAATATTCGCTATTCAAACATGGAAACTTTTGATGTCACCTCTTGTTCGGACTATTCCTTGAAGACTTTGAAGATAAACGCATTGAAGACGAAAGGTACACATTTCCTTTTATTTTCTTGTCAAGAAATGCATGCTTAGTTTAGTATCTAGTTTTTATGTGATTTTGTTGGGCTCATTGTTTCCTCTAGTTTACATATATATATATATATATATATATATATATATATATATATATATATATATATATATATATATATATATATATATATATATATATATATATATATATATACTTAGCTATATCTAGGATCATATAAACTAGAAAATTCATTTGTTGATTTTCTAGAACTAGAAATTGTTCGTTTACGAACCTTTTCTTTCCCCCATTTGCCTTATTGAACTTTAATGTTCAACAACACTCATGCTGATGTAGAGAGATGAGTCGAAAAATCTATGGATGAAACAAACTCCCGTCTTCCGTTGCATACGTCTCCCTCCTATATTCTCGTCTTAAAAGCCCATACTATATATATATATATATATATATATATATATATATATATATATATATATATATATATATATATACTTATAAACCTTCCACAACTCTCTCGTCCACTTGACAACTTGATAAATTTCATCCGAAATGATCAAGAAATTTTAATTGACGAAATGTCAAGTAAAAGTGTCAAGTAATTCCTTTCGTGTGAATACTCTCCAACGTATTTTTGATTAAATATAAATCTAATGTATATATAAATATGTCCTTGTTCTTTCCAGAAACCAAAACCAGGAAAAATCAAAATTTGGAGGGCGGCCCCTGATTCGCCTTAAACTAGTTATCTTTTATTTCTCAACCACTTGTGAATAGTCAATAGTAAAGTCAAACTAATCAAAGGCAAATGCTTCCGAGGAATACAGTGTTTTCCCGGGTGGTAATGTCCCAACGAGGTTGTGATGATTAAAAACGAATCTGTGATTAGTGAATGTGAACAGGTAAGGGTATAAAAGTGTGTGTGTGTGATATAGACTAGGGTTTATAAATTAAAATAACTATTAGAATGATTACGTAAAAGCTAGGTATCTAAAACGTTTAAACGTACACCAATTTAAAATCAGACGCGACTGCGTACTGAGAAAAAGGTGAGTTTTAAGAAAAATAAACTAAAGGGTTAAAAATGAAGATTCTATAAACTTAAACTTAAAATAAAATTAAACTAAAAATAAAACTATTTTTTAGATTATTATATTATTTATTATTAATTATTTAAATAAAAACTATTTAACTATTTAATTATAAAATTATAAATACTACAAATTTAACTAAAAACTTATAAAAATATTTTCTAAACCTAAAATAGAACTTGAAGAAAGTATAAAAAATAAAAATAAATCTTTTTGTCTTTTTATGAATTTTTTATTAATTAAAAACTATTAATATTAATTAAACTAATTAAACTATTTTAAATTACAAATAATATTAAACTAACCTAGAAAATTATGAAAAAATTTATAAAACTATTTTATAACATTTAGAAGCTAAAAAAATATAAAAACTAGGTGTTGCTATATAAAAATTAATTATGCTATTTATAACTTATTTATTTATTAATTACTAATAAAACTATTTTTAAATCTAATAAATATCAAATGATATTATAAAAATCTAAGAAAATTATTTAAATTACTTTAACCTATAAGGAAATTAATAAAAATATAAAAACACAAATTACTTAATTAAAATATTAAAATGAAAATTAAAATTAAATTGAATTAAATATAAACTATCACTTAATTTTATATTGTTTTTTCTTGATTTTTATTTTACAAAACTATATTATACATAAAAACAAGCAACTTTTGTAAAAACAATATTTTTAGAACTTATTAATAAGCACTGTGGAAAGCAATAAGCTCCACAGTTGACCAAGTTTGACCAAATAAGCAAATAAGCTCTACTGAGCTTATGTGGGACCCACTATGGTAAAAGTTTGTTCCCCTGAGTTAGTTGGACATGTATGAGTATGATTTGATCAGATAAGCTAGTGGAATAAGTTAATAAGCACTTAATAAGCTCTTGATTACTTGCTACACATCTGAAAATGGGACAGAGATGGGAATGGGTTTCAAGTGGGGTCCACTGGGTTTCAGATCAAACAAAGAGTTAATCTAAGATCTATGGTAGGAGGGGGGTTGAGGGAACCTATTTATAACTACTGGGGCCCACTGAGGTGGTCACAAACCACCACCAAAGGTGGTGGTGTGACTGAGCTGCTGATGCAGGGGAATACCCTCACCCTGCAGTTGTGATTAGGGGTGAGTGGGGCCCAACAGAAAAATCTTAAAAATATGAGAACTATGAGACACTAAAGTTGAGCTGTTGGACTTGAACTAGGAACAAATTTCAGCTCATAAAACCTATTCCTAAATTCTACAAAAATCTCTCAAGATTTGAGAAAATCTGAGAGATGAACTTTTGACTTTTTAAGATTTTTGTCCTACTTTGACTAAAATGGATTTCTGGTTGATCCTATTGATTAAATAAGATATAATACACTTAAATAAAACTAACTTAAGCTTAAGCTACAACTAATGAGCTTATGTGAGGTTTATTGGGACTCAAACCCACAACAGTTAACAGCTAAGGGTGAATTATGGTGATTTTGACTATTGGATGTTTAAGGATTGGTTTTTAGGCTTAAATTGACTTACCTAGACCTGATGCATGTTAACTAAGTTAAGAGCAATAACTTAAGCTCCCAAATTCCTACTGAAACAAGCACAGCCAAACACCCCCTTATGTATCTGTTATGGTGATTTAGTAAGATTTCCACTGATTCAGGCCATGATCTTTAAACCTAAGCTCTTATAATGGTGTAATAAACTTAAGTGGGCACAGAAATATCAAAAATAACAACAACAACCTAAGAATTCAATAGATGTTAATTATCACAGTCACAAAAAAAATCTAAAGAACCAAAGATTTTCTTGAACAAGCATTCAACATAACTTCATAAACTTATTATATTAATCCTAATAAACATTAAAACACATAAAAATTCCAACATTAGAAGATGAAACAGTGATTTGCAAAAATTGAAAAATGACTTACAAAATTGGATCCAACTGAGAATAAGTGAACCAAGTACCATAAACTATTCCTAAAGCTCACCAATGAGCACTACAACCAGTGTAATCCAAAATCACCATGCTCCATTGCTTGTATCATCATCTTTCTTGATTTTTTTTATTATTTTCTATTTAATGTGATTTTTTATGTATTTTTGCTTATTGATTAGAAACTGAGTATACTGCTAAGTAAATATTATAAAAGCTTTTTAATGACTTATATAAGCTCATATGATCATTGAAACAACTATTTAACAAGATAAAAGTGAAAGTGTCAATTTCACTTAATTTTGCCAAATCAAAATTTATCAAACAGCACTTGAATTTAAGCTTAAAGAAAAGTAATATTACACTGAAATTATGGATTACAATTGTTTTAAACCAGAAATTACAAATAAAAACCGAATTACACTAATCTCGACACTAAACTATATTAAGCTATTCTAATAATTCTCCTCTGCTGCTTCATTCTTCTTTTAAATGGACTTTTGAGGTACCCACTAGTGTTCTGACACAATCCCACTTTAGTTTACAGCCCTTGGATCACTACAACACATCTCCACCGTTTAAATGCAATTTGGCGCCAAATTAGTCTTGGGACAGAGGAGGTTGCTTGTGAGGGTTTTAAGGCATTAAATGTGCCTTGGGAGCTTGTGGAGGTGGAGGGATAAGTAAGAAGAGTGGGGAGCAAGTTGTGGACAGGTGTGGAGTAGTAGCAGGGTGAGGTGGAGAGGTAGGGGATGACTGGTGAGGGTGGTTTGATTTTGTTGACCGGGCATTGACCACGTTTTAAATAAAACGGGGTGTGGGCTGGTTTGTACTTGGGCTGTGGGATTGGGCTGGAAAATAGGATAGTGGGTGGTGGGCTTGGTGTTGGGTTTTTATTTTGGTTTGGTTTAATAACAATAAGGGTCCGTTTGTATAATAACTAACAAGGACCAATTTTGTAACATGCTGGAAGTTGAGGGGCTGTTTGTGGCATATTTCCAAATTAATCACAAGGGTCATAATTGCCAATAATGAATAAGCCAAGGACTAAAATTACATATTTTTCCATTTTTAAATATTAAAGGACCATTTATGTAATTTTCGGATTTTTGAGGGACTAAATATGTAATTTCTCAAAATATTATCAAAAGG
This sequence comes from Artemisia argyi, assembly GCA_030686995.1. Lineage (NCBI taxonomy): Eukaryota > Viridiplantae > Streptophyta > Magnoliopsida > Asterales > Asteraceae > Artemisia > Artemisia argyi. Next base: position 11,490,487 of record CM060685.1, read on the forward strand.
TCCAGTTTTGTAAAAGTTGAATAGTATAGGGACCTTAAATGATAATTTTTCATTTATTGCAATTTAAAACACCCCGGGGACTATTTTTGCCAAACTTGTAAACTCCAGGGACCAAACATGTAATTTTACCAAACTTATCACCCAAGGATCATTCCTGCAAAAGATTATTAGTATAAGGACCAAAATTGCTTTTCTCAAAGTTTTTACATCCCAGGGACCATTTCTGTCAATTTCCAAAGTACAGGGACTAAACTTGTAATTTTGTGAAACTTTGCACCAAAGGACTAAATATGTAACTTTATGATTAAAAAGGACCTTTGGTGACTTTTTCATGTTTTTAGAATAACCAGGGACTAGTTTTGCCAATTTATGAAATTTGAGGGACTGAAACTGCCAATTATGCAAACTTTGTACGTTTTTCATCTGTTTTTGCATATTTTGCATTTGAAACATATAAAACACACCTTTAAGATATTTTAAGTATTTTGATACATATTTGAGTGTTTTTGTATGTTTTGGCAGCTCAGATTGGTATAAAATGATGAGTATTTAGACACTCATCAATCCCCCACACTAAACTATTGCTAGTCCCTAGCAATCTATTGAAAAAAACTTAATGGATTTGAAAAACTCTTTACCAAAAGCCATCACTTCTGGAGTAGCCAGGTGTAAGAACTGTGGCACACCTGATAACCGTATGATTTTGAGCAAATCACCAGCTGTCAACGGATTTGATTAGTCTTTACCAAAAGCCGTTTGCTTCTGGACTAGCCAACTCTTGATGGAATAGTCAACATCTTGGTGAGCTGATTACCAATTATGGTTTTTCCACGGCCTTTACCACAAGCCATAATCTTGCGGGCTAGCCAACTCATTAGCTTTTGAGGATAATGGGGAGTTGAGGAACCATACAATTTTTGGCAAATTGCAAGCCATAAACGGGTTTGAGTTATCTTTACCAAGAACCGTTTGCTCCTGGATTAGCCAATCCTGTTGTGGGTTAGTCATGGAGGATTGATACCATTTATTGCGTTCTAAGTGAGAAAAAATTTTAAAATTTTGGCTAAAATGGGGGTTCTTGATGGAACATGTGTTTAAATTCGTTAGAATAACGAATCTCCCCCTACACTTAGAACTGAATATTGTCCTCAATATTCAAAGTACCGGGTGTTAAACCGAACTTAGAACGTACGAAGGAAATACTCTATAGCCTTTATTTAAGATGTATATACATACAATTATATATTTTTTTTTAGATAAAACTTCTTAAATAGAAGCTATCACTATACGTACATTTTTTTTTTAGAGGATATATATATATATACAACATGTGGGGCATCTCCCCCACACTAGGGTGAAACATGGGTGAAAACCTATGTACATGCTATTGTTTTTGATTTCCGAGTCACTAGCTTGACTCGACCCCGTATTTGATTCCTTTTCTCCCAAACTGTCAGGTTTATCACGCAAGCTAACCGCTTGTGAACGGTTAACTGTAATAAATAGGTCCTGAACAGGCCGGGAGAAAAAGCAATTTAAAAATCTATGGGGAAGTAAGTAGAAGAGACAATCTCAATCGGACTTTCATTCAAGATGTTTGGATAAACATTTGAAGCACGTGAAAGTTCCACACCGATGAGATAAGTAACCGGCTCATAATTTATAAATGAGAATGCCGGGGTCAAAGATAGTGTCTTCATTCCCGAAGGAGTGAAGAATAGGAGAAATCACCTGGTAGGTGAAGGAAAGTAGGGAGATCTGAATAGCAATTAAGATAAGAACTTCCTCCTCAAGAAATGCATATTCAAGTGGAAGAGGCAAGTCCTTAAGCTTGATCTCAGGAAATTTATCAGTTTCCTCAACTGATTTGATTTCCTTATTATGAAGTTGTGGAAGAGGGGGAAATGGATCTTCGTTTAACAAACTTTCTAGAAAAAGAATATCCCCCTCGGGATCAAGATAATTAACATCAACTTCGTATGAAATTGAACTATCTTCATTCATAAAAGCCTCGAATTCGTCCAAATCATTTTCACTTTCCGGAGGAAGTGGATTGATCTGAGTGAGTTCAAACGCAGGATCATGAGTAGGTAAGAATTCTAACTCTCTCAAATCCGCTTCAAAGTCAAAGACTTCATTTTCATCCCTTGGTGGGATGGGATCCATATGAGAGAGTTCATTAGCGAACTCTTCAAAAAGATAGTCATCATTAGACTCGGGAAGTGATGCATCAACAAATTCGATGTCTCCATAAGATAAACAATCATTACTGGAATCAGAGACAGTCTCAATTTGTTCATTTGGATTATAAGGGGTGAAAGGAATATCACAGATAAGATCAAAAGTCCCCTGTGACTCTCTCGGGATTGAAACAAGGTTCTCAACACTAGACTTTATGAATTCGTCCGATTCCTTTGCGGGAATTGTGTCAAGATGCTCTTCCCCCATGCTCAGAGAGTGAGTGGGACCCTCGGGTGTGATAACATCATACAGAGGGAGCTGAGAAGGACTAGCAGTAATGGAGTCTACAAGTTCCATTATTTCTACTGCTGGTGATTCAGTTATATTATTTTCTCCCTGTATATCCATGGAAGGAGTCTCAACTGATGAACATGATGAATCTTTTTGAATGATAACAATGTTATCATCATCATCACTGTCATCATCGTCCTCATAAAAAGCAGCATAGCGAATATTGGCACGTATTCTGGCTACTCTTTGCTCAACAATTAAATCTTCCATGCTTTTCCCAGAATCTCGTTCTTCAGCAAGTAATTCTGCGATAGATTTATCACGAGAATTTTGAATGAGTGGAAATTGTGGAGGTGTGGATGTGTCAAAACCGGAAGGTTGACATTGATCATCATTATGAGGACCCCCACAATATACACAAGAAGAACTTGGATCATGGCGAAGCGACATATTAGCTAACTCCTCCCAAATGTTTTTAAGTTTTTCAAGAACCTCTAGACAAGGGTCTTGTTGGTTTTGAGGAGTTGCTTGGTTCATTTGGTATTGTGGAGGTGGGTCTTGAAACGAATAGTCGTAATTGTTACAAGGAAATGGATTCCTTGTTTGACAATCAGAGCTAAAATGTGGACCTCCACAGTACTCACAACAGTAAAACTGTTGAGTCTGGCTTGGTGTATTTTGATACGAAGCATCATTGATATTTGGATAATATGATTCTTGCTCGTATGAACGTGATGGGTAGTTTGAAAAATTTGAGGAGTTGTTGAATGAGTTTTGATTAGGATCATAAGCAAATGAATTACTCGATCCACAAAACAAACAACTCCCGTTTTGAATATCATTACCACATTGTTCACATGTACACCAATGACATGGAAAACCGAAAAGCGGCTCACCACAACCGACACAAGGAACAAAATCTGGAGGTGGGACAAGTGGTGTGCTCTTAGAGCTAGGAATTTCCACCACTTCCGTTATGGTCTCGGGTTTTGGTTCTTGATAAACGTGAAGGTTAGGTAAATCGTTCTTTTCAGTCACTACCCTAAGCTCTGTATGTTTGCTTGACAAACTTTTAACCGTAAACCGTGAAAGATCAGGATTGATTCTTGAAGGTTTAGGAGCATTTGTGAGCTCAGGTTTTTGGACAACCGTGGTTTGGACGTATTTAGCACCTCCATCGTCAGAGGAAAGTACAAGGTCCTTTGTCACCTCGGTTTCTCGTTCCATTTCCCTCACTGGAGAGGGAATATGAATCGATGGTTTATCATAATCAACATGACATCTCGATATCTTTGATAAGGCAATAAGTTTTTCGATGTTGCTTTCATAGGCCCTTTGCTCAAAGAAATCGTTATTGAGAGATGTCATTAGAATCAATTATGGGATAAGTGGAAGTATGTAGAATCAAAGGGTTTGGGGATGAGAAATGAAGAATCAAATAGGTAGGGGTGTAAAAGTGAATATTTTTGTGTTTTGTTTTATAAAAATATGGATAAAAGATGGTAAATATACAATGGATGTATATCCAGAATCACTAATACGCAAAATCGTTTAGAATAAGCGCACAACCTCCCCGGCAGCGGCGCCAAATTTTGATTCGCCTTAAACTAGTTATCTTTTATTTCTCAACCACTTGTGAATAGTCAATAGTAAAGTCAAACTAATCAAAGGCAAATGCTTCCGAGGAATACAGTGTTTTCCCGGGTCGTAATGTCCCAACGAGGTTGTGATGATTAAAAACGAATATGTGATTAGTGAATGTGAACAGGTAAGGGTATAAAAGTGTGTGTATGTGATTTAGACTAGGGTTTATAACTTAAAATAACTATTAGAATGATTACGTAATAGCTAGGTATCTAAAACGTTTAAACGTACACCAATTTAAAATCAGACGCGACTGCGTACTGAGAAAAAGGTGAGTTTTAAGAAAAATAAACTAAAGGGTTAAAAATGAAGATTCTATAAACTTAAACTTAAAATAAAATTAAACTAAAAATAAAACTATTTTTTAGATTATTATATTATTTATTATTAATTATTTAAATAAAAACTATTTAACTATTTAATTATAAAATTATAAATACTACAAATTTAACTAAAAACTTATAAAAATATTTTCTAAACCTAAAATAGAACTTGAAGAAAGTATAAAAAATAAAAATAAATCTTTTTGTCTTTTTATGAATTTTTTATTAATTAAAAACTATTAATATTAATTAAACTAATTAAACTATTTTAAATTACAAATAATATTAAACTAACCTAGAAAATTATGAAAAAATTTATAAAACTATTTTATAACATTTAGAAGCTAAAAAAAATATAAAAACTAGGTGTTGCTATATAAAAATTAATTATGCTATTTATAACTTATTTATTTATTAATTACTAATAAAACTATTTTTAAATCTAATAAATATCAAATGATATTATAAAAATCTAAGAAAATTATTTAAATTACTTTAACCTATAAGTAAATTAATAAAAATATAAAAACACAAATTACTTAATTAAAATCTAAAAATGAAAATTAAAATTAAATTGAATTAAATATAAACTATCACTTAATTTTATATTGTTTTTTCTTGATTTTTCTTTTACAAAACTATATTATACATAAAAACAAGCAACTTTTGTAAAAACAATATTTTTAGAACTTATTAATAAGCACTGTGGAAAGCAATAAGCTCCACAGTTGACCAAGTTTGACCAAATAAGCAAATAAGCTCTACTGAGCTTATGTGGGACCCACTATGGTAAAAGTTTGTTCCCCTGAGTTAGTTGAACATGTATGAGTATGATTTGATCAGATAAGCTAGTGGAATAAGTTAATAAGCACTTAATAAGCTCTTGATTACTTGCTACACATCTGAAAATGGGACAGAGATGGGAATGGGTTTCAAGTGGGGTCCACTGGGTTTCAGATCAAACAAAGAGTTAATCTAAGATCTATGGTAGGAGGGGGGTTGAGGGAACCTATTTATAACTACTGGGGCCCACTGAGGTGGTCACAAACCACCACCAAAGGTGGTGGTGTGACTGAGCTGCTGATGCAGGGGAATACCCTCACCCTGCAGTTGTGATTAGGGGTGAGTGGGGCCCAACAGAAAAATCTTAAAAATATGAGAACTATGAGACACTAAAGTTGAGCTGTTGGACTTGAACTAGGAACAAATTTCAGCTCATAAAACCTATTCCTAAATTCTACAAAAATCTCTCAAGATTTGAGAAAATCTGAGAGATGAACTTTTGACTTTTTAAGATTTTTGTCCTACTTTGACTAAAATGGATTTCTGGTTGATCCTATTGATTAAATAAGATATAATACACTTAAATAAAACTAACTTAAGCTTAAGCTACAACTAATGAGCTTATGTGAGGTTTATTGGGACTCAAACCCACAACAGTTAACAGCTAAGGGTGAATTATGGTGATTTTGACTATTGGATGTTTAAGGATTGGTTTTTAGGCTTAAATTGACTTACCTAGACCTGATGCATGTTAACTAAGTTAAGAGCAATAACTTAAGCTCCCAAATTCCTACTGAAACAAGCACAGCCAAACACCCCCTTATGTATCTGTTATGGTGATTTAGTAAGATTTCCACTGATTCAGGCCATGATCTTTAAACCTAAGCTCTTATAATGGTGTAATAAACTTAAGTGGGCACAGAAATATCAAAAATAACAACAACAACCTAAGAATTCAATAGATGTTAATTATCACAGTCAACAAAAAAAAAATCTAAAGAACCAAAGATTTTCTTGAACAAGCATTCAACATAACTTCATAAACTTATTATATTAATCCTAATAAACATTAAAACACATAAAAATTCCAACATTAGAAGATGAAACAGTGATTTGCAAAAATTGAAAAATGACTTACAAAATTGGATCCAACTGAGAATAAGTGAACCAAGTACCATAAACTATTCCTAAAGCTCACCAATGAGCACTACAACCAGTGTAATCCAAAATCACCATGCTCCATTGCTTGTATCATCATCTTTCTTGATTTTTTTTATTATTTTCTATTTAATGTGATTTTTTATGTATTTTTGCTTATTGATTAGAAACTGAGTATACTGCTAAGTAAATATTATAAAAGCTTTTTAATGACTTATATAAGCTCATATGATCATTGAAACAACTATTTAACAAGATAAAAGTGAAAGTGTCAATTTCACTTAATTTTGCCAAATCAAAATTTATCAAACAGCACTTGAATTTAAGCTTAAAGAAAAGTAATATTACACTGAAATTATGGATTACAATTGTTTTAAACCAAAAATTACAAATAAAAACTGAATTACACTAATGTCGACACTAAACTATATTAAGCTATTCTAATAATTCTCCTCTGCTGCTTCATTCTTCTTTTAAATGGACTTTTGAGGTACCCACTAGTGTTCTGACACAATCCCACTTTAGTTTACAGCCCTTGGATCACTACAACACATCTCCACCATTTAAATGCAATTTGGCGCCAAATTAGTCTTGGGACAGAGGAGGTTGCTTGTGAGGGTTTTAAGGCATTAAATGTGCCTTGGGAGCTTGTGGAGGTGGAGGGATAAGTAAGAAGAGTGGGGAGCAAGTTGTGGACAGGTGTGGAGTAGTAGCAGGGTGAGGTGGAGAGGTAGGGGATGACTGGTGAGGGTGGTTTGGTTTTGTTGACCGGGCATTGACCACGTTTTAAATAAAACGGGGTGTGGGCTGGTTTGTACTTGGGCTGTGGGATTGGGCTGGAAAATAGGATAGTGGGTGGTGGGCTTGGTGTTGGGTTTTTATTTTGGTTTGGTTTAATAACAATAAGGGTCCGTTTGTATAATAAATAACAAGGACCAATTTTGTAACATGCTGGAAGTTGAGGGGCTGTTTGTGGCATATTTCCAAATTAATCACAAGGGTCATAATTGCCAATAATGAATAACCCAAGGACTAAAATTACATATTTTTCCATTTTTAAATATTAAAGGACCATTTATGTAATTTTCGGATTTTTGAGGGACTAAATATGTAATTTCCCAAAATATTATCAAAAGGTCCAGTTTTGTAAAAGTTGAATAGTATAGGGACCTTAAATGATAATTTTTCATTTATTGCAATTTAAAATACCCCGGGGACTATTTTTGCCAAACTTGTAAACTCCAGGGACCAAACATGTAATTTTACCAAACTTATCACCCAAGGATCATTCCTGCAAAAGATTATTAGTATAAGGACCAAAATTGCTTTTCTCAAAGTTTTTACATCCCAGGGACCATTTCTGTCAATTTCCAAAGTACAGGGACTAAACTTGTAATTTTGTGAAACTTTGCACCAAAGGACTAAATATGTAACTTTATGATTAAAAAGGACCTTTGGTGACTTTTTCATGTTTTTAGAATAACCAGGGACTAGTTTTGCCAATTTATGAAATTTGAGGGACTGAAACTGCCAATTATGCAAACTTTGTACGTTTTTCATCTGTTTTTGCATATTTTGCATTTGAAACATATAAAACACCTTTAAGATATTTTAAGTATTTTGATACATATTTGAGTGTTTTTGTATGTTTTGGCAGCTCAGATTGGTATAAAATGATGAGTATTTAGACACTTATCAGCCCCCTTAATGTTTAAGGGGACCGGCAGCCAAATGAAGGGCGCCCCCCCCCCCCCCCCTTAATGTTTAAGGGGGCCGGCCATCTGATTGCTCCAACCCATTTTTCCTCTTGTTTCTTTTGCCAAACACTCCACTTTTTCAAACATCCCTTCCTCTGCTACTGCTGTGACGAAAAACCAAACCCTAAAAACACCTAAAACCACTTCCAAATCACACAATTTGGGTTAATTCGCAAAGGGCAAATTCATCTAACACAATCACCATTACATATTGTAAGTTTTTCATAACACATTTCATCTAATTCCATCTAATTTGGTCAAACTCAAGATTATGCATGTTTTAATAATTTCTTCAAATTCATAATTTCTTTCAAATTGAGTATGAAATTTCCATAACTAAATGCTTCCCTTAGGATTAGGGTGCTTAATTAACACTAGAAACTAGTAATTATAAACCCTCTTGTCAAAAAAATTTTGAAAAATTTCATACATTTCTTTTCAAAATTTTTGGTAAACACATTGTTGAATAATGCTATAAAAAACTTGTTAAAACAAATCACATTATATTTTTATAACTTGTAAAACATGAAACTATATTTTTCGACTAAGTAAAAATATTTTTGTACACGATAAGAGGGTGTTTGGATTATGTCCAAATAATGTCGAAATTAAGTCGTTATAATTTTTATAAAACATTGTCAAGATTATAAACCTAAAACTTGTAATTCGAACTTGTCAAGATATATAATTCATATATATATATATATATATACTAGTCTCAAAGCCCGCCCAATGGGCGGGCATGACTTGTAATTTTACGTTTTTTTTAATTTGTTGTGTATATCGTAAACATCTATTTTCCTTTACCCATATAACTGAGTAAACAGGTCAAAATCATTTCATCTACTCTATTATCCCCATTCACCAAATCAAAATACACCAATGTAACAAAGATTTAGCGCGTATTAACCACTTATAATCAATGGACTCCTCATTGGAAATACAAAAGAAATATAAAACCTTTAGTTTTTCAATAAAAATCTTGGTTTTTAGGTTCATTAATTGAAAATCACCACCATTTATGTGTTTCAATTTGAGCAGGCATCAAACTCCTAGAACTCCATCAAGTATGCATTGTTGTATTTCTTTTTGTACCTTGAAACCTTCACTTCACTGATGAGGCCATGGGCAAACATAATAGATGTGGTCACCAGCTAGATCATTTGTCTTTGCACCAGCTTGAGTTCATATACAGTTTGGTGAAACCATGCCATCATTCTGTAATTCATTGAACACAAAATTAATATTACTCATGTGAGTCATTCTTATAATGACAAACAAATGTTATAGGGACCATTATTAACATTAGGTTACATCCACTTTTTTATAACCGGTTGTTCCATAGGTCATCCTAAAAATCACGACTCCTTTAGATAAAATTATGAATATTAAACTGGGTCAAACACCATGTGGACCTAGGGTAGCATTTACCTTTTTTTCCAAATCATAGCACATGACGAAAATTAGTTTTGGAACAAAAAATCAATATCAGTTAAAGTACCTGGTCAATGACGATCTCTATGATGCCGCCGAAAAGATTCATGCCAAATGAGCAAGGATAGCTCATAAGCAGCTTTATATTTTCAAATTTATCTCCTTTTTCTATTCCCAGTTCTCAAATTTGATACATGCAAACATGTTTGACCACCAAAGTCATCATTCTCGATTTCATCATGTTCTCGTACAACTATCCTTAGTAAGAAAATATGAAGACTCATTCCAAGCCGTGACATAATATGGCTGAATCTTTCAGCATTAAAAAAACAACGCAAAGTATCATTTAGAATTTTAATAAGGATGGAAAAAATTACGATATAGAGAAGAGTGCATGTTTGCAAAAGCTATAAATGAACAACTGCTGGAATAAGAAGGCTTGCTAAAGATGACTCAAATGCCACATCAGGGGGAAGAATTGAAGGTTTTCAAAAGTGGGAACAGTTAAAGCTTTAACAATCAAGTCCTTTTTCCTCTGTAGGTTGGATACTCTTGAAGTATGCTAATATATAGTACTAATTACATTTCATTGCACATTTATCCTTATTTGAACGAAAAGCAAATGAATGGTTGGTGATTAATTACCATAAACTGTAACAATCTTACAGGTAACAAATCTTTTAGATGAGCTGGAATGCATCAGACGTGCTTGAAGTAATATATACAAACCTCACACAGTCATGCTCACATTATTAATCAATTAGCCGTAAAAATATAATCTAATTGAAGACCTGAATATAGACTAAAAAAACCCAGCTTGATTTCATGTTTTCTTACCTTTTTTCGGATAACCACCACCATTTATCCAGTACTCTGTTGTCTAAAAAAATCCAAAAAACTAAGAACAATTAGATTATATAACAGTCACGATGACTGAAATAAATTGGCCAAATAACCAGTATGATGATAAACTAATAAACTCACTTTTTGGCTTTTGATAGCTTATCAAAATGAGTTTATGCTTAGCTTAATAAGCTAACTTTTTGGCATTTATTATTTAAGAGACTACTGCTCAGCTTAATAACTTTTTGACATTCAGGTAACTCGCTCTAAATTGTTGGGGCAATGCACTAAAGCCAAAATTAGTTATCTTGATATGTCCCTTAGAATCCATAAGCACATTGTCTAGCTTAATAACTTTTTGAAATAACTTCCTGGCTTTTGACTCAAGTAGCTTCCCATTGATGCCTAGCATAAAAATATATGGGTAAGACATAAAAATATTCCTTAGACCAATCTAAGGAATATTTACAGTGTCCAATGTCATGCTAGTTGGAATCAGACCTTGAGGTTACGGGTAAACGCTTTTGCTTAGTAACTGACGCCGTCGATCACTTCTTAAAATAACTTCCTGGCTTTTGACTCGAGTAGTTTCCCATTGATGCCTAGCATAAAATTATATGGGTAACACACAAGAAGAAAGGAAAAGAAAAAAAATGGTAAACAGCTGTGGGGCGGGTGGTTTACGTTTGTGGAAAATAATTCACCCCTAGTAACCAGAACTATCTAAAACTTGCTTTTTCTTACTAAAACCTCGATGAAATAAAGTGTAAGAAACAATAGAAAAGAAAATGTAACATTGCTGCATGCTGATTGTGGATACGTACCTCGTGCAATCTAATGACATTAGGATGGTTAAGAAGTATATAACCTGTTCTTCATAAATGTGGAGATGGCTCATTAACTGTACTTATACAATACGTAGTAGTACTAATTAGCTAGAATATACATACCTGAAAGAGAGCCTCCCCTTTCATTTTAAGTAGTTTCTCTAAATGGCAGCTTATTGACAAGGCCTTTGTAACAATCTCCGTAGCTCTGGGTGCTGACTTAAACGTTTTCAGTTGCAAGAGTTCAGCATATAGCTTAATATACTTGCCACTATCTGCTAAAAACATATATTTGTCAACATATACACAGCTACAGACATGTAGAGTAGAATGGTACCATTTATCAATTCAGCTTATCCTGGCTTACTGTGATCAAAATTATTCAGATAAAAGGAAACTTACTGGTTCGCTTTTTCGTTTTAAAAGTGTAATTGATATACTGATTGTTGATAACACAATCTGAACCCGAAATTACTTTCACAATATGATTTAGACACCCTAACATAAGAATTTCTAAACAAAATATTGTAATCCAATAAAACACCTAAAATGCACAATGTCGTTTAAAAATTAAAATAATCTTCTACTAAAGAAATAATTTACCTGCAGTCAATATTCCAACAGGCTGACGTTCCCGAATATACTTTATAAGAGTATGAATTTTGCGCTCAAACACTCTGTCCACCACATCAGGCCTATCAGCAGCTGCTAATCGAGGGTATGCCTCCATGTAGTCTTCAACTTCAGGCCATTTGGTGTTGCACGTGAACGTAACAAAAAAAGAAGGATTGCCATGCTTTCTGGAAAGATGGATTGACATTCATTTACCCCATCATGTATACACGCCATCTAAATTAAGAAACCTAACACCCTGTTCAGCATACAGAACAACAATGGAAACTGTGCAGACATGTAACACGCATGTAGTTTATTTATCCGTTGAGGTTCGCGCGAATGAGTTTCCAGAATAATGTCAAAATCGCTTTCCGTTTCAGCAGTATCGTTAAAAACTATTGCCCCAATAGCATCTGTCGTTGGTAACTCATATTGGGCTACATTGAATAGCTTTACTTTGAACTCAGACACGTCATTTTGTAAGAGCTTATCCCTCGCCATTCTGAATAATTGCACCAATGCATTGTTGTGATCAAGGAAGATGCATTGTTGTGATCAAGGAAGTCGATTAGTGACTTGACTATTTCATGCCTCAGAACTGGCTGACCAGTTGACGTAACTGAGGTGGTGTTGTACCTCATTAACTGTGGCGTATATATAAAGTTGCAGAAAACGGGGCTTCTTACCATGCCCAGGACACAAACGGCCTATGCGATGATATATCTGACCGGATATTTTGAACACATACGGGCCTGAGCCAACGTTAACAGATTAGTCAATGGTAGCGCCAAAAGACATCATTGCAAACATTTGGTTATACGCTTAAACCCCTACAGCCAATATTGTAAATTTTAGTCTGAAAATTTGCCAAATTTTACGGTTGTTATAACTATTTTGACTCTACAGAAATAATACATTAAGCAAGATTGCAACATTATAAAGACAACTAAAATACCTATTCTAGATGGGCAGTGTTCCAAAGGAAGAGAGGCTGTTTCAAGAGTTTTACAAATAATATCACCTTCCGATCCAAAAGCGACACATTACCTGTTGCCAACAAAGAGGAATAAGACGTGTATATGAAAAAAAATTGTGACCCTCTGTAATTCATTAGTTAACTCTTTTTCATGTGGTTACTTTTTGGGTTGCCTAATAGCAACTGCTGCTTTTCCATTGCTACTGGAGGTGGCTGAGGTGGAACACATGAATATTGTTGCACAGGTTGCTCACTGCTCCTACCATGGTAATGTATGCAATAGGGTATTCAGAAACAAATACGGACCTGAAATGTCTTTGATAGAGTTCAGTATTTTTCTCCAACACGAAGCTGAAAATCAAAGATAGCATTAACAAAACATTATTAACCAATAAACAACTGATATAACAAATTTATTATTCATCACTCGCTCCATATCTGTACACAATGTCCTTAAACTCTTCGAATACAGACATTGCACATGAGTTCGTTAGTGTCAAAGCCTGCTCGTCAGTAGGCTTCTCGAATTCATGAACCTCAGTAAATCAAGCGGAAAACAAAATACAAAGTTATATAGATTCAAAGTGAAGTAACCAACGCTCAAGCTCAAGTTTTAGCATTTCTTGATAGCCAAATGCAACTGCAGGTCTAGTTTCTCCCTATTTACTTATGAGTGGGTGAATTGAGGCAATGCTTTATCCCACATGAGACAAGTCTGAATGGGTCAAAAGTTTCCCAAGTGTACATTGCTAGCAGAAAACCTCTTCACTTTTTATTATTCAACCAAAAAAGTATCATAAACCTTTCAGATATTTAAAATATTATCCTATTAATGAACATAATTAAATTAATATGTGGTGGCATAAAAATCAATTTCTACGTATTAAAATACAATTTCTACTGCAATTAGTCAAGAAGTTTAGTCACTAACAAATTTTCTTCGTATTAAAATGCAATTTCTACTGTAAGAGCTTGGTATACACTTGAGAATATATAAGCAAAATTCATGCAGGAATATAAATGGTTAAGGAAGAACAGATACATGTTATGGACGTGCTCTCTTGTTGCTGCTACACGAATTCTTCCACCTACATATTAAAACAATCAATATCGAATTAATATTCAGATTAATTCACACACCACAGTTAGCAAATATCCAAATCTATTTCGATGAGTACACACATATACATATATGAATAGTAATACAATATGCATCAGTTCAATTAACAATGATGATTCACAATGAGACAGTCTATTATGATGGTATATTAAATGCAAAATACCTCATCTCAACAACAATATGCTGCAATTCAAAAATACCAAAGCTTATAACTACATATAACTTTGTGATACTCGCAATTACTATATAAAAAGCTGGAAAGCATTGTGACCGGTTTATGGAAAACCTGATAAGAATCTTTGGCTAAAACCTCATATATACGAAAATCATTAACCCTGTGTCCAAACATATATACCTCATATTCGGCATCAAATGGAAGTCGATAGCTGATTTCTTCTTTGCTTCCACTGAAGTAGCTACCAAAAGTAAAATTCATCTGTCATATTAATACTCAATATACAAAAACTGAAGTAATAGACAACTTTTCAGTACAATTACCATTGTATTAGAGAGTCGACTTATTACCTGCCATTGTTCATCTTTAGTCTATACTGCCAGTAAAGGTAGATTGCATTCATCTTTAAGGTATCAAACCTCTATTGGCAGATTAATGTATAAAAAAAGTTAAATAACAACCTTTCGTTCATATAAAAAAAAAAGTTTTCATAATGGAAGAAGAACAATTACCAGCATGAATGTGCATCCACTCGAGATCATTAGGGTTTTTGAGAAAAAGAATATAATGAATGAACCGTATATTTTTTTTAGGTTTTATTAGGGTTACGGATTCTCCTACTTATCTTTTAAAAGAAATAATTACTTGTTATCCTATATAGGCTTCGAGTTACAGAATCTAACCAAAAAAATGTTGTTGTTCAGTGGTTAAGATACCACATACCATACGGAAGGTCTTGAGTTCGAATCCCAAATGTTGATTTTTTATAAAACACACGAAAATGAATGTGATGACATGGCATCCGAAAAATAACACTACTGATGACATGGCAGAAAATGAATTACATGGCAATGACTGGGCAATGAGGTGGCATTGACGTGTAACGCCTCCTGTTATATATAATATACAGATATATATATATATATATATATATATATATATATATATATATATATATATATATATATATATATATATATATATATATATATATATATATATATATATATATTGACATACTAGTAGTGTAAGTGTCTAGTTAAGGAAGCGTTTGGTTTAGTACGAAAAATGATATTTTTGAGTCAAAACATAAACCATCCTTTTCGAAAACAAATCACATGCATAAGAAACTCTTAAGAAATGGCTAGTTTTACAACCTAATGTAAATCTAGTAAATTTCATGATATATTAAGATGTTTAAAAGGGCGTTTGGATTTGTCCATAACTACTTGCTAAACATCGTAAAATATATCTAGAACGAGTTAAAAATAATATTAAGGAACATGGTAAACTACTTCCTAGGATTATCGTCGAAGTATGTTTACGTTCCAACATAAGTCTTAAAAATATTTACACTTTTATTCTTCTTTATATTTATTTTGGTCTTTTGTATTGTTGTTGTGTTTAGGTGAAAATGCCAAAAGCGACTACCGAAGATCTTTCCCACACTAAAAACTACATTCCCAAAGTTTCCCAACTCCCTACTATATCTCCTTCTATTAGACGTATATATCGTGAAATTGAAGATAGAAACGTTCATGAGGGACGTGTAGTAGATCTAGCCTTTGCTCAATCCGACTACATTAATCGCTTGTTTACAAGCATCAACTTCAATTGCCTATTTGAAATCAATGAACCCATCGTTCCTCATTTCATAGTCGACTTCTATAGCCAAGTCACCGTTCAAACCAATGATCTTGGTGCCATCACCATCTCCTTCATGATCCAAAATGAATTTATCACCTTAACTCTCGAACAATTTCGTCAAATCCTCCAAATTCCTTTTAGAGGTCAAGCCGTTTTCACAAACGAGTGGGTCCTCATATCTCTACATTGTTGTCGACCAACCTTTAGTCCTTATCTCTCGGACATCCCTCATCCCGACGAAATTCGTCAAATCCTTGGTGTGGAGCGTGCCACTACAACCCAAAAAATAAAATCCAAAAACGTCCAAATATCTTCATACCAACTTCTCCTCAAGGAATTAGGCCCCCACATGAAGCGTTGGGAAGAACTCATTCGTGAGAATGCGTTCAGTACTGGAGGTCACCGGGACCATCTCCCGTCGTGCCTTGCTCACATGTTGTATTGTATCGCTGTCGAAAAGCCATACAATTTGGCCTACTTCTTTATCAAACGAATTGAGTGTGCTAGAAAAACTCCTAAAGCCAATCTTCCGTATGGAATGTTTCTTACTCGTCTCTATCGTCATGTTATCGAGTACTACCCCGATCTTGACAATAGTATCTATGAGTCCATCTATCCCACCTTACGTCCTCTCGCTCTAAAACAAGCTCGACGAACTCGAAGTGACAAGGGAAAATCTCGTCGTCATAGCTTTCACGGTTCATCTTCTCGACAAGACGATGACGATGAGGAGGAAAACATCCGTGATGCTAGTACCCCTTCGTTTTCCGAGTTCGTTGATAATCTAGAGGATCTCGACTATCCCGAGTATTCAACCCCATCTCCTAGTGATCAAAACAAAGAAGTACTTCATGAACGAACAACCGAGATGCTTAGACGACAAAAGAGTTTGCATGAAGAAGTTAGAGGTGGCTTCAAATCTATCGGGAAGACTTTGAAGGGTATCTTCGGGAAGAAAAGAATATGATGTGTTTAGCTTATGTTTGTTGAACAATATTTATTTTTATGTCTCTTGATCGTGGATTTTTTTTGTGCTATTTGTCCGAAGTATATTCGGAAGTACTTGTTATTTTCTTGGATAATTGTTTGAATATTTGATTAGAATGTTAACTTGCTTATTTATGTTTAAAATATGCTTATGAATGCATGCTTTATTACTTAATCTATATATATGCTTGCAAGATTTGTTTATGTATATATATATATATATATATATATATATATATATATATATATATATATATATATATATATATATAGTGAGACTTTCTTGCGAGAACTGAGAGAACCACTAAAAACATACATGCACGCCTTCAATAATTATATTTTTGCACATATTTTCTAAAACCAACACATATGTTTTAAAAAAAACATAGTTGTTCTAAAGAATTTGATAAGAAATTGGAGATACAAAATTTTTCTTTGAAGGTGTGCATGTATGTTCTTATAAGGCGTGTAACGACAATATTGCGGCCGTGTGTAAGGTTTTTCTCAAAAAGAAGGATGAGTTCATGATGATATTGAAGAACATAGGTGGATACTTACGATTATTGATGATTTGCATGTATTTTAAAAGGCGTGCATGCATGTTTTTGGTGGTTCTCTCAGTTCTCGCAGATAAGATGGTTCTCGTAAGAAAGTCTCCCTATATATATATATATATATATATATATATATATATATATATATATATATATATATATATATATATCTACATTATATATAACAGGAGGCATTTGAAGAAAATGCCACCTCATTGCCCAGTAATTCATTATCAGCCTTGTCATCAGCCATGTCATCACATTGTAGCCATGTAAGCAATTTTTTAATTTTTTTTATAAGCATTTTTTTAATTAATTTCGAAAATGGTTTTTGTAATTAAAATTCATATTTAATAATAAAATTCGGAAAATTTTTTAAAAATTTTCCCACTTTCAAGGATTGAACCTAGGTTGTTGGTAACTTTAACAAGAATCATAACCACTAGACCAACACATCTTTTGGTTTATATCTTGCAAGTCCAAATTTATAAACCTTAAGTAATATTTTAGGGTTAAATTTGTTAAATTAAAAAGAACAAAAAACCTACACACGCCTTTCATATTCATATTACGTAATCAATCTTTTTTCCTAAACCTTTTTAGGGTTTTAACAATGGCTGCAACACATGATGATACCTTGAAAATTATATAAAAAAAGCATACGTATATTTTTTTTCACAAAACAAATACCTAATCATCAAAACTTTCTCCATGGAGAAAACTCCATCATGATTTTAGGGTTTTAATGATGTTTAATGTGTTTTAGTCCAGGTTTGGAGCTTCAATAACGTATCAAGATTAGGGTTTATGTTTTTTCTAAATATTTGTTATAAAACTCCACCACAATTTTAGGTTTTAATGATTTTAATGTGTTTTTGTATAGGTTACTAAGCTCTTTTTCGTTAGAGGTATCCTTGGTGTTTTTTCCCAATAAACGACCTTACATCACTAACATGTTTTCCCCTATTCTTTGTTTTTATTGTTGGTGTTTCTTCTGTCGTTTGATAGGTGAAAATCCGGATACTCTATTGCAGCTACCAAATCGTAGTATTCTTATAGGAGCGGATCGAACGCGATGCCATCAGGTATACTGAGCGTTTGGATAATTTTTATCGTTGTTACCTTTCTTCATACGCCTGATAATGTTGCTTATGTTTGCTCGATCACTTCTCTTGATCATATTCAGGTATGTTTCACAGGTAATTGACGAAGCTAAAGACGAGTATGGCTTGCAATACTAGGTTGAGGTATTATATTTTTTATTTTTGCTATATAACATAGAGTATTTTGGCATGTTAAAATGGGCTGGGGAATAAACTCTTAACCTTCTGCTATACAAGCTTGATGTGATATTGTAGCAGAGTTTTCTTGACCATGTATGAAAGTCGTATTTCCTTGATGCTTCAATCATAAACTAGCACCAGTATTGTTTGCCGTGTTTTTAGACAGAAGTTCGTGAATTTATCAAGGTCCGCGATGACAAAAACACATTTGGAGGTATAATAGCAGGTGACGTGTTATTTCACAATATTTTATGGGGTTTTTGGGTGTCGTATTATGAAGTTTTGGGTGTTTCTAATGGGTGTTCAGGGCTGCTGACAAGCATCAGCAGTAAATGGGTGTAGTGGATCAGTTTTTATGGGTATTTTATGTCTCTGTTGCTATACTTTTATTCATGTATTGAACGCTTAAAGGTTTAAAAATGTTCAAACAGGCCGGTTATCGCGTTTGAGTGTCGTGAAGATCTGGCCATAGACGGATCAAGCAAAAGGATAAACCTGATTGTTGACGCGGCTTATGCTTGCCATGTGGGTGACACTGTGTTGCAGAAGCCTGCTACTTGGATAACTATAAGAGAGCCTTCTTCGCCACAGTCGAGGCATACGAGCGCGTGTGACACATTTGATACATCTTTGGTTCTAGATAAAGGAAAACAAAAGGTTGATCCGGAAATTGATGTAAACAACGAACTGCAGCCTGCTTATTCAGAAACATGTCCCATAGGTTTTGTGGGTGGTGACTCTAGCGCTGAATATACTCTTAAATCTTTGGTACATCAGATACCTACAGTTGATGGCGGCTATGCGACGTTTAGTACATCTATGCAAAACAAATCCGTCTTTGTATGATGTCACCACCACATCGGAAAGTCTATGTATTCTGTTGCTTTTCACTGTTTTTGATATATGATTTTTATGTTGTGTTAACTTTTTTTACTGTTTTTGCAGCTTTGGCATCAACGTCGTCTAACCAGAATGTCACGTGATCACCTCATAGGTTTATGAATGATTGTAATGAAAGACCTAGCCCGAGCGGGTCTGTTTTAAATTTTGACACCGGAGCAGTTGTCCAAGGTTTTACGGGTACTGTTTCTCCGGGTTTAAATGTTGGCGGTTCAGGTAATGTGCCACTTAGCTTATATTCACTTTGTTGTGGTGAACGTATTCAGAATTCCGTGTAGTTGACTCATGCTTTTATTCTTATTCAGGAACAGCTATCATGCCCTCTCCGCCTGGCGTTTTTATGAATACGAACTGCCAGCGTCGACCTCCATCAACCAAGCCAGCTAGGTCACGCACTCAAAGTAGGTAGCTAACGTACATACTATGGTTTGACCACAGTTTTTTCTGCTTATCAATTATGTTGGTTTTAGTTACGTGTTCAGCGCTTAATACTTTCTGTTTTTTGAAGCAACGTCGAGAAGGGGGGACCCTCTCAATAAACGTGGTCTATCCTTGGAGTATGTGTTTGATATATTTTTTTGTTTTCATTTTCAGAGGTGGAAAATTTGACCCATTCACTTGTGAATGGGTCAGTTTGGGTTACATTTTATCTATAATTGGTGTAACAAGTTGAATCTGAGAATTTATCTTAAATGTAAACAAGTAGAATGGGTTTAACAGGCTGTAAGGCCAAATTGCTAACCTCAGATTATTTATAAAAAAACAAAGTTTTTCTTTTTGACTTCTTAAACAACTATTTTGACAATTTATAATTGACATGAAACTGTTTTGCCACTTTAGCGAGTTTAAACCTTTTGAGTTTATCAATGCATGAACCTGTTAAACAAATGGATTTTTTTCTCAGACATACGATCAAATTGTATCAGAGTATTAAAAGTATAAACGCCCTTTTTGTAAATTCTGGTTACACCAATAAAAGTTTCAATGAAGTCGTATATCTGAATTTGAAAACTTGACACATTTATGTGAAATTGACGTGACTGCACAAACAATAAGAGCCTAATTTCTTAATATATAGATGATTCAACAATAGAGCAACAATACACAAGAGCAGATGAAAATGGTGTGCCATTCAGTATTACCGTGCTTTCAACATCATCTGTGACAATTAATGTTTTTATGCATAATGATATGGTGTTAAATCATTTATATGTTTTTCTGCGTGTAAAATAAGATGTTTCGGATTTGTAGTCAATTTGGTCAACTACTGATTTGTATGTATGATTGTGGGATCTTTTGCAGGCTTTGGGGGACTACACTAAGAACATAAGTGACTTTTCCGTGTTCCCATCTGAAGATGAGGAGGGTCGATCTAGACAGTATTGGTATCATGAAGATACACAAGCTTACTTTGATGATTTGAACAGTATAAAATGATCAAGGCGATGTGTAGGCTTTCGTGTAGTGTATGTGACAAGGTGGAGGAGAATGCGGGTAATGCTTCAAAGAGAAAAGCTAGGTTTGGTGATATTAACCAGCTTAAGGGTCATTTGTTTCACCAGCATAAGGTGTTTATATGCAGCTTGTGCATTAAGATTATAAGATTATAAGGTGTTTATTGGCCGTTGTGCTTTTAAATTAGAAAGAGCAGCTAAACGTTGCATTAGTGTTCTTCTAGAATTGATCAAAATTAAAGTTAACTATGTTGTCTAGGAAGCTATAATTGTTATCAAAGATATATTCACAAGATATCCCAATACGTAAGTTACTGAAATTGTAACCACTTATGTCAGTATCAGTTGTTTAACTCAAGAGTATAACTCTTGATTTAACTCTTATTTTCAGATACATTAGATGAACCAGAGGCTAAGGTAATATGAATGATGTTTATTTGATTACACATTTGCTAAAACTTAGTAAGCGTAACATGATTCTTTTCATATAATGCAACTATTTATAAAATATTAACATTTCACAAACAGGAAACCGACAATGAGTCTCAAGAAGACGATCTACAGGACTCAGTTGAGGACCACCAACATGTGGCAGACGACTTTCATGGCTCCGACTATAATCAAGAACATGTGTCAGATGATTCAGGTAATCGTATCTGTTGCATCATTGTTTTGTTATGTTGCAAACATGTGTTATAATCTGGCATGCAATAAATAGTTCTGTATTTGTACTTCTATGTAATCATGTTTTACTCATCATTTTAGGTTGTATTGAATAACGCCACTGTGGAAACTGATAATCATGACTCGATAGAAAAAGAATGTTCTAACATGAAACAAGATATTGAAAAACTGGGCGGGGTTAAGGGCAGTAGTGGTGGCGACGATGAAAAGGGTAGTGGGGGCGGAAGCACATGGAGTAAATGTCGAAGAAGTTTGGGTTTAAATTTAAGTCTCAGATGTGTAGTGCACAAGAGGTAAGCGTTACTAAGCAAAGTAATCCAAGTAGCAAGGCTGAAAAGGTTAGAGAGAACACAAGAAAGATTTGTCTTGGGTAGAATAAGTTTGGAAATAAAAATATTTAGTCTGAAGAATATTTGTTTGGCAACTCTACCATAGACTAAAGTTTCAGGTCACTATACTTAATTTCTTTTAATCTGGTTAAAGTAGTTTCCATTGAGATCACTTTTTGTCCCGTCTTTCTTTACGACTATAATATGGATGAAGTGATGTTTGGGGCACGTGTATTCAGACAACAAACAAAGGGCACACCAATATACAAATCCAATTTTGCTGATAAAAAAACACAGACCCAAACGCCCATTAAGCTGATACAAATATCAGATTCCCGCTGATACAAATCTAACTGCTATATATTTGTTAGTAGTAACACCTATCTTCATTTGACTGATTTAAATGCTTATCTAAAAAAGCAGTTTTGACTTTTGAGTGATCAACTAGAATAATCTTTTTACATATTGCTTATGTGTTTATGCAATTTTAGTCTTTGAAGGAATAAGTTGTTTTAGAACACTTACCACCAACGCTCAATAGATTGCTGATAGATAAGCATTTACGTGGAGCAGCTTATTAATTGAATCCAGGTTGTAACATATTATTTAGAATTAATATGTTGAGAATAGTTTTGATTTTTGATTATAGTATTGACCTTTTTTTGCATATCAAGTTCTCAACCTGTTTTAAATCTTTCTCTACCGGTTTTTCAAGTGCTCATATCTTCATATAGTAAGATTAGTGACGATGCTTATCTTGATCCTGAGACGACACAAGTGGGAAATGCTGACCAAGTCCGACAAGTAAGTCCGACGAATACTGATTGGTCTCCCTAACCTTCTAACTAAATATACATTAGGAGAGTTAAAACAGGAAACGGTTCTTAGAACGCTATAAGAATACATCAGTTGTCAAACTATGAGAATGGTCGTATTTATAGAAATATGTTTACTTATCTTGGTTCAGTCGTTTACTTCCTAAGCTAGATGCATCTACTTGGTATCATGTTGTATTTCAGATCCTTTGGTTAATTAAGAATTTAATTTGATTTTGTATTATTAAACTTTTGATATGTGATATGGTTTTTCTTTGAATAGAGTATTTCTAAAGATGTGGATGTAAGTACTTAATATGAAGTAGTAAGAACTCTCAATGTCAAATCGAGTATAGTTTTAACCTTCAATATGAGATGATGATGTGATGTGTAACAGTTTGATTATCATCACCGCACCAAACAAGAAACAATTGCTTACTGATTTTCAATTACTGTGACTTCTTATCAAGACTTAGCATAAAGTCCTTAGCTTAGACATGTTGTAAAGAACTCTATTTAAAGTCGTCCTACAATGAAGTAACACTACCGGTAATATTTTTTTGACTTCAGGGTAGAATATTGGGGAGAAGATGACCATCCTAGAATTACGAAATAATGAATATGGAAACTGAATGGTGTTCAACCTGAAACCCGAAGGATGTTGGAGCCATTCGAAGAAATCAAAATGAGATGCCAGTTTGGTGAATTCTTCGTTCAAAGTTATACCCTAAACATAACGAAAACACGGATTGCAAGTTCAATCCGTAGCATTTCAATCAGATATTTAAATGCCATGACACATTACCCAACCTCCACGTCTTTATAAAATTGCACACTAAGTTTTAATTATAACTATTGGCATATCCATTTTGATTGCTATTTTAAATTATGTAATTCTTTCTAGAACATCATTCTCAGCGAGGCATATGCATCGTTGCTAGCCAAGACATTTTGCAGTCCTCAATTCTATTACAACCAGTTTAAGACCAGTCTTTTCCAAGAAAGATTTTAATAATGACCATGGTAGATACATGCATCTTTCATTCTTAAGATATATTGAAATCTGTCATTTCTTAATTATCATGTTTTGTTATATTTTTTTTACTTTTTGTATAAAAGTAAACCTTTACATACATGTAAATATAACAAATTTTAATGAAGATTTAAAATACAACTTTTGCTTAGCAACATACATTAAACGTATAATTACCAGTTCCAAAAAGGTGTAATTGTTGCAAAGCATGTGTATAATGCTATTTTGTATCACGGTAATGTATTTCATTTTATGTCATACGGAATCTTAAATTTGTTATGCAGGCGATTTCTTTCAAATTTGTTTGACGTCATGGCATTTTAAAATTCAAGGCTATTGTTTTATAACTAGACGAGTACCCATGCATAGCAACGGGATTTTATAGCGATAGATAGTTTATTGATAAAAAAAGTTTATAGGTTATAAACGAAAAATAATAAAAGTTTGAAGATTTGAGAATTAAACATAATGTTTTGAAACCCGGTTTGACCCGGGTGGTTCAATTGGTTGAACCGTTCCGGTCGAAAAACGGGTTTGAAGCATCCGGGTCAACCCGGTTTGTGTTTTAATTGGTTGTATTTAATTTGGTAGATATGTTTTTAATTAGTTGTATAATGTGAATAAATCATTGTACTTTTAGGTAATGGATAATGTTTTGAAACCTGGTTTGACCCGGTTGAACCGTTCCGGTCGAAAAATAGGTCGATTTAAACCGGGTCAACTTGCTAGGTTGGGTCAAAAACGGGTCAAATCAAACTGGGTCAACCCGACGGGTTTGAAGCGTCCCGGGTCAACCCGATTTATGCTTGAATTGGTTGTTATTTAATTTGGTTGTACAATGTGAATAAATAATTGTACTTTTAAGTATTGGGGTGTTTTAATAAGAGTATTAATTACATTTCACTTTCTCTCTCATTTGACCATTGTTGAAAACTCAACATTTCACTTGAAAACTGAATATTTCACTTTTGACCATTTTTCTATTATAAGTAGTATAGATATAATATGCAAGATTTAGTGACATTGTGTCGGTATATTTACTCTAGGCGTATAGGGAAAAAAAACAATTTTATGTCACAGTAAAAGGAGATTGAAAGAAATTTAAGAATGTAACAAGATTTTATACACAGAAAAAGATGAAACTTTATTACGTTGAAGATATAAGACTATGAGTAAGTCAAATATGACTGCTTTGTTGCATTTACGCAGTAGTTTTACCAAACATTTGAAAGCATATGTTAATTTTTTCCTCTTCTTTTTAAATGTGCAGAAACACCTCTTGATTATGTGTATTTGGGCAATTGTGATCAAGTTTGTCGACATTGTGGTGTGCTACAAATTCATTCCACGAGTGCAAATCCACGATATCATCGTTGTTGTTTAGCAAGCCAAGTAGTTTTACAGGTAACAGTAATTCACCTACATCTATTCTCAAACATGTGTGTGGAAAGACTATATAGCGGTTATATTGCTAACTAAATGCATTTAAAAATGTTTGAATGGATCAATAAAAGGAAAGGAAATATGGTCAACTAACCAATATCACATGGATGGAGCTAGAAGACTATGCAATGGGTCAAAATGGGTAGGTTTTTATTGGTGAAAAGTATGTATTAATCAAATGAGTTAGGGTCATCATACTGTTTGGCTACGCAAAGAATCATTGGATTTTGTGTTAAGCACTTTCAAATCTCAAATAAACAAAAAAAACCGGGCTATTTTAACATAAGCAGAAAAACTTTGCTTAATGAAAAACTGCTCCTATTTAAAAATACGTCGAAGTCCAAAATACCCCCTCAGTTGATCAAAAAACATATCTAGAAACAATTGTCATTATAACCCAAACATCCGGGAGGTCCACCAGATACTAAATATCTAAGCTATAAAACTTTTCCATTACTATCTTTGCTGTAACAATGTACGCAAATCAGATACCAAATGCATCAGCCATTAAAATTTGTCCTCGCTACATTATCTACAACAATTTGCACAAACTCCAAAGCAATTACCAATTGTATAGATACAGAGAAACTCCCTACACTACACCAGTTCTAAACATCCGAAAGCAACGATATGAGGACCAAGAACTAGAAAAAACAGTAAACCGTTTCTCATTGTCGACGCTGTTGGAAGCCAATCCACAAAATAACCAGGTACATACCATACTTTTTACTTACTACTAAAACAATCTTCTTTTAACTATGTGGTACAGGAAGTACAGTTGGACAACCAGACTTCATCTTAGATGGAGTCTTGGATCAATGGCCATTGGACCATCTGACCAACCAATTGAAATCACCGAAAGCACATTTAAAATATCGAGCCCGCCACCTGAAGAAGAAATTACCTTTGGAAAAAAGTGTATGCAGGCCAAAGGTAAAGGTCTTCTTGATGTTCTTATTAATTCTTTCTGATTTTTTTCAATAAAGAGCTATAAATTTCACTCACATACACGTAGAAGTTCATGATATGTAGATGTTTATAAAAGCTCAATTATGTAAATGCAAGGAATTCATGATATGTAAATGTTTATAGAAGTCCATGTATTTGGCCAGGCCTTCTCTCTTCCAATACACTGTCAAACGAGAGGAGTTCCTTGAAACTCCTGAAGAGGTATTTGCCAACATTGCAAATGGGGTTTTACATGCTTGGCCAACTGGCTCATTATTCTGAGTGCATTTGCCTCTCACATTCCTATAATCTGACAAGTACATCAAGACACACAAATAAACATTATGTTTCTTTGCATTAACGGACTTCTGGTAATTGTGCAGGTTCAGTCGCGCCTCACTGCAGTGTGTTACGCCGTGGGAAGAAGGATGAAACCATACTATCTGCTGGTGCACTTGCAACATCAAAACGTGGTGAGTAATCCTTATTCACTGCATAAATATGTTATGATGTTCGTACTTCACAAACCGTTGTTTAATTTATTCGTTGGACACTTCATTACCCACTTTCTTTCGCTATAGTAAAATATGTCAACAGAATTAACATCTACACTTTTCAACCATTTTTTACCGCCCTTCTTTCGCTATAAAATAATATGCCAGCGATATTTATAAGTCATGCCCGCCCATCGGGCGGGCTTCGAAATCTAGTATATATATATATATATATATATATATATATATATATATATATATATATGACGTGTATGCTTTCTAATAGACCAAAACAAATGTGAAATGTCCAAATAGAGCTTGCTGCAAAAACAAAACAGAATATAACATTTTTCCAGAAAATTTTTGAAATTTTTTTATTTCTGGGTGGTCAGATGGGCGGCCCCCTTAATTCATAAGGGGCGCCCCCTTAAATTTAAGGGGACCGGCCTCCATTTAATTAAGGGGACCGGCCATCTGGAACAGTTTTTTACACTGTTTTCTTTTGCAACTTGTGATCTCTTTTGCTAGTCCCAACTACGATTTCCATTAAAAACTAAACTGATTTTTGAATCTAACAATACAATTTCAAATTAATTCTACTTCTAAACATGTTTTCATACTGATGAGTGTCTAAATACTCATCATTTTATACCAATCTGAACTGCCAAAACATACAAAAACACTCAAATATGCATCATAATACTTAAAATATCTTAGAAGTGTGTTTTATATGTTTCAAATTCAAAATATGCAAAAACAAATGAAAAACGTACAAAGTTTGCATAATTGGCAGTTTCAGTCCCTCAAGTTTCACAAAGTGTCAAAACTAGTCCCTGAAGGTTTAAAATGAATGAAAAGTCAACTTAAGTCCTTGGGAAACCAAAAATATTCACAAATGATCCCTGGATGAAAGTTTACACAAACTGGCAACTTTTACCCCTCAAGTTACAAAATTGGCAAAAATGGTCCCTGGGTATTCAATTTACAAATAATACCCTTGTACTATGCATGAATGACAAAATGGAACAATTTTGATAAACTTTTGAGAAATTACAACCACAGTCCCTTAAAAATCCAAATTTACATTAATGGTCCCTGGAGTTTGAAAAATTACAAAAAAGGTCCCTGGATATTTTTAAAATGGAAAAACCATAAATTTGGTCCTTGGTTTATCTAACTTTGCAGGTTTGGTCCTTATGTGAAAAGTTTGGAGGAATTGCAAATAGGTCCCTCAACTTTGCAAGTTTGGCAGAAATAGTCCCTGGGAAATAAAAAATGGAAATTATCAAATACTACCCTTGTACTATTCACACTTGGTAAGAAAAACCCTATGAATAATTTTGGAACAGTTGCAAATCACACCCCTTAACTTTGTCAAAATTACAATTTTAGTCCTTGTGTGAAATACAAACCAAACCGGACCCTTTTTATTAACCTAAACCTAATCCTAAGCCTAGTCCATAAACTAACCCAACCCTTTTATTTTCTTTGGGCCTGTTTTGTTTCCCAGCCCACCAAATAAACCCAACGCACCCTTTTAATAATAACGGGGGTTAACCCCAGTCAAACACCCCAAACCGCCAAAACCATCACCACTGTACACCCTTCTCCCCCACCCCTGCTTCACCAATACCAGGTGGTTTTTCCACCACATCCTCACCTTCCAGCTCACCCTAACCACTCTTCCACCTCACACATCAAACCACATAGGCATTTAATGCTTTCTCCATAATTTTTCACTCCAAACTACTTCACAACCTCTATTTCTTCCATAAAAACCCAACTTGTCCTAAAAACCTTCCACTTTGTCCCCTGGCACCTCCACAACACTCCAATTAACCTTAATTATTCACCTTTGGCCCCAAGTTAACGTGGCGACTTTTGGCGCCAATTTCAGTTTAAACGGCTGAGATTGATTCAGAGCATTGGATGGCTGTGATTGAAGTGGGAAAGACTCAGAGCACTTCAAGAAACCCTAATGGGGACTTATAAAAGGAAGAGAAGTGCAGAAGTGGAAGATATAGTTTATTTTAGCTTAATCAAAATCGTATAAGTTGTAACTTGTTATCTCAGTTAATTTTCAAGCTTTTAAGCTTTGTATTAGTCAATTAAGGTGTAATCTCAGCTTTTGTGATAATCAAATTTAAGTTCCAAGTCATATCTCATATTGTGCAATTTCCAAGTTTATTTCAAATTTCTAAAAAGTTATATTGTTGTTATTATTAGATTATAGGGATTCATAAGCTCATATAAGCTCCTCAGAAAGTTTATAAAAGCTTTTAGAAACCTTTAAAGCAGTTATAATAAAGAAAATCATAAATCATAAAAAAATAAGAAAAATAAAGAAAAATTTAAAAATCATGGTTATGGTGTTCATCAAGTAGGAGCAGGGTGCATTTTGGAAGGCCTTGGGTTAGTGAATCTGTGGAGATTCTTTAAGATTGTTCTTGGTTAATAGTTTGAGCAGGAAAGCAATCTTGTAAGTCCTCAAAATCTCTTATTTTTCTTGTTACTGTACCCTTGCTTATTACTCAGCTTTTTCAGTTGCTTATTGCTTATTCAGATATATATAGTGATAATATAACATTAGATTGGTATCTTCTTTGTTGGAATTTCTAGTTACTAAACAATTAAAGTTTCACAGTCAACTTAGCATAATTAGTATTAGTGTTTTATTGTGGTCATTTTCTGTTTCTAAGCACTTATTAATATCTAATATAACATAATAAGTCATTATGGATCAGTAGCATAAGCTCTTTCAGCCATTTACTTCACAAATCACAAAACAGTTTAGTATAAAGGTGTGTTTGGATTTGCATGTTCTGTGTAACTCAGCTTGTTATTGTTGTTATTTCTAGTTTATACAAGTCATTTAGTATAATAGTAGCTCAAAAAAAACAATAATATTCAGGTCTCATTTGGTTAAAAGTCAAAATCATACTTAATTCATCACCAGAGTTAACTGTGGTGGAATTGGAGTCCAAGTTTCATCATATCATCTCATAAGTTAACAACCTAGCTTAAATTAACTTAATACTAGCTTATAACATCTTATTAAACAAGTAGGATCAATCAGAAGTTCATCAAAGTCAATTGTTTATAAAAATCAAAAAGTCAAAAATTCCAAGTGTGTCAAATTAGCAAGTTTTTCTTCATGATCTGTAGGACTCATTAGTAATTGGAAATCCAAACCAGTTGTTGAATTGTGTTTTGTGGTAGCTTAACTTAATCTGTCAAAAATAAAATCCAGGTTTGAAACTCATTTGCTTATTAAAAAGCTCAATCAAAGTACCTTGCAGGGCAAAAACATTGCCCTGTGCACAGGTTTTAAGTAAAACACCAAGACCTCTTGTGTTCTTATCAGTGGACCCCACATCCTAGGATTCAGCTTAATTATAGCTTAATACCTCAGCTTTTCACATCTAGGTTTAGTTTAGCCTTTAGCTTATTGTAGCATAGATTTTAGGATCCAATTTGTGACCTGTGTAAAACAAGCCACACTGATCACACAGTATATGATCACCATTTCAAAGGCTCACATAGAGCTTATTAGTGAACCATAAGGGTAGCTTATTGGCTCAATTTGTAGTTTATCACCTTAGCTTTGAACCCCTAGGTTTAGTTTGAACTCCCTTTCACTCTTGTGGATCCCACAAACCTTGGAACACAACTGCAGGGAATAAAAACTTCCCTTGCACCAGCTTACCACCACTACACCACCAACTTTAGTGGTGGCTGCAGCCCACACCAGTAGGTCCCACACCTCAAACTTAGCTTTTTACAACCCCCCTCCTACCCAGGTTCAATACTTGACCCTTAGTTTGACCTATAGATCAGTGGACCCCACCTAAACTTGTCCCCAAACTCTGTCCCATTTCTGAGTCAGAAACCAAATAAGCAAGTGCTCATTTGAGCTTTCCAGCTTATCCTAGGAGCTTATCTCACCACATCTAGCTTAATTAGGTATAAGTAACTTAGGTAAACCAGATTTCATCATAGTGGACCCCACATAACCTCAACTTAGCTTATTTCTTAGCCTAGTCAACCATAGTCAACTGTATAAGCTTATAAGCACTCTCAGTGCTTATTTTAAGGTTCCTAAGTAGTTTCCTTTGTAAAAGTTTCTTAATTTAAGTATTTAGGTAGTTTTATAAAAGAAAAACCAGAAAAAGCAAACATAAAAATAGTGATAGCTTCTATTTAATAGAAATTATCTATTTAATTTTCATCTCGGCTTATTAATAAGCACTTGTCCAATTTTATAATTTTATAAATTACCTAGTACCTTTAAGTAGTTAAAATAATTTTCTTAGATTTTTCCTAAGCAGTTTACTATTTATTAGATTTAAAACTAATTTAAACAATTAAATAGGTAATATTAGTAATTAAATAAATTTCTTAAATTTTAATTAACTAAAGTAGAATTTTATATTTTTCCTAAGTTTTATAAAGTAGTTAAGACTTTTAAAAAATAGTTTCATAAATTCCACTGTCCATTTTCTAATTTTATTATTTAATTTAATTAAATTAGATTTAAAATAATTAATAGGTAATTAATTAGTGAAATAACCTTAAATATAATTTTTAGTAGTTTTTATAATTTTATAGGATTCCTGTGATGGTTAATTAGTTTTATAAATTTTATCATAATTTTCTAAGCTAATTTAGTATTAATAGTAATTTAAAATAGTTAAAATAGTTTAATTAATTTAAATAGTTATTAATTTATAAAATACTTATAAAAAGACAAAAATATTTATTTTCATTTTTTATACTTTCTCCAAGTTCTTATTTAGGTTTAGAAATTATTTATTTAAGTTTTTAGGTTAATTTGTAATAGTTGTAATTTTTAGTTAATTTAAATTAAGTTTTAAATTAGATTTTAATTAGTTTTATTAATTAAATAGTAATTAAATATTATAATAATCATTTTTATAGTTTCAATTTCCTTTTCCATTTTCTTTAATTTTAAGTTTTCAAAAGTTTCACTTTTTACCCCTGTAGTTTGTAACTTGTTAAATACTATTTTTCTCTGTCTGTTATCTAATTATCTGATTTTGTGCTTATATCTGTATTTCTGTTATAGTTTTATATTTTCCAAATATCAAGCAATCAGTAGTATAATAAACCCTCAAATCATCTTTGTTACTGTCCTCAGTACCACTCACTTTCCTAATCGTTTACAAATACAATTTCAATCTCGTTGGGATCTAACGACCCGGGGATTTCCCTGTACTTCCACGGTCAATATTAACTTGCACTTTCTCCCAGGTGGGCCTAACAGCTGCACACGGCTGACTGGTTGGTTTGGGAGGAGTCAAAATTTGGCGCCACTGCCGGGGAGGTTGTTGCGTATTTCAAAACGGTAAAAGTTTAGTGGTTTTCAAAAACCCTCCTGTACAAATACCACCATTTTGTAAATTTTTAAGAAAAGCAAAATCATATCTGAAAACGTTCATTAACATTTCTCCTGAAGTGTTAACAACACCAAACAAATCATAAACAACAAAACAAACTGTGAAGTTAAATTACTTCGTTGTCTTTAAGATTACAACCTGAAACAGCTGGTATAAGGTAAGTTCTGACATTAAATTGCGAACTGAAGAGGAATACATTTATTTCCTCCCGCTAGCCTGCGAGTAATCTTAAAGGAACGATTTCGGTTAACGAATCAGTTCCAAAAATATTTTCCAAGTTTTTTCACCCATACACGAAAAGCCAAAAACATTTTACTGTGAATATAATTACATAAAAGTTTACCACCGCAAACCAAGGCAGAACACCTACCAACTGGGGGTGTAAACATAATAAGTTCCCAAACCTAAAAGATTAAAAACTTACCATTGTATCCTTGTGAATAGTGTACCTTTTTTAAAGGAGCTGTTCATTTGTGATTATTGGGTTTAAAGTTCACTGTAGTTTTGCCTCAATCTTGTGTTGAAAAATAATTTTTGTGCATGCGCACTCGTTCACAAACAAAGAATAAAAAGAAGAAAAATGTACCCGAGTTACGTACTGTTGCAGAAGAACACACAATCAAAATGAACGACGAACCCCCATTCCTTCCCAAGGATGAACCAGTTCCTGACACCCGAACTATGGAGGAACTGTGTCAACCTACCATGCAAGGGAGGGGTGGACCAATTGCACCACTCACTATTGGAGCCACGGATTTTGGATTAAAACACCACATGATACAACAGATCCAGAATACGTGCCAGTTCCACGGATTGCCAGGTGACGATGCCAACAGGCATCTCGATAAATTTTTAACTGTCACCCAAAGCATGAAACAACATGGCGTCGCCGAAGACAGCCTGCGTTTATACTTGTTCCCCTATTCTCTCACTCATCATGCAACTTCATGGTTCGATCGACTTCCAAAGAATTCGATCCATACTTTTGATGAGATGATCACTAAATTTCTAGCCAAATACTTTCCACCATCTATGGTCACAAAGCTCAGGAATGATATCAGCAATTTCAGACAGCTTCCTGAAGAGTCCTTATTTGAGGCATGGGAACGCTACAAACTTGCTATTGATAGGTGTCCTAATCACAATATGCTTCTTGTCACCATTATTGATACCTTTTATAATGGTTTGACACTCCGTCATCGTGACACCATCAATGCTGCTGCTGGGGGCACCTTTATGAAAAGGACCCCTGAAGAGTGCTACGACTTAATAGAAAACATGACTGCCCATCATAATTTTTGGGACTCCTCTGCTGAGAGGAATGATTCATTTAAGTATGTCACTCCGGCAAGCAATGAAATATCTATCCTAGCTAAAAAGTTGGATGATTTGTCTACAGCATTTTTGCGTATCCATCAGATAAATCCAAATCAGATCAAAGTTGTTAACCCAAGTTGTGAAACTTGCGGTGGTCCACATCCTTACACAGAGTGCCCAGCTTCCGGTGGTTTTTCTCGTGAAAACGTGTCTGCAGCTCAAGGTTCCTATAACACGGGAGGTAATTCTTACCAACCGCAAGGGGATCGAAACCTTTTGAGCTATCGGTCTAATAACTATATCGGACCACCAGGGTTTAATCAGCCTCAAAACAGGAACCAGAATTTTAACCAGAATCAGAACCAGAATCGAATGAACCAAGGTTATAACAACCAAGGGAATTTCATCTCTGGTCAAAATCAGTTTAACCAAAATCAGAACCAAGGGAACTATAACCGTAATCAAGGTCAGAACAATTACCCACAGGGTAATTTTCAACAACAAAACCACTTCCAAGGTAACAACAATCAGCAACATGGGAATTTCCAGAACAATCGAGCTCAAAATTTTCCAAACCAAAATCAAAACCAAAATCAAGCCATTGTTCCAACTGGACTATCACATGATGAGTTATTAAAATAGTTTATGAAATCCCAAGAAGAACTGAACAGAATGCTGGTTAGTCAAATGTCTAATTTCCAGAAGTCTTTAAATGATCGACCCTCGGGCTCAGGTACAACTTTACCTAGCAACACGATCGCTAATCCGAGGGGCGATGTAAAGGCGATCACCACAAGAAGTGGAGTTTCTTACCAAGGACCTACAGCTCCCTCTACCTCTTCTCCTATCCCTGTAGAGGAATGTGAAACTGAGGATACTACGGATATGGTACTTCCTAAAAATAATGGAGGTACCAATGACATCCCTCCTCCAGTTATCCCGGTCCCGACTCCCCCTAAAAGGGTCGTGTTTGAAACTACCAAAGGTCCTGTTGAAAATTCAAAAGCCAACCCAAAACCAATAATTCCATATCCCTCACGATTACAAGACCAGAAGCTCCGTGAAAAAGCTAATCATCAGATGGAAAAATTCTTTCAGATTTTCCAAGAACTACACTTCGATATTAGTTTCGCGGATGCTCTTATTTTAATGCCCAAATTCGCATCGACAATCAAAAATCTGTTGAGCAATAAAGAAAAACTGTTTGAGATGGCACGAACTCCACTCAATGAAAACTGCTCTGCAGTTTTGTTGAAACAGCTTCCCGAGAAGCTAGGAGACCCCGGGAGATTTATAATACCATGTACTTTCCCGGGTATGGTTGAATGTTTTGCCTTGGCCGATCTTGGTGCAAGCATCAACTTAATGCCTCACTCAGTTCGGAAAAAGCTCTCTCTTCAGGCACTTAGTCCCACATGCATGACTCTCGAGCTTGCAGACCGTTCAATTTCACGTCCCCTCGGTATTGCCGAGGACGTATTTGTGAGAGTGGGAAAGTTCCATTTTCTGGCAGACTTTGTCGTTGTTGATTTCGATGCAGATCCAAGAGTTCCTCTCATTCTTGGGAGGGGATTCTTAAGAACGGGACGTGCATTAGTCGATGTTTTCGATGAGGAAATCACGTTACGAGTTGGCAATGAAGTGATTACGTTCAACCTTGATCAAACCTCGAGATACTCCTCGAATTATGATGCTGAATCGGTCAACCGAATTGATGTCATTGACATTGCATCCGAGGAGTATGCTCAGGAATTCCTTGGATTCGCTGATAATTTTCCGAGTGGCAATACCACTATTTCTTCTGATCCCATACTCGCTAATTCTTCTCCTTCCCTCACTCCGTTTGGGGGAAGTGATTTCGTCCTTGAGGAATTAGAGGCCTTTCTCAAAAGTGATTCAGTTCCCGAAGGAATTGATTACCAAGAGATTGACCCGGAGGGGGATATACTTCTCCTTGAGGAGTTATTGAACAAAGATCCTTCTCCCATTCCTGTTCTACCTCCACAACTTCATAAGGTGGAAGTCAAATATGTTGAGAAAAATGATGACTTTCCCGAGGTTGAACTTAAGGACCTGCCTCCTCATCTAGAATATGCATTCTTGGAAGGTAACGATAAGTTACCGGTCATTATTGCAAAAGACTTAAAGGATGAGGAGAAAACTGCGCTGCTTAAGGTTTTAAAGTCCCACAAGCAAGCAATTGCTTGGAAGCTCTCAGACATAAAGGGTATTAACCCGGATTTTTGTACACACAAAATCCTAATGGAAGAGGACTTTAAACCTACCGTGCAGCATCAACGAAGGGTAAATCCAAAAATCCACGAAGTTATAAAAGCTGAAGTTATTAAACTTCTTGATGCGGGATTGATTTACCCTATATCTGATAGTCCTTGGGTAAGCCCAATACATTGTGTTCCAAAGAAGGGTGGCATCACGGTTATCACAAATGAGGACAACGAGTTAATACCAACTCGTTTGGTTACAGGGTGGCGAGTATGTATTGATTACAGAAAGCTTAACGAAGCTACCCGTAAAGACCACTTTCCTCTGCCCTTCATGGATCAAATGCTCGAAAGACTAGCGGGAAATGAGTATTATTGTTTCCTTGACGGCTTATCGGGTTACTTCCAAATTCCCATTGATCCACAGGATCAAGATAAAACTACCTTCACATGCCCTTACGGGACATTTGCCTATCGTCGCATGCCTTTTGGGTTATGCAATGCTCCAGGCACTTTCCAAAGGTGCATGATGGCTATTTTCCATGACATGATTGGAAAAACCATGGAGGTATTCATGGATGACTTCTCAGTCATCGGGAATTCTTTCGACTCGTGCCTCTCCCACTTAGAAAAAATGCTTCAACGTTGTGAAAACACTAATCTTTGTCTAAACTGGGAGAAGAGCCATTTTATGGTTAAGGAGGGCATTGTCCTCGGCCATAAAATTTTAAAAAGTGGGATTGAGGTCGATAAGGCCAAAATTGATGTTATTGCTAAACTGCCTCATCCCACCACTGTTAAAGGAATAAGGAGTTTTCTCAGACATGCCGGGTTCTATCAGAGATTCATTCAGGATTTCTCCAAAATAGCCCGGCCTATGACTCATCTTCTTGAAAAGGATGCTCCTTTTATCTTTTCCCCCGAGTGCATCGAAGCTTTTGAAATTTTAAAGAAAAGGCTTACTGAGGCACCAATCCTTGTTGCCCCCGACTGGGACTTACCCTTTGAACTTATGTGCGATGCTAGCGATTATGCTATTGGTGCAGTTCTGGGGCAACGCAAAACCAAACATTTCCAGCCAATACACTACGCAAGTAAGACCATGAATGAGGCTCAAACACACTATACCATCACAGAAAAAGAATTATTAGTTGTGGTATATGCCTTTGAAAAATTTCGGTCTTACTTAATCTTAAACAAAAGCGTGGTGTATACGGATCATTCGGCTCTGAAATACCTGTTCACTAAACAGGATGCAAAGCCAAGACTACTCCGTTGGGTCCTGCTCCTCCAGGAATTCGATATTCTCATAAGATATAAAAAAGGAGCAGAGAACCTTGCAGCTGATCACTTGTCCCGGTTAGAAAATCCTCATCAGGATATTATCGAGAGAAAAGAAATTAATGAAACTTTTCCTCTGGAGACTCTAAATCTCATCTCTAACCGGGATGATGCCACCACCCCATGGTTTGCCGACTTTGTAAATTACCGTGCGGGAAATTTCGTTGTGAAAGGGATGTCGTCCCAACAGAAAAGAAAATTCTTTAAAGATGTGAAACATTACTTCTGGGACGACCCCTACTTGTTCAAAATATGTGCGGATCAAGTCATCCGACGGTGTGTCCATGGCCAAGAAGCCATGGAAATTCTTAAAGCTTGTCATGATGGACCCACGGGGGGACATCATAACCCAAACTACACCGCCAAAAAGGTGTTTGATTCATGATTCTTTTGGCCCACGATCTATAAAGACGCCCATGAACTTATCAAAACCTGTGAGGCTTGCCAGCGTCACGGGAATATTTCTAAAAAGAATGAGATGCCGCAAAACGCCATCCAAGTCTGTGAAATATTTGATATGTGGGGCATTGATTTTATGGGGCCATTCTCGTCTTCACGAGGGAATAAGTATATACTCGTCGCTGTCGACTATCTGTCAAAATGGGTTGAGGCAAAAGCCTTACCCACCAATGATGCCCGAGTAGTTGTTAAATTTTTAAAGTCTCTCTTTGCCAGATTCGGGACTCCTCGTGCCATTATCAGTGATCGTGGTACTCACTTTTGCAATGAACAATTTGCGAGAATAATGCTGAAATATGGTGTAACTCACCGTCTTTCTACAACATACCACCCCCAAACAAGTGGGCAGTTGGAGGTCTCAAATCGGGGTATTACGAGAATTCTCGAGAGGACGGTTAGTGAAAACCGTGCCTCTTGGTCGGATAAGCTGGACGATGCATTATGGGCTTTCCGCAGTGCTTACAAAACACCCATAGGGTGTACTCCATATTAGCTAGTGTACGGGAAAGCATGTCATCTTCCGATCGAATTAGAACATAAGGCCTATTGGGCCTTAAAACATGCAAATTTTGACCTTCAGACAGCGGGTGATCACCGTAAAGTTCAACTAAACGAACTAAATGAATTACGTGATCAAGCTTATGAAAATTCTTTAATCTATAAAGAAAAGACTAAAAAGATACATGACTCTAAAATTAAGAACCGCGTTTTCAACGTAGGTGACAGAGTTCTTCTTTTCAATTCAAGGTTAAAAATTTTCTCGGGTAAACTAAAAACCCGTTGGTCTGGACCATTTACTATAACAAAAGTATACCCATATGGAACTGTTGAGTTATTACAACCCGACGGTCCCAATTTTAAAGTAAATGGTCATCGGTTAAAACACTATTTTGGAGTGGACATACAACCAATGGTTGTCCCGGATCTCCAAACTTACCCCATGGACCAATAAATTCGGGGTCGAGTCAAGCTAGAGACTCTGTTAACAAAAACAAGTTTCCCCAAGGACAATTTTAATTCGGGGTCGAGTCAAGCTAGAGACTCGGGAATCAAAAACAAGCTACCTCATGGACAAATCAATTCGAGGTCGAGTCAAGCTAGCGACTCGGTAATCAAAAACAGTAGCAATATGGGTCGTCACCCATATTTCTGTCTTCTCATCCCTTTCTAACACCCTAGTGTGGGGGAGACGAACCACATGTTGTACATATATAAAATATTTTTTCAAAAAAAAAAAAAAAAAAAATGGTATAAGACAAATAAAAAGAAAAAAGTGAGTTTGTATGTAAATAGAGTAAAATAAAAAAGTTAATAGTATTGCCTCCTTACGTTCTAAGTCTTGGTGGGACACCAAGTACTGTGAATATTGAGGGCAATATTCAGTTCTAAGTGTGGGGGAGCGTTCTCACGAATGCAAAACACATGTTCCATCAAGAACCCCCATTTGATCAAAATTACCGGTTTTTTCACACTTAGAAATGCGAATAATGGTATCAATCCTCCATGTCTAACCCACAACAGGATTGGCTAGTCCAGGAGCAAACGGCTCTTGGTAAAGACATCTCAAAACCGTTGATGGCTTGCAATTTGCCAAAAATTGTATGGTTCCTCAACTCCCCATTATCCTCAAAAGCTAATGAGTTGGCTAGCCCGCAAGATTATGGCTTGTCGTAAAGGCCGTGGAAAAACCATAATTGGTAATCAGCTCACCAAGATGTTGACTATTCCATCAAGAGTTGGCTAGTCCAGAAGCAAACGGCTTTTGGTAAAGACAAATCAAATCCGTTGACAGCTGGTGGTTTGCTAAAAATCACACGGTTATCAGGTGTGCCACAGTTCTTACACCTGGCTACTCCAGAAGTGATGGCTTTTGGTAAAGAGTAAAAATCCATTAATTTTTTCTCAAATAGATTGCTAGGGACTAGCAATAGTTTAGTGTGGGGGATTGATGAGTGTCTAAATACTCATCATTATATACCAATCTGAACTGCCAAAACATACAAAAACACTCAGATATGCATCATAATACTTAAAATATCTTAGAAGTGTGTTTTATATGTTTCAAATTCAAAATATGCAAAAACAAATGAGAAACGTACAAAGTTTGCATAATTGGCAGTTTCAGTCCCTAGAGTTTCACAAAGTGTCAAAACTAGTCCCTGAAGGTTTAAAATGAATGAAAAGTCAACTTAAGTCCTTGGGAAACCAAAAATATTCACAAATGATCCCTGGATGAAAGTTTACACAAACTGGCAACTTTTACCCCTCAAGTTACAAAATTGGCAAAAATGGTCCCTGGGTATTCAATTTACAAATAATACCCTTGTACTATGCATGAATTACAAAATGGAACAATTTTGATAAACTTTTGAGAAATTACAACCACAGTCCCTTAAAAATCCAAATTTACATTAATGGTCCCTAGAGTTTGAAAAATTACAGAAAAGGTCCCTGGATATTTTTAAAATGGAAAAATCATAAATTTGGTCCTTGGTTTATCTAACTTTGCAGGTTTGGTCCTTATGTGAAAAGTTTGGAGGAATTGCAAATAGGTCCCTCAACTTTGCAAGTTTGGCAGAAATAGTCCCTGGGAAATAAAAAATGGAAATTATCAAATACTACCCTTGTACTATTCACACTTGGCAAGAAAAACCCTATGAATAATTTTGGAATAGTTGCAAATCACACCCCTTAACTTTGTCAAAATTACAATTTTAGTCCTTGTGTGAAATACAAACCAAACCGGACCCTTTTTATTAACCTAAACCTAATCCTAAGCCTAGTCCATAAACTAACCCAACCCTTTTATTTTCTTTGGGCCTGTTTTGTTTCCCAGCCCACCAAATAAACCCAACGCACCCTTTTAATAATAACGGGGGTTAACCCCAGTCAAACACCCCAAACCGCCAAAACCACCACCACTGTACACCCTTCTCCCCCACCCCTGCTTCACCAATACCAGGTGGTTTTTCCACCACATCCTCACCTTCCAGCTCACCCTAACCACTCTTCCACCTCACACATCAAACCACATAGGCATTTAATGCTTTCTCCACAATTTTTCACTCCAAACTACTTCACAACCTCTGTTTCTTCCATAAAAACCCAACTTGTCCTAAAAACCTTCCACTTTGTCCCCTGGCACCTCCACAACACTCCAATTAACCTTAATTATTCACCTTTGGCCCCAAGTTAACGTGGCGACTTTTGGCGCCAATTTCAGTTTAAACGGCTGAGATTGATTCAGAGCATTGGATGGCTGTGATTGAAGTGGGAAAGACTCAGAGCACTTCAAGAAACCCTAATGGGGACTTATAAAAGGAAGAGAAGTGCAGAAGTGGAAGATATAGTTTATTTTAGCTTAATCAAAATCGTATAAGTTGTAACTTGTTATCTCAGTTAATTTTCAAGCTTTTAAGCTTTGTATTAGTCAATTAAGGTGTAATCTCAGCTTTTGTGATAATCAAATTTAAGTTCCAAGTCATATCTCATATTGTGCAATTTCCAAGTTTATTTCAAATTTCTAAAAAGTTATATTGTTGTTATTATTAGATTATAGGGATTCATAAGCTCATATAAGCTCCTCAGAAAGTTTATAAAAGCTTTTAGAAACCTTTAAAGCAGTTATAATAAAGAAAATCATAAATCATAAAAAAATAAGAAAAATAAAGAAAAATTTAAAAATCATGGTTATGGTGTTCATCAAGTAGGAGCAGGGTGCATTTTGGAAGGCCTTGGGTTAGTGAATCTGTGGAGATTCTTTAAGATTGTTCTTGGTTAATAGTTTGAGCAGGAAAGCAATCTTGTAAGTCCTCAAAATCTCTTATTTTTCTTGTTACTGTACCCTTGCTTATTACTCAGCTTTTTCAGTTGCTTATTGCTTATTCAGATATATATAGTGATAATATAACATTAGATTGGTATCTTATTTGTTGGAATTTCTAGTTACTAAACAATTAAAGTTTCACAGTCAACTTAGCATAATTAGTATTAGTGTTTTATTGTGGTCATTTTCTGTTTCTAAGCACTTATTAATATCTAATATAACATAATAAGTCATTATGGATCAGTAGCATAAGCTCTTTAAGCCATTTACTTCACAAATCACAAAACAGTTTAGTATAAAGGTGTGTTTGGATTTGCATGTTCTGTGTAACTCAGCTTGTTATTGTTGTTATTTCTAGTTTATACAAGTCATTTAGTATAATAGTAGTTCAGAAAAACAATAATATTCAGGTCTCATTTGGTTAAAAGTCAAAATCATACTTAATTCATCACCACAGTTAACTGTGGTGGAATTGGAGTCCAAGTTTCATCATATCATCTCATAAGTTAACAACCTAGCTTAAATTAACTTAATACTAGCTTATAACATCTTATTAAACAAGTAGGATCAATCAGAAGTTCATCAAAGTCAATTGTTTATAAAAATCAAAAAGTCAAAAATTCCAAGTGTGTCAAATTAGCAAGTTTTTCTTCATGATCTGTAGGACTCATTAGTAATTGGAAATCCAAACCAGTTGTTGAATTGTGTTGTGTGGTAGCTTAACTTAATCTGTCAAAAAGAAAATCCAGGTTTGAAACTCATTTGCTTATTAAAAAGCTCAATCAAAGTACCTTGCAGGGCAAAAACATTGCCCTGTGCACAGGTTTTAAGTAAAACACCAAGACCTCTTGTGTGCTTATCAGTGGACCCCACATCCTAGGATTCAGCTTAATTATAGCTTAATACCTCAGCTACTCACATCTAGGTTTAGTTTAGCCTTTAGCTTATTGTAGCATAGATTTTAGGATCCAATTTGTGACCTGTGTAAAACAAGCCACACTGATCACTCAGTATATGATCACCATTTCAAAGGCTCACATAAAGCTTATTAGTGAACCATAAGGGTAGCTTATTGGCTTAATTTGTAGCTTATCACCTTAGCTTTGAACCCCTAGGTTTAGTTTGAACTCCCTTTCACTCTTGTGGATCCCACAAACCTTGGAACACAACTGCAGGGAATAAAAACTTCCCTTGCACCAGCTTACCACCACTACACCACCAACTTTAGTGGTGGCTGCAGCCCACACCAGTAGGTCCCACACCTCAAACTTAGCTTTTTACGACCCCCCTCCTACCCAGGTTCAATACTTGACCCTTAGTTTGACCTATAGATCAGTGGACCCCACCTAAACTTGTCCCCAAACTCTGTCCCATTTCTGAGTCAGAAACCAAATAAGCAAGTGCTCATTTGAGCTTTCCAGCTTATCCTAGGAGCTTATCTCACCACATCTAGCTTAATTAGGTATAAGTAACTTAGGTAAACCAGATTTCATCATAGTGGACCCACATAACCTCAACTTAGCTTATTTCTTAGCCTAGTCAACCATAGTCAACTGTATAAGCTTATAAGCACTCTCAGTGCTTATTTTAAGGTTCCTAAGTAGTTTCCTTTGTAAAAGTTTCTTAATTTAAGTATTTAGGTAGTTTTATAAAAGAAAAACCAGAAAAAGCAAACATAAAAATAGTGATAGCTTCTATTTAATAGAAATTATCTATTTAATTTTCATCTCAGCTTATTAATAAGCACTTGTCCAATTTTATAATTTTATAAATTACCTAGTACCTTTAAGTAGTTAAAATAATTTTCGTAGATTTTTCCTAAGCAGTTTACTATTTATTAGATTTAAAACTAGTTTAAACAATTAAATAGGTAATATTAGTAATTAAATAAATTTCTTAAATTTTAATTAACTAAAGTAGAATTTTATATTTTTCCTAAGTTTTATAAAGTAGTTAAGACTTTTAAAAATTAGTTTCATAAATTCCACTGTCCATTTTCTAATTTTCTTATTTAATTTAATTAAATTAGACTTAAAATAATTAATAGGTAATTAATTAGTGAAATAACCTTAAATATAATTTTTAGTAGTTTTTATAATTTTATAGGATTCCTGTGATGGTTAATTAGTTTTATAAATTTTATGATAATTTTCTAAGCTAATTTAGTATTAATAGTAATTTAAAATAGTTAAAATAGTTTAATTAAGTTAAATAGTTATTAATTTATAAAATACTTATAAAAAGACAAAAATATTTATTTTCATTTTTTATACTTTCTTCAAGTTCTTATTTAGGTTTAGAAATTATTTATTTAAGTTTTTAGGTTAATTTGTAATAGTTGTAATTTTTAGTTAATTTAAATTAAGTTTTAAAATAGATTTTAATTAGTTTTATTAATTAAATAGTAATTAAATATTATAATAATCATTTTTATAGTTTCAATTTCATTTTCCATTTTCTTTAATTTTAAGTTTTCAAAAGTTTCACTTTTTACCCCTGTAGTTTGTAACTTGTTAAATACCACTTTTCTCTGTCTGTTATCTGATTATCTGATTTTGTGCTTATATCTGTATTTCTGTTATAGTTTTATATTTTCCAAATATCAAGCAATCAGTAGTATAATAAACCCGCAAATCATCTTTGTTACTGTCCTCAGTACCACTCACTTTCCTAATCGTTTACAAATACAATTTCAATCTCGTTGGGATTTAACGACCCAGGGATTTTCCTGTACTTCCACGGTCAATATTAACTTTTACTTTCTCCCAGGTGGGCCTAACAGCTGCACACGGCTGACTGGTTGGTTTGGGAGGAGTCAATACTATATAATCCCCATGCATGTTTAATTCACATTCCATCATCCTCAACCTTCATCAAACCTCATCTTTTTATCATGTCATCACTAAGAATCACCTATTCAAACAATGCCAAGAAACAAAAACTTGTCATTATTCCACCAAAACAACTATTCATTGATCTCACAAATGAAGACAACACCACCCCATCACCACCACCTCAATGCTCATCTCCTAGTGCACCAAATGCACCCTCCAAAACACCATCAACAAATGGAGCCTCTACTTCCTCCATACCATCCACTTCATCCATAAATGACTACATAAACCCCCACTTATCTCCTCCAACATTAGATCAATCATCACAACCTACCAATGAAAACATAACTCTTGCGCTAACCCTCCCATTATCACCATTAACACCTCTTGATGCACACTTCTTATCATCCCCTATCAATCCACCAACCTATAACCCCGTCCCATGGAGCTTACTTGAAGCTCATGGAGAAACTTGCCTTTGTTGCATCCACAACCGAACAATTTTGTTCGGACTAAGAGATGAGATGCAATACATGTTTTCACACATTGAAAACTTGTTGCATCAACCACCAACAACAAACACATCTCCTCCACCACCATCAACAAACACTCCTCCACCATCACCATCTCCATGTTCACCATCCATTCCTCCCA
This sequence comes from Artemisia argyi, assembly GCA_030686995.1. Classification (NCBI taxonomy): domain Eukaryota; kingdom Viridiplantae; phylum Streptophyta; class Magnoliopsida; order Asterales; family Asteraceae; genus Artemisia; species Artemisia argyi. The sequence goes on from CM060685.1 coordinate 11,535,255, forward strand.
ATTAAACATGCTTGGTGTTTTGCAAATAAAATTATCTTAAACCATTTTGGATGGCAAGCTCTAGAGAGGACTTTCATGTTAGAGCTTTGGTTTATTTTATTTATGATTGTAATCCTTCAAGGCTTTTCTTATTTGCACTACTTGTTGTAACCTTTTTAATTTGATCAATGATTATGGTTATCTTGCATGCTATATATACATATATATGTTGCTTGTCCACTAAATATTTTTTGCAAGAATTCCATATCTCGATTTCTTGTTGACTTTAAAACGAGGGGGATTATACATCAAGGGGGAGCTACAATAAAATCGGGATAACCTTTTTGATGCTAACAAAAAGGGGGAGAATTGATATAAACTCACAATAATACTTGTATATATATATACTAATTTTCGCTTAATGAGTTTAGATTTTGTAATCATCAAAAAGGGGGAGATTGTTGACATAAATAATGCATAAAAACGTTATTTATATTTTTCGATATCTCTATATTTTGACGATCACAAAATGTAAAATCATCAAACGTAAGATTACTACGTAAACAAGTATTAAGCTAGTTTATATCATTATATCCAACTTAATCACTTAAGGTATGTAGAAACAAGTGTTTAATACATCTCATGATCAAAGGGGTATTTAATTAATTAATACAAAGTTTATTTAATATATTATATATTTTTGAAAAACACTTTTGGTAATAAAGAAAAATGTTTAAATCATACTAAATATATGATTTCAAATTTTTAACCAAAATCAGTTAGTTTTTCACCAAATAAACTTTCCCCACTAAATGACAAGTTTTCTGGCCGTTATAGCTGGGCGGCCCCCTTAATTATAAGGGGCGGTCCCCTTAAAATTAAGGGGACTGGCCATGATTTAAGGGGACCGGCCAGGCTCCTGTGTCAGAAACTGTCAGAATTTTTCTCCTATAAATACCACTTGAAATCTGGAAGTTTTCCCTACCTTTTGCATAATAATTTCAGATCTAAAACTCTCTAAACATCTTCCAAAATCCTTTGATCATTTGATTACTAATCATTGTTTCAAGTGATTTAATCTCTTCTCATCCATCCTCATCCAAACTGCGAAAGAAGAACACTCCTTCTACAACTAAGTTCAAGAAGCATTGAAGAGTAGTTGTGTATATTGTGTATATTATTTATGAAGTTGTGTTGTGCTTGTAATTAGTAGTTTAGAAGAATTAGAAGTTGTGTAGGTAGAAGAAGTTGTTTAGTAGTGAACTAGTGTAGTTGTGCAGAAGATAGGTGTGAAGTAGATTGATGTGAAGAAGATAGGTGTAAAGAAGAAAGGTGTGAAGAAGATAGGTGTGAAGTAGATTGGTGTGAAGAAGTTGTGTAGAAGTTGTGATCAAGTTGTGACGTAGTTGTAGTGTGTAAATTGGTGTGTAAGGTTTTCTCCGCCATAAGGGAGTTTGTTGACATAGTGAAGAAAACTCTCGACTAGGTGACTCGGGGAGTGGAGTAGGAACAAGGAAGGTGACCTTGTAGCCGAACCACTAAAATTCTTGTGTTGTGGTTTGATCTCTCCAACTCTTTTCATTACTTACTTATTTACCTATACTATATTAGCTTAGTTAGTTAGTTACTATATAATTGTTCATATAGTGCAAGTATTGAGATCACATAAACTAGAATCGAAGTTTTTAAAACAAACTTGTTTTTATAAATTTTAATAGGACGTAAAACTATTCAACCCCCCCCCCTTCTAGTTTTCCACAGTGAAATCTAAGTAAACACGTTTCTCTCATTATAAGGTTTTTCTCACATTTATTTTCTGGTTATTTTATTTTTATTGCATTTGTAGTAAATTGGGTTAGTTGACTAGCAACTAATTCCGCCCACTCTTCTAATACCCGAGATTTGTACTTGCTTTTCATAAAACCATAAAAATACAAAAAGAATCATCCCTCACCTCTAGACCTAATTTAATTAAGTTTTGATCCTAACGAACACTATTCCCCAAGTAGAACGATCAATCCCCAGGTACTTGCCACTACACTATACTACATCGGTCAGGTACACTGCTTGGTGGGGATTGCAAGCTTCTCGAGATCCCTCGGGAGGTAAAACCTTTTGCGTAGGCGCAATCTCTCGCATCACGCATGCAAACATTAAGGTTTTTGAAAAACAAATTACCTTAGGAGTAGGGGGATCGGATGACATTTAATAATGACATTTAAGGTTTTATTCGCTTTCATCCGTTTTATACGTTTTCATCCGTTCTTATACATTTTCATCTGTTTTATACGTTTTCATTTGTTGTTATACGTTTTCGTCCGTTTTATATGTTTTCTCCGTTTTTATTTCGTCTGTTTTTAAACGATCGTCTGTTTTTGTACGTTTTCGTCTGTTTTTATAAGTTCTCATCCGTTTTTATATGTTTTCATCCATTTTTTACGTTTTCATCCATTTTTATATGTTTTCATCCATTTTTTATATTTTCGTCTGTTTTGTTTACGTTTGTATACGTTTTCATCTGTTTTTACAACTTTTAATCCGTTTTTATACGTTTTCATCCGTTTTTATTCATTCTCCTCTGTTTTTATACATTTTCGTCCGTTTTCTTAAGTCTTCATACGTTTAAAAATGGATGAAAACGTATAGAAATGTACGAAAACATATAAAAATGGACGAAAATAGATGAAAACGTATAAGAATGAAAGAAAACATACAAAAATTAACAGAAACGGATGATAACGTTAAAAACGGATGAAAACTTATATAAATGGACGAAAACGTATGAAGACTTAACAAAATAGACGGAAACGTATAAAAACGAATGAAAACGGACAAAAATATATAAAAACGGACGAAAACGTATAGAAATGTATGAAGATGTAAGAAAACATATAAAGACTTGAAAAAGCGGATGAAAACATATAAAAATGGACGAAAACGTATAAAAACAGAAGAAAATTTATAAAAACGGATGAAAACATATATAATGGACGAAAACGAATAAAAACATGTGAAAACGAAAAAAAAGTTGATGAAAACGTATAAAAACAGACGAAAACAAATAAAAACCTATGAAAATGAATGAAAACGTATAAATACGGAAGAAAACGAATAAAAAGAAACAAAAACTTATAAAAACGTAAGAAAAATAGACGAAAACATAAAAAAAAATAGATGAAAACGGATAAAAATGTATAAAAATGAACAAAAACGTAATAAAAAAATTAGGGACTAAATTCGTTATACACCACAAACCATAGTCACAGGAAATGCTGGCTCGGCCGCGTTTCGCGTTTTGGATCATTCGTACCCAAAGACGGTACGATCGCTACTCGGATCACTTGGGATCGCGATCTGGATCGCTATATTTCGCATTCCCAAACAACTTCAATCAGTGTACCAAAGTCTATTGGGTCGACGTACCAAAATGGATCGGTACAGCGTACCAAAGTGAAGCGGTACGACGTACCAAAGTGAACCGGTACAGATTTGGTTAAAGTCGATTGTAATCTTTCAGATCCAGAAGGAATGAGTCAAAATCAGACCAAATTGAGACTGAATCGGTCAATAATCATTGTGGTTGGTTGTGCTTTTGTTTTTTTGATAGAGAAGTGTATAAAGAAATAAGGGTGGGGGAAAGAAGATAGAGGTATTTTAGGATTTAGATGGATATCGATTGGCCTGGACTCTTTTCTTATAAGTATACTTATAAAAGGTTTTACTTTTTAAGCCCAACATCAAATACAGAGTATATCTATTTCCTGTGTTTTGTTGTAGGCCCATTAAATACTAAGAATAAATACTTCGTGAAAAAATTGAAGTTTTGTTTTAAAGAACTAATTATATATTTATAAATTTTGTATGTAAAAAATATTACCTATTAAAATTAAAATTAAAATATGGTACATTGTACCAAATTTGGTACACCGTACCAAATTATATGATACATCAAACCGAAGTGAATCACAACGTATCAAAATGAGCCTACCCCCTTCGTGTCGAATTTTAAGGAGCGAACTGCTTACCCGTTTCTCGTTCTCGTACCAGAACGTACCGCGTTTCATGTAACTATGCCACAAACCACATTGACCTTACTTTTAAGGGTATTTATGTCATTTCCTCTTACTTTAACGGTCAAACAAATAAAATTTTGGTCAAGGGACCAAACCTGTTATAGGTCGCAACCATATGGAGAGGATCCGTTAAAAAAAAAGTAAAGGGACTATATCCGTTAAACCCGACAGACCACAAGGACCATTTATGAAATTAACTCTAATATTTAATTATTTATGAATGAATCTCAATCGACACTAAAATTCCCCATTGGTATTGCACAAACGTTATTTAGGCACAACAGTGGCGGACTTAGCCGAAAAACTAAGGTGGTTCCTTAATATAGTAAAAATAACACAAATTGACGGGTCAACCAATTACCTGGTCATTGTGTCGGGTCGGGTCCCTTAATGGTTTATGCGTTTATAAACATGTCTTCCTAGTTTGCATAGCTTGAAAACAATTCATGACTTTAATGTCAAATGACTATATCTTTCGGTGCATAATTTTTTATATACGATAGAACTAAACAACCATGTTAGGAATACGTTTATTCATATGAAGACTCGGTCACCCCGAGTGTAGTTTATCATATTGTAGCTCGTAGTATTTATCATATTAGTTAGAACGTAGTTTAGTATTAGTTAGTATTTGTGGAGTCGGGTCGGGTCTTTACCCACTGTCAGCTTGCTCCACAGCCCGTTTCAGGGGGCGTTTGTCTATAAGTATAAATACCCCTTCCCTAGCTTGGAAGGGGTTGGACCTTCATTCACAATCTAATACATTACAAGTTTTCTCTCAAGGTTCCATCTCTTTCTCTCTCTAACTTCTCACTAGAAAACCTTACTTTTAATCATCCTAAACACTAAACCATCCATGTTCTTACATTAGAGTATACTACAATTGGTATCAAGAGCCATGGTTTCATCCTAGGGATTGTATACTCATGGATTTGTTGAATGGTTTTGTGGCTTTAGTAAGTTTCGAATGGTTTAGTGGTTCTCTTCATAGTTTGATCTCGTTAGTGATTTTTTGTTGGGTTTTTCTTGTACTTTCTTGATTAGTTGAGTTATAAGTTCTTAGGTTTGCATTTGGAGTGGTTGAATCATTTATTTGTTAGGTGTAAGAGGTAATTCGTGTGGAGTTTCTTACCAGCGAGTTGACATATCTAAGTAGAGGGTTGACAGGTTTGGTTAGAGAGTTGAGGCAGAGATTTGGCGTTTTGCTATTTCTGGGTATAAAGCCAAATCGCTAGACAGTGACGTTTTTGTCTTACTGTTCCAGCGAGTTGAGGTTACTGTTCTAGCGAGTTGATGTTGCTAGCGAGTTAGCGTAAGCAGCGAGTTGATAAGTTCCAGTGAGTTGATAAGTTCCAGCAAGTTGATCATTGAGTAGTGAGTTGATAAGATTTAGTAAGTTGATCAGGTGTGTAGCGAGTTAATCAGCTTCAGAGAGTTGACAGAGTTAGAGTTTTGAGCAGGTTAGCGAGTTGATCACTTCAGCGTGTTGGTGTTAGAGAGTTGATACATTTTAGCATGTTGACCTATTCTAGCGTGTTGGTCCACTTGTAGCGAGTTGTATTGTTTTTGTGGTGAGTTGTTCCATTTCAGAGAGTTGGAAACTTCAGAGACTTGGTGTGTCTAGCGAATTGAGGACTTAGCCAGTTAGTGGTCTCAGAGTCTTGCCTTATTTAGCGAGTTGGGCTATCTTTAGCGAGTTGATCTATTTTGTGACAAGTTGTGGAGTGGTGTTAGTGACTTGGTTCAGTAACGTTAGTGAAACTTGTGCATTGTTGCGACTTAAGTTGTTACGAGTAACTCAACAGTAACTTGACGTTGTGAGGATTAACTTACGACTTGACTTGTTATTTGTTGAGCGATTGTAATTTGACTTGTTGCAACCAAACACGAATTACACTTGTGTTTAAAACTTGGTACTAAGACTTACTCACTTTTCACAGCATGGCAAGCACTTCCTCTGATGACATTCAAGCTGCAAGGTCGGATAACAGTCCTCCAATGCTGGACAGAACTGACTATGAATCATGGGCACAAAGGATTCATCTCTACTGTTTGGGAAAGGAAAACGGGGTTAACATCTTGAAATCCATTGATGAAGGACCTTTTCGAATGGGCACCACTAGAGACACGATTGCAGCTACTGACGATCAACCTGCTGTAGTTGGTCCAGACAGACCTCGCACCTACAATGAGTTATCTGATGAAGAAAGGAAACGCTATCATGCTGACATCAGAGTATCGAACATTGTCATTCAAGGGCTTTCTAAAGATGTCTACAAACTTATTAACTACAACACAGAAGCCAAAGCTGTTTGGGATAATGTGAAAATGCTTCTTGCAGGGTCTGAATTAACCAAAGAAGATCGTGAGTCTCAACTATATGATGAATTTGAGCACTTCAAAATGAATCCATGTGAAAGCGTCACTGACTATTATGTCAGATTTCACAAGCTGGTCAATGACATGAGAACCATCAAGATGACAATGCCCAACATCCAGCTTAACTCCAAATTCGTGAATAACATGGCACCTGAATGGAATAGGTTTGTCACGGTTGTTAAACTCAACAAAGGTCTCAGGGATTCTAATCATGAACAGCTCTATGCATATCTTCAACAACATGAGAAACATGTTGCTTATGATCGGTTAATGCGGGAAAAGCTCAATCCTTCAGCAACAAATGACTCTCTTGCATTTGTCTCTGATGTTCAGCAGCTTAATCAATCTTCAAATGATCAATCTCAACCACAACTGGTCAAGCATCAACCCCTTCACCATCTGCTTCAAACACTCATCTGGACTTTGGGTACTCACACACTGACATGATGATTGATAATCTCTCCAACCAAGTTTCATTGTTGGTTCAACAATTCAGGGCAACTCTTTCATCTACTAATAACCAACTTCGGACTTCATCCAATCCTCGTAATCAGGCCGTCATAGAGGATGGTAGAGTTGTGGTGTGAAATGTGTAAGAAAGACAGAATTTGAATCAAAGAAATGCTGGTATAGGGAATGGGACTTATAGAGTCGGTAATTCTCTTCAAGGACAAGCCAGGCAACCTAAGTGCTACAACTGTGGAGGAATGGGTTACATAGCTAGGAATTGCACTCAACCAAAGCGTCCACAAAATTCAGAGTATTTCAAAGACAAGATGTTGTTAATGCAGGCACAAGAGAATGGGACTGTTTTGGATGAAGAAGCCTTACTCTTTCTGGCTGGTGATGACGGGAATACATTTGATGCTGATGTAGATGATCAACCGGTTCAAGACTTAGCACTCAATGACCCGAACATCTTCCAAGTTGAAGACTGTGATGCATTTGACTCTGATGTTGATGACGAACCCACAGCTCAAACCATGTTCATGGCTAATCTGTCTGCAGCTGTCTCCTCTCTACAGCAGTCTGGCTCTTCTATCACATTTGCTATTTCTAAGGTCGTACAAATCGTCCTTTGGTATTTGGACTCAGGCTGCTCAAAGCGTATGACCGGGGATCGCTCGCGGCTCAAGAATTGCGTGGAAAAGTTCATTGGTACGGTCAGATTCGGGAACGACTATTTTGGTAAAATCATGGGTTATGGTGATTACGTCTTTGGAGACAGTGTGATATCCAGAGTGTACTACGTGGAGGAACTTGGACATAATCTATTCTTTGTTGGTCAATTTTGTGACTCAGATCGTGAAGTTGCCTTCAGAAAACACACATGTTTTGTTAGGGAATTAGATGGCATAGATCTTCTCAAAGGCAGTCGGGGCACCAATCTTTATACCATCTCTATTGAAGACATGCTGCCATCCTCTCCCATTTGTTTGCTTTCAAAAGCCTCCAAGAACAAATCATGGTTGTGGCATCGTCGTTTAAACCATTTGAACTTTGGTACCATCAATGAACTCACCCATAAGGATCTTGTTCGAGGTTTGCCCAGACTAAAGTATGAAAAGGATCATCTGTGCTCCGCGTGTCAAATGGGCAAGAGCAAAAAGCACACCCATAAACCCAAAACTGTCAATTCAATCATGGAAGTTCTACACACTCTTCACATGGATCTTTGTGGACCAATGAGGGTTCAAAGTATCAATGGAAAGAAATATGTGCTAGTTATTGTTGATGACTACTCTCGCTTCACATGGGTAAAGTTTTTACGATCAAAGGATGAAACTCCGGAGATCATCATTAGACTCATCAAGCAATTGCAAGTTCGACTCAACAAAACAATTAGGTTCATTCGCATTGACAATGGAACGGAGTTCGTGAACAAACAACTTACTCAATTTTATGAAAGTGTCGGCATTAGTCATCAAAAGAGCATTCCATGTAATTCTCAACAAAATGGAGTTGTTGAAAGGCGTAACCGCACCTTGGTTGAAGCTGCTAGGACTATGCTCATTTTTTCTAAAGCTCCTATGTTCTTTTGGGCAGAGGCGATTGTAACCGCTTGCTACACACAGAATCGATCCTTGATACATCCTCTCCAATGCAAGACTCCATATGAACTGGTTCATGGAAGAAAACTTGACCTTTCATTTCTTCGAGTATTCGGCGCATTATGCTATCCAATAAATGACAGTGAAGATCTTGGGAAACTCAAGGCCAAGGCCGACATTAGTTTCTTCGTTGGTTATGCTCCAGAACGAAAGGGGTACCGAATCTACAACAAACGTACCAGAAACATAATGGAAACATTCCACGTTACAATCAATGAGCTGACTGAGCAACCGGCTCCCGGACAATCAAGTTCAGGACCCGTACCCAATCTTTTGTCTCCTGGACCTATAAGCTCCGGGCTTGTACAGAATCTCACTCCTGCTATTCCTTTTGTGCCTCCTATAAGTGAAGATTGGAAGAAACTGTTTGCCCAATGTTTGATGAATACTTTGAAACTCAAAACTTGGCTGCTTCTGAAGCTCCTGTCATTCCACAACTAGCTGATGTTGCAAATGCTCCACAGTTTAATGCAGGGCCATCCACATCGTTGTCATGGGATCCGGAAGCCCCCACCATCATTCATTCAGTTACTACATCTAATGTTCAATCTTCATCTGTACAACGAGTAGCAGCTGTGGATAATTCTTTTGAAGTAAATCCTTTCGCTCCACCTAATGATGAGCCGTTTGTAAACATCTTTGCTCCTATCCTCTAATGATGCAACATCCTCAGAAGAATCTAACATGGCGACCTCAATTCACTATCCTCAACCCCATGAGCATCTCAGGAAATGGACAAATGATCACCCAATTAACAACATCATTGGAAACCCTTCTCGTCCGGTATCAACCCGTAAACAACTTGCAACTGACGCCTTGTGGTGTTTCTTCAATTCTGTCCTCTCCAAAGCTGAGCCAAAGGATTTCAAAGATGCAATGTCTAAACACTCATGGTTCACCGCTATGGTAGATGAGATTCATGAGTTTGATCGACTTGAAGTGTGGGAATTAGTACCACCTCCCGATTGGGCTATGATCATTGCCCTAAAGTGGATATTTAAAGTAAAGCTTGATGAGCATGGAGATGTATTGAAGAACAAGGCAAGGCTTGTAGCAAAAGGATACCGTCAAGAAGAAGGAATAGACTTTAAAGAATCCTTCGCACCTGTTGCTAGAATTGAAGCCATAAGAATATTTCTCGCCAATGCTGCCAGTCTGAATATGGTAGTATATCAAATGGACGTTAAGACTGCATTCTTAAATGGCGATCTAAAGGAGGTGGTGTATATTAGTCAACCTGAAGGATTCGTGGATCCGGAACGTCCTAACCATGTCTACCGTTTGAAGAAGGCTCTTTATGGGCTTAAGCAAGCTCCTAGGGCATGGTATGATACTTTGTCAAAATTCCTTCTTGCTAACAAGTTTTCCAAAGGTGCTGTTGATCCTACACTCTTTACCAGAAAACAGGCAAAAACTACCTTCATGTACAAATCTACGTTGATGATATCATATTTGCCTCCTCGGATCCTAAGGAGTGTGATCGTTTTTCACAAGAGATGAGTTCTGAGTTCCAGATGTCCATGATGGGTCAAATGTCGTTCTTTCTGAGCCTGCAAATATCTCAAAATCCCAATGGCATATTCATCAATCAATCCAAGTATGCTAATGAAATTTTGAAGAAATTTGGATTCGAATCTTGTAACTCAGTTCATACTCCCATGATCGAAAGATCAAAACTAGATGAAGATGATGTTGGTATCCATGTCGACCAAACCAAGTATAGGAGCATGATTGGTTCCTTAATGTATCTCACTGCTAGTAGACCGGATCTTCTGTTTGCCGTTTGCATGTATGCTCGGTATCAATCCAAACCTACCAAGAAGCACTTGGAAGCAGTCAAGAGGGTCTTTCGGTATCTTAAAGGAACAATCCACATGGGTCTATGGTATACCAAGGACACTGCTATGGCACTCACGGCTTATTCTGATGCTGACCATGCGGGATGTCAAGACACTCGTCGAAGCACATCTGGAGGTGCACAGTTCCTGGGTAATAAGCTGGTTAGTTGGTCTTCAAAGAAACAAATGAGTACATCGATCTCCTCCATAGAGGCTGAATACATTGCTATGTCCTCATGTTGTGCTAAGATCCTATGGATGAGATCTCAACTTTCGGACTATGGCTTCGTGTACAACAAGATCCCCATGTACTGTGACAACAAAAGTGCAATTGCACTCTGTTGCAACAACGTCCAGCACTTAAGAACTAAGCACATTGATATTCGACATCACTTCATCAGGGAACAAGTTGAGAAGGGAATCTTGGAACTTTACTTCGTGAGGACTGAGTTCCAGCTAGCTGATATCTTCACCAAAGCGCTTCTTAGGGAACGATTTCAATTCATTCTCCCTCGTCTTGGAATGAAGAGTCTCACGCCTGAGGATCTCATAAGTCTTCAGGAAGATCAAGAGGAGTAAAGGGATTACTTCACAATATCCTTTGTACATAGTTTATCACAAAAACAAAATAGAAAAGTATAAAATCTACAAATACCATAAAAATTACAAAAACCACAAAAATTCCAAAAAGACTCTTCTCGCGACATGTCTCTTGTGTAATCAATATTATGTACGTCTTTAGAAATGTCATTCAATAATGACACGGAGTCATACATATCTTGAGCAAGAGTTGTCTTATTTTTTTTAATAATGCCTTCTAAAAAATCGCTCCCCAAAATTTTCTGTCACTATGGTTTGCTATTACTTCAGATAGCAACCCGGTCTTATTATTGGGGAAAGTTCTTCGCCAAAAAGACGACTGTTCCTAACAAAGGCATGAATTACTTTATATTCGTGCCTTTCCGATCTGATGTACGCTTCAGTGCATCATTTCTTGTAAAAGAAGAGAAGTCTTCTTTACAACACGAATACTTTTCCTTCAATGATTGTTCGGGAAAGTATTCGCTCCAAACTTGGTGGTACCATGGTTTTTGAAGATCAAACAAACTTGAAACTTTGTTTAAAAATTTTCCACTCAATCGATGATAACAGATTAATCTTTTATACAAAATGAAAATTTGACAATGCGTCATCGATTGAGGGGGAGAATGATTTCAAAAACTATATATCATCACAACAAGATCTTTGTGCATAACTACAGTGTATTGTGTGTGATTGTTATGTGTTAGTATATGAATTTTTCATGAGTTTCTCGCTAAACTCAAAATCATTTACAAACTCATCATTTCTAACATATAACATGCTCCCTCAAGGATTGAGGGGGAGCAAATGTATCATCTCAAAATTAGTCATTCTTAAATCTGACACATCTTTCTCCCAAAATCTTTAAACTTTTTTAAATCACTTGGGATCACAAATCTCATATGGTTTGAAATTTTTGATCGGGGGAGAAAATGTGATTTAAATATGAAAATCTGATTAAAATGTGATGTGTTGAATCTATATGTATGCTCTCCTATATGTGCTAAACTCTTTTGTATATCAATGCACATATTGAGGGGGAGCAAATGATTTGTGAAAAAGGATCCTTGCATCTTATGAGATCGAGTCTCAGACTTAACCAATGAATTGACGAAACAAAAACCGTCATCAATCGAAAGGACTAGTTCTGGCCGGGTAATAATTTCAAACTGGGGTAACCAGTGATATAAGCGTGTCTCGAAGAGGACTTGTCTGAGTAGAGTGTACCGTTTCGAGAAACCTTTGTGGACTTGACCAGGCCGGGTAATAATTTCAGGCTAGTCTAACTAGTGATGTAAGCATGTCTTAAATGCCTGTTCATGTTTACTAAAGGGGGATCAATTCTAAAGTGCAACTCTTCCCGACATGTGCAAATTTATTATCATAACATCGGTGCACATGTTAAGGGGGAGCATTTGAAAATGACAAAACTCTCAACATGCTAACAAAATGTGTTTCTCAAGTCATAAACATGTTGAGCGAATTTTCAATGATTTGGTAAGTGGCAACATAGGATAGTCATGAAGTTATAAGGTGGCTAAGTTTAGGAAAACCGTCCTACGATCCGCCAGAGCCAGAGGGATCTACCCATGGACAATACCAAATAGATAGTATTAGAAAGTCCATAGGTATGATCATGAAAAAAGGAGAAATATGAGAATGGAGAAAGAAGGGGTTGAAGAATTAAACAGAAATGAAATGTGAAAGGGTGAAAAGAAATAGCCCTCCAATTATTCAACCTTAAGGCAGAAACCGGGTTCAATTCGTAATCTACTGATTGTTGCTAAGGCGACATCGGTATTGAAGACAAGATGTCATGGACCCAGTGACGCACTGCACTAAACCTTCTAGCTACTCAAGTTCTCTTAAAAGAACTTGTTTCATTCTCACGGGGAACCGGTGTAATCTATCAACTTATCTCTTAGAGATGGTTGATATTGAAGCAGGAGACCTCTCCCTAATCTCCGCATAGGAAAACAAAATGCACTTATTGAGTCTAGAGCCTCGAGATGCATAAAAAGATCTCATAGGAACACGTGCTACTTCTACCATGGTTGTTCAACATTAAGGACACCAGTGGTAAACTTATGAGTCCTACGCAGATCTTAGCAATCTGCCAGAACATTTATGAGGGATGTTGCTCATGTAACTCCCCGTGATTGAATGGAAATTCCTGCCAGGGTCAACATCAAGTAGCCCTGAAAGCAGGTCGCTTAGGTATTCCTTGTGGATTACGCTTAGTGGTCGCAGTGGTTACAAACGGTCAACAGTCGTGGAGTGATCTCCAGCGACTCACCCAATCATTGATCTACTTAGGCAGTTCGTGTAAATCCTCTTAGGGTTTGCCGATCGGGAACGGTCTTGGTAAGGTTTAGAAGGAGTCTCCACACTATGTTGTTGACGATCTCTAATTCCAAACCTATCAGTACCGGAAGATTTGTTGCTAACTGTTTGCTTGCAGGAATTTCGGACGGTTGCAGTAGATTGCTAAAAAGATGTTGATCCATCACCACATGCTCACACTTCTACATCACAATCTAAGATATCATGATTAGTGATTGGGCCACATCTATGCTTCCACAACTCTGATGCTGAAGATCATGATCCTAAAAGTGTGAGCATGCCACCACAAAGATGTTCATATCACATGGAGACGTTACTGCTCAAAGATGACTTTCAGACACTCATTTGGATGATGAAGTTATTTCCAATGATCATCCATCACATTGAAGGTGTCATCTAGAGTCTACCACTTAATGCACAAAGATCTCAACAATGAAGAATCAAAAGGCTACGAGCTACAAAGATATTGTCAAAGACTTGAATGCTATGATTCAATATCTATTTTCCGGGGTGACCTCCCTTAGGGGGAGATTTTTAGGAATATGTTTATTCATATGAAGACTCGGTCACCCCGAGTGTAGTTTATCATATTGTAGCTCGTAGTATTTATCATATTAGTTAGAACGTAGTTTAGTATTAGTTAGTATTTGTGGAGTCGGGTCGGGTCTTTACCCACTGTCAGTTCGCTCCACAGCCCGTTTCAGGGGGCATTTGTCTGTAAGTATAAATACCCCTTCCCTAGCTTGGAAGGGGTTGGACCTTCATTCACAATCTAATACATTACAAGTTTTCTCTCAAGGTTCCATCTCTTTCTCTCTCTAACTTCTCACTAGAAAACCTTACTTTTAATCATCCTAAACACTAAACCATCCATGTTCTTACATTAGAGTATACTACAAACCATTTATTAAGTTAATGTTAAAATATTTCAACATCTTCACTTAAGCAAATAACAATATTCAAAGTATCAATCAAATTCAGTTATTTCGAATATAACTTATACATAGATACATTTACCAAATAAGCATCTGCGATCAAAAAAATAATATATGCATTTTGGCTTTTTGTGAAAAGGTATTAAATAAAATGTGAGCTAAAGCTGAAGGGATGAAATAAAATATTGAATAAATACTAACCACTATAAAGAAAATAAGGTACTTTTGGTCTTCTCCTTTACCACATAGATGTACAGCATAACCACACGAACCTTAAAACCTCCATTGAAAGAGACTTTGAGTGTTGTTTTATTTTATTTTCTCAGTGGATTTGTCTTTCTTTCTTCTTATCTAAACACATAAGGTGGTTCCCGATCAAAATCTAAGGTAGGTCCCAAATTTTTTCACACATAACTTCTAAAGGGTTTCAATTTCTATGGTGGTTCCTGGGAACTACCTAGTCATAACATAGGTCTGCCTCTGAGGCACAAATGTTATTTAGGCCCCAAACACAACTTTTAATAAGTACATAAATTCCAACCACAAAATTTTACTAGAATCTTTGTCACAAACCTCAACGAAAACTTTCAACAATAGCGTATCCATCATCAACTATAAACGAGAAAAAGAGACAACCTTTCGGATAAAGGTGAAAGTGTCTACATCCTACCTCCCCATTTCATGTTTCTGCACGATTGGTGGTGGTGTTGTGCACAACAACATATGGTATAATTGTAACCTCTAATGTATTTTTACTTTCACTACTCTGTTACCAACCATTTCGATTAACATTTTTTTCCTAGTCAGCTAACATTTTTAGAACATATTCCATGACAAAATGCTACTAAACAACTAAAATCAACCAAAATGTATAACTATTGTAAGAGTAATAAACAAGAGTAAAGAGAAGAGAGAATTGTTATTGAATGATTCATACTGGAGGATAGGAATGGATATATTTATAAGGGTAATAGTTTAAACCCTAACTTGTTCCTAAAGAATAAGATGAATAGACATAACCCATGAGCCCATACATAATTTTATAATACTCCTCCTTGGATATTCATTATTCATTACATGCCATAAACTGCCTCATTAAAAACCCAATGGGATAAAAACTTGATGAAGGAAAAGAGTGCAGTACGCATAATGCTCCTCCTCAAATTAATGCATATCTTTTAAGCGTCGAAGGCCGATCTTCTGAACCAGTAGCTTAAAAACTCTTGTTGGCAAAGACTTTGTGAATAAATCTACCAAATTGTCACTTTATTGAACTTGACGAACGTCAATAACTCCATCCTTTTGTACATCATATATAAAGAAAAATTTCAGAGAAATGTGTTTTGTTTTATCTCCTTTGATATACTCTTCCTTGATTTGAGCTATACATGCCGCATTGTCTTCACATAACATGGTTGGATTTCCTTGAATAGACTCGAACCCACATTCTTCTTGGATGTTTTGAATCATCAATCTCAACCAAATGCACTCTCGACCAGCTTCATAAAGTGCAATAAGTTCAGCATGATTTGATGATGTTGCAGTTAAAGATTGTTTTGTCGACCTCCAAGAAATTGCAGTGTCTCCATATGTGAAAACATACCCTGTTCGGGATCGTGCTTATGTGGATCTGACAAGTAACCAGCATCAGCATATCCAACCAACTTTGATTTCGAATTCTTTTGGTAAAATAATCCCATATCACGGGTACCACGAAGATAACGGAATATATGTTTGATTCCATTCCAGTGTCGGCGTGTTGGTTCGGAACTATATCTTGCTAGTAAGTTTACTGAGAATGCAATATCTGGACGTGCATTACTAGCAAGGTAGATCAAAGCCCCTATCGCACTTAGATATGGTATTTCAGGACCAAGAATGTCCTCATCATGTTCTTTGGGGCGAAATAGATCAAGTTCCCGGTCAAGTGAACGACCGACCATTGGTGAGCTTAGTGGATGAGCTTTATCCATATTGAATCATTTAAAATCTTTTCTGTATAGTTTGATTGATGGACAAATATTCCATTTGACAAATTCTCAATTTACAAGCCTAGACAAAAAGTTGTCATACCAAGGTCTTTCATTTCAAATTCATTCTTTAACAAATTTGCAGTATGTTCAATTTCATCAATATTTCCGATGATATTTAAATCATCAACATACACTGCAATGATTGTGAAACCCCCCTTTGATCTTTTGATAAAAACACACGGACTTATTTGGTTACTTTTGTATCCTTCTTTTGAAAGATATTCACTCAGGCGATTTGATGAGGCGAAAAATGATCCGTTTTTAGGGGGTCATTTAAGCCCGAATCCGACTTTATTTGATCAAATATTGCCCTAAATCGTTCCTTTTGTGATTTTAGGTGTTTGGAGAGTGAATTCTGGAAAAGAAGCCATTTTGGACGTTTTTGGAGCATAAAAGTGAAGAAAACGACAAAGTACCAAAAATCCATGCTGAAGATACAAGGTGACGGCGTCAAGACCAACATCTTGACGGCGTCAGACATGAAGAATTAAACACCGTAGGTGGTGACGGCGTCAGAAGGCATTATGACGGCGTCAAAGTGGCAAGAATAAAATACCGTAGGTGGTGACGGCGTCACATAGGCCGTCACAAGTGGATCAAGGCCGTCCGAGGAAGTATTTGGCGGCGAGGTGACGGCGTCAGAATTAACTCTTGACGCCGTCAGACTGTTTTTCCTATATATAGTTTTCTAGTTTTTTCATTAAAAAAAAGAGAGAAGTTTTGGTGAAACCCTAAAGACGATTTTGGTGCCTCTTTTACAGGTTTTTCAAGGGTTCCAAACCCTTGAAGACCTTGCATTGTAATTGAGATAAGTATACTTTTAATTCAATCAATATGTCTATGTGTTGGTTGTTTATCTTTTGTTCTTATCTTAATTCTACTATGCTAGGCTAGATTTCCTTTGTGTTTGCTTAGATCTAATGAAACCTAGATGTTGATTATGTGTTGATTACTTGTCTATTCTTGTTTTGGATGAATGATATTATATGTTAGGCTTAAGAAAACTGGCAGATCTCCAATGGTAACATGCTTGAACGTCTTAAGAAACATGAACCGAGGCGTACTAGGTCTTTATTGGTTGTATTTAATGCATGAGCCACTGTTTACAATCCCTATAGTTGTGCTGGGTCATGGTGTAGGAGGAGATAAGAGCTCATAGAGTTGGGGAGTTATGTATGCCACCCCACGAATGGTATTAAGGAATACAATCCGTCATCCATACAAGTGTAACAAGTAATTAACATATAAAAGATATCTAGGGAGTAATGAAGTCTAAGTAAATACAATTTCTCCAACCACTGCTCACAACCTTAGTTTAAATTAGTTAAATTTCATTTTCATTAGTTTAATTTAATTATATATTAGCTTTGGGTTAGTTGAATAGCAACTAATTCCGCCCTATCTTCCAAAACCCGAGATTTTACTTGCTTTCATAAAAATATAAAAATACAAAAATAATCATCTTCCACCTCTAGAACTATTAATTAGGTTTTCTAATCCTAGCGACACTATTCCAAAGCTGAACGATCAATCCTCCGGTACTTGTCACTATACTATACTACAACGATCAGGTACACTGCCTGGTGGGGGTTGTAAGCTTCTCGAGATCCCTCGAGAGGTAAAGCAAGGTGCGATTCCCACGCATCAAGTTTTTGGCGCCGCTGCCGGGGAATAGTTATTGTTTAGGTTGAATTTGATTTTGATTAGGTCTACTCATTAGAATCCTTTTTAGTGAGATTTTTATTTTCTTTTTTATTAGCTTTCTTGTAGTCTATCTTTTTCTTTGTGCCCTTTGTTTGTGAAACCATTTTCATTTGTCTCCATGGCGGATGAAATTCCATTTAGATCATTAACTATAGAGGAACAATTAGTTTACTCGGATAGATTTGCCTCCTGTTGTTCCAATGAATTTTTAAGTGATCTTACATATATACAAGAGGAGATGGGTGTAAAGTTAGATGGGTTTGATGAATTTTATGCATGTGTGTTTTCTATTAGACGATCATTATCAGGATCAATTCCTTTTAGTGAGACCCTTTGGATGAATTTTGAGAAAAGCTTCCTAACCATAACCCATGAGTTCAACGAATTGGTGGATTCGTATGAGCGAGATGGCCTAATTTCTAAGAACATAAACTTAGAATCAAACCAAGATTATGAGATGGTTAGTGTTGAACTACCTAGTTGCATGAGCGGGATAGATTTCACCAAAACATACAACACACATGAGGTTAGAGTTGAGCCACCTAGTTGCATGTCATGGTTAGGTACTACAATAATACAAGATGAACACATAGGTGATATTGATGTGATGGAAGAGATAGTAGAAAACCCAAGCCCACTAAGTACCCCACAAGTCCTACCATCATTTGAGGCATATACACCGCCCGTGACTTACCCGGAAGAAGTAGAAGAAACTTTAGGAATTCCTATGGAGGTAGGACCCTTGGACCAGGCACCACTTGAGGATATAGGTTTGAACACTTGTAGTGATAACCTTACTCCTAGTTCTAGGGAATTTCCTAGTGTTGATGAACCGGAACCTCAACCTTTACACAACTTCCCATCCTTAGATTTATTTCTAGGAGACAAAAGAGGAACCGACCCACCCATCAACCAATATTATCCGGGTAGTTTTAGGATGAAGGAAGCCATTCACTCACCCCCTTCACCTCACGTGGCATATTCACACCCTAAGGGTGTGTATCGCTACTTTCACCCACACTTAATCCTAAGTGTAGGGAGAACCTCCCCTATTTCCATTAAATAAGGGTAGAGTCAGGCTCGTGACTCGAACAAAAACAAGCGCTTCTTGGGAGGCAACCCATGTTTTGTGTGTTTTTATTTGTTTGTTTGTTTGTTTGATTTTATTTGTTTCCGTATGCATGTTTTGTTTTTATTGTTTGTGGCTCATGTTTCAAAGTAAATTGTGAAAATGCTTTATTTTGTTTTTAACTTCGTCTTAATTGCATATAAAGGTATTTTGCAAAAGATAAGTGTAAGGGGAGACCCCAAATATGTTTTTAAGAAACAAACCGATCATGATTCTCCACAATATTTAATGAACATGTATATTCGTATTTGTTAGAGTCAAATGCTTGTATTGAGTCATAATGAAGTTTTGCAGGATTTTCCAGGAAGTAGGACAAAGTTTTTCCAGAAATTTTCCAGAAACTTAACATAAGAATTTCTGCAGGTCCATTCTGACGGCGTCATGGTATTGCTCTTGACGGCGTCAGGAGTCAAAAATCTGAAAATTTTACCGGTTTTGTTTTTCTAACGGAGTCTTATGGTTTTTGTGAATTATTAAGTTTTATAATCTCCAGGAAATCTGCAAACTTCATTCCACAAGCATTATATCTTACTTTGTTTTCTAGGATTTAGTAACTTATATAGGATGCCGCCGATTTTACACGAGGTTGCCTTGTCTACTTTTGTCAGGATTTACAGGTTATTTATGACAAGAAGATGATTTATATTATGGAAGGGAAGCTTTGATTGTTCATTTTCTTGGAGGAAGATTTAACCTGGCCAACCTATAATCCATACCGAGCGAATCAGGGGAGTATTTGATTTCATTCTCTTTACTTTTTCACTTTTACATTCTTTACTTGAATATTGGGGACAATGTTCATCTTAAGTGTAAGGGGAGGGTAAAAAGATGATACCTTACATATGCACTTTCGCTTGAGTTTGTTTTGTTTGATAGCAGATGTGTAATAAAACTACGAGAAATACTTGTTAGTGCAATTTTAGCACCAAATTTAAAATTTTTTACAACATTTAGGAGTGAAACTTTAGCCATAGCAAGCGTCTCATGGATAGGAGATTGTATGACTAGCACAAAACCGTATATTCAGAAAAATTTTCCACCCAAAAATGTGAGGTTCGCCTTTAGATTTGATAGGAAAAGCATTCATTATTAGTGCTTATGAGTGTACCGGTAGCATTTAGATTCTAGAACTTGCGTTAGTGATGCATCCCGAGACCGCTAGTGAGACTACATTCGTGTAGTAGGATTTACTACATGATAAGAGGCATTAGGATCACCCTTGTGTTAAACCCGTATCATAATTACTTGACCATTTAAGTCATATTACTTGACTAGTTAAGTCAACTAATTTTTCCCACACCCTTAGCGTTGTACTCATTTTTAGTACACGAAACCCCTAGTACACCCCTCCGAGCCTATCTTTTCGTTTCTAACTTTAAGCATTTTACTTAAAGGAAGAATTTGTTACACCCCACTTAAATGTACACCCAAATCGCCTTAGCCTTCCGTGTATGCGCTCATTTTTAGTGCATTATTGTTATTTGTTAAACCCTAAGTTAACTTTCTAATTGATTACATGGTTGCTAAGTCGAGTCATATCCTTGTACATATTGTTTTGGGACGATTGGGACTCATGGGTAAGTACTTATTTTATGGAGTAATGGAGAAGAACATAATATTATTACCCCCATACGTACGTTAATCTTAAAAGTGCTCCAAGTGTTTTGATTTTCTTAATTCGAGTCATTAGAATAGTTTAATGTAAAGTATGTAAAGATTCAAGTGTAAGGGGAACGTTCATACCCCTATGATGTATTATTTTGGATGGTAGGGTAAAAGTGTATGCAAAAAAAAAAAAAAAAAAAAAAAAAAAAAAAAAATCGAAAAAAATCAAGAAAAAGAAAAGAAAAAAAAATAGAAAAGAAAAAGAGAAAAAACATACGGACTACCATCCCATTTTTTATTCTATGTTCATTTTATGTTTTTGTTATTTTTCATTTATTAGCTTAAGTCGAGTCTAGTCTTGGCTTAGCAACGCCATCTTGTACATGTAATTAACTAAGATTGTTAACTCGCCACCAGTAAAACTTCCTTTATCCAACAAAACCGTGTAATTCATATCCCTACACCTAACGTTATAACCCTTTAAAAGACCTCTTTGATAGTTTATCCTAGGTGCTTACGCCATGTGGTGGAGGTTTGATCCTTTCCCAAGCCTATGGTAATCTATTTTGCTATGACAGGTAGTGAGAGATATCTTCCATTTCCATAATGTTATATTACTTTATTACACCCGAGAGATGTGAGTATCTAAACACTATTTGTGAGGTGCTTGTGTATGACCTCCGTGCTTGTCTATTGGTCTTTTGTGGAACGATTATTTGTTGTAATTACTTTTATATTAGTGTTAAATGACCCCTAACTTGTCTTTTGAGCAGAATAAAAGCTCATTTGCTTGAGGACAAGCAAATCTCAAGTGTAAGGGTATATGATGAGGCGAAAAATGATCCGTTTTTAGGGGGTCATTTAAGCCCAAATCCGACTTTATTTGATCAAATATTGCCCTAAATCGTTCCTTTTGTGATTTTAGATGTTTGGAGAGTGAATTCTGGAAAAGAAGCCATTTTGGACGTTTTTGGAGCATAAAAGTGAAGAAAACGACAAAGTACCAAAAATCCATGCTGAAGATACAAGGTGACGGCGTCAAGACCAACATCTTGACGGCGTCAGACATGAAGAATTAAACACCGTAGGTGGTGACGGCGTCAGAAGGCTTTATGACGGCGTCAAAGTGGCAAGAATAAAATACCGTAGGTGGTGACGCGTCACATAGGCCGTCACAAGTGGATCAAGGCCGTCCGAGGAAGTATTTGGCGGCGAGGTGACGGCGTCAGAATTAACTCTTGACGCCGTCAGACTGTTTTTCCTATATATAGTTTTCTAGTTTTTTCATTAAAAAAAGAGAGAAGTTTTGGTGAAACCCTAAAGACGATTTTGGTGCCTCTTTTACAGGTTTTTCAAGGGTTCCAAACCCTTGAAGACCTTGCATTGTAATTGAGATAAGTATACTTTTAATTCAATCAATATGTCTATGTGTTGGTTGTTTATCTTTTGTTCTTATCTTAATTCTACTGTGCTAGGCTAGATTTCCTTTGTGTTTGCTTAGATCTAATGAAACCTAGATGTTGATTATGTGTTGATTACTTGTCTATTCTTGTTTTGGATGAATGATATTATATGTTAGGCTTAAGAAAACTGGCAGATCTCCAATGGTAACATGCTTGAACGTCTTAAGAAACATGAACCGAGGCGTACTAGGTCTTTATTGGTTGTATTTAATGCATGAGCCACTGTTTACAATCCCTATAGTTGTGCTGGGTCATGGTGTAGGAGGAGATAAGAGCTCATAGAGTTGGGGAGTTATGTATGCCACCCCACGAATGGTATTAAGGAATACAATCCGTCATCCATACAAGTGTAACAAGTAATTAACATATAAAAGATATCTAGGGAGTAATGAAGTCTAAGTAAACACAATTTCTCCAACCACTGCTCACAACCTTAGTTTAAATTAGTTAAATTTCATTTTCATTAGTTTAATTTAATTATATATTAGCTTTGGGTTAGTTGAATAGCAACTAATTCCGCCCTATCTTCCAAAACCCGAGATTTTACATGCTTTCATAAAAATATCAAAATACAAAAATAATCATCTTCCACCTCTAGAACTATTAATTAGGTTTTCTAATCCTAGCGACACTATTCCAAAGCTGAACGATCAATCCCCCGGTACTTGTCACTATACTATACTACAACGATCAGGTACACTGCCTGGTGGGGGTTGTAAGCTTCTCGAGATCCCTCGAGAGGTAAAGCAAGGTGCGATTCCCACGCATCACGATTATACCACATTCGTCCTGATTGTTTTAGACCGTATAAAGATCTTTTCAATTTAATTGAAAACATTTCACGGGGCTTAGATTTACAAGCTTCCGGCATTTTCAATCCTTTGGGGATTTTCATGTAAATGTCACTATCAAGTGATCCGTACAAGTAAGCTGTGACAACATCCATAAGGCGCATTTGGGGCCTTTCAATATTTGCAAGACCAATTAAAAATCTGAGATTCGTTGCATCCACAACAGGTGAATATGTTTCTTCATAATCTACCCTGGGTATTTGTGAGAAACCTTGTACTACAAGTCGTGCTTTGTATCTCACTATTTAATTTTTCTCGTTTCATTTTATAGCAAATACCCATTTATAGCCTACCGGCTTCACATTATTTGGGGTTAATGTCACAGGGCCAAATACTTGGCGCTTTTCAAGTGAATCTAGTTCAGCTTGCATGGCATCTTACCATTTTTTCCAATCTTTTCTTTGTTGACATTCTCTAATAGATTTTGGCATAGAAACTTCATCATTTATAATTTCACTTGCTATAGCATATGCAAAGATTTCATCAACACATGTTTCATTTCGATTCCATGTTGTACCATTTTGTACATAGTTTATTGAGATCCCATATTCATTAGGTACATGGCCATTCTCAAGAGATTTTTCCACATTTTCTGTGTTATTATTAATCTCCTCTGGGATTTTATTGATAACAACTTCTTGGACATTGCCAGTTGTATTCTGCTCTTTCCTTTTTCGTGGATTTTTATCCTTAGACCCCATTGGTCTTCCACGCTTTCTACGTACATTTGACTCATTCAGAGTTTCAGGAATATCAATTCGAGAAGGTGCATTTAAAGCTTGAACATATTATTTTGTAACTCTTTTTGTTTCTGTAAATGCATTAGGCAATTCATTTGCTATTCTTTGCAAGTGAATGAGCTTTTGAACCTCTAATCACATTGACCACTCTGAGGGTCAAGAAAATTTATTTGTGATGCATTCCAAGTTACATCTTGTTTGTCCAACTTTTTATTTTCTCCTCTTAAGATTGGTGTTAGCATTAAAATATTTATATAAAGAAGTGATGGTCATTCTCATATTGTAACTTTGTGTCATTTGTTAAGATTAGTAATAGTTTAGTCATTGGGCTTTGGACTTGGCAAGCTAATATGTCATGTGCTATGTTTCATAAGCCTTGTTATCCAACCATGTAACCAAGTCCAAGCCCAAGTCCATTAGAAAAGCCCATGAGGCCTTTCTCTCTAACTATATAAGGCACCTTACCTCTCATTTGTAAGGTGTGCTTGTGTGTGTATTGTGTGTGTTTTTCATAAAAGTTCTCTTCATCTTTACCTCTCTTTTATACTTATTAACGCCACACCTTTATAACATCAAGTCACCATCTTTCCTTCTTCTAGTGCTTATATTGTTATTAAAGTTAATATATCTAAGGTCCTACAAGTGGTATCATTCGCCTAACAATGATTTAGGCGAAGTTTCGAGGCCTAAAAACGCTCCGAGAAGAAGTTATTAAGGTTTTAAGGTTTTAGATCAAATTTTTCACCATAAAAACTTGCATCAACTTACACTAAACACAACTCCTATTTCGTTGGAACGATCCAAGATCAACTTTATCACACATCAGAACCTAATGGAAACAGAAATGCAAATGAAGGAGAGAGATTTTAGGAAAAAGTTTACAGTGTTCAAGTCACAGGTTGCGAAGGATATAAACATATTTGGATATGAGTCAAGGTTCGAACAAGCATTTGAACACTACGTCAGAGACCGATTTCATTATTTCAAAGAAAAAATCAATCAAAACCTGAATCAACTTGAAAAGCTACTTAATGAAGAAGAAATTCATACACGTGACTGCAGGGAAGCTCTTCTAGTGATCCAAACTCAATTTCAGAGTATCTTTAACCCTTGGATAATGAACCAGTCTGAGTTTATCGATGCATTTAACCAACAATTTAGTGTAAGCTATTCGACAATAAGAACTCAATGCATAAATGACATGGGGGAACTCGAAAAGATACTTGATGCTGAAGAAACTGAGTTAAATGAAATTGCGAAGCTGAAACGGGAAAGAGAGCAGATTGAAAAAGATATGCAGTTTAAAGAAAGAGAGCTAATTGAAAGAGAAAAGCAGTTAAAGGAAACAGAGGTGATTGAAAAAGAGACATAGAACGATGTTCAAACAGAAGAGGAAATAGTCAATGAGGGTGAGGTATCAGATTATAGTTTGGTTTTCACGGGCAGTGATACATCTTCAGTACAGCAGTTTGAAAGCAGCAGTCCTAGCTATGATTCAGATACTGATGGTACACCAGAGATATTGGCTACGGTACAACATTCAAACAATTATGATAATGCTGTTGTGTTCGATAATGTGTTTGCTCATAATCAGACACATCCTGAGCATTCTGAGTCTATTAGTGACACATATGTGATGGAACAAAATGATAGTAATATTACTTTTGTTACTCCAGATATGGATCCTAATAGAGGTGAGCCTGCCCAGGATGGATCTTCCTATGAACAAGATCGTGCCTTATTTGCTTCATTAATCAATAATTTCAAACATGAACTTGAAAAGTGCAAAGAGGACAATCGTAAAGCTAAGCAAACGAATGTCTCATTGACAAAAGAGCTTGAGAGATTTAAACAAATGGAAAAAGGTTTTCAAAATGTAACAAAAGGAAAAGCTGAACTTGAATTTGAAAACTCAAACCTTAAATCTCAAGCTCAAAAGTTTGAAATGTATGGACAGTCTGTCAAACCACTTTTAATAAGAAATGAAGAACTTGAAGTTGGTTATAGAGAAGCTATTCTTCGTGAAAAACGTTCCATTCAAAATCTGGATGCTCAAATGGTTGTTAACAACAGAAAGGTTCAAGCGCTTTTAAAAGAGAACAATCATTTAAAAAGTGAAAATTCAAAGCTTCAGAAAACCACATCAAATTTTGAGATTGTTAATACAAAACTTGAGAATGAAAATCAAGAATTTTTGAAACGAACAAACGATCTTGAAAACAAACTTCGAAAATTGGGACAGACTTCTCAGACTATAAACATGCTGCCTACTAAAGATGAGGAAGTTTCTAAACAAACATCTGGAATTGGTTTTGAAAATAGTGCTCAGTTGGAAAATGGAAAACCGTGTTTTTTAAACAAAGTGAAAAAGCTGACACCTATTTTGTATAATGCTGAAGATATGGGAAAAGAATTGTCAGATGATCTTTTATTTGAATCTCAAGATATTTTAAAATCTGAAGAGGAAAAATGTTTAAAAGTTAAACAAAGAAAAACCCCATTCTCGTACCACGGCTTTGTGTATGGTTGTACACAATTGACAGATATACCAAAAGCACCTTTCAAAAGAAAAGACACACATGTGAAAAGGTTTTTCAAAGAAGCTCAACTTGCTACTTATGATGCTAAGTTATGGAAAAATAGAGCAAGGAAACAATTTTGTGATCTTAAACAGCACATTGAGCAAACGTTAAAGGTCATTTGGTTTAAGCAAGAAAACATCGAATACAACGTTTTCTCTAATCCTCTTTCATCAGATGTACGCCTTAAGTTAGAAGTCTAAAAGATTTTGAAAGATGAGATTGAACCTCATGTGAAAAATATCAACTTAAGTTTTGAGTACTTTGAAAACATCTTGTCACTGAAATGAGAGAAGATTTAAAGTATGTTCACTCTCTTGAAGACGAATTTGATGAAAAAAGCTTAATACTTGACATTCAAAAAGAATTTTTCACAAATCAAATAGAGTCGTTCAAGTCAGCATCTGTCAGCCATGAGTATGAGAATGTGCATTTTGAACAAACATCTTCTTTGAAATCTGAAAATCTTTGTCTCAAAAAGAAAATCACTGAGCTTTCAAAAGAAGCAGGTGATGTCAAAGATGAATTGTCAATAAGAACTGCTCAATTTGAGAAACATCTTGCAAAACTCGAAGCACAAAGTATCTCTTTCCAACTTAAACTGCAAGAGAAGAATAAGAAAATGTCTTCTAAAAACTCTTTGACATCGGTGCTTAACGGAAAAGAAAAGATTTTTGAAGAAAATTGTGATGATACCAATATCAAGTTTGATTTTGACGAATTTGATACAAAAAATCTTGAATTGGAACATGCTGTGGCATCATTACAAAAAGAAAATGAGCATTTGAAACAGACTTACAAAAACTTGTTTGATTCAATCAAGCGGTCAAGAGTTCAAAATCAAACTTCAAACAAATCTGACTCTCTGATCTCACCAAATCATCTTTTTGAAAAAGAAAAGTCAGTGCTTCAAAAGAAAATTGTTGAATTGGAAAAAACGATTTCACAACAAACCAAGGATTTTGGTGATGCCAAAAATGATTTTTCAATCGAAACAGACAAATATGAAAAATATTTTGCACATCTTGAAAATCAAAATGCTTCTTTGCAAGAAAAACTAGCATCATCAGATCATCTTTCTCTTCAAAAAGAATACAATGATTTGAGAACCTCATACAATGCCTTAAAAGCAAAGTTTGATGTTCTTAACCGGTCAAAAGGAAAATCTCAAGTTTTAAACGAGTCTAAACCACAAGTAAGCGTTTCAGAGAAGGTTTACACGGGTGAATCTTCAAAACCATTTTCAAAAAAGGTTTCTCAGTTTACAACCTATTCTTTGCAAAAAGGAAGGAAGTTTTCAAAGAGACCTAATTTTTCTGAAACATTTACTCCTCAAAAGGTTTCAAATGCAAGTGCTCATAAAGTAAAGAATCAAGGTTTTCAAACTCCATACTCTCGTTTTACTCCGGTAAAGCCAGTGTGGAAACCAAATCAAAGCCGTTCAAAACATTTGAATTATTCATACTCTGAAATGCTTCCGCTACAACAAAGGAATGGCTATGCTTGGAAAATTCCTAATTCTGGAAGGTTTCCATTCATCTCAAAAATGAATTTTCGAAATGAAACGCCGAGTTTCAACAATGGATGGAAAACTTCTTCTTCAAGTTTTAAAACTCCAAAAGAGACACCGAGTTTCTCAAACAACTTTCATAAGCAAAAGAGTTTTAAATCACCGTTGATTCCACGAGCTTTATTTCAAAATAAAACACCGATTTTCAGTTCTCGTTGGAATTCAACTTCTTTGTCTCGGATTGACACAACTTTCAAATGGATTTCAAAATATGGTAACCCAGTTGGCACCGTGCTTAAATGGGTTCCAAAAGTTGTTGTCTAATCCAAATTCATTATGGCTTTCGTATACTTCAGTACGAAACCCGGACTTCAATAATGACTTCTTAGTATTTCAGCTAAGGACTCGTTCTTCAAAGAAAGTAAAGTGCTTAATCATTCAAAGGTGTTAAATATCTTTTGAGCACTTATCCTAAAAACATAATGGCTTATGCACACATTACAGTGTATGACCCGCGATTTTCAAAGAAAGGACCCTGTTGTACATTTTTGTGCAACAATCCTAAAAGATAAGAAGACTTCTCATCAAAAAGCTTATCAAAGTCTTCTTAAGTTTTGAGCAATACTTTGAAAAATGATTCAAAAGGTTTTCAAAACTTTTCACGATGTTGCTCAAGATATTACTCCCTCAAATCCTTAAAAGATTAATTTGATCAAAATGTTCTATTTTTGAGGGGGAGTAATATAAAGTTGTTCCATAAAGATCATGCTTAAAAAAAATACAGAATTAACAAACATTCGTTTCTCCCATAAGCTATCCAAATAGAAAAGGTTTTAATCAATTGGTATCAAAAATACCATGGATATGCTATTTTTGAGGGGGAGAAGACGTGATTAAAATGTGATCGTCTTGAATCTCAAAAGAGCTCGACTCAGAAATGACCCAAGAATTGATGAAACAACATAAGCTAGTAATCGAAAAGACTTATCCTCGACGGGTAATAACATCAAGTTAGTTACTAGAGCTAGTTGTCACCTAAAAGCTGACAATGAAACAACATAAGCTAGTAAGCGTGTCTCGAAAAGGATTTGTCTTAGTAGAAATGTACCGTTTCGAGAAACATTCTGTGGACTTGACCAGGACGGGTAATAATTTCAAGCTAGTCTAACTAGTGATGTAAGCGTGTCTCGAATCGGTCATGTTCGCTTTAAGTGGATCAATTCAAAAAGTGCAAACTCCTCACGCATGTGCAAATTTCTTAAATATTCATGAGCACATGTGAAGGGGAGTCCTTCAAAAGAAATGCAAAACTCTCGAAGTGTCAACAATGTGTTTTATTATCATAAACACTTTGAGAGATTTTCATATGAATGGTTTTATGGCAACAATAGGATAGTCATGGAGTTATAAGGTGACTAAGGTTAGGAAAAACCGTCCTATGATCCGCCAGAGCCGGAGGGATCTACCCAAGGACAAATCCAATAGATTAGAATTAGAAGTCCTTAGGTATGATTGAAAAAAGGAGAAAATGAGAAAGGAGAAAGAAGGGGTTGAAGAATTAAAAAGAAAAGTTATGAAAAAGGGTGAAAAGAAATAGCCCTCCATATGTTCAACCTTAGGGCAGACACTGGGTTCAACTCATATGCTACTGGTTGTTACCAAGGTGACACCGGTATTGAAGATAAAGACGTCATGGACCCAGTGACGCACTGCACTAAACCTTCTTAACCACTCAAGTTCTCTTAAAAGAGCTTGTTTCATTCTCACGGGGAACCGGTGTAATCTATCGACTTATCTAATAGAGATGGTTGATATTGAAGCAGGAGACCTCTCCCTAATCTCCGCATAGGAAACCAAATGTGCACTTATCGAGTCTAGAGCCTCGAGATTCATCAAAAGATCTCATAGGAACACATGATATTTCTACACTGGTTGTCCAACAATAAGGATGCCAAATGTAAACTTAAGAGTCCTACGCAGATCTTAGCAATCTGCCAGAACATTTATGAGAGGATTCACATTTTGTGATTCTCAGTGATTGAATGGAAATTCCTGCCAGGGTCAACATCAAGCAGCCCTGACAGCAGGTCACTTCGGTAATTCTTTATGGGTTACGCTTAGTGTTCGCGGTGGTTTCAAACGGTTTACAGTCGTGGAGTGATCCCCAGTGACTCACCCAGTCATTGAGCTACTAAGTAGGTCTTGTAAGCTCTCTCGAGAGTATCTGACATGGGAACTGCCTTGGAAAGGGTTAGAAGGAGTCTTCACACTATGCTGTTGACGATCTCTAATTCTTATCTGTAACTACCAGATGCTTTATTGCTAACTGTTTATATGCAGGGACACTTCATCTCTGTGGCGACAGATTCCACGTGCTCATACATACATCTGGAAGTTAAAGAAAGCTCCCTCAAAGATCTATACAACACAAAGTTCAAAGAAAGATTCTACGCCAAAAAGAAGAATCTACAAAGTATAAAGACTAAGGATCAAAGTGAAAGAAAGGGAACTACGTGCATATGAATATCAAAGTCCAAAGATGTATGAGCATGTTGGAATGGCAAACAACCACCACAGACGCAGAAGTGACGAAAGGCAGATAACTCCACATCACAAAGGAACAAAGAACGATGAAAAATCAGTCATCAAAGATCACAAAGCATGAAGGAACAAATACTAAAGACTATTCTACAACGACACACAAAGTTAAAGACAAAGAACACGGAAGACCCACTCACGTGGAGCATCATTCGAATGACCACCCCTTAGGGGGAGATTGTTAGCATTAAAATATTTATATAAAGAAGTGATGGTCATTCTCATATTGTAACTTTGTGTCGTTTGTTAAGATTAGTAATAGTTTAGTCATTGGGCTTTGGACTTGGCAAGCTAATATGTCATGTGCTATGTTTCATAAGCCTTGTTATCCAACCATGTAACCAAGTCCAAGCCCAAGTCCATTAGAAAAGCCCATGAGGCCTTTCTCTCTAACTATATAAGGCACCTTACCTCTCATTTGTAAGGTGTGCTTGTGTGTGTATTGTGTGTGTTTTTCATAAAAGTTCTCTTCATCTTTACCTCTCTTTTATACTTATTAACGCAACACCTTTATAACATCAAGTCACCATCTTTCCTTCTTCTAGTGCTTATATTTTTATTAAAGTTAATATATCTAAGGTCCTACAATTGGGAACTGTCACACCCCGTCACGGCGGAAACGTGCGGGTGTAACTTCATGGATATCATCACAACACATGGTGTCTATATAGAGAATAACTACATGCAATAAAAATGGCAAAATATAGACACAAAGTGTCATAACAATACCCCGAAAGGAAACAACATGATAAACTCCAAATGGCTAGATAAACCACTTCTAATGCAACTAAGGTCTCGTCTAATCACTTTCTTCTATCATAGCCTTAGAATGCTCACCTGAAAATGATGCATAAAATGTCAACATAATGTTGGTGAGATTCATAGGTTTAGACACACACTGTAGGCAACCGGTTAACTGTGATTATACCACAAAGCATGACAGCAAGACAAGTTTGTCACACCCCCAAAATACCTGTTTTAGCAGCGGAATGGAATACCTGGGGGTGACTGCCATAGCATCACAGTTACAGTTACATTGAACGACCTAAAGTGTCATTTGTAAAAATACGTCGTTTGATCATTAAAAACATTCAGAGTTCACAAAATAAGGTCCCAAAAGGTGTTCCCAATGTAGGTAAAATAAGTTCAACAAGATCAAACGTTCATAAGTGCATAAAAATATAGTCAGACGCGTCGTCTCCGCGACTCCATGAAGGTCCAAATGCATGCAACATGAGCTACCTTAATAACCTGAAAATACATGCTAAAGTATCAACACGAGGTTGGTGAGTTCATAGAGTCTAGTAAAAATAAATGTAATGTAAAACATTTGAAAGAAGATTTCCCAGTAAAAGCATCGTAAATCCGTAATAAGGTTCATGCAAAGGCATCGTAAATCAGTAATAAGGTTGATGCAAAGACATCGTAATTAAGTAATAAGTTTGATGTAAAGACATCGTAATTCAGTAATAAGTTTGATGTAAAGACGTCGTAATTCAGTAATACGTTTGATGTAAAGACATCGTAATTCAGTAATAAGTTTGATGTAAAGACATCGTAATTCAGTAATAAGTTTGATGTAAAGACATCGTAATTCAGTAATAAGTTTGATGTAAAGACATCATAATTCAGTAATAAGGTTTGATGTAAAGACATCGTAATTCAGTAATAAGTTTGATGTAAAGACATCGTAATTCAGTAATAAGGTTTGATAAAAACCATCAGTATATAGCTTTAATCGTATGTACAATAGCCATAAGTAAAAAGTAAAGTAATAAGATTTCAGTAATAAAATTTACATTGGCTCTTAAGCTCATGATCCCGAAGCTAGACGTTACTTGGCCACAAATGAGTGTTTACCAGACACTCTAATATATTAGACATGAAATGCATTCGTACCCGTTGGAGCAACCCAAACACGAATTGAGGAGTCACCCTCAATAGATCTATTCACTCACTCTCGCTCGTACTTTAATTAACAGTCCATGATAATAAAGGGGACTTGTCAAGACGTGGTAATAAGGCAACTTAAGCAATGTAAGGCATTTAATACTTTGGCATGTACAAAAATAATTAAAACAACGAATTCTCCCCCAAAAGTAATTCAAAACGTAATAAAGTATGAAACAAGTATTTGAGCATGTATCTCCCCCAAAGAGCGAACACTATCCGCAACCTAATATGAACGATAATTATCTACTTTAGATCATGAAATGATGTAATGAATGTACTTGCACATGATACCTATACCACTCATAATCTTGAAAATACTT
Source organism: Artemisia argyi (assembly GCA_030686995.1). NCBI lineage: Eukaryota > Viridiplantae > Streptophyta > Magnoliopsida > Asterales > Asteraceae > Artemisia > Artemisia argyi. Next base: position 11,567,980 of record CM060685.1, read on the forward strand.
GTTATAGTCATAGTAGAATATATTCCATACTTAAGAAAAATAAGTCTTAATTAGACTTGTAAAAACTAGTCGTAGTATATAGTATATAGAAAGTTAGTGTTATAATCTTCGCCTTGAAAACCTTGAAGTAACGTCTAATAGTCATAAAAATAAACTTGTAATCATAAGTACTTCATTAGTTATGAATTTGGCACTTTGGTAGTATTTCTAGAAAATCTAGGATTTAGTACGTTGAAGTAGTATTATTATTATTTCTAGTTGAAAAGCTGTCAATTTATATATAGTTTTGCTGATATTGAAACATGAATATCTTTGTCGTTATAAGTCCATTTTACTCGTTCTTTATATCTACGGATTCGTCTTTGTATGTACTAATATATTTTTGATAACTCGGATTCTCTAGGTTACGTCTAACGCCTCGGTTTGTCCACCAAAAATCGTCCAACAGCATATAATTTTCAGAAAAATAGTTCTCGTCAATAAACTTGCAAAAATCATATCTCATTCGTTATAAACCCGTTTTAGTCCATTCTTTCGCCTACGGCTTCGTTTTTGAAAGTATTTTCTAAATATTTGGTCAAAAAGTTCCCCTGAGTTCCTGAGTTTCCTGGGTTTTCCATTTTGGGACAGTAGGTTTATAAACATGTTCTAATCTCATATATAATGTTCCAAACTAGTTTCTAATCTACCCAAATCACTTCCAATCACCACAAATCTAGTCTAATCCTACCATACACCTTCTTAAGGTGTCATGGGTTCTTAAACATCATCAATCTAGTAGATCTAACAAGGAAATCCAATATAAACATTTCTAGGGTTTCAAAGTTAAAAGTTTATAAAATGAAGTGGTATAACTAGCATATGCATGAAATCATGTATAGAAATCACATGATCATAAGGATAACTTGAAGAAATGATGAAAATAAATTTTGTAAACTTACTTTGAATGATTTGTAAGCTTTGGAGATGAAAACTTATAAAACCTTGAGTTTTTATTTCAAAACCCTAACAAGGATTACTAAAGGAGCTTGTTTATGTCTTGATCTTGAAAAAATAATGGATCCTTGATGGTGTTCTTGTTTGGGTCGTGGCTATGGAGGAAGAAAAAGAGAGAAAACCTTGACTTTGATTTCTAAAAATGATTAAATGTATGTTTAATGTGTTTATGTAGGAAATATCTAATTTCAATGGCATTTTGGTAAATATATGATCAAGTGGAAGACAAGGGGGGGGCACATGTAAAAATAGGAAGAGTATGTGGGAAGTTTGGTTATTATCTCGTTTACGGAGTCAGTTTTGGTTCCGATAATCGCTAAACATAAATTGTTAAGCCGCGAAACGTAAATTCGGGTATCGTAAAAATATGAAACTTGAAAGAATGACTAAACTTGTCAAAATACTCCATAATAAAATATAAAATGAATGGTAAGTTCCATCGGGTTGCTTAAATGCTGTTAAAACTGGAAACGCGGGTCTAAAACGCGTAATTCGCGTAAAACACTGAACTGGAAAACGTAAAATTTCAAAACTTTTAGAATTGTCGTAAAATGAGAGAACATCATATTTCTATCGTTTATAGTGTTTTATGGACATATCGGGATGCTGGAACGACGTTAAAACCCAAAAGTAAATCTCGGACACGGCTTCGTGATTTTTGCAGAAATGATCCGACGAGCGCCAAACTCTCGGATTATCATTTAAATAGTTTAACTTATGAGAATATAAAATAAAAAAAATTACGAAGATGAATAGTAAAAATGAATAGTAACTTTCCGAAATGAAAAATGAAATTTCGATGTTTGAAAAAGGACATGAAATTACGAGTTGTGACATTCTTCCCCTCTAAAAGGAACTTCGTCCCGAAGTTCAATTTGTGTTGGTTTCTAGAGTGGTATTGGTGAAAAGATGATGATATTCGAGAATTCCAGCGAACTTTCACGATAGGAATTCGACTTCGCTCCAACTGTTCGACCTTACAGTCCATGATTTCTATTGGTTCTCCTACAAGGTTTTGGTTTGTCATTAGGTTGGATTCCTTCCCAAATGGGATTATGAGTGACTCATATGAAAGATATTTCTCGAGATTTAGAGAATGTGAAACATGTTTGTGTAACCTTCTGTTTTCTAACAAGGCTCAAGTCTAACGGCCACTAGGCCTACTCGGTCTAAAATATTAAACAGTCCAGTGTATATCGGGTTTAACTTTCTGAATTTTTCTGAATGGTATCATACCTTTCCTAGGCAGAACTTTCAACAAGATCTGGCTACCAACTTGAAATTCTAATGGTTTACACTTATTGAACTTGTAACTGATTCTTGATTTGTAGGAAATTATTGGTTATTTCATGAATGCCTACTGGACTAGTGAGTTGGGCTTTTCCAAATTTCGATCCGTCAATGGATATTGGCACTTCGACCATAGAGTGCATCAAATGGTGTAATCTCTATGCTCGCGCGATAACTATGTTTGCAAAAGATTTTGATTTATGGTAAATGGTTAGTCCAACCATTTCTAGAGTCAATCACTTATGCTCTGAGCATAACCTTCCTATGTTTGAATCGTTCTCTCGTTCTGACCATCGGTCTGAGGATGATAGGCAATGTTTACATCTAAATGGAGTTTCGAAGGAAATCTTAAAATGATTGCTAGAAGTCTGAGGTGATTTGATTACCTTTATCAGGAATAACTGAAATGGGTACAATAAATTTTTGTGATTAATTCCACAAAGTTCTGTCTTTCGAACTTGGCGTTATCTGAATGAGATAGAATATGGGTAGCGGTTTTGATTCCTTGTGTTTTGTCCCGACGGATGCTAAAACATATGTCTTTCTTTGCCTATGGGGCTAGGTCTCCATTACTGACGTTTGTACTCAATTTATGGTGTTCCTCCTAATTCCTTCATCAAATATTCCAAGGTTCTTTGTTGTCAAATCAAAAAATCCTAAATGCATAAGTGATGTAGTATAGTGATTAGTTTTGGAAATTTGTCTCGCGATTGTGAGTTTTGGTTGAAATCTTTTTCTGAATAAACGAATTTAGAAAGTGGAGCAAACAGTTTACTAAATAATATCTTTCTTGGTGATTCAAAATTCAGTAGTGATGAAATGTGAAACCGTTTTCAAACATGTTGTGATTAGGAATGTTTACCAAAGTTTGATGTTTATATATTTCTCGTTGTACAATAGTTTTGCTAAATATTGACCAAAAAGGATCGTACTTGTTCAAAATAGGAATTTCAGAAATTATTTTCTACCAGGTATGTGATTTGTATAAACACAATTTTTAAATCAACTACATCTAAAAGTGAAAGTATTAACAAGGATAAAATGGTAAGATAGGTAATGTTCGCATAAATGCATAGATGTCTAACGTTTAGTTTCTGAGGTTGGATAATGCTTATTGGTGGGTATCCGGCAAAACTACAAGCATAAGTATTCAAACTAACTTAAGTCCTGAAAAGGTTTATCGTTGAAATTGTCATCATGTTGACAAAATATATATTCGGGTCTGATCCTTTTCTTGGTATGGAAGTAAGGATATTTGGAATTTCTAGAGAACACAACGCCTTATAGGAATCTATAACGATATCCATATTTTGAATCAATTATTCGTTGCGAAAACTCACTGCAGGGAAGTTTGTGTATGGATGAGGCCATGTTTAATTTGGATGCTTTAGAGTATTAGTTAAGAGGTTTGGTTTATTTCTATAGTATTGCTTAGTGTACCTTCACATTGTGGTCGAGAATATGGTAATGATATTTAGAGCGTGAAGGATGAACGTGTCGTTAAGGCATCTATAGTCAACTGAAGATAATAGTCTATGTGTCAAAGGATATAGGGCAGAAATTGGTGCCAATGATTTGAAGTATTCGAGAATTTATACTAGTGTGAGGATCTTATAACATGGAATGAGCGATAAAGTTGTAATTTGAAGCAGTGGTGTTGGGGCATGGTGTATCAATATTGGCAATCTCAGGTAGAAGTGTTTCTTTCGCTTCTAAGGTCAAATAGTAAGTAGGTATAGTGGTTGCTTTCGAGATTCTTTCATGCGTTATGCGTGTTCCTTCTTGGAGATATAGTTTCTTTATTAATCCTATTGTCTTACTTGGAGTGGTTCGCTTAATTCTATCTTCATCAAAGCATGGTGTACCAATGTTTCTTTATGGATGCAACAACGTGGCCCAAATCTTGAGACTTGTGTTCAACTGATTTATAAACCAACTATGAGCGTATAACAACGTAGCCCACGATTCATTTTGTTGCAATTATCAAAGGAATTCGAAACTCTTTCAATCAACTGTTTTACTTATAAACTCTATGAACTCACCAACCTTTGTGTTGACACTTTTTAGCATGTATTTCATGTTTCCTAAGGTGATAACTTACTCTTGGAGGCCCTTGGCGAATGGCATGGCATGGTCATAGATGACTCTGATAATCATTTGGGACCATTTAAATACTCTTATGGGCCTATATTTCCGCACTAATTTTGAAAGATGTAGACAAAGTACTTTTGACAATTAAATTTCTTCTAAATGGTTGAGATAAAAACCGTTCTTTATACTTTGTGTTATGATATTAATCGAGTAGCACCCCAGTAACATATGCTTCCGCTGGACCCGATTTTGGGGGTGTTATAGATTGGCATCAGAGCCTTGATTATAGAGAACTGGGTATTTTTAAAACCTAGACTATAACCACTTTTGCGAAAACTTAATCCTATGACCGCCACGTGCCTGCCTGCCAAGTTGATGCCTCACTGGTGATGTTTGTTCACTAATATACTTGTTGAGATGTGTGTCTTACTATTGAATGATTTATATCCACTTGTTTCACTATTTACTATAAGTGTTTTCCCGTATACTTATGCTTGCATATCATACTTATCACAACATTACGTCTTTTCCTTACGTAATCCCATCATCCGACCTTGAGTTTGACAGGGCATAGTACTAGTATGACTAAGCCGAGTATTTTAAAGTTCATTGAACCTCGGGTGAATATAGACTGATCACCTATATTCAACCAGGGACAGTGGGACATAGTCTGATCACCTATGTCTGACTCAGAGGTGAACTTTGCGAAACTGGAAGCAGTTATAATAGGGTTATGTCCGGTTGATTTTCTATTTGATTTCTGAGAACACTATAATGTCTTCCTATGTTCACGAGCATTGTATATCATAAGGGTTTACTTCGACTCACAACACACTGGCATCACAATACTTTCTCGTTGCAACACTTTTCTCTTAAATAAAACACTCTTCTCATTGCAATACTACGCTGTCTAAACAGACCATTCTACACTTTATCACGTCACGCCCTTGTGCCTACACTTTACCAAAACTATGCATGGAGATTTTCTTAGCAGATGATGCATAACCATTTGAACATTACATAACATATACTAATGACTTATACTTACTACTACGGGTTGTGTTACAGTCACCTTTTCCCCAAACCACACACAATTGACGAATCAGGGTTAAACCACTAGCCGTATTAGGAACGACTCCCTATAGTACCTAAGAGGAAAACCTTCTAATGGAAGTAAACAACGAAAGAAACCATGAACCTTTAAGCATACAATAAGTTAGACTTGTAAACCAACGGAAGCCTTAAGATCTTACGGAGTAACTTGAACCACTATCTTCGGAACACATGATCCTTCACTCATCCCTCGGGAATACTAGTAATTATCTACTTCCTTCTTATAAAATAATACACTATGTCACTAGAAACATACGAACTATTTTCAATTACCCTACAACACACTCTACGAAACGTTTTACTACTCTCAAAATTTCAGCCTTATTATTCTTTTATAAACAATGAATCTCTATTCTAAATGTTTTATAAACTATTTTACAATTCATTTCACAAGTTACTATATAAACCAATTTGTTGTATCATAAACTATACTACAATTTTTCTATTATCTTGCAAGCAATAGATTGTCTTCCTATAACTTGGTTTTACAAATCATCTTAGGAAATATTTTTACAAATCATCTTATGGACCATTTACTCCTATGAAAAGTATTTTATGCTATTACCTCACAAACAGAATAACCCACAATTTCCTTTTGGAAATAAACTAAACCCTAGAAGAGAATTACGTACCTCTGTCAGGAACTATAGACAACAACCCACCAAGTCTTGACGCTGTTTCATCTCTAAACAAGTTGCCCACTCTCTTCTTACGATTAGATTCCCTTATTGATACACAAGTCTCACTTGTAACCAAGGAAATCACCCCACTACATAATTTTCGATTGATTCATTCATTTTAGACCATTAGCGCAACAATATAAGTCATGATACATCCCAGTACTGCCCAAGTGAGTTAAGTACCACAACTATCAGATTCACCCGATATTTAGCCACTAACCACTACCAAGCACTGGAAACTAGATCTTGTCATTAAACCTTTAGAAATGCCATACTCAACTATACCCTCATCCTTGATAATTTCACTTTCAAAAATCTTTCTTTAAAAACGTGTTTATACCAACTTCAAAAATATTTATCCAAAAATACTCATTTTGCAGGGTTAAAAATTTTCTCTCGTCAAACTATATCAAAACTTTTGTGTATCAAAACTTTTATCTACACCATGCTTAAAAACCCACACCACGAAATTATATATCTATTTTAGTCGGACCATATCAAACTTTTGTATGTTAACAAACGTCTAAACATTTATTCCTGTGAAATTGTAAAATTTACACCGTGATTAAAAATTCGTTTCTACTAAACTTTATATATATATTTTTTTTTGGGTCACGCAAATTTACCTGACCATTAACCTCAAACAAAGAAATTTGTGTCTTCTAGATTATTCTTTTGGCCAGCTTCGTGCAAACGCTTACTCAAATAAAAATTTTGAACAATTCTTTTGATCAATACCTCTAAGCAGGAAAACGTACGATCCCAGAACAAATCTTAAGATCAAATTCGTGCCTATCACCCACCCTTATTTCCCAAGACAACCCTAGCAACTACTAAAACTTAGAATTCCGGGATGGAATTCTGTATAACAGGTAGGTACTGTAACACCCCGTAATTTACCGAGTCATTTATTAATGTCAAATACCATGTAATCAATTTGAGAGTTTAATTAACCCCCTTTTTACGAATTATTTTAAACATTACAACTACGAAATATGTTCGCCAACTAATTATGTGACGTATCTCACATCTCACTTCGAACGGGCTCACACGCGTATCGACACCGCATTAGTAATGGCTTAAATTCGTTAAATAATTTTCTGAGTCAATAATATTGTTTTTATATAAACATTCACAAAATGTATTTTACGTGTTTTTGCTCAAAAATGCCAAACCAAGGTACCGCGACTACTTAAGTTCAAAGGGGACACGTATTCACAACGAGGATTAATATTATTTCTCACTCCTCCAATTTCTTCAATGTGCCGCCCATAAAAGTCATTGTCACACACATGAAAGTAAAAAAAAAAAAAAAAAAAAAAAAAAAAAAAGAAAAAAAAAAAACCTCATTTGATCATGACATCTCATACTAACTTGTATTTTATCCAAATTAGTTCATGCACAATAAACACTAGTACAAAGACAACCTCCGGCGTTGACTTTTTTTTAACCGTGCCGACGTCATGACGTCGGCAACATACCTTCTCGACGTCATGTCGTCGGCATAAACTAGTCGGCAACGTCCCTACCGACGAATAACGCCGACGACAGTGTGGGACCTACATGATTTTTGGTCAAATGAATGGGGGTGTCTGACATTTTGTTACCGACGTCAGGTCGTCGGGAATGTAATAATTATTTAGCGCATTAATTAGATTAACTTAATTTAGTCAACGAAAGTCAAAATTTTTTTTTAAATGGTGCCGACGACATATAGTCGGTAGCGTTTGAAATTAGTCAACACGTGCGTTATTATGCCGACGACTGGTAGTCGGCACTGTTTGGAAATAGTTAATATGTGTATTATATTTCCGACGACATATAGTCGGTACCGTTTGAAATTAGTTACCATGTGCGTTATTATGCCGACGATCTGTAGTCGGCAACGTTTGAAAATAGTTAATATGTGTATTATATTTCCGACGACATGTAGTCGGCAAGAAGTTATACTGCAGCTGCACAGCAGCCTGCGCAGCTGCCCTGCCCAGATTTTTGCCGCAAAATTGTGCAGCAAAAATCTACCAATTCCAGTTTCATGTCCTGCTCTCATAACAACACATTCCAACACAAAACAATGGCTAAAACGACTATAAAGTTTATAACGGCTAAAACGGTTATATATAACCACTAATCAATTAATAAACTTTACAAAACGGCCATAAACTTTATAACACCCTCAAAATACATCATAAAGTTTACAAAACGGGTGTTATAATCGCTAAACGTAGCTACTATATCTACAAATGTTGCAATATCCTAAGTGTTCAAAGATAATAAGATTGGGGTCGTCCGGACATAGTTCCAAAGACAAAACAACACAAAATAATACCTCTACAGTCCATCGTCGTCATACAGCCCCTCGTCGTCATCTTAATCATCATCAGAACTCCCGCTGCGAGAGCCACTCCCGCTGCCAGATCCACTCTCGCTACCAGAGCCACTCTCGCCGCCTGAGCCCTTCGCGGGAGCGCCTGCGCTGCCTCCAACTGCATGACAAGAACCACTCTGGCTAATAAACGCCTCCCATGTTGGGTTTGTCGAGACAAAACGTGTCAACAACTCAAGCTGCTTCTCAGTTTTCTTGGCTTTCTTTCTTTCTTTCTCCTTCTCTTTCTTAGCTTCATCCACTATCGTTTTAAATTCATCAATCTTCTCCTGAGCTTCAGCAAGCTTCCTGTCAAGCTCGGACGTACCTATAAACGAAATAATCAAAATTTAAAAACGGTCATTTCAATACATAAGATTATCCAACTTTAAATACCTATAAACGAAATAATCAAAATTTAAAAACAGACATTTCAATACATAAGATTATCCAACTTTAAATACCTGGTGGAGCTGGAGGCGGCAAGTCTACCCGTGGCCTCTTCAAGAAGGGTACCACCTTGCCGACGCCGGGTATATGGCCATGCTGCTTGCCCCCGATTACCCGAGCAAATATCTCCTCCTCCGTGAGGCACGGCTCGTCTGCCGGCATATCGGATCTAGGCTCCCGTAGTCGGACCATCTCTTCCTGTGTAGTTGAAAAAAAATGAGAAAATTAATATATTAGTCGGGTTAATTACTAGATTATGTTTCAATAAATCACTAAGTGCGTGTTTGGAAAAAATAATTAAATAAATAAATAACGATACTTACAAACTGAGCACGAGCCTCGTCCTGCAACCAAACACCATTCTTGAAGTGGGTGTCAAGATAGGTATCGAACATGGACGGATACCGGTGGTCCTCGCTGTTCTCGAACTGTATAAATATATACACATGCATATAGGATGAAACAAATTAAAATGACTAATCAAACACCATATATATTTTATTTAGTATAAATACTTTTAATTAATATATTATTAAAATTAAATAATCTTATAAAAATAAAATGTGTCTTACATATTCGTGTCGAGATGCGGCAAATGATTTCGAACCGTGGCGGCTGAGAATCTTGTTCTTCTTTCTATTCTCTTTGTTCACAGCCGATCGTGTCTGGGCCTTCTCCGTCATGTACTGGTCGACATACTTGTTCCACTCAGCCGGCTCCAAGTTCGGAGGAGGATTTCTTCTGATCTCGTCCACTCTCGCAGCCCCACCCTTTCTCGTAAAGTAATCGCGTTTCAGATCATGTTTATTGTCATGGTATCGGGTGGCGAAATATGCTGTGAGCGCCGACCGAATGGTCTCCCACTCCGGTCTGGTCCTGTGGCGCTCCAAATTGAACATACGCTACAATCAAATATAGTTAAAATTAATATAAAGATATAAATAAATAAAAAAATGTTAATAAATGTACACATTCAAATAATTAAATATAGAGATATAAATAAATAAATAAATTTAAATAAATAAGCACATTTAAATAAATAAACACGGTAACATAACAATATATATAAAAGGAAAATGAAATAACTGACCCCGACGCTTGGAAGGAAGTTAGCCGTCAGCTCTGGTTCTATATCGTACCAGGAGTCATAGTGTAGTGGCAGCTGTCGAATGAGCTCGCCGACGTAATTGCCAAACCATTGGTTCGGGCCCACATGAGTGTAAGTCCCCTTATCACCAATCTCAAAGTCAATAGACTGTAGGCCACGAAGTCTCACGGCAGCCTTGAGCTTCACATTCTAATTTTCTTCGCGTGGTCGTTGCCTACCGCCATTCTGACCTCCCCTACCCCTGCCTCCCCCCTGGCCCGACCTCCTCGGCGGGGTCGCCCTGATCCTGCAATTGGAGTGAGTGAAAACGTCATAAAGTAACTTATATAGATATATGTATATATATATATATATATATATATATATATATATATATATATATATATATATATATATACACATATATCTATATATATACACATATATCTATATATATACATAATGTGTGTATATATATATATATATATATATATATATATATATATATGTAATCTAGAAATTCTTACCACTAGCACGGTGCCCGCCCTCAATCTGACGGGTAGGGGAAGGTGGTGGATCATCGGCACCGTCACCACCATGACTCCGTGCAACTGCTGCCATCTGTAAAAGTACAAGTTGAGTAACATATAGAAATTCGGGAACAAATTAACATAAGCATGCACACATTCAAATACATACACATTCAAAAGAAATATACACTTTTAAACAATCCATAACAATTTCATTAAAATAAGTGTCGTTTTACAAGTTACATTTTAAGATCAATCTGCACAATCAAAATCACTATCATAAACAACATTAGTCGCAACTTCAACTTCATCATCAGAATTGTTTGCGACTTCATTATCAGAATATGCTAAATCATAAGGATCGTCGTCTTCATCATCAATAAAATTATCGTCGTCATCAACAGGAATGATTGGTGGTGGTGCTGCCTCAACTAACGTTGATTCACCATCGATATTTAAGGTTCCAGGTTCCAAATCATTCAAATTAGCAGACAGTTGGAGATCAGATGAGTTGTTGCCATGTATCACATCATCATCGTCTTCTACCACGATGACATCCCAGATTGTGTTGTGATTTACTTCTTGGACGACCTTCCAATGGAGTGGTCGTCTGGCAGGATCTTCAAGGTAGAAGACTTGTTTTGCTTGTGTTGCGAGAATGTAAGGTTGATCTTCAAACGCATAGCTACATGCCAAAATTTGTGTCATGTTGTTTCTAGTGGTAAAACGTTGGACTCTACGGTTTTTGTTGCTTAAGTCGAACCACTTAACTCGAAACAACACAACTTTGAACTGGGAATATGCGAACTCCAGAATTTCTTCTAGTTGACCATAATACATTTCTCCCTCCTTCTCACCAGGTGAACAAATTCCGTTGTTCTGAGTTGTACGTTTTATATCGCGGCTGTGTACGACAAACCTCACACCGTTGACTACGCAAGAGTTGACTGAGATTGGGGTCGGTGATGGTCCACAAGCCAAAGCGAATAAGTTGGGAGTACAGCTTGGGTCATCGGCTATGTAAAGTTTACGGATCTATGAAAAAAGATAAGAATAGATGGAGATGAGTAATAGTCGTTATTTATACATGGAAATACATACAATAAGTTTACCTTCGTCTTAAACCAGCTCGGAAATGCTTGTTGCATGTCGATATTAGGAAATTCGCTGAAAATGTTCATGATATTAGAATAAAACGAAAAGATAACTTGGGAAACAGAAATTTCAAAATATAAACGCATACCTCTCGAACTCGTCCATGTACTTGTCGATCTCAGGACTGTTGTGAAGTACATACCATATCACTCTCTTCATTTCTGGGAGACCTAACTTAATCAATGTCTCTTTACCAGAATTGGTACATAGTGATTGGAACACCTGGAAATCACTGGTTGGGCGAGGACGGTCCTGAGATGCAGCGGGATGATTAAATTTTGTCCCAACACCACGAAAATAACGAGAACAGAAAGTTAATGCTTCATCTGCAATATAACCCTCCGCTATTGAACCCTCCGGCTTAGCTTTATTTCGGACATAGTTTTTAAGCTTCTTCATGTATCTTTCAAATGGATACATCCACCGGAATGAAACAGGACCGCCTTGAATAGCCTCTTCAGGTAAATGCATAACCAAGTGAATCATAATGTCAAAAAAAGCAGGAGGATATATTTGCTCGAGACTGCACAAAATACTGATCAACTGGTCTTTAGCTTTCTCCATGTCTTTCACCATCAAAGTTCGGGCGCAAATTTTCTTAAAGAAGAAACAAAGCTCGATCAATGGTGTATAAGTCTGTGCGTCCAAGTATTGCTGAAGTCCATAAGGAAGTAACCGTTGCATCATTATATAACAGTCATGAGACTTCATGCCCGTTATATTGTTATCATCTTTGGTCACTTTCGACTTGAACTTAGATCCGAACCCATCTGGTAGCTTAACTGTTTTGACGTATTGACAGAAGAGTTTTCTTTTATCGGGTGTGAAGGAGTACTTTGCATGAGGCTTCGAGTACTTCCTGTTTTTTTTTGTTTCCGAGCCACAACTCCTGTCAAATGCCCAGAGCTTCCAAATCTTGTCTTGCCTTCGCGGTGTCTTTAGATTTGTCATTCATAAACAAGGTGTTCAAGATACTCTCCAACACATTTTTTTCGATATGCATGACATCTAAATTGTGTGGTAGAGAAAGAAAAGACCAATATTTAAGATCGTAGAAGATAGACCGTTTAGTCCAGTTTAGCTTGTCGTCATGATTACGTTTTATCTTCCCACCCCCATAATCCGGATGTTTCCCCGGCACATGTGTGGGCAATTTCGCAAGTTGAGTCAAGATATCAACTCTGGTATCTTTTCTAGGAGGCTCTCTATGATCGGGTTCACCACTGAATGTAGTATCGTCCCTCCTCCATTTATGGTTTTTTTTAAGAATCTTCTATGACCAACATAAGCTGTTTTGCTTATCACACGCGTAGCCGGAGTGTCTACTTTGCATGTAGGGCAAGCGAAGTAACCTTGCCCTTGCCAACCAGACAAACTACTTCGAGCAGGAAAATCATTGATGGTCCATAAAAGCATCGCTCTCATGTGGAATTGAGTGCCTGTAGCAACGTCCATAGTCAAGATACCTGGTTTTTTCCATAATTTCACAAGGTCATCAATCAAGGGCCTCAAGTAAACATCGATGTCCTTCGCCGGTGATTTAGGGCCAGGAATCAACAACGTCAACATTAAAGAAGTCTCTTTCATGCATAACCACAGAGGCAAGTTGTATGTTGTTAATATAACCGGCCACATGCTGTAAGTCTGACTAAGGTTTCCGAACGAATAGAAACCATCAGCAGCCAACCCTAATCGAACGTTTCGTGGTTCTATAGCAAAATCCGAATATTTATTGTCAAACTTCTGCCATGCTTCACCATCAACCGGGTGTTGCATCTTACCGTCCGTAGACTTTCCAGTAGCATGCCAAGTCATATGTTTTGCAGTGTGAATAGACTTGTACAAACGTTGTAGTCTAGGAATGATAGGAAAGTAATGCAACACCTTGTTAGGAACTTTCTTCCCCGTTGTTTTATTGTCTTTCCATCTACTCGTTTTGCAAACCGGACAATACTCCAAATCTTCGTAATCAACCCCCCGATATAGAAAGCAATCATTTTCACAAGCATGTATCGACTCGTACCCTAACCCGACCTTTTTAAAAGTCTTCTTTATATGATAGTATGACGGTGGGAGATTGTAACCTAACCTGGGCGGAAATACCTCCTGGAGAAATTTTAGCGTTTTGTTAAATGAAGTATCACACCATTTACCGCTGACCTTGAGATGTGTAAACTTTGCCATAAAATCCAATGTTGTCATAAAGTCACAACCCGGGTACAGAGGCTGGTTGGAACTTGCAAGTAACTCTTCATACTCGTTACGCAGAGGAGGTGTCGCTGCTTGAGTAGGCTCGTTACTTGTCTCGCCAATATTTCCGTGAGTCGGCTCATAATTCGAAGGAATATCAAGAATAGCATTTTGATCATTATTCGGAGGAATATCAAGAATATCATTTAGGCACGCACCCATGTCACTCATCTCACGTTGTGTTGTGTTATCAAGAATAGCATTTTGATCATTATTCGGAGGATCCGGTTCACCGTGATCCTTCCATTGTGTATAAGTTGGGTCCCACCCATTTTGACCTATGTGGTTTTTAAGACCTTCGAGAGATACCCATGGAACATTACAACAATGACGACACAGACATTTTATTTTTCCAGAATTATTCAATAACGGTTTGCAATGATGGAGGAAGGCGGCAAGACCATCAAGAAATTCTTTTGAACCACGATGATCTATACGGATCCAACTCTTATCAATTATCATAACTGCATTTTTATGATGCAATCGGTTATTATATGCACTTAATTAATGATTACGAGTTGTTTTGTTCACCTAGCGCAACTATGGAAGGCAATCCTAACCCACTCTTTGAATGATTCGTCCCATATATGAATATGTATAACTGATTTACTATTTGAGAAATTTCGGCAGCATTTCCCCTCAACTCCCCAAATATGTGCATTAAGATGGACATATTCGTAGGAGTAAAGGAGAAACACTGTCGAAATAATCTCAAATAGTAAATCAGTTATACGCATCCATATCCTAAATGAGACAAAACATTCAAAAAGCAGTCCCAAACAGGGGACTTTCCGAAATTAATTTCTAATAAATTAATTCCGGACGGGTTTTCTATAGGATGATTAACTTCGGACGGGGACTTTCCGAAATTAATCAGTAAAATCCTAAAACATTCACAAAAGTCTAACAATAGCATATATTTTAAGTTAAACAATTAGAATATAAAAAATTATGAAATATAAGCCAAAAACAAAACAATATAAGCCGAAAACCAAACAATTATATAGTTACTAACAAACACACTCTAAAATCACACTATTTTTTTTCTTTCTTTTACTAGTTTAATATTTGCAACCTTCGGAATATCCTACTTAATACATACCTTGGTTGTGTCGTTAAAACCAACCAAAAAACTAACCAAACGCAATATCCTACTTAATACTTAATCCGTAAACTAATACTTAATCACATTTCACAATCCGCAACAATTAATCCCTTTTATATCAAAACCTAATATACTAAACTACAACAAAGCATAAAAATGAAAAAAACAAAACAAAAAAAAAAAAAAAAAAAAAAAAAGGAATACATATTGTCTCGGCTGTGGCTTGGCTGTGGTATCGGCTGTGGCTCGGCTGTGGTATCGGCTATGGTATCGGGCTATAATAAAAGAGAGCAACAATTAATATATATCAAAAGTTTAAACAAAAAACTGTTGTCGGCGACATGTCGTCGGGATACCAAAAGTTAATAAAAAAAATAAAACGAGGTACATTACCTGCTGTCTTGGTTGTCTCGGCTCTCACCCTCGGCTCTCGCTCTCGGCTCTCACCCTCTTTACCTGCTGTCTTGGATAATAACAAAAAATAAACAAAAATTAAAAAATTAATAAACAAAAAATAAATTAACAATAATAATAAAAAAATTAACAACAATAATAACAATTAAATTAATAATAATAACAAAAATTAACAAAAATTAGAAAAAAATTTACCTGCTGTGTGGTGTTGAAGAAAGGAGGGTTGGGGAAGAAGAAGAATTAAACAAAGGAGGGGTTGGGGAAGAATTAAACGAATGAGGAGGAGGAGGAGGAGGAGGTGCACAGTGGTGCTATTGTGTGGAGCTGCGGTGAGGTGTGGTGTGGTGTGGTGGTGTACGTGGTGTTGATAATCGCCGGAGGAGGAGGAGGAGGAGGAGGAGGTGGTGTGGTGTGGTGGTGTACGTGGTGTTGATTATCCCCGGAGGAGGAGGTGGTAGTGGTGTCGGAGGAGGAGGTGGTAGTGGTGTTGATTATCGCCGGCGGTAAGGAGGAGAAAAAAAGTTATAAGTTTTTTTTTCTAAGTGTTGACCCCAGATCTATTTTGTTATATCCTTTAATATTACCGACGACATGTCGTCGGTAAAGTAAAGATATTTGTCGTTTCTAGTTTGGCGGGATGTATGAAATTTTGGTGAAAATTTTGGCGGTTATATTACCGACGACAAGTCGACGGTAATATTATAAATACTTTTTATAAAATTAAAAAAAAATTAAAAATAGTTTTATAAAATAAAAAAATAAGTAGTTAAATTTTTTATTTATTATAAATACTTTTAGAAAATTAAAATAAAAATAGTTTTATAAAATAAAAAATAAGTAGTTAAATTTTTTATTTATTATAAATACTTTTATAAAATTAAAAAAAAAATTAAAAATAGTTTTATAAAATAAAAAAATAAGTAGTTAAATTTTTTATTTATTATAAATACTTCTAGAAAATTAAAATAAAAATAGTTTTATAAAATAAAAAATAAGTAGTTAAATTTTTTATTTATTATAAATACTTTTATAAAATTAAAAAAAATTAAAAATTGTTTTATAAAATAAAAAAATAAGTAGTTAAATTTTTTATTTATTATAAATACTTTTAGAAAATTAAAATAAAAATAGTTTTATAAAATAAAAAATAAGTAGTTAAATTTTTTATTTATTATAAATACTTTTATAAAATTAAAAAAATAAAATTAAAATAGTTTTATAAAATTAAAAAATAAGTAGTTAAATTTTTTATGGTTATACACTAGATGATTAACGAACGAGCCGAGATGTTATGGTTCGACACTAGATGATTAACGAACGAGCCGAGATGTTACGGTTCTACACTAGATGTTTAACGAACGAGCCGAGATGTTATGGTTATACACGAGATGTTTAACGAACGAGCCGAGATGTTATGGTTATACACTAGATGTTTAACGAACGAGTCGAGATGCAATGGTTATACATGAGATGTTAAACGAACGAGTCGAGATGCAATGGTTATACATGAGATGTTAAACAAACGAGTCGAGATGCAATGGTTATACATGAGATGTTAAACGAACGAGTCGAGATGCTATGGTTATACACGAGATGTTAGACAGACGAGTCGAGATTCTATGGTTGTACATGAGATGTTAAACGAACGACTCGAGATGGTATGGTTATACACAAGATGTTAAACGAACGAGTCGAGATGCTATGGTTGTACATGAGATGTTAAACGAACGACCCGAGATGGTATGGTTATACACGAGATGTTAAACGAACGAGTCGAGATGCTATGATTATACACAAGATGTTAGACAGACGAGTCGAGATTCTATGGTTCTACATGAGATGTTAAACGAACGACTCGAGATGGTATGGTTATACACGAGATGTTAAACGAACGAGTCGAGATGCTATGGTTATACACGAGATGTTAGACAGACGAGTCGAGATTCTATGGTTCTACATGAGATGTTAAACGAACGATTCGAGATGTGATTGGGGATAAACCGTCAGATATTATTGATATAAGAAAATTATTGAAAATACTTTAAGGTGACAGGAAATTAAGAAAATTATGAAAATGATGAAATTGCTTATTAATAAGCTAAAAGGAAAATTAAAAATAAAAATAAAATAGAATCTATTAAATAGAAGCTATCACTAATTTTAAATTTGGTTTTTTGTTGTTTTTCTTTTTGACACGAGATGTTAAACGAACGACTATGGTTATACAAGAGAAGTTAAACGAACGAGTCAAGATGCAATGGTTATACACGAGATGTTAAACGAACAAGCATGGTTTTCCCTACCTAACAACTCATCCTCACAATATAAACACACACACACACACACACACACTCATCTTACTATCTCTCTCTCACACACTCTAGCAGTTTTTGTTTTCCGGCGACACCATCAGTTTCCGGCCATCGGAAACTTTTCGCGGCCACCACCTTTTATCACCTCAACTTGTAGATCGGGCCACCCCGGTCACGATTCCACCACTCACAACCACTCAACCTCACAACCACAAACATACACTGTTATCATTGTGAAGAAGATGGCAGAATTTGAAGCTTTTCCTTGTCCTTGTGAACGAGGAGACGTGATTCTGCGAGAATCGTGTAAATCTTACTCCCGTGGTAAACTATACTATGCGTGTCCTTTCTCGCAGGTGAACAATTACATATTTTTTCTTTAAATAATTTGGTTAATTAGTTGTTAAAAATAATAGTTTTTACTCTTTAACAGCCTGGGACAGAAGACCATGGATGTAATTTTTTTTTATGGAAGGAGGAACGACTCGCCAAAATGATGATCGGTTCTCTGGGAGCTTCAACATCAAGCGGTTCTGGATTTGCTCCAAAAAGGTGCTCAAACTGTCATGAAAAAAATCTTAGAATAAACTAGCTGGAGGCACAAAAACAGGTGTTGGAGGCACAAAAACAGATACTAGAGACAAAATTAAGGGTGCTGGAGGCAAAACTTGACATGGCAACGTATCCCAACCACAACCACGCATGTCAGTCGGATGCAATACTCCGTGACCTTGTAGGTGACATGGATAAATTTCATATGTAGTACTGTTATCGTTGTTCTTGCTGTTGTTTGCTGTTGTTGTTGATGTTTTTGATGTTTAATAAAATGTTGTTGTTGTTGTTGTTGTTGTTTAATAAAATGTTGTTGTTATGGAGCAATAATTAGAACTGAAGGAGCAATAATTATCAAACACAAAGGCAAACTGTTTATTTAAAACAAGCAAGAGTTCTTAACCACATGCATTTTCATACAGACTCAAACTAAACAACTCGACAACCAAACTAAACAACTCAACAACCAAAGGAAACAACTCAAACTAAACAACTCGACAACCAAACGAAACAACTCAAACTAAACAACTCGACAACTAAAACAACAGATCAAACGAAACAACTCATTTTTTTTTGCAGCTACTTCCCGCTTTACTCGAACTCGCACCATCTTTTCCCTTCCTTGCTCTCATTTCCTTGATATGTGCAAACGTAGCTTCAAGATTTGTGATCCTATTTCCCAGATTATCAACTTTTGTTTCCAACGTACTTTCAGCTTCGTCGTCACCTCCAACAGCAACAACTTGAGCTTCAGCAGCAGCTTGAGCTTCAGCAGCATCTAGCTCGTCCATGTACTCTTTGTAGTACGGCTTTTTCCTACACCATTCGATAATCTTGTCTCTCATCCACGGTTTAGCATCCTTAAAATCACCATATTCCTCATAAACTGAATGACCAAAAGTTAACATAACTTCATTAAATAGGAGCTCGTGTGACAAGATTTTTGAGTACTCCTCTTCAACTGTGCAACCACGCCAAGTCATGTGTGTCTTGTAAGAATTGACGATTGAATTATTTGTGAGATGTGTAAAATGAGACGGAAATAATTTTGTGAAAATGTATATGTAGATGTGTAAAATGAGACGGAAATGATTTTGTGAGAATGTATATAGGTAAAAAATGAGACGGGAATATATTTGTTAGGTTATATATAGCCTGAATTTTGGGAGAGATATTCCCGTCGACATGTCGACGGGGAAAAAACGCGGGAAAATTCCCGCCCAATTATTGGCTATAATGTACACGCGGTTAAAATAAGTGCCGACGTCATGTCGTCGGCGTCGTTAAGGCGGGAAAAAACCCTGCCCAATTATTCGCTATAATTCACTAAAGGGAAAAACCAAAATTTTGACTCAAATTGTTGCCGACGTCATGTCGTCGGCGTTTTTAAACTAGGGGCTATTAATTATTAATCATTGGTTAATCCCACGCTAACCACAATTATTTGTGTATTTATATATCACCGACGACATGACGTCGGCACGTGTTTTAGCGGTCAAATTCCTGCCTTTTTTTCACCAGGTTTATCAATCGTCAAACATGTTGTTATTATACCGACAACATGACGTCGGTATAATTCTAGATTAAAAATTCAACGCAGCCTTGTCTGGGTCAAGCCAATTTTTTGTCGTTTAGCGTATGGTGCCGACGACATTGAGTCTTCGGCATTGTGCTCGTCGCCTGTTCTCCTGATTCTTGTAGTGAAAGCTAACACAAAATCAAAGTCAAACATATCCTCTTTTGTTTCTTCTATACTGCCGAACCACTAGGACCATAGCACACATCCAAATTCTCACATGTATGCTTTAATTAGTGAATTTGATAGTGAAATTTACACTTGCTTGTTTTTAACCCAAAAAGGAGTCACACGACTACACATTGAAGGATATCACAAAAGCTCCTTTCCCACTGTTTTGTTATGACCGATCGGCTCAAATTCACAAACACACTCATTTTTTTAGACTCTCCCAAAGCAAAAGAAACAAAAGGTATTCGATCCATCACCATCATCGTTTTCTCTCTTTCCTACAAGAAGGCACGGGTTTATCTTGATAAAGGGAGACGATAGCTGTTTTCCCCAAAGAAGGTGGCACCAAAACTGATTCAACAAAGGGAAGGGTCAAACTTGCTACTTCCTCTCCTTTTTATACTTATTGAAGCCAAGTGCAGTCACACCCACAAATCTCACTCGCAAAATCTTCACAAGAACAAGATTTTCTCAACGGTTTGATGAAGCTTTGGTTGTTTTGGGTTTCTTTAGATCCGGCTGGACCATTTGGTCTTCTCTTTTCTCTACCCACGATCATCAGTTCCCTCCTTGAGTCTAGACAGCAGAAGACAAACACAAACACAAGTTCTTATAGTCCTTCTGGTTATGTGCGCGATGGTTACAAAAGCTTTGAAGCTTTTGAGTTATGGTTTTGACGTCGCCCCTCGTTCACTTTTATTGTTCCGCATCACCATTATAGGTGTAGTAAGTCTTCTGAACTCCATTTTCGATACGTATCATAATGCTTTGGGTCATGTTATGTGTTTCTTTGGCGACCTTGTTTCGTACGTAACACATTTTATTTTTCGCTAGATATCATGAAAGCTCACTTTAAACATTTAAAACCGTATCGTTGATCTTGTGTTGCCAAGTGACAAAGAAAATAAACAAATAACTTCATGTTAACGTGAGTTGATGAAGACTCATGCATACGAAACAGATTTAAAATGAAGAATTAGAAATAGATTGCATGCGTTCTTAGATACTAAGTAAAATTGGTATACAAAATAAAACAGTTAAAGATTGTTTAAATACAACTAAGCTATGAAACAATACATAAGAGAGCTCTTAGCTCAGCTGGTTTTGTTGAGTAATATCTACACAAATAACCTGGGTTCAAACCCAAGCCTGGCCACATTTGAAATCATATATTTTTTTTACATTAGTTGCCTTGTTTTTTTTAAACCAAACGAACCCTTGATTGGGCCTTAAGGCCCATTAAACCCTTTGTACATGTTTTTGTCGAAATAACCAGCTTCCATAAGTTCAAAAAGTGCCACTAAAACTGATTTGACTAAAAGAAAGTTAATCTTACAATTTATTAATTTTTGGACTAAAAACGTAAAATAAATAAATATATAAGTTTTGGGTAAAAAGTGTAACTTTTATAAGTTGAGGGTAAATTTTGTAACTTTATAATATTTTTGAAGAACTTATATTTACAAACGGGTTGCGTCGATTTTTATAACACAATTAAATTACGACGATTACGAAGCATAAATACCAACGTTATTTTCAATCGAATAATGTAATTTAACTAAAAATTAACTTAAAAACAAATTAAATAAATATCTTAACTTAACATAACTTATCATCCATTAACTTTTATTAACTACTAGATGACTTCGGTATATACTTAATAGCATCGAAAACATGTAGATTATATTTCATACAATACACACAACTTAAATATTATTTAGAAACTTTATTTTTTGAACTTTAAGCATTTGCCGCACAAGCAACGATGATACACATAATTTTACAAACGTTATCCTTTCAAAGTATTATTCGTCAAGGTCATGAACATAAACCATCGGAATCTAAGACTTGGTATATTAATCTAGGTCGCGTGTCGGTGCCGCACACTATCACTACTTGATACCTTACTCTTTTCAGACTGCTATTTGCCAAGGTGAGTCATAGCCCCTCTTTTATCTATTTTGAACTCTTTGGGGGAGATACATGCTCGTTTATCTTACACACTTTACTCGTTTATCTTAAACATTTTACTCGATTTATGAAACACTCTATTTGTTAATTGCAACGTATTAAATGCTACGAACCTGAACACAAGTATGTCTCTGTATGCTATCCTGATTGATATTGCCTAAGTACCGCTGTTGCCAAAAGTCCCTCATCTCATGAACCATTAATCACTTGCGAGTGAACGCGAATATAGTGAATAGATCTATTGGCAGTTGACGCCCCATTTGAAGTTCGCCTGGAATGGTAACCGAATGCACTATATTTGAATATCATAGGAATCTGGCAACCTCCTAGTATCCGAGGGCACTATTACCTGCATCATATTTTTATGTGTAGGCTTCCCATAAGATTTTTATATAACTCTTATGGCTGCAGAACAGTGTTAAGGTTTGCGTGTCATGAGGCTTAGTGCAATATCCTATGTTACGATGCTATTGCTTCACTACTACTTGACTTGTGTTCAGATGTTTTACACAACTACTATGGGTGCAACAACGAGGCCCAATGTTTCTTTATGGGTGCAACAACGTGGCCCAAATCTTGAGACTTGTGTTCAACTGATTTATAAACCAACTATGAGCGTATAACAACGTAGCCCACGATTCATTTTGTTGCAATTATCAAAGGAATTCGAAACTCTTTCAATCAACTGTTTTACTTATAAACTCTATGAACTCACCAACCTTTGTGTTGACACTTTTTAGCATGTATTTCAGGTTTCCTAAGGTGATAACTTACTCTTGGAGGCTCTTGGCGAATGGCATGGCATGGTCATAGATTACTCTGATAATCATTTGGGACCGTTTAAATACTCTTATGGGCCTATATTTCCGCACTATTTTTGAAAGATGTAGACAAAGTACTTTTGACAATGAAATTTCTTCTAAATGGTTGAGATAAAAACCGTTCTTTATACTTTGTGTTATGATATTAATCGAGTAGCACCCCAGTAACATATGCTTCCGCTGGACCCGATTTTGGGGGTGTTACAGATTGGCATCAGAGCCTTGGTTATAGAGAACTGGGTATTTTTAAAACCTAGACTATAACCACTTTTGCGAAAACGTAATCCTATGACCGCCACGTGCCTGCCTGCCAAGCTGATGCCTCACTGGTGATGTTTGTTCACTAATATACTTGTTGAGATGTGTGTCTTACTATTGAATGATTTATATCCACTTGTTTCACTATTTACTATAAGTGTTTTCCCGTATACTTATGCTTGCGTATCATACTTATCACAACATTACGTCTTTTCCTTACGTAATCCCATCATCCGACCTTGAGTTTGACAGGGCATAGTACTAGTATGACTAAGCCGAGTATTTTAAAGTTCATTGAACCTCGGGTGAATATAGACTGATCACCTATATTCAACCAGGGACAGTGGGACATAGTCTGATCACCTATGTCTGACTCAGAGGTGAACTTTGCGATACTGGGAGCAGTTATAATAGGGTTATGTCCGGTTGACTTTCTATTTGATTTCTGAGAACACTATAATGTCTTCCTATGTTCACGAGCATTGTATATCATAAGGGTTTACTTCGACTCACAACACACTGGCATCACAATACTTTCTCGTTGCAACACTTTTCTCTTAAATAAAACACTCTTCTCATTGCAATACTGCGCTCTCTAAACAGACCATTCTACACTTTATCACGTCACACCCTTGTGCCTACACTTTACCAAAACTATGCATGGAGATTTGCTTAGCAGATGATGCATAACCATTTGAACATTACATAACATATACTAATGACTTATACTTACTACTACGGGTTGTGTTACAGTCACCTTTTCCCCAAACCACACACAATTGACGAATCAGCGTTAAACCACTAGCCGTATTAGGAACGACTCCCTATAGTACCTAAGAGGAAAACCTTCTAATGGAAGTAAACAACGAAAGAAACCATGAACCTTTAAGCATACAATAAGTTAGACTTGTAAACCAACGGAAGCCTTAAGATCTTACGGAGTAACTTGAACCACTATCTTCGGAACACATGATCCTTCACTCATCCCTCAGGAATACTAGTAATTATCTACTTCCTTCTTATAAAATAATACACTATGTCACTAGAAACATACGAACTATTTTCAATTATCCTACAACACACTCTACGAAACGTTTTACTACTCTCAAAATTTCAGCCTTATTGCTCTTTTATAAACAATGAATCTCTTTTCTAAATGTTTTATAAACTATTTTACAATTCATTTCACAAGTTACTATATAAACCAATTTGTTGTATCATAAACTATACTACAATTTTTCTATTATCTTGCAAGCAATAGATTGTCTTCCTATTACTCTATAACTTGGTTTTACAAATCATCTTAGGAAATATTTTTACAAATCATCTTATGGACCATTTACTCCTATGAAAAGTGTTTTATGCTATTACCTCACAAACAGAATAACCCACAATTTCCTTTTGGAAATAAACTAAACCCTAGAAGAGAATTACGTACCTCTGTCAGGAACTATAGACAACAACCCACCAAGTCTTGACGCTGTTTCATCTCTAAACAAGTTGCCCACTCTCTTCTTACGATTAGATTCCCTTATTGATACACAAGTCTCACTTGTAACCAAGGAAATCACCCCACTACATAATTTTCGATTGATTCATTCATTTTAGACCATTAGCGCAACAATATAAGTCATGATACATCCCAGTACTGCCCAAGTGAGTTAAGTACCACAACTATCAGATTCACCCGATATTTAGCCACCAACCACTACCAAGCACTGGAAACTAGATCTTGTCATTAAACCTTTAGAAATGCCATACTAAACTATACCCTCATCCTTGATAATTTCACTTTCAAAAATCTTTCTTTAAAAACGCGTTTATACCAACTTCAAAAATATTTATCCAAAAATACTCATTTTGCAGGGTTAAAAATTTTCTCTCGTCAAACTATATCAAAACTTTTGTATATCAAAACTTTTATCTACACCATGCTTAAAAACCCACACCACAAAATTATATATCTATTTTAGTCGGACACTATCAAACTTTTGTATGTTAACAAACGTCTAAACATTTATTCCTGTGAAATTGTAAAATTTACACCGTGATTAAAAATTCGTTTCTACTAAACTTTTTATATATATTTTTTTTGGGTCGCGCAAATTTACCTGACCATTAACCTCAAACAAAGAAATTTGTGTCTTCTAGATTATTCTTTTGGCCAGCTTCGTGCAAACGCTTACTCAAATAAAAATTTTGAACAATTCTTTTGATCAATACCTCTAAGCAGGAAAACGTATGATCCCAGAACAAATCTTAAGATCAAATTCGTGCCTATCACCCACCCTTATTTCCCAAGACAACCCTAGCAACTACTAAAACTTAGAATTCCGGGACGGAATTCTGTATAACAGGTAGGTATTGTAACACCCCGTAATTTACCGAGTCATTTATTAATGTCAAATACCAAGTAATCAATTTGAGAGTTTAATTAACCCCCTTTTTACGAATTATTTTAAACATTACAACTACGAAATATGTTCGCCAACTAATTATGTGACGTATCTCACATCTCACTTCGAACGGGCTCACACGCGTATCGACACCGCATTAGTAATGGCTTAAATTCGTTAAATAATTTTCTGAGTCAATAATATTGTTTTTATATAAACATTCACAAAATGTATTTTACGTGTTTTTGCTCAAAAACGCCAAACCAAGGTACCGCAACTACTTAAGTTCAAACGGGACACGTATTCACAACGAGGATCAATATTATTTCTCCCTCCTCCAATTTCTTCAATGTGCCGCCCATAAAAGTCATTGTCACACACATGAAAGTAAAAAAAAAAAAACACATTTGATCATGACATCTCATACTAACTTGTATTTTATCCAAATTAGTTCATGCACAATAAAGCTAACACAAAATCAAAGTCAAACATATCCTCTTTTGTTTCTTCTATACTGCCGAACCACTAGGACCATAGCACACATCGAAATTCTCACATGTATGCTTTAATTAGTGAATTTGATAGTGAAATTTACACTTGCTTGTTTTTCACCCAAAAAGGAGTCACACGACTACACATTGAAGGAAATCACAAAAGCTCCTTTCCCAATGTTTTGTTATGACCGATCGGCTCAAATTCACAAACACACTCATTTTTTTAGACTCTCCCAAAGCAAAAGAAACAAAAGGTATTCGATCCATCACCATCATCGTTTTCTCTCTTTCCTACAAGAAGGCACGGGTTTATCTTGATAAAGGGAGACGATAGCTGTTTTCCCCAAAGCAGGTGGCACCAAAACTGATTCAACAAAGGGAAGGGTCAAACTTGCTACTTCCTCTCCTTTTTATACTTATTGAAGCCAAGTGCAGTCACACCCACAAATCTCACTCGCAAAATCTTCACAAGAACAAGATTTTCTCAATGGTTTGATCAAGCTTTGGTTGTTTTGGGTTTCTTTAGATCCGGCTGGACCATTTGGTCTTCTCTTTTCTCTACCCACGATCATCAGTTCCCTCCTTGAGTCTAGACAGCAGAAGACAAACACAAACACAAGTTCTTATAGTCCTTCTAGTTATGTGCGCGATGGTTACAAAAGCTTTGAAGCTTTTGAGTTATGGTTTTGACGTCGCCCCTCGTTCACTTTTATTGTTCCGCATCACCATTCTAGGTGTAGTAAGTCTTCTGAACTCCATTTTCGATACGTATCATAATGCTTTGGGTCATGTTATGTGTTTCTTTGGCGACCTTGTTTCGTACGTAACACATTTTATTTTTCGCTAGATATCATGAAAGCTCACTTTAAACATTTAAAACCGTATCGTTGATCTTGTGTTGCCAAGTGACAAAGAAAATAAACAAATAACTTCATGTTAACGTGAGTTGATGAAGACTCATGGATACGAAACAGATTTAAAATTAAGAATTAGAAATAGATTGCATGCGTTCTTAGATACCAAGTAAAATTGGTATACAAAATAAAACAGTTAAAGATTGTTTAAATACAACTAAGCTATGAAACAATACATAAGAGAACTCTTAGCTCAGTTGGTTTTGTTGAGTAATATCTACACAAATAACCTGGGTTCAAACCCAAGCCTGGCCACATTTGAAATCATATATTTTTTTTACATTAGTTGCCTTGTTTTTTTTAAACCAAACGAACCCTTGATTGGGCCTTAAGGCCCATTAAACCCTTTGTACATGTTTTTGTCGAAATAACCAGCTTCCATAAGTTCAAAAAGTGCCACTAAAACTGATTTGACTAAAAGAAAGTTAATCTTACAATTTATTAATTTTTGGACTAAAAACGTAAAATAAATAAATATATAAGTTTTGGGTAAAAAGTGTAACTTTTATAAGTTGAGGGTAAATTTTGTAACTTTATAATATTTTTGAAGAACTTATATTTACAAACGGGTTGCGTCGATTTTTATAACACAATTAAATTACGACGATTACGAAGCATAAATACCAACGTTATTTTCAATCGAATAATGTAATTTAACTAAAAATTAACTTAAAAACAAATTAAATAAATATCTTAACTTAACATAACTTATCATCCATTAACTTTTATTAACTACTAGATGACTTCGGTATATACTTAATAGCATCGAAAACATGTAGATTATATTTCATACAATACACACAACTTAAATATTATTTAGAAACTTTATTTTTTGAACTTTAAGCATTTGCCGCACAAGGAACGATGATACACATAATTTTACAAACGTTATCCTTTCAAAGTATTATTCGTCAAGGTCATGAACATAAACCATCGGAATCTAAGACTTGGTATATTAATCTAGGTCGCGTGTCGGTGCCGCACACTATCACTACTTGATACCTTACTCTTTTCAGACTGCTATTTGCCAAGGTGAGTCATAGCCCCTCTTTTATCTATTTCGAACTCTTTGGGGGAGATACATGCTCGTTTATCTTACGCACTTTACTCGTTTATCTTAAACATTTTACTCGATTTATGAAACACTCTATTTGTTAATTGCAACGTATTAAATGCTACGAACCTGAACACAAGTATGTCTCTGTATGCTATCCTGATTGATATTGCCTAAGTACCGCTGTTGCCAAAAGTCCCTCATCTCATGAACCATTAATCACTTGCGAGTGAACGCGAATATAGTGAATAGATCTATTGGCAGTTGACGCCCCATTTGAAGTTCGCCTGGAATGGTAACCGAATGCACTATATTTGAATATCATAGGAATCTGGCAACCTCCTAGTATCCGAGGGCACTATTACCTGCATCATATTTTTATGTGTAGGCTTCCCATAAGATTTTTATATAACTCTTATGGCTGCAGAACAGTGTTAAGGTTTGCGTGTCATGAGGCTTAGTGCAATATCCTATGTTACGATGCTATTGCTTCACTACTACTTGACTTGTGTTCAGATGTTTTACACAACTACTATGGGTGCAACAACGAGGCCCAATGTTTCTTTATGGGTGCAACAACGTGGCCCAAATCTTGAGACTTGTGTTCAACTGATTTATAAACCAACTATGAGCGTATAACAACGTAGCCCACGATTCATTTTGTTGCAATTATCAAAGGAATTCGAAACTCTTTCAATCAACTGTTTTACTTATAAACTCTATGAACTCACCAACCTTTGTGTTGACACTTTTTAGCATGTATTTCAGGTTTCCTAAGGTGATAACTTACTCTTGGAGGCTCTTGGCGAATGGCATGGCATGGTCATAGATTACTCTGATAATCATTTGGGACCGTTTAAATACTCTTATGGGCCTATATTTCCGCACTATTTTTGAAAGATGTAGACAAAGTACTTTTGACAATGAAATTTCTTCTAAATGGTTGAGATAAAAACCGTTCTTTATACTTTGTGTTATGATATTAATCGAGTAGCACCCCAGTAACATATGCTTCCGCTGGACCCGATTTTGGGGGTGTTACAGATTGGCATCAGAGCCTTGGTTATAGAGAACTGGGTATTTTTAAAACCTAGACTATAACCACTTTTGCGAAAACGTAATCCTATGACCGCCACGTGCCTGCCTGCCAAGCTGATGCCTCACTGGTGATGTTTGTTCACTAATATACTTGTTGAGATGTGTGTCTTACTATTGAATGATTTATATCCACTTGTTTCACTATTTACTATAAGTGTTTTCCCGTATACTTATGCTTGCGTATCATACTTATCACAACATTACGTCTTTTCCTTACGTAATCCCATCATCCGACCTTGAGTTTGACAGGGCATAGTACTAGTATGACTAAGCCGAGTATTTTAAAGTTCATTGAACCTCGGGTGAATATAGACTGATCACCTATATTCAACCAGGGACAGTGGGACATAGTCTGATCACCTATGTCTGACTCAGAGGTGAACTTTGCGATACTGGGAGCAGTTATAATAGGGTTATGTCCGGTTGACTTTCTATTTGATTTCTGAGAACACTATAATGTCTTCCTATGTTCACGAGCATTGTATATCATAAGGGTTTACTTCGACTCACAACACACTGGCATCACAATACTTTCTCGTTGCAACACTTTTCTCTTAAATAAAACACTCTTCTCATTGCAATACTGCGCTCTCTAAACAGACCATTCTACACTTTATCACGTCACACCCTTGTGCCTACACTTTACCAAAACTATGCATGGAGATTTGCTTAGCAGATGATGCATAACCATTTGAACATTACATAACATATACTAATGACTTATACTTACTACTACGGGTTGTGTTACAGTCACCTTTTCCCCAAACCACACACAATTGACGAATCAGCGTTAAACCACTAGCCGTATTAGGAACGACTCCCTATAGTACCTAAGAGGAAAACCTTCTAATGGAAGTAAACAACGAAAGAAACCATGAACCTTTAAGCATACAATAAGTTAGACTTGTAAACCAACGGAAGCCTTAAGATCTTACGGAGTAACTTGAACCACTATCTTCGGAACACATGATCCTTCACTCATCCCTCAGGAATACTAGTAATTATCTACTTCCTTCTTATAAAATAATACACTATGTCACTAGAAACATACGAACTATTTTCAATTATCCTACAACACACTCTACGAAACGTTTTACTACTCTCAAAATTTCAGCCTTATTGCTCTTTTATAAACAATGAATCTCTTTTCTAAATGTTTTATAAACTATTTTACAATTCATTTCACAAGTTACTATATAAACCAATTTGTTGTATCATAAACTATACTACAATTTTTCTATTATCTTGCAAGCAATAGATTGTCTTCCTATTACTCTATAACTTGGTTTTACAAATCATCTTAGGAAATATTTTTACAAATCATCTTATGGACCATTTACTCCTATGAAAAGTGTTTTATGCTATTACCTCACAAACAGAATAACCCACAATTTCCTTTTGGAAATAAACTAAACCCTAGAAGAGAATTACGTACCTCTGTCAGGAACTATAGACAACAACCCACCAAGTCTTGACGCTGTTTCATCTCTAAACAAGTTGCCCACTCTCTTCTTACGATTAGATTCCCTTATTGATACACAAGTCTCACTTGTAACCAAGGAAATCACCCCACTACATAATTTTCGATTGATTCATTCATTTTAGACCATTAGCGCAACAATATAAGTCATGATACATCCCAGTACTGCCCAAGTGAGTTAAGTACCACAACTATCAGATTCACCCGATATTTAGCCACCAACCACTACCAAGCACTGGAAACTAGATCTTGTCATTAAACCTTTAGAAATGCCATACTAAACTATACCCTCATCCTTGATAATTTCACTTTCAAAAATCTTTCTTTAAAAACGCGTTTATACCAACTTCAAAAATATTTATCCAAAAATACTCATTTTGCAGGGTTAAAAATTTTCTCTCGTCAAACTATATCAAAACTTTTGTATATCAAAACTTTTATCTACACCATGCTTAAAAACCCACACCACGAAATTATATATCTATTTTAGTCGGACACTATCAAACTTTTGTATGTTAACAAACGTCTAAACATTTATTCCTGTGAAATTGTAAAATTTACACCGTGATTAAAAATTCGTTTCTACTAAACTTTATATATATATTTTTTTTGGGTCGCGCAAATTTACCTGACCATTAACCTCAAACAAAGAAATTTGTGTCTTCTAGATTATTCTTTTGGCCAGCTTCGTGCAAACGCTTACTCAAATAAAAATTTTGAACAATTCTTTTGATCAATACCTCTAAGCAGGAAAACGTACGATCCCAGAACAAATCTTAAGATCAAATTCGTGCCTATCACCCACCCTTATTTCCCAAGACAACCCTAGCAACTACTAAAACTTAGAATTCCGGGACGGAATTCTGTATAACAGGTAGGTATTGTAACACCCCGTAATTTACCGAGTCATTTATTAATGTCAAATACCAAGTAATCAATTTGAGAGTTTAATTAACCCCCTTTTTACGAATTATTTTAAACATTACAACTACGAAATATGTTCGCCAACTAATTATGTGACGTATCTCACATCTCACTTCGAACGGGCTCACACGCGTATCGACACCGCATTAGTAATGGCTTAAATTCGTTAAATAATTTTCTGAGTCAATAATATTGTTTTTATATAAACATTCACAAAATGTATTTTACGTGTTTTTGCTCAAAAACGCCAAACCAAGGTACCGCAACTACTTAAGTTCAAACGGGACACGTATTCACAACGAGGATCAATATTATTTCTCCCTCCTCCAATTTCTTCAATGTGCCGCCCATAAAAGTCATTGTCACACACATGAAAGTAAAAAAAAAAACACATTTGATCATGACATCTCATACTAACTTGTATTTTATCCAAATTAGTTCATGCACCATAAAGCTAACACAAAATCAAAGTCAAACATATCCTCTTTTGTTTCTTCTATACTGCCGAACCACTAGGACCATAGCACACATCGAAATTCTCACATGTATGCTTTAATTAGTGAATTTGATAGTGAAATTTACACTTGCTTGTTTTTCACCCAAAAAGGAGTCACACGACTACACATTGAAGGAAATCACAAAAGCTCCTTTCCCAATGTTTTGTTATGACCGATCGGCTCAAATTCACAAACACACTCATTTTTTTAGACTCTCCCAAAGCAAAAGAAACAAAAGGTATTCGATCCATCACCATCATCGTTTTCTCTCTTTCCTACAAGAAGGCACGGGTTTATCTTGATAAAGGGAGACGATAGCTGTTTTCCCCAAAGAAGGTGGCACCAAAAGTGATTCAACAAAGGGAAGGGTCAAACTTGCTACTTCCTCTCCTTTTTATACTTATTGAAGCCAAGTGCAGTCACACCCACAAATCTCACTCGCAAAATCTTCACAAGAACAAGATTTTCTCAACGGTTTGATCAAGCTTTGGTTGTTTTGGGTTTCTTTAGATCCGGCTGGACCATTTGGTCTTCACTTTTCTCTACCCACGATCATCAGTTCCCTCCTTGAGTCTAGACAGCAGAAGACAAACACAAACACAAGTTCTTATAGTCCTTCTGGCTATGTGCACGATGGTTACAAAAGCTTTGAAGCTTTTGAGTTATGGTTTTGACGTCGCCCCTCGTTCACTTTTATTGTTCCGCATCACCATTCTAGGTGTAGTAAGTCTTCTGAACTCCATTTTCGATACGTATCATAATGCTTTGGGTCATGTTATGTGTTTCTTTGGCGACCTTGTTTCGTACGTAACACATTTTATTTTTCGCTAGATATCATGAAAGCTCACTTTAAACATTTAAAACCGTATCGTTGATCTTGTGTTGCCAAGTGACAAAGAAAATAAACAAATAACTTCATGTTAACGTGAGTTGATGAAGACTCATGCATACGAAACAGATTTAAAATTAAGAATTAGAAATATATTGCATGCGTTCTTAGATACCAAGTAAAATTGGTATACAAAATAAAACAGTTAAAGATTGTTTAAATACAACTAAGCTATGAAACAATACATAAGAGAACTCTTAGCTCAGTTGGTTTTGTTGAGTAATATCTACACAAATAACCTGGGTTCAAACCCAAGCCTGGCCACATTTGAAATCATATATTTTTTTTACAACAGTTGCCTTGTTTTTTTTAAACCAAACGGTCGAAATAACCAGCTTCCATAAGTTCAAAAAGTACCACTAAAACTGATTTGACTAAAAGAAAGTTAATCTTACAATTTATTAATTTTTGGACTAAAAACGTAAAATAAATAAATATATAAGTTTTGGGTAAAAAGTGTAACTTTTATAAGTTGAGGGTAAATTTTGTAACTTTATAATATTTTTGAAGAACTTATATTTACAAACGGGTTGCGTCGATTTTTATAACACACTTAAATTACGATGATTACGATGCATAAATACCAACGTTATTTTCAATCGAATAATGTAATTTAACTAAAAATTAACTTAAAAACAAATTAAATAAATATCTTAACTTAACATAACTTATCATCCATTAACTTTTATTAACTACTAGATGACTTCGGTATATACTTAATAGCATCGAAAACATGTAGATTATATTTCATACAATACACACAACTTAAATATTATTTAGAAACTTTATTTTTTGAACTTTAAGCATTTGCCGCACAAGCAACGATGATACAAATAATTTTACAAACGTTATCCTTTCAAAGTATTATTCGTCAAGGTCATGAACATAAACCATCGGAATATAAGACTTGGTGTATTAATCTATGTCGCGTGTCGGTGCCGCACACTATCACTACTTGATACCTTACTCTTTTCAGACTGCTATTTGCCAAAGTGAGTCATAGCCCCTCTTTTATCTATTTCGAACTCTTTGGGGGAGATACATGCTCGTTTATCTTACACACTTTACTCGTTTATCTTAAACATTTTACTCGATTTATGAAACACTCTATTTGTTAATTGCAACGTATTAAATGCTACGAACCTGAACACAAGTATGTCTCTGTATGCTATCCTGATTGATATTGCCTAAGTACCGCTGTTGCCAACAGTCCCTCATCTCATGAACCATTAATCACTTGCGAGTGAACGCGAATATAGTGAATAGATCTATTGGCAGTTGACTTCCCATTTGAAGTTAGCCTGGAATGGTAACCGAATGCACTATATTTGAATATCATAGGAATCTGGCAACCTCCTAGTATCCGAGGGCACTATTACCTGCATCATATTTTTATGTGTAGGCTTCCCATAAGATTTTTATATAACTCTTTTGGCTGCAGAACAGTGTTAAGGTTTGCGTGTCATGAGGCTTAGTGCAATATCCTATGTTACGATGCTATTGCTTCACTACTACTTGACTTGTGTTCAGATGTTTTACACAACTACTGTAGGTGCAACAACGAGGCCCAATGTTTCTTTATGGGTGCAACAACGTGGCCCAAATCTTGAGACTTGTGTTCAACTAATTTATAAACCAACTATGAGCGTATAACAACGTAGCCCACGATTCATTTTGTTGCAATTATCAAAGGAATTCGAAACTCTTTCAATCAACTATTTTACTTATAAACTCTATGAACTCACCAACCTTTGTGTTGACACTTTTTAGCATGTATTTCAGGTTTCCTAAGGTGATAACTTACTCTTGGAGGCTCTTGGCGAATGGCATGGCATGGTCATAGATGACTCTGATAATCATTTGGGACCGTTTAAATACTCTTATGGGCCTATATTTCCGCACTATTTTTGAAAGATGTAGACAAAGTACTTTTGACAATGAAATTTCTTCTAAATGGTTGGGATAAAAACCGTTCTTTATACTTTGTGTTATGATATTAATCGAGTAGCACCCCAGTAACATATGCTTCCGCTGGACACGATTTTGGGGTTGTTACAACTACAACTTAACCCATGAAGGTCAAACCTCATGTTCACTCAAATGAACCCTTTCACAACTCAAGCGATGTTGTTCATAATCAACCAACACCTAAACCTCACTCTCACACAAATGATCCATTTAACAACAATTCATCCATTCGTGTTTCCACTAATGCTCCTTTTTATGATGAGCATGCACAATCCCAAAACAATAATCCCAACCTCATTATCAACACTTTACATGTTGCTCACTCAACAAAAACACCATCCACTCATGAAGCATCTCTTCCACCAATATCATGTTTTCATGATTACCCAAGCTCAAACATGCCTCCACCAACAAGTGTATCACCACCACATCCTACAACTTCACATGCCATTCCTATGTTGCATGTTCAAATCCTCACCCAAGACAACTATCATGCTCCACCACCATCACCTTCCTCTGAACACTTGAAGTTCGTTGAGGCGCTAAAAGAAGCTCATGAGCTTAGTGCTCTTTTAGCCTTACATCTTGCTCAACACAATTTGGACCCACCTTCATCTAGATCACCCTCATCACCACACAACTTAAATCAACTTGAGAAGCATGTCAACAATTGACCTTGTTGCATCTTTCTCCTAAAAACCATTGCATTCAATGAACACTTCCCTTGGATTGAATATCTTCTCACTAGATCACATCCAATACCCTCATTTGAACAACATCCAAAACCTTAATCAACCTCTTCCGCTACAAACTCTCCACCACCGAACTCTCCAACATTCATGACCCAAACATATACCTCCATTAATCCAACAACCTTACCCTAACTCAGCCATCTTCATTCCAAACACTCCATCATCAACCATCTAAGCATACTATATGCTTATGATTTTCACTTTCAAATACAAATCAACCAACCTTTTGTTACAAGCAAGTCCGATGGCTCTCTTTGGCAAATTAGGATCTTTAACATAATCTCTTTGAATTAATTGTTATGTATCCTTAATATTTGTTTGATATGCTTGTTATTTGTATATTGCATATTCCTCTATATATGCTTGTGCTTCTAATATTTTTCTTGCGAGCATTCCATATCTCGATCCCTTGGTGCCATCGAACGAGGGGGAGCATACATCAAGGGGGAGCTCTCTACCCGTTTAACTTTCTCTTATGCAGGTTAAACGGCCTAACCTTTTTGATTTTACAAAAAGGGGGAGAAGAGAATGTTAAACTCTAATAATACTTGTCTAAAAATTATTTTTTAGACCTAATGAGTTTAAGGTTTTGTAATCATCAAAAGGGGGGAGATTGTTGACATAAATAAATAATGTCTAAAAACATTGTTAACTTATTTAACAATGTCTCTATGTTTTGATAATTACAAAGCATAAACTCATTAATCTAAAACTTATGACGTAAACAAGTTTTTAGTGCTTAACATTTGTCTTTGCATCCATATCACTTAAGGTATGAATAAACAAAGTATTTATTGCATTTTATGATCAAAGGAAATTTTTCTAATCACTAGAATTTTTATAAAATGTATTAAACATTCTATATATTTTACAAAATTATTTTTGGAATTAAAAGAATATGTTTAATTCATTATAAATATATGATTTCAAAATTCCAACCAAAAATGGCAAATTTTATCCAGAAAAATCTTCCCCACTAAAAGACAAGAAAATCCAACGTTCTGTAGGGGCGGCCCCCTTAATTCCTTAGGCGGCCCCCTTAATTATTAAGGGGACCGGCCCCTAATTAAGGGGACCGGCCACGCTCCAGAACAGTATTTTTTTTCCCTATAAATACTGGTTCATCCCACAAAATTTTCTCACCTTTTGCACTCCTAAACTTTCTGTTCTAGATCCCCATTTCTATTCTCTTAATCCTTTGATCATAAATACATATTTCTTTATTTCAAAGTGATTCTAACAACATCCACTCAAGTGCAAGAGAAGAATGCTTCTATCCTCCAAGACAAGAAGTATTACAACTTGTTGTGACCTACACATCCAAGTTGTTGGTGCATCATCAAGATTATTTACATAATTCTTTGTGAAGTTTGTTGTGAATATTTGATTGTAAGTAGTGGTGCTAGGTATATAGATAGTGTGATTAGTTAGTTGTTTGGTGTGAAGGAGAAAAGTTAGGAACTAGATTGTACTGAAGAAGCTAGGTGTGAAGTAGATAGTTGTGAAGAAAATTGGTGTGAAGAAGATAGGCGTGAAGTAGTTAGTTGTGAAGTAGATTGGTGTGAAGAAGTTGTGTAGAAGTTGTGATTTAGTTGTGACGAAGTTGTGGTGTGATAATTGGTGTGTAAGGTTTTCTCCGCCATAAGGGAGCTTGTTGATATAGTGAAGAAAACTCTCGAGTAGGTGACTCGAGGAGTGGAGTAGGGTAAGGAAGGTGTCCTTGTAGCCGAACCACTATAAATCCTTTGTCTCTCGGTTAGATCTTTCCATATATTACTTATTATCTTGCTTATATCGTTATTACTTTTGTAGACGTAGACGTATATATATATATATTTGCTCATATAGTGCTAGTATTGATTTTACTTAAAGATCTAACGAAAGTTTCATTCACAAAATAAAGTTTTTACAATCAAACTAAAAAGGTAACATACATATAATTGATCATTTCGATCAAGTATAGTTTTCATACAAAATATAACTAAGGATTATAAAATAAACGATTACTTACTTATCTCTCGTATATAGCTATAATTGTTTATATTATGCATGTGTTGATTTCACATACTTAGCTTATATTATTATTATTCATACTTAGATATAGTTGTTCATATTGTTCAAGATTTGAGTTCACATAAGATTGAATCGAAGTTTTAAAAACAAACAAGGTTTTAAAACTAAACTAAGTTTTCATAATAAAATTAAAAATACGTAAAACTATTCAACCCCCCCCCTTCTAGTTTTCCACACATCATATAATTATTACATGAATTATACTAATTAATCAATTAATTGAACATAGGGTTTAAAGATTTTACCTTGATTCTTGATTTTAACTTCAAAACTATAAACCCTAATTTTCTCCTCTTCTCTTGCCCTTGTGATCGAATCAAATTTGCAGAAATATGGCTTTGGGGTCGTTGGTATAGCTTATATGGGTAGAGGTTTGGCTTGGTTGGGTTGGACTAGGATTCCTTATTGCTAGGAATTGTATTTGTGCTCAAATTTGGTTTCCTTTTCCCCTTATCCTCTTCCAACCGATTTTTACATATATAGTATATATATATTTTTTATTTTTTTAAAATTAATTTATTACACTCAAAACCTCATACTTTTCATATTTTATAAACACCCGTAGCTAATCCTAGCGTCTTACGCGATAAACCTTAACTTTTACGACAACCGGAAAAATTATCATTTTCAAAACAAAGTTTCCAAAAATAGAATTCCACACTCTTTTGAAACATAACTCATAAAAACAAACTCCTCGTAACCCGCTAATGCTCAAACACTTGAACGAAGACTCGTTACACAAAAACACAAAAACACCAAAACTACACAAGTCATTTCTACACCACAAAGGTGATCAAAATGAACTTTCCCAAATTCCAAACTTTCCAAATCACAATAAAACCATTTACGCAAAGGGATTTAGTGCTAAAACTCACCTATATCACACATATAACACTACAATCACCTATAACACACCAAACAAACGTCAACCGAGTCAAGACTATCAGTCAAACTGACCTGCTAAAACCACGGTTGTTACAGGAACATTGTTTCATCAAACTGGCAATCAGCAAAATGTGCTATAAAAACATCTCCAGTTAATGGTTCCAAGTATTTTATGATTGATGGAGAATTAAAACCAACATAAATTCCCAATCTTCTTTGAGGTCCCATCTTTGTTCGTTGTGGTGGTGCTATTGGGACATAGACACCACAACCAAAGACTTTTAGATGAGACAAACTTGGTTCTCTTCCAGAAACCAGTTGGAGTGGAGAATACTTATGAGATGTGCTTGGTCTTAATCTAATAAGAGCAGCAGCATGTAAGATAGCATGTCCCCATGCAGAGGATGGCAATTTTGATTTCATAAGTAGTGGTCTAGCAATAAGTTGTAATCTTTTTATTAAAAGATTCAGCTAGACCATTTTTTGTATGCACATGTGCTACAGGATGCTAAACCATAATCCCAAGTGACATACAAAAATCATTAAATGATTGAGATGTAAATTCTCCTGCATTATCAAGTCTAATCTTTTTGATTTGATAATCTGGGAAATGTGCTCTTAATTGAATTATTTGGACTAATAGCCTCGCAAAAGCAACATTTCTTGATGCTAACAGACAGACATGGGACCATCGGGATGATGCATCAATAAAGTATCGAAATGGTCCACACGGAGGAGTAATTGGCCCACAAATGTTTCCTTGAATTCTTTCTAGAAACAAAGGAGATTCTTTTTCAAGTTTATTGATTGAGGGACTAGTTATCATTTTTTCAAGAGAGCATGCTCCACATGATAATTCTTTTGATAATAGGATCTTGAGATCCTTTAGTGGATGCCCATTTGAGCTCTCAATTATTCTCCTCATCATAATATCACCCGGATGACCCAATCGATCATGCCAAAGGGTAAATATTTTGGGATCTATACCCTTTTGGGTAGAAACCATATTTATTTCTATCTGATTGATGTATGTAAAATACAATCCAGAAGATAGACCTTTCATTATTTCCATTATGGTCTTTTTTCCATTTTCAATTGATGTAATTTGGAGATACTCAGCATTATTTTCATTCATGGTTTCAAGATGATAACCATTGCGTCTTATATCCTTAAAATTTAGTAGATTTCTCCTGGATCTACTAGAATATAATGCATCATTTATTATTAATTGTTTACCTTTAGGTAACACAATGCAGGCTTTGCCAGAGCCTTCAATCAAGTTGCTAGTACCACAAATTGTGTTGACATTTGCATTTGTTATATGAAACTCATAAAAATATTGTCTGTTTTTCAAAATGGTATTTGTTGTTCCACTATCTACTAGACACTCGTCTTCACCGTTTTTCAAAATGCTTTTCATACCCTTGAACATAAAAAGAATAAATAAATAAATAAGCATTTCAAAGTAAAAGAAAACTTTAAGGAAAAAAAATAAATACTTCATTAATTAAAATTCAATACATGAGTAACAATGCTAGAACAAACCTAGCTTATTCAACACAAAATTTAAACTTAAAAACTTATTGCGGAAAAATAAAAATGCAATTAGATAACTAGTTATTATTTCCATCGTTGGAGAAAGAAGCAACAACGTCTTCGACATCATCAAAGAAATCTGAGGAGTCGAAGCGCACATTGGGATTTGGCTCATTATCATTGAAACTATCAAAGAAGTTTGTTTCATCATTAAAATTATCAATGAAGTTTGTTTCCATGTCTTTTCCTTTCTTTTTAAGTGATGCTTGATAAAGGTCAACAAAGTGTCTGGAGGTCCGACACTATTTTGCCTAATGAGTGTTCATGCCACATCTGTGGCAAGCATTTCCAAAATGTTTAGGAGCTGGCTTTTGCATCTTTTTGCCTTTATCATCTTTTTTCTTGAAATCGTATGGCTTAGGATTATAACCATCACGATGCCAAACAATATTTCGACCACGTCCACGGCCACGACAACGACCTCGTTCATTTCTACGGTTATTACCATGTTCACGACCCCAACCCCTCACATTTGATGTTGCATGCACTTCAGGCAATGCAGTAGAACCAGTGGGGCGTGCTTGATGATTTTTCATCAAAAGCTCATTATTTTGTTCAGCAACAAGGAGGACAAATATTAGTTCGTGGTATTTTTTGAAGTCACGTTCTCTATATTGTTGCTGTAAGAGCATATTTGAAGCATGAAAAGTAGAGAAAGTTTTCTCTAGCATGTCTTCATCAGTAATCTTTTCTCCGCACAATGTTAGTTTAGATGTGATGCTAAACATTGTGGAATTGTACTCGCTGACACTTTTAAAATCTTGCAACCTGAGGTGCATCCAGTCATAGCGAGCTTTAGAAAGGATTACTTGTTTTTGATGATCAAACCTTTCCTTTAAACTTTGTCATAATATTAACGGGTCTTTCACCATTAGATATTCCTTTTTTAGGTCCTCTTGAAGATGATGACGCAGGAATATCATGGCTTTGGCACGTGCTTGTGCAGAGTCCGTATTTTCAGTTTGGATCGTTTCTCCCAATTCTTTTGTAGTTAAATGGATCTCAGCATCAAGAGTCCAAGGGAGATAGTTTTTTCCAGATATGTCAAGAACAGAAAAATCGATATTCGAAAGCTTTGAATTTGACATTTTTTTTAACTACATAAAAAGACAGGTGCATTAGAAAATCATATAATAGATTACTTTACTACTACTAGTACCTTTTTTTTATTCATAGCAGGACTAAATCTTTTTCCTAATAAAATAAAACCCCTAGTGGGAATTTTTCATTTCAAAAAAATCAATTCATACCTTATTTAGTAATATTTTTTTAATAATTATTTTTTTAATGATTTTAATACTAAAAG
Source organism: Artemisia argyi (assembly GCA_030686995.1). Taxonomy (NCBI): domain Eukaryota; kingdom Viridiplantae; phylum Streptophyta; class Magnoliopsida; order Asterales; family Asteraceae; genus Artemisia; species Artemisia argyi. Next base: position 11,609,493 of record CM060685.1, read on the forward strand.
AGAGTCAAAATATTTCCTACTTTAGCAAATCTTTAAAAAAAACAGTCCATAAATTAGATTTAGAAAAAAAAACCAAAATACACATGTCCTTAAAATTAAATATTTAATACTTTTGGGCCAAAATTGTAAATAAAAAAATGCGGAACTCCAGTATCAATAATATGTTTTTGTCCCATAACCCAAAGAAACCTGTTTCTTTTCTGACTAAGAATCGATGAATATGGTACTCGATTTCTATTGTTCTTCTTTCATATCCAGGTTATTAGTAAGGATCAATTAAACTCGATTGCTATTGTATCCAGGTTATTACAATTTGTGAGGGCTTAATATGTTTGATCTAATTCGATTTAATTGTGTTGATTGGTGTTTGTAGGAATGCAATGAATACACGATGATTTGTATGTTATGTATCCTCAAACTCAGGAGTCGATTTTTTGAATCACTTTGATGGTAAGTGTTGTATGCAATTTTGGTCTTTATGTTTTTAATTGAACTAGAAGGGTACCCGCGCAATGCAGCGGCGGGTACCCGGGGACTATGTGGCAAGCAAATGTTTTTCATTTTAAACCTTCTGTGAAAAACTAGAAGGGGGGTTGAATAGTTTTACGTCTTTTTAATTTGTTACAAAAGATAGTTTGAAAGTTTTCTTTGTTTTCAAAAATTTAGATTCGATGCTATATGATATCAAGTCATGCACAATATGAACAACACTAAATATGTACGATAAAACTATAATAATGTAAGTAAAGAAATAGATGAGAGTTGGAAAGATCGAACCGCGAGACAAGAGATTTATAGTGGTTCGGCTACAAGGTCACCTTCCTTGCCCTACTCCACTCCCCGAGCACCTAACTCGAGAGTTTTCTTCACTATGTCAACAAGCTCCTTTATGGCGGAGAAAACCCTACACACCAATGTACACACCACAACTACGTCACAACTTATTCACACCTTCTACACAACTACCTCACACCTATTCACTACTTAATCACAACACAACTTCACACCTATCTACTTCACACCAATCTTCTTCACACCAATCTTCTTCACATCAATTTTCTTCACACCAATCTACTTCCTAACTCTTCTTCTTCACAACTAACTACTAACAAATCACACTATATATATACCTAGCTAAACTATCTTCTATCAAATATTCACAACTAATTTCACAAAGAGATAAATACAATGATGATGCTCTAACAACTTAGATGTGGAGATCACAACAAGTTGTAATACTTCTTGTCTTGAGGGATAGAAGTATTCTTCTCTTGCACTTGAAAGAATAATTTTTGGATCACGTTGAAGCAAAGATTTATGAATGTATGATCAAAGGATTAAGAGAATGGAAATGGAGATCTAGAACAGAAAGTTTAGGAGTGCAAAAGGTGAGAAAAATTCCAGATTTAAGGAGGTATTTATAGGCAACAAATTCTGACAACTGGAGCGTGCCGGTCCCCTTAAATCAAGGCCGGCCCCCTTAAAAATAAGGGGACCGCCCCTTATAATTAAGGGGGCCGCCCAGTTGTAATGGCCAGAATTTTTGTCTTTTAGTGGGGAAAGTTTATTTGGTGAAAAACTAACTGATTTTGGTTAAAAATTTGAATTCATATATTTAGTATGAATAAAACATTTTTCTTTATTACCAAAAGTGTTTTTCAAAAATATATAATATGTTTATATAATTAAATAAACTTTGTAATAATTAATTAAGTATCCCTTTGATCATAAATTGCACAAAACACTTTGTTTGTTCATACCTTAAGTGATTTGGATGTAAAGAGAATGTTAATTACCAAATACTTGTTTATGTCATAAATTTTAGTTCATTGAGTTTATGTTTTGTAATAATTAAAACATAGAGGTATTGATAAAATGTTAATAATGTTTTTAGGCATTATTTATGTCAACAATCTCCCCCTTTTTGGTAATTACAAAACCTTAAACTCAATAGGTCTAAAATTTATTTTTTAGACAAGTATTTTAGAGTTTACTATTCTCTTCTCCCCCTTTTTGTAAAATCAAAAAGGTTAAACCGAGTAAGCTTCATAGATGAAGTTAAACGGGTAGAATGCTCCCCCTTGTTGTATGCTCCCCCTCATTTGAGAGCACCAAGGGAACGAGCTATGGAAATCTTGGCTACAAAAAATATGTGAAGAGAACAAGACACATATACATGCAAAGCAACAATTATGAAAATAAAAATAGATTCATTCAAGCATCATAGAAATGATTAGCATTACAACATTCAATATGCTTAAAGCATATTGATTACAATAAAACAAAAGAAGAGACATAGTCCTATATTGCCTAAGAGAGCACTTGGACTTGCTTGCAACCCATGGTTGATCGTTTTATTTACTTGAAGGGGAACATAAGCATAGAGCTTAGTTGTTAGATGGAGAGGGATATGGAGTGGGGTATGGAGCGTAAGAGGTGGATCTTACAATGTTGTGTCGAGTTAAGGGTGGTATTGGATGAGGACGAGTGAGAAGATATTCAATCCAAGAAATATCTTCACTCAAGTATAGAATTTGTTTTTGAAGGAAGATGCAACAAGGGCAATAGTGAGTGTGGTTTGTAACTTGATCCAAGTTAAGAGAGTGGGGTAGGCAATTGTTATAGGGTGACGATGGAGGTTGCCCTTTGTTGCGTTGTGCACGATGCATATCAAGGAGATCACAAAGATCATGGATTTGGGTTATTTCATCACGGAACTTTTGCTTTTCCGTGGCAATGTGGTGAGAGTCATTGTGTTGATATAGAGGAATAGGGTTTGTGTAGTTGGAATTGAAGTTTGATGGTTGATCAAACTTGTATGGATCATTGTAAGTGGTTGGTGGATGAGATGTGTAGTTTGGCATGAAAGACGATGTTTGGCCAATGTTGTATGGTTTGTAAAGAGGATCAAATGAATGTCCTTGTGAATTTGGTGTAAGAGTGATTTCCAACTTCATTGGTTATGATGGATTTGTTTCGAGGGCTTTTTCTTCGCCAAACGGGTTTTTCCGTCATCTTTGCTAGCCTTGAGGCTTTTGGTTTTGGTTTGTTTGGAGAAGTCATAAAGGGATGAATGGAGAGTGTTGAATATTTGGGATATTTATAGTGTAAGATTTATGCGTTTAAGGATGGATAAAGTTTGTTTGGGAGATTAGGACAAAACATGTTGGTGAAAATTGGGAAATGTAGGTTAAAATGGGCTAAAAAGCAGAAAAGATTCTGTAAACCCAACCAGCAGATGGCCGGCCCCCTTAATTAGGGGGCGGTCCCCTTAAAATTGTCACACCCCCAGAATCGGGTCCAGCGGAAGCATACGTGTAGCTGGGGTGTAACTCAATTGGTATTACAACACAAGTTCAAAAATGGTTTTCACTTGAATCATTTAGAATAAAATAGCTTAATCAAAAATGTTGAATTTACATTATTAAAAGTAGTGCGGAAGTAGGCCCTTAAAATAGTTTAAAATGGTCCCCAAATGAATAATCAGAGTCTTCTATGACCATGCCATGCCTTGCCAAAAGCCTCCAGAAGTAAACTAACGCTTTAAGAACCTGAAAATACATGCTAAAATGTCAGCATAAAGCTGGTGAGTTCATAGGTTTTAGTGTAAAGTGAAATATATTGCATTTAAATGAAGATTTCCCAGCAAAGGCATCGTAAATCCACTCAGTTGCAAGTCCGGCCGTAAGAGACTTGTAACCTGTGTGTTTCCGACCCACTGCCAAATATGAATTGGTTTATGTAAACAAGTATTTCGCGGAACACGAGATTTTCAGTAGGGATAACCATTATAACAAATACAACGTTAACCCAAAAATAAAATACAATGCCTTAAGCTCATGACCCCGAAGCTCGACGTAATCGTATGCAATCAAGCATAATAATGCCCCAAGTAAGTGTTTGCCAGACACTCGGAAATAATCCGAATGATATGCGTCCGTTTAACAGGTTTGCGTGACCAACTCGGACGGGGTGTCAACCCAAATAGATCTATTCATAGCATTCGCGCTCACACGCATGTAATTAACGGTTCATGATAAAGGGGACTTTAGTGGCAGTAATCGGTAACTCAGTCAATGTAACAGTTTTGTACTTATGTTCGCAATAAAGTAATGTACATGTGTTCATAAGAAAGTAATCAAGGATGGAATAGGTAATTCATAATGTATTCAAGTAATCAATCAAGTATTTCAACCATCCAGTAACGTTTGAGAAAATGAATCGCGTTCAAGTAAAACAAGCATTGAATTTAAATAGTAATGAGCATGTATCTTCCCCCAAAACAGTTGTAAAACAAGTAAAAGTAGGGGTTATGAACTCACCTGGTGCGATAGCTACGATGACAAAAGTAAATACACAGAAATGAGGCACGATCTCTAACCGTAACCTAATATGAATGGTATGATCTAATGTAAGAAATGAAATAATGCTACACATGCAAATACGTATTTTATCGATACCACTCGTTAGCTTTGAAAATAATGTTTATCGTCGAAAAATACATTTTTGACGTCTCGTTAAGTTAATAACCACTTTTCATGTAAATATGTTGAAACGGTACTCCACGATCCTTGTTTGGCGTTCTATCGGCAAATATAAGGCTTTCGTCGCAAAAATAACATTTTCATTACTTGAAAATATGCCCAAAAATGGCCTAGCAAAACAAGTCGCGAAATGTTGTACGTTAAGGGTTAGTGATGAAACTCGGCGTTTTTGAAAACCTTGTAACAATATCTTGAAGTCGTGTCATTTAACTTTTGGCTATACGGGTCTTGATCGATGAGAAAATCGACTCTCATTGTTGTTACTTGAAAATATTATGTTCAACACTTAGAAAAATTCTATTATAGTAAAAGCTGTCAAATAATAATTTTTGAAAGGATTTTCGGGTAAAAAGGATGAGGTTGTAGTTTATTCGTTATAAGTCTATTCGACGAACGGCCAATTGATTTGAAAAGCTTGCTGGTAGATCTTGATTTAATATGAAGACGGCTCGGACTCAAACCCTACCGATCATGGAGAAAAACAGCCGAGAAAGTGGTGTCTCGCAAAGACAGTTTAGCGGCAAAAATAATAATAATAATGCTGAAGGAAATTTGTAAAAATCGTCTAAGTTCAAACGCTTGTATCTTTTTCGTTATAAGCTCGTTTTCTATGTTCTTTATATCCCCGGAATCGTGGGATAACGTATTAATATATTTTTGATAAGTCGGGATGGCTAGATCAAGTTTTACACCTCAGATTGGCCCTTGAAAATCGTGGGACAGCAAGTATATATTTCAGAAAATAGTTTTCGTCGTTAAAATTGTTTTTAGCGTATCTTTCTCGTCGTAACTCGGATTTTAGTGATTCAAGCGGCCACGGTTTCGTTTTTGAAAGTATTTACTGAATATCTAACCCAATATTACCCAGAAACCCCTGAAGTTTCCACGTTTGGCAAAGATGGACAGCAACTATATTTGAAAATATTTTTCGTCGTTAATATTGGAAAAATCATAATTTTCTCGTCGTAAGTCCGTTTTTATCCGTTCAAAAGGCCACGGTTTCGTTTTTGAGTGTATTTTATAAAAATATAAGCCACAAAGACTCCAGGTCTACTGATTTTCCCACGTTTTACAAAAATGGACAGATCTATATATATCGTGTTTAAAACTCATTTTTAAGGATCAAGACTTGTTCAAGGCTTAACCAAACTACTCCAAATCAACTCCACAAGTACCAAATCCTACCATACACCTTCTTAGGGTGTCATGGGGTCCTAAAAATCACCAATCTTGGTGGATATCATTAGATTACTAATAAAAATTATAAATCTATGTTTATAAAGAAAAATAAACAATAAGTGGTATGAATCATAGTATATTTGCATGTTTTTGTTACTAGATCATGAAAATATATAAAGTAGATGTTTAAAAGGGTAGGAAAGATTGTTAGTAACTTACTTGAAGATTTGAGATGATTTGGATGAAAATGTATAAGAAACCTAGGGATTTTTATCTCAAAATCCAAACAAGGTATATGTAGATGACTTGATTAATACTTGTTCTTGAAAAAAATGATGGATCTTCCTTGATTCTTGCTCTTGGCCGATTATACACAAAGGGAGGAAGAGAGGAAAGTTTTTGTGCTAGTTTGTGTTGTTTTATCAAATGAGAAATGAAAACTAGTATTAGTAGATATTTTGGTCAACCATCAAATAAATTTGGTCATAGGGGGGAGCATGTGGGCGTGATTTAGGGGGGTGGTGGGAGGATGTTTGTGGGCTAATAAAAGAACTTGTCTAGTTGTTGGATGACTTAGTGTATTTTGTGTACACTTTGGGTGTTATCGGGTACCGAGTTTTCTTGAAATAAATGTTAACGAGGTGAAATAAAATACGACGAAGTAGTAAAAGTTGTAAAATATTATTCCTTGCAAGAATCAGGTGTTAAAATAATTATTGGGTTGAAATATCGTAAACCGACGGAGTTTTAAGCTCCGACCGTAAAATGTAGCAGTCGATTTGAAAACACCGGGTAATTTAATAATATAATTTTTATATTATTATAATGAATATGAAAATATGTTAGGATCGTAGTCAGGAGTATTGGGTATATGTTCGTAGTAAAAACTGAGTGGTAACGTTAGTTACAAATTAAGCATACGTAAATGGAAATAATGTGTATCCGTGCATTATCTAATGTGATGATGATGTTACTGATGATATGTAGACTACTCTAGTCTATATGACGTGTCATTAATGAATGATGCATGAATTTGCAGCTAAACCACATTGGTTACGCGAATTTGAAGACTCGTAAACTCAGTTTACGTAATGGTGAATGATGATCATGAATAGTGATTCCCTCCGAGAATGAATAGTGTCACATGACTAGTAAAATTTCTGAACGCTTCTCGGAATCACAAACTGACTCCGAAAATGATGAATAGTAAATGATAAATAGTGACCGGTGAATAGTAAATGATGAATAGTAACTGATGAATAGTGAATAGGAGAAATGTCCTGAAAATGCGGGTTGTTATAGTCTCACCCCCTTAAAAGGAACTTCGTCCCGAAGTTCAGTTTGTGTTGGTCTCTGAAGTTGTATTGGTGAAAATATGATGATTTTTATCGTGTAAGCTATTGAGCTCTAACAAGGTTCAAGTCTGACGGCTACTAGGTCTACTCTGTCTGAAATATTAAATGGTCCAGTGTATATCGGTTTTAACTTCCCGAGTTTTTCTGAATGGTATCATGCCTTTCCTAGGCAGAACTTTCAACATGGCTCTACCACGAAGTTGAAATTATATGGGTTTACAACTTATCGAATTTGTAACTGATTCTTGATTTGTAGGAAATTTCTGGTTATTTCATGAATGCCTACTAGACTAGTGAGTTGGGCTTTTCCAAATTTCACTCCGTCAATGGATGTTGGCACTTCGACCATAGAGTGCCTCAATTGGTGTAGTCTCTATGCTCGTGGGGTAACTATGGTTGTAAAAGAATCCGATTTATGGCAAATGGTTAGTCTAACCATTTCTATAGTTAATCATTCATGCTCTGAGCATATCTCCCTATGTTTGAATCGTTCCCTAATTTCTGACCATTGGTCTGCATATGATAGGTGATGTGGTTCCAAAGAAATCTTAATGAAATCGCTAGGAGTTCGAGGTGAATCAAATTCCTCTATTAGGAATAATTGAAATGGGTATCATGAATCTTGTTTTGAAAGACTTACAAGGTTAAGTCCGTCAAAGGGTGTTATTGGAAATAATAGATTAGGATAAGGTTGTGATTCCTCCGCAGGAATGTCATGAGTCGAGTCTCTCTCCACCTACGGTGCTTAGTCTCCATTACTAAGATTTTCCCCAAGCTCTATGTCGTCAATTCACAAAATCCTAAATGTATAAGTGATGTAATATAGTGATTGATTTTTCAAAGTTTATTTTGAGATTGTGTGTCTTGTTCATAAACCTTCCCTGAATAAATGAGTTTACAACTTTAAGAAAACAGCTTTCCAAGTAACATTTTACTTGATGTTTCAAAATTTAATAGTTATGCAAGATAGGACAGTTTTCAACATAAGGTGGATAATCTGGTTTACCAAAGATCGATGTTTAAAATTTCGTAACATTCAATAGTTTTGTAAAAGATAAACCAAAAGGAATTTACTTGTCAAAATAAGCGCCTTAGAAAAGTATTTCTTACAAGATATATGTTTTGTATAACTGTAGTTTGGAGAAAAATCCATTTAAAAGTGAAAGTATTAAGAGGATAAAATAGTCGGGTAGGTATGTCTGCACAAATGCATAAGTGTCTAACATGTTTGAATAAAGTCTATTGGTGAGGACATGTTCAATCTATGGTCTTGGTTAAGAGGTTGGATTTATCTCTATGGTGTTGCTTAGTGAGCATTCGCATCGAAACTAATCTTGTAATTCGATCAAGCCAATACTTTCCAGATGATGGAATTTTGGCGATCAGGCCAGTGATAGTGGTTCGAATGGTTTTGTGATATCTTGAGATTTCGGTTGAGTTTTGAATAGTCTTAATGTACCGAGGGATCCTCCTTATAGATGGTATGGAAAGTCTTTCCTAGGGAGGTCATTGATAATATCCACCTATCAATATTGGGAGTAGATGAGTGGCATAGGAAACTATAGAGTGTCATCTAATTCCTATATATATATGGGGGTGGGAAAGGAAATGATACTGATGGTGAGAAGGGAAAAGACTGTGACAACTGCGACAAAATGAGATTGTGATAAAAGAAAATACTGTGATGTAAGTGTATCGTGCATAGACGTGAATGTTCATGAGATGAAATGACTAGTTGACGTGCTTCCAATCGGTGGTTCACGAAGTGATAAAAAGTATGAATGTTCTGACAACGAGGGTATACACACACATAAATGAAACATTTGGAAAATTAGTTGAGAATTTATTCCAGACAAAATTTTATTATAACCATTCTCAGTGTTGCAAAATTCATTTCTGAGTCAGACATAGGTGGTCAGCCTATATCTCACTATCCCGGGTTGAATATAGATGACCATTCTATATTCCACCGAGGTTCCATGAATTTAGAAATACTCAGCTCAGTTATACTAAGACTATGTCCTTCACAAATACCAAGACGTTCTGAAAGACTAAGGCGGGTGACCAAACTCGAGGTCAAATTATGAAACTATGCAAGGAAAACATAATGCGGTGACATATATGATAAGTGAACATGCTTATATGAAATACAATTATAGTAATCAACTAGGATAAATGAATATAATATACCAGATAATGAGATACAATTCTCATCACCTATGTCAGCAACTAACCACAAATGAGGCTTCAGCTTGGCAGGCAGGCACGTGATGGTCATAGGGTTAAGTTTTCGTGAAAGTAGCTATAGTCTAGGTTTTAAAAACACTTAGTTCGCTATAGCCAAAGCTCTGATACCAATCTGTCACACCCCCAGAATCGGGTCCAGCGGAAGCATACGTGTAGCTGGGGTATAACTCAATTGGTATTACAACACAAGTTCAAAAATGGTTTTCACTTGAATCATTTAGAATAAAATAGCTTAATCAAAAGCCTCCAGAAGTAAACTAACGCCTTAAGAACCTGAAAATACATGCTAAAATGTCAGCATAAAGCTGGTGAGTTCATAGGTTTTAGTGTAAAGTGAAATATATTGCATTTAAATGAAGATTTCCCAGCAAAGGCATCGTAAATCCACTCAGTTGCAAGTCCCGCCATAAGAGACTTGTAACCTGTGTGTTTACGACCCACTGCCAAATATGAATTGGTTTATGTAAACAAGTATTTCGCGGAACACGAGATTTTCAGTAGGGATAACCATTATAACAAATACAATGTTAACCCAAAAATAAAATACAATGCCTTAAGCTCATGACCCCGAAGCTCGACGTAATCGTATGCAATCAAGCATAATAATGCCCCAAGTAAGTGTTTGCCAGACACTCGGAAATAATCCGAATGATATGCGTCCGTTTAACAGGTTGGCGCGACCAACTCGAATGGGGTGTCAACCCAAATAGATCTATTCATAGCATTCGTGCTCACACGTATGTAATTAACGGTTCATGATAAAGGGGACTTTAGTGGCAGTAATCGGTAACTCAAGCAATGTAACAGTTTTGTACTTATGTCCGCAATAAAGTAATGTACTTGTGTTCATAATAAAGTAATCAAGGATGCAATAGGTAATTCATAATGTATTCAAGTAATCAATCAAGTATTTCAACCATCCAGTAATGTTTGAGAAAATTAATCGCGTTCAAGTAAAACAAGCATTGAATTTAAATAGTAATGAGCATGTATCTTCCCCCAAAACAGTTGTAAAACAAGTAAAAGTAGGGGTTATGAACTCACCTGGTGCGATAGCTACGATGACAAAAGTGAATACACAGAAATGAGGCACGATCTCTAACCGTAACTGATGAGGCGAAAAATGAACCGTTTTTAGGGGGTCATTTAAGCCCGGAATTGAATTTATTTGATCAAATATTGCCCTAAATCGTTCCTTTTGTGATTTTAGGTACTTTGAGAGTGAATTCTGGAAAAGAAGCCATTTTGGACGTTTTTGGAGCATAAAAGTGAAGAGAACGGCAAAGTCTCAATTTTCCTTGCTGGAAACAGTAGGTGACGGCGTCAAGAGCAACATCCTGACGGCGTCAAGAGAAAAAACCATGACGGCCCAGAAGGTTCATGAAGGCGTCACGAGGAAGAGCATCAAGAGTTAACACGTGACGGCCTGGAAAAGCCTAACACATGATGGCGTCAGATGTAGATCAAGGCAGTCCGAGGAATATTTTGGCGGCGAGGTGACGGCGTCACCTATTTGGTCTTGACGCCGTCAGCTTCTATTTTCTATATATAGTTTTCTAATTTTCATTCATAAAAAAGGGAGGAAGTTTGGAGAAACCCTAAGGCCGAACCTATTACGAATTTTACAGCTTTTCAATGGTTTTCAACCCTTGAAAGCTTACTTGTGCTATTGAGATAAGTCTTTGCTTAATTCAATTAATATGTCTATGTGTTGGTTGTCTATATCTTGTGCTTGTCTTGATTCCACCATGCTAGGCTAGATTTTCTTTGAGTTTGCTTGGATCTAATGAAACCTAGATGTTGATTATGTGTTGATTACTTGTTTATGGTTGTATTGGATGAATGATTTCAATGTTAGGCTTAAGAAAACTGGCAGATCTCCATTGTGTAACATGCTTGAACGTCTTAGGAAACATGAACCGATGTGTACTAGGTTTTATTGGTTGTATTTAATGCATGAGCCACTGTTTATAATCCCTATGATTTGGGTGCTTTACGCATCGTTGTAGGAGGAGATAAGAGCTTATAAGATTGGGGAATTAAGTACGCCACCCCATGAATGATATTAAGGAATACAACCCGTCATCCACGCATCTATAACAAGTAATTTAACATATAAATGATATCTAGGGAGTAATGAAATCTAAGTAAACACAACTTCTCCACTTATTGCTCACAACTTTAGTTTAATTTAGTTTATTTTCATTTTCAGTACTTTATTTTAATTGCATTTTTAGTATTGGGTTAGTTGACTAGCAACTAATTCCGCCCAAATCCTTCAAACCCGAGATTTTACTTGCTTTTCATAAAATATAAAAAACATAAAAAGAATCATCTCTCATCTTTAGAACTAGTATGCAGGTTTTCTAATCCTAGCGACACTATTCCTTGCTGAACGATCAATCCTCCGGTACTTGTCACTATACTATACTACAACGATCGGGTACACTGCCTGGTGGGGGTTGTAAGCTTCTCGAGATCCCTTGAGAAGTAAAGCCTGGTGCAATTCCCACGCATCAAGTTTTTGGCACCGCAGCCTGGGGAATAGTTATTGTCTAGGTTAGAATATCTTTTTATTAGGTCTACTTGCTAGATTCCTTTCTAGTAAGATTTTATTTTTATTTTTAGGTTTTCTTTAGTCTATCTTATTTCTTCGTGTCTTTGTTCGTAACCTTTACCATCCGACATCATGGAAGGTGGTAACATCTTTGAACCCATCATCCCACCACAACAAAACCCACCAATAGAACCTCTTAGGCCCCGAACCCTAGGAGAGTATTCCAGACCTAGCCACTGATGAGGCAAAAAATGAACCACTTTTAGGGGGTCATTTAAGCCCGGAATTGAATTTATTTGATCAAATATTGCCCTAAATCGTTCCTTTTGTTATTTTAGGTACTTTGAGAGTGAATTCTAGAAAAGAAGCCATTTTGGACGTTTTTGGAGCATAAAAGTGAAGAAAACGGCAAAGTCTCAATTTTCCATGCTGGGAACAGTAGGTGACGGCGTCAAGAGTAACATCCTGACGGCGTCAAGCATAAAAACCATGACGGTCCAGAGAGTTTATGAAGGAGTCACAAGTAGAGCATCAAGAGTTAATTGCGTGATGGCCTAGGACATGACGGCGTCAGATATAGATCAAGGCCGTCCGAGGAATATTTTGGCGGCGAGATGACGGCGTCACCAATTTGGTCTTGACGCCGTCAGACCCTATTTCCTATATATAGTTTTCTAGTTTTTACATTAAAGAGAGAGAAGTTTTGGAGAAACCCTAGTTACGATTTTGGGACGAATTTTACAGGTTTTTCAAGGGTTCTCAAACCTTGATACCTTTCATGTGTAATTGAGATAAGTACTCTTTTAATTCAATTAATATGTCTATGTGTTGGTTGTCTATATCTTGTTCTTGTCTTAATTCCATCATGTTAGGCTAGATTTATCTTGTGTTTGCTTGGATCTAATGAAACCTAGATGTTAATTATGTGTTGATTACTTGTTTATGGTTGTATTGGGTGAATGAATTTGATGTTAGGCTTAAGAAAACTGGCAGATCTCCAAATGGTAACATGCTTGAACGTCTTAGGAAACATGAACTGTCGTGCACTAGGTTTTATTGGTTGTGTTTAATGCATGAGTAAATTCTAATGATCCCATGTTAGGAGCTTATATCGGCTCGACATAGGAGTGAAGTAGGCACTCATAGGATTGGGGAATTAAGTGCGCCACCCCATGAATGGTATTAAGGAATACAATCCGTCATCCACGCAACTATAACAAGTAATTAACATATAAAAGATATCTAGGGAGTAAGGAAATCTAAGTAAACACAACTTCTCCACTTATTGTTCACAACCTTAGTTTAATTTAGTTTATTTTCATTTTTAGTATTTTATTTTGATTGCATCTTTAGTATTGGGTTAGTTGACTAGCAACTAATTCCGCCCAAATCCTTCAAACCCGAGATTTTCACTTGCTTTCTAAAAAATATAAAAATACAAAAATAATCATCCTTCATCTTTAGAACTAGTATTTAGGTTTTCTAATCCTAGCGACACTATTCCTTGCTGAACGATCAATCCCCCGGTACTTGTCACTATACTATACTACAACGATCAGGTACACTGCCTGGTGGGGGTTGTAAGCTTCTCAAGATCCCTTGAGAGGTAAAGCCTGGTGCGATTCCCACGTATCAGCCACCAAGGCTATCGAAACACCATTGAGCTCACCGGAGCCAATGTGACCCCCTTGCGATCCGACACCATCCGATTGGTGCAAAGCGGATGTGCATTTCATGGACTTCATTCCGAAGATCCAAATCAACATCTAAAGGACTTCCTTAAAATCGTAGATTCCATAGACCTAGATGTTGCAACTAGAGAGACAACCCGATTATGCCTATTCCAATTCTCTCTACGGGATCAAGCTAGTCAATGGCTTGAGCGTTTACCCGCGGGATCCATCACCACATGGGATGATCTCACCACTCGTTTCCTTGCTCAATTTTTCCCACCGGGGAGAACTACTAAGCTTAGAAATGACATCTTGATGTTCCAACAACGTCAAGGTGAAACTTTCTACGAAGCATGGACTCGATATAAAGACCTGCTCCGAAAAGTCCCTCATCACGGCATTGAACCATGGCTTCAGATTCAAATCTTTTACGATAAAAGTAACTATCAAACAAGGAGCGCTATAGATTACGCAGCCAAGGGCAGGCTAAACAGACTTAGCATCGACGAATGTTGGAAAGTTCTTGAGGACTTGGCACAATACGAAGAAGAAGGATGGGAGGACCCAATGTTTCCAAGCAAGGGAAAACTCGATTACGCACACGCCACCCAAGAGCAGTTATTAGGAAGTATCGAGAAGCAGGTAAACGAATTAATGAGAGTTGAGAAGCCTGCTGCTGAAACCGTGTGGAATCCTAATTTACGTAAGAATGCGGTTATCAACCATAATTTTCCTGAACGTTCACGACAAGAGGAGTTCGAAGGGATAATGGTAACCTTCATGAATAATCAGGAAAAACAAATCCAGCACCTTGAAGCACGCATGGAAAGTACTCGCAATACTTTTATGGATTTATCTGACAAATTCATATCAAGGATCAAAGAAAAGATTAAAGAGAAATCCGCACCAAGAAAAATTGAAAAAGTCTTCGAGGTTTCAACTCCTTCGGCGTTCAACCAAGAGGATAACGAGAAATCTTCCCCAAGTGCTTCACCGTCAATCACCTCCCACTTTTGTGAGCATCCTCAGGAAGAAAAGAATTCGCAATTTCATAACATTTTCGTTGGATGCTTGCAAACCACGCTCCCAAACTTGTGCAAGAGACGTTCTTTTGGTTTTAAACCCGGTGTGAAGAGGTTGCACCTCAAAAACACCACAGTTTTGAGACCCTCTATGGAACAACACCTCTTTGTACCCACCGGTGACCCGTGCGAAGGTTACAACTTAACTAAAACCTTAATCGCCCCCTTCAACGACCATACCTCTTTCCGTGACAGTAACGAAACATTCGACCCTGGTGGACTTCACTAATGGATAGCTACTCATAGTTCCTACTTGTGTTTAGCTATTCACACCAAGTGCAGGGACTAAATGTGGAATTACTCCTTTTTACATCTCATACGGACATCTGACGGCATCAGATAGTAACTCTTGACGCCGTCACCTCGCTAATTCAGCAATAATAACCCAAACTCCATCACTTTCAACTCATACCCCACAAATCTCACCCAAAGTGCTGCTTCCACTCCGAATCTCCATCCTCCAATTCAACATCTTCCGCGACTATTGTCCTTAGGATCAATCAATTTTGAAAACCCCTTTCATCCGAAACCCCATCTTTGACCCATCATTAACAAATCGTAATGCCATCCATTAGGTGATTTGTAATCATGAGGTTACCCTTTGATGATGTTGTCCCACTCGAATCATGCGTTAATTTAGGGAAAGCCCTTCATGCCATGGATTTTTTGACCCCCCACCCATGTTTCCTGATTAAAGGAGCGTTTGGGTAATGGGTTAAGAGTTTGAAAATTGATTTTTCCCTCGTAAATGCATGGTTCTATTTCTGATAGATCTGACGGCGTCAGGATCTCCTTCCTGATGGCGTCAGGTGTGTCTGACAGCTTAAACCAATAAAATTCTCGTTCTAATCGTTTTCGTCCACTCTACCTTTTTCCAGGAAAATGAGAAAGCGATCTCGACAACATCGTGGCAGCTCCTCTAGGTCCCAAAGAGTTAACTACGGGGAATTGGTCCATAGTTGGGGCGAATTCGACAATGATGCCGCTACCACTAAGTATGCGGAGCTTTGTAATCACCACATTGATGCTGGTGCGGTGATTGATTGGGAGTTTCTTAGGTCCCAAGGGTTGGAGGCTGCGTTTCTGGGGAGAATCCACACTGATGGGTTCACGGCATAGTTTTAAAAATCGCGCCTAAGGCGCGCTGATGAGTGCTCAAACACTCATCATTTTTTGTCTAATCTGAACTGCAAAACATACAAAAACACTCAGAAATGCATCAAAATACTGAAAATATTTCAAAATTGTGTTTTATATGTTTTAGATGCAAAATGAGCAAAAACAGATGAAAAACGTACAAAGTTTGCATAATTGGCAGTTTCAGTCCCCCAACTTTCATAAAATTACAAATCTAGTCCCTGGATATTCAAAATATAGTAAATTATCACCAAAGGTCATTTTGAAATCATAAAATGTCATATTTAGTCCTTTGGTGAAAAATTGGAAAAGTTTTGGAAATTTACAATTTGGTCCCTGGAGTTTCAGATTTTGGCAGAAAAGGTCCCTCATGGGATATTTTTAAAAAGAAAAATCACTTTTGGTCCCTAGAAAGTCACAAGTGTCAACTTTGGTCCTTGGAATGAAATTTTTAAGAAATTACATATTTGGTCCCTAAAGTTTCATTTTTGTCAAAAATAATCCCTAGAAATTTCATTTTGGAAAATTACATCATTTATCCTTAGGAATATGGAACTTGGTAATTTTTGTGCTTGTGAACAATTGGGAAAAATACCACAGCCCCCCCCCCCCCCTTCACTTTCTGGAAATTACAAAAATGGTCCTTGTGGTTTTCTACAAAATAAACAAACTAACCAAACCACCCTTTTGTCCAATCTTTGGCCTGATCCAACAACACCCCAAGGCCCAATCCCTTCCCAAGCCCACCAAGAAAAATACAATGCCCCATTTTATTTCCCACCCGGTCAACACACAGTGGTCAAACCGACCACTGTTCATCACCCCTAACCTCCATTATCCTCCCCTAATTATCAGGGTAATTTGCCTCCCCCCTCCTCTCCAAACTCCACAAAACCCTCAACCACACCACTCCAATTCCCCCTCCTCAATTAATGTACCCAACTGCCCACCTAACCCACTAAAACCTACACTTACCCATTTTCCCGCCAAATGGAATTTGAATGGCGGGGATTGATAGAAGCTAATCCAACGGTCCACAAGGTGTGGGAAAGTCCAAGGAGTCTCCCAGGGTGTATAAAAGTAAAGAGAAAGTGAAGCTTCAGGGAGTAGTTAGCTAGTTTTAGTTTTTAGGTAAAATCGTTTTTTTTAGTGTAATTTTTCCTTTCAAATGTAACCTTTTCTTTGTACTAATCTTGTTTCAGTTTTAATTATCAGTTGTAAGATCAAACTTGAAGGTTAATTTTAATATTATTTCAGTGTTCAAGAAATTTATACTTTAATTTAAATTTTCAAATAACTTGTTGTCTTATCACATTGCATCATATTTTGTCTAAATACTTCTCATAAGCTGTTTTTAAGTTATTTGTAGTTTACAGAAAACAACATACTCAGAAAAAGAAAAGAAAAAAAAAAGTAAAATACTAAGAAAATCAAATATATGTATATAAAGTTGGAGCTGAGAAAGGTTGGATGGCAAATGGTCTAGAGCTCAAAGGGAGCAGTAGGATAGTGGAATTAGGACCTGGTTCACATCAGCTCTTAAATTGGAATCCTTGTAAGGAATTTTCTATTTGTCTTTGTATAATTTGAAGTTTTCAGTTGTTGTTATGAAATGTTGTTTGATCCTGCTTATTTTTATGTAATTCAGCCTAGTGTAAGTTTACATATGTGTGTTGTGGTTTAGATTATTGATTTGCTCTTTAAATTTGTCAAACTAGTTTTAAAAGGGGTGTTTGGCATTAGCTGATTCAATGAGTTCAATGTACTTTTGATTGTTTGTCACTGTTTGTATAGCTCATGCATGGTAGTCTTAGTCCATTTTAACTGTTAAAACTAGTGCTTGTTTGGAAGAAAAATCAAAATCATCAAACCTCATCACCACAGTCCACTGTGTGAGTTTTGAGTTCCACAAACCCTCATTTTAGCTTATAGGTAATTCCCCTAGCTCAATTTAGCTTCAATTCAGTTTAATATAGCTTATATAATCATCAGTGATCCATAGAAGTTCAATAAAGTCAAATTTCCAAGTTTTAGCAAAAAGTCAAAAGTTGCATTCTCTGAATTTTTCAAAAGTTCACATGATTATTTTGATTTTTGTGTTATAGATTAAGACTTGAATCTTGTTGTAATTTGTACTCTACCAGCTCATCTCCAAGTTCCTAGTGTCATTATAATTTTAGCAATTTTTTTGTGGGCCTCACTTTGCCCCAAACACAGCTGTAGGGCAGCCTCTGCTCTGTCTTAGCAGACACACCACCACCACCACCACTTGGTGGTGGGTTTCCAGCCACCTCAGTGGTCCTCAGCTCTTGATTTTGGTTCCCCTTAACCCCCCTCCTGGTAGGCTTGAAATATTGACCATTGGGTTGACCTAAGTAGCCCTGGGTCCCACCTGAATCAGTCTCCCAACTCTGTCCCACTTTTCAGTCCCAACACAATAAGCCAAGTGCTTAATTGGTGGCTTATAGCTTATTCTGTGGTCCCTAAGCGATTTTTCTAGCTTATTTATGTTCATTTAACTTGTTTAGATCATAATCAATCCTTGTGGGTCCCACCTAAGCTCATTTGAGCTCATTTTCTCCCAAAGTCAAACAAAGTCAACTGTTGGGCTTTTGGCTTTCATTTCAGCTTATTTTAAGTTTATAAAAAAGTTGTTTTTACAAAAAGTGTTTGTTTTTAAGTATTAAATAAGTTTGTAAAAGAAAAATTCCAAAAAGTCAATTTAAAATTAAGAGACAGTTTCTATTTAATGTAATTTAATTTTCATTTTCATTTTTAAATTTTTGTTAAGTACTTAGCTATTTCATATTTTTATTAAATTACTCATATATTAAAGTATTTATAATAATTTTTTCAGATTTTTGTTTTATCATTTAGTATTTATTAGAATTAACTTTAGTTTTATTAATTATTAATTAATATTAAGTTTAAAATAGCATTATTAGTTTTTATTAAGTGAAATCTAGTTTTTATATTTTTTATAGCTTTTATATGTTATAAAATAATTTTAGAAATTTTATTAGAATTTTTACTGTTCATTTAGTATTTTTCTTAATTTAAATTAATTTAATTAGATAATTAGTAATTAATAAGTAATTAATTAATAGAAAAATCACAAAAAGACAAAAATATTTATTTTTATTTTTTATACTTTCTTCAAGTTCTTTTTAAGGTTTAGAAAATATTTTTGTAAATTCTTAGTTTATTTTGTAACCTTTATTAATTTTAGTTTATTTTAAATTAGATTTAAAATAGTTTTAAGTAATTAATTAGTGTTTAAATATTAAAATAATCATTTTAATAACTTTATTTTCATTTTAAATTTTCTTTTATCTTTTAATTTGTAAAAAGTTCATTTTCACCCCCTGGGTGTTTCCAGATTTCACTTTTCACTTTTTATTTCGTACGTTTACGTTTTATTTAAACGTAACGTACGCGTTTTTAGGTTTTAATCATTTCTAGTTTTTCCTAGCTTTCCCGTCTTATTCATATAGCTTGTTTAAGCTATTTCATTGTAGATTCCTTAGTTCAATCAATCATAAACCCCTTTTCATCCAAATTCACCCGATCACAAGCCGTTTGTTTACAATCCACACCTCGTCGGGACATAACGACCCGGGGAAACACTATACTTCCACGGAGCATTGGTTCTAGGCTATGTGACTTTGTTGACCATTCCTTGGTCAATATAAGTTAGGTGGTTTAGCCTCAATCAATTTTTGGCGCCGCTGCCGGGGAGGTTGTGTGCGTATCTAAACAGTTTTTCTGATTAGTGTCTTTGGAATTTGTTCCATTGTACAATTTACCATCCTTGTTCATATTTTCAAAAAAACAAAAACACAAAAACATTTTCTTTATCCTTTGTACAAAATGTTTACCCAAAAACCCAAAAATACTCACCTTTACCCTCTTACCCCTTTGATTCTCATTTCCTCACCCTCTATACACATTTGATTCTTTCTATGTCTCATCCACACTTTCTGGTTTGCCATTGGTGTGGTAATCCTCATAATGGTGGCAATTGCCCCAGTTGTGGCATGGTAGAATCCGGAAACGGGTCTGTCTATAACCAAGATCCCTATTCCTACCATGACACGACTGATTCATTCCATCAGTTACCACACCATGATACTCAGCAGTTTTACTGTTGTGAGTACTGTGGTGGTGCACACTACAGTTCTGATTGTCAATCGGGAAACACGCTTGTCTATGAGCAGTTTCCTGATAACGGTTATGACTCTAGCACGTACAACCCACAGCCTCAACAGTTTCACTGTGGTGATTTCTGTGGAGGTCCACACTTCAGTTCAGATTGTCAAACGGGGAATCCATACCCTTGTGACAATTTTGACACACCCTATCATGACCAACCTCCACAGTACGATATGAATCAAGCGCTTCTTCCAGAAATACAAAATCTGATGAAAATCGTTGATGAGCTTAAGGGTTTAGTTAACGACTTTGCCCAAAGACATACTCATCAAAAATCCATGGAAGAATTGCTTGCTGAAGAGCAGGCTGCTAGAATAAATTCCCAAGATGCATATGAAAAATCTGTGAGGGAATCCATTGCAAGAGAAAAAGCAGCCAAGTCTAGCTCTTTGTTCCGTTTTATCCCTGATGACAGTGATGATGAGGATACACTTGACATCCTTGAACTTTATAAAACTTCAAGTTCATCAGGTTATACCCCAGCAGTTGAGATTCCATCTCAAACAACTGCTATCACACCCGAGGTTCCCACTCACTCTTTGATCATGGGGGACGAGCATCTTGACACTGTTCCTGAAAGGGAATCGGACGAATTCATAAAGTCTAGTGTTGAGAACCTTGTTCCAATCCCGAGAGAGTCACAGGGAACTCTTGAGCACATGTGTGATATTCCTTCCCCTCTTGAGTGTTCAAACGATCATTTTGAGACTTTCTCAGATTTTAATGATGATTGTACATCTCATGGAGACATTGAGTATATTGAGGCACCACTGCCTCAGTCTGATGTTGATCCTCTTCTTGAGGAGTTCGCTGATGAACTTACTCACATCAATCCACTTTCATTGGAAAGTGATGATAGTCTCCTCGATTTCCAAGCCGATCTGGGAGAAATTGAAAGTCTCCTTTATCATGATCCGTCACTCACTTCTGATCCCGACAATCCAATAGAGAATGATAATCTCTTTGTTCCCGAAATATTCGATACGACTCTCACCAATCCTCTATTTGAATTCGAATCTGAATTCACTTTGATTTCTAACAATCCAATCTTTGACGAGGATTGTGATGAGTCCACAATGGAACATGAGTTCACAGATTCACATCTTGTGAATGATTCTCTTCATGAGGAGTTCTCCGGTGAACTCACTCATCATGTCACGACTCCTCCGGAGTTTGATTGCCCGGGGGGAGATGCTCCAATTATGAGAATTTGCAAATTCCCACCCACCCTCCCGGGTTGTTTGCGAGCTTACCCTTTGAAATCCAAACTCAGGCTATTGAGCCTCCTCTTGAGGAAGAAGATCAAATCATGCTTTTTATCATGATTTTCTTCCTTTTCTTCACCTATAAGGTGACTTCTTATCTTCTTCACTCCTTCGGGAATGAAGACACTATCTTTGATCCCGGCATTTTCATGTATCATTATCTTGAGCCGGTATTATATCTCATCGGTGTGGAACTTTCACGTGCTTCATATGTTTGTCCAAAAATTTTGAATGAAAGTCCGATGGAGATCACGTCTTCCACATTCCCCAATGACAAATAAATTAGGGGTCGAGTCAAGCTAGCGACTCGGTAAACAAAAACAGTAGCACGCTTATAGGGTTTTCACCCTAAGTGTGGGGGAGTCCCCCATGCTATGATTACAGAAGTGAAAATACAAAATGGTGTTTTCCACGCTTAGCTTGTAATGTTGCCCTTTTACGTTCAAAATGTCAGCATAATAGCCGGTACTTTGAATATTGAGGACAATATTCATGCTAAGTGTGGGGGGTATTCGCTATTCTAGCGAATTTTATCACATTTTACTATATAATACCCCCGTTTTTGCCAAAATTTCAAAAAATTTAAAAATTTTTCACTGGTGCTTCAAAATTTTTGAGGTAATCAGTCCGCCTTGTCTAACCGACAAAAGGGATTGGCTAGTCCAGGAGCAAACGGCTCTTGGTAAAGACATATCAAATCCGTTTATGGCTTGCAATTTGCCCAAAATTGTATGGTTCCTCAACTCCCCAAAAATAAATGAGTTGGCTAGCCCGCAAGATTATGGCTTGTGGTAAAGGCCGTGGAAAATCCATAATTGGTAATCAGCTCACCAAGATGTTGACCATTCCATCAAGAGCTGGCTAGTCCAGAAGCAAACGGCTTTTGGTAAAGACTACTCAAATCCGTTGACAGCTGGTGGTTTGCTCAAAATCACACGGTTATCAGGTGTGCCACAGTTCTTACACCTGGCTACTCCAGAAGTGATGGCTTTTGGTAAAGAGTTTTTCAAATCCATCAAGTTTTCAAAACAATATTGCTAGGGACTAGCAATAGTTTAGTGTGGGGGATTGATGAGTGCTCAAACACTCATCATTTTTGGTCTAATCTGAACTGCAAAACATACAAAAACACTCAGAAATGCATCAAAATACTGAAAATATTTCAAAATCGTGTTTTATATGTTTTAGATGCAAAATGAGCAAAAACAAATGAAAAACATACAAAGTTTGCATAATTGGCAGTTTCAGTCCCCCAACTTTCATAAAATTACAAATCTAGTCCCTGGATATTCAAAATATAGTAAATTATCACCAAAGGTCATTTGAAATCATAAAATGTCATATTTAGTCCTTTGGTGAAAAATTGGAAAAGTTTTGGAAATTTACAGTTTGGTCCCTGGAGTTTCAGATTTTGGCAGAAAAGGTCCCTGATGGGATATTTTTAAAAAGAAAAATCACTTTTGGTCCCTAGAAAGTCACAAGTGTCAACTTTGGTCCTTGGAATGAAATTTTTAAGAAATTACATATTTGGTCCCTAAAGTTTCATTTTTGTCAAAAATAATCCCTAGAAATTTCATTTTGGAAAATTACATCATTTATCCTTGGGAATATGGAACTTGGTAATTTTTGTGCTTGTGAACACTTAGGAAAAATACCACAGCCCCCCCCCCCCCCCTTCACTTTCTGGAAATTACAAAAATGGTCCTTGTGGTTTTCTACAAAATAAACAAACTAACCAAACCGCCCTTTTGTCCAATCTTTGGCCTGATCCAACAACACCCCAAGGCCCAATCCCTTCCCAAGCCCACCAAGAAAAATACAATGCCCCGTTTTATTTCCCACCCGGTCAACACACAGTGGTCAAACCGACCACTGTTCATCACCCCTAACCTCCATTATCCCCCCTAATTATCAGGGTAATTTGCCTCCCCCCTCCTCTCCAAACTCCACAAAACCCTCAACCACACCACTCCAATTCCCCCTCCTCAATTAATGTACCCAACTGCCCACCTAAACCACTAAAAATTACACTTACCCATTTTCCCGCCAAATGGAATTTGAATGGTGGGGATTGATAGAAGCTAATCCAACGGTCCACAAGGTGTGGGAAAGTCCAAGGAGTCTCCCAGGGTGTATAAAAGTAAAGAGAAAGTGAAGCTTCAGGGAGTAGTTAGCTAGTTTTAGTTTTTAGGTAAAATCGTTTTTTTAGTGTAATTTTTCCTTTCAAATGTAACCTTTTCTTTGTACTAATCTTGTTTCAGTTTTAATTATCAGTTGTAAGATCAAACTTGAAGGTTAATTTTAATATTATTTCAGTGTTCAAGAAATTTATACTTTAATTTAAATTTTCAAATAACTTGTTGTCTTATCACATTGCATCATATTTTGTCTAAATACTTCTCATAAGCTGTTTTTAAGTTATTTGTAGTTTACAGAAAACAACATACTCAGAAAAAGAAAAGAAAAAAAAAAGCAAAATACTAAGAAAATCAAATATATGTATATAAAGTTGGAGCTGAGAAAGGTTGGATGGCAAATGGTCTAGAGCTCAAAGGGAGCAGTAGGATAGTGGAATTAGGACCTGGTTCACATCAGCTCTTAAATTGGAATCCTTGTAAGGAATTTTCTATTTGTCTTTGTATAATTTGAGTTTTTCAGTTGTTGTTATGAAATGTTGTTTGATTCTTCTTATTTTTATGTAATTCAGCCTAGTGTAAGTTTACATATGTGTGTTGTGGTTTAGATTATTGATTTGCTCTTTAAATTTGTGAAACTAGTTTTTAAAGGGGTGTTTGGCATTAGCTGATTCAATGAGTTCAATGTACTTTTGATTGTTTGTCACTATTTGTATAGCTCATGCATGGTAGTCTTAGTCCATTTTAACTGTTAAAACTAGTGCTTGTTTGGAAGAAAAGTCAAAATCATCAAACCTTCATCATCACAGTCCACTGTGTGAGTTTTGAGTTCCACAAACCCTCATTTTAGCTTATAGGTAATTCCCCTAGCTCAATTTAGCTTCAATTCAGTTTAATATAGCTTATATAATCATCAGTGATCCATAGAAGTTCAATAAAGTCAAATTTCCAAGTTTTAGCAAAAAGTCAAAAGTTGCATTCTCAGAATTTTTCAAAAGTTCACATGATTATTTTGATTTTTGTGTTATAGATTAAGACTTGAATCTTGTTGTAATTTGTACTCTACCAGCTCATCTCCAAGTTCCTAGTGTCATTATAATTTTAGCAATTTTTGTGTGGGCCCCACTTTGCCCCAAACACAGCTGTAGGGCAGCCTCTGCTCTGTCTTAGCAGACACACCACCACCACCACCACTTGGTGGTGGGTTTCCAGCCACCTCAGTGGTCCTCAGCTCTTGATTTTGGTTCCCCTTAACCCCCCTCCTGGTAGGCTTGAAATATTGACCATTGGGTTGACCTAAGTAGCCCTGGGTCCCACCTGAATCAGTCTCCCAACTCTGTCCCACTTTTCAGTCCCAACACAATAAGCCAAGTGCTTAATTGGTGGCTTATAGCTTATTCTGTGGTCCCTAAGCGATTTTTCTAGCTTATTTATGTTCATTTAACTTGTTTAGATCATAATCAATCCTTGTGGGTCCCACCTAAGCTCATTTGAGCTCATTTTCTCCCAAAGTCAAACAAAGTCAACTGTTGGGCTTTTGGCTTTCATTTCAGCTTATTTTAAGTTTATAAAAAAGTTGTTTTTACAAAAAGTGTTTGTTTTTAAGTATTAAATAAGTTTGTAAAAGAAAAATTCCAAAAAGTCAATTTAAAATTAAGAGACAGTTTCTATTTAATGTAATTTAATTTTCATTTTCATTTTTAAATTTTTGTTAAGTACTTAGCTATTTCATATTTTTATTAAATTACTCATATATTAAAGTATTTATAATAATTTTTTCAGATTTTTGTTTTATCATTTAGTATTTATTAGAATTAACTTTAGTTTTATTAATTATTAATTAATATTAAGTTTAAAATAGCATTATTAGTTTTTATTAAGTGAAATCTAGTTTTTATATTTTTTATAGCTTTTATATGTTATAAAATAATTTTAGAAATTTTATTAGAATTTTTACTGTTCATTTAGTATTTTTCTTAATTTAAATTAGTTTAATTAGATAATTAGTAATTAATAAGTAATTAATTAATAGAAAAATCACAAAAAGACAAAAATATTTATTTTTATTTTTTATACTTTCTTCAAGTTCTTTTTAAGGTTTAGAAAATATTTTTGTAAATTCTTACTTTATTTTGTAACCTTTATTAATTTTAGTTTATTTTAAATTAGATTTAAAATAGTTTTAAGTAATTAATTAGTGTTTAAATATTAAAATAATCATTTTAATAACTTTATTTTCATTTTAAATTTTCTTTTATCTTTTAATTTGTAAAAAGTTCATTTTCACCCCCTGGGTGTTTCCAGATTTCACTTTTCACTTTTTATTTCGTACGTTTACGTTTTATTTAAACGTAACGTACGCGTTTTTAGGTTTTAATCATTTCTGGTTTTTCCTAGCTTTCCCGTATTATTCATATAGCTTGTTTAAGCTATTTCATTGTAGATTCCTTAGTTCAATCAATCATAAACCCCTTTTCATCCAAATTCACCCTATCACAAGCCGTTTGTTTACAATCCACACCTCGTCGGGACATAACGACCCGGGGAAACACTATACTTCCACGGAGCATTGGTTCTAGGCTATGTGACTTTGTTGACCATTCCTTGGTCAATATAAGTTAGGTGGTTTAGCCTCAATCATGCGCCTACTCCCTAAATCCCACGAGGCTCCAGCCTTTGGGATTTTTTTAGATCGAGGCTCATGACATGCATGAATCCCATAAAAATCGCAGCGCCTTGGGGATTTTTTCGCTTTAGCGCCTTGGGGATTTGTGCGCCTAGAAGATGTAATGGGGTTTTGGCCTTTTTTTCTTAATAGTAAGATACATTTTGGGCTTACATGTTATATATATTTGGCCCTTTAAGTTATAAAGTATCTAATAACCCTAATATTTTAGAAAATAACTAAAACACACAATCAATAAAGAACTATGCTTTTTTGTAATATAATGTATAAGAATACTAGCTTATTAACAAATACAAATGTTGTTTCTTTAGTGTTAAGTGTTACCAAACAAACATAGTTTTTTTGTTGTTGATAGTTGATAGTTTGATACATGGTAATTTGTTAAATTTTATAAGTCATAAACTGATATATTGTAATGTATATTCAGGAATTTAGGGTAGTTCATGGATTTTGATATGTTGCCTGCTTAATATTTTGGGTTTAAATGCAATGTAATAACTATTAAGTGGCATTATGCATTAAATATTGATATTTTTGTTTTATTTAAGCAGCATAAGTTGTCACATATATTATAAAAAATCCTAAATGTATAGTGCGCCTCATATTTATGAATCTCACGCCTTGGTTTGCGCCTCGACTCGAGGCTCTTTGACCCCCTTTGCGCCTTAGTGCTCCTTGAGCCTTTCAGAACATTTCACGGGTCCTCAATGGGAGAGGATGTTTAGGATGAGAGAGACGGTGTATAGTGAGTTGGTGAGGGAGTTCTTTGCGACCTTCCACTTTGATCAGGCTGAGGCTAGGACGGACATGGGGGGTACCACTATCTATTTTAGGTTAGGAGGGGAGGTTCGATCATGTTCAGTTACCGAGTTTGGTTGGAGGATTGGTTTGTATACTAGGGAGGAGGCTGTTGAGGAAGGTTTTATGCAGAGGTTGTTGCATGGGGAGACTTTAAGGAGTGATATGAGGTGCGCCACTTTTTGGCCGACCATTGGGAATGGGGTATACACCTCGACTACTGGGGCAGCATCAATCAGGGACCCCGTAGTCAGGTTGGTCCACAGATGCATCACATACAGCTTGTCGGGACGTCATGGCACCACTCACCGTGTCACTGCTTCAGATCTTTTCTACCTGTATACCATCTTTTCAGCGGATGTTTACTGCAACATCCCATTTTGGGTAGCTAGCTATTTGAGAACCAGTGTAGGTGAGAGGGATATTGATAAGGTGTATGGGGGGATGTTCGTGACCCGGTTGGCTCGTTCCTATGATCTTCTTACTCCTCCGATCATAGGGTATTTGAGCGACTGCGGGGCTTGTAGGGTAGTGAGGGCTAAATCCCTCAGACAGATGAGCATCGTGATGATGCGGGGAAATGGGACCTATGGTTGGTATGTGGCAGGGGGCCCTGATGATGAGGATGATGATGATGATGATGAGGGAATGCCCCAGCAGCATCAGTTTGAGGGTTATGAGGAGGGGACAACTGACTACTACCGACACATGAGTCGGGGAGACTGGCAGGCACACCAGGGGGCCTGGATGGGTCACGTGGACGCGTGGCGGACCACCACTGACCAGCGCTTTGATTGGATGTATGATCACACCATCCGCCAGATGCAGCACCTCTCCACCCGTGACCAGCTTGAGCCTCACCTGCAGATTGACCCATTCCCCGGTCGTGAGACGGACTACCCTCCCTATGGGTACACAGGACACCTCCCTCCTGGCTATAATTACTGCTATGGTGCTCCTCCTCAATGATTTGTCATGATATCTGTGATATTTGAACAATTTATTCATGGTTGTATGATTTAAAACAATTGGTCTTGTAATAGTCTAGGATTTGGCCTCTGTTGGCTTTGGATACTTTTTATTTTTCTTATTCATTATTATGCATGTTGGATTTCTAATTTTATTGTTGGTCAATCTTTGCAACCCATGCTTTGAGTGATTTTTATTTTGTTTATTTGTTATTTGCTTCCGTATGCATGCTTTATTTTTATTGTTGGTAGATCATGTTTCAAAATTAAAAAGTGGAAATACTTTCCTTTGTTGTTTGGCCTAGTCTTAACTTCACCCTAAAGGTATTTTTTGCAAAAGATAAGTGTAAGGGGAAACCCCAAATATGTTTTTAAGAAACAAACCGATCATGATTCTCCACAATATTAAGTGAGCATGTATACTCGTAGTTGTTAGAGTCAAATGCTTGTATTGAGTCATAATGAAGTTTTGCAGGATTTTCCAGGAAGTAAGACCAAGTTTTTCCAGAAATTTTCCGGAAACTTAACATAAGAATTTCTGCAGGTCATATCTGACGGCGTCACGCGTAAAAATCTGGAAATTTTACCAGTTTTGTTTTTCTAACGGAGTCTCTAAGTTTTTGTTGAATTATTAAGTTTTATAATCTCCAGGAAATCTCCAAACTTCATTTACAAGCATTATATCTTATTCTGTTTTCTAGGATTTAGTAACTTATGTAGATTGCCGCCGATTTTATGCGAGGTTGCTTTGTCTATTTTCCCAGGATTTACAGGTTATGTTTGACAAGAAGATGATTTATATTTCTGGAAGGGAAGCTTTGATTGTTCATTTTCTTGGAGGAAGATCTAACCTGGCCACCTTATTATCCATACCGAGCGAATCAGGGGAGTATTTGATTTCATTCTTTTTACTATTTCACTTTTACATTCTTTACTTGAACATTGGGGACAATGTTCATCCTAAGTGTAAGGGGAGGGTAAAATGATGATACCTTACAAATACACTTTCGCTTGAGTTTGTTTTGTTTAATAGTAGATGTGTAATAAAACTATGAGAAATACTTATTAGTGCAATTTTAGCGCCAAATTTAAAATTTTTTACAACATTTAGGAGTGAAACTTTAGCCATACAACCGTATATTCAGAAAAATTTTCCACCCAAATACGTGAGGTTCGCCTTTAAATTTGATAGGAAAAGCATTTACTATTAGTGCTTATGAGTGTACCGGTAGCATTTAGATTCTAGAACTTGCGTTAGTGATGCATCCCGAGACCGCTAGTGAGACTACATTCGTGTAGTAGGATTTACTACATGATAAGAGGCATTAGGATCACCCTTGTGTTAAACCCGTATCATAATTACTTGACCATTTAAGTCATATTACTTGGCTAGTTAAGTCAATTAATTTTTCCCACACCCTTAGCGTTGTACTCATTTTTAGTACACGAAACCCCTAGTATACCCCTTCGAGCGTATCTTTTCGTTTCTAACTTTAAGCATTTTACTTAAAGGAAGAATTTGTTACACCCCACTTAAATGTACACCCAAATCGCCTTAGCCTTCTGTGTATGCACCCATCTTTAGTGCATTATTGTTATTTGTTTAAACCCTAAGTTAACTATCTAATTGATTACATGGTTGCTAAGTCGAGTCATATCCTTGTACATATTGTTTTGGGACGATTGGGACTCATGGGTAAAGTACTAATGTTATGGAGTAATGGGGAAGAACATCATTTTATTACCCCCATATGTGCGTTAATCTTAAAAGTACTCCAATTGTTTTGATTATCTTAATTCGAGTCATTAGATTAGTTTATTATAAAGTATGTAAAAATTCAAGTGTAAGGGGAATTTTCATTCCCTATGATGTATTATTTTGGATGGTAGGGTAAAACTGTATGCAAAAAAAAAAAAGAAAAAAAAAAGAAAAAATCGAAAAAAGAAGAAAAGAAAAGCAAAAATAAAAAAAATAAAAAAAAAATAGAGAGAGAGAAAAAAACATACGGGACTACCATCCCTTTTTATTCTATGTTTATTTTATGTTTTTGTTATTTTTCATTTATTAGCTTAAGCCGAGTCTAGTCTTGGCTTAGCAACGCCCTATTGTACATGTAATTAACCAAGATTGTTAGCTCGCCACCAGTAAAGACTGCCTATATCCAACAAAACCGTGTATTTCATATCCCTACACCTAACGTTACAACCCTTTGAAAGACCTCTTTGATAGTTTATCCTAGGTGCTTACGCCATGTGGTGGAGGTTTGATCCTTTCCCAAGCCTATGTAATCTATTTTGCTATGACAGGTAGTGAGAGATATCTTTCGTTTCCATATTGTAATTTATACTTTATTACACCCGAGAGATGTGAGTATCTAAACACTATTTGTGAGGTGCTAGTGTATGACCTCCGTGCTTGTCTTTGGTATTTAGTGGAACGATTATTTGTTGTAATTACTTTTATATTAGTGTTAAATGACCCCTAACTTGTATTTTGACTAGAATAAAAGCGCATTTGCTTGAGGAGAAGCAAATCTCAAGTGTAAGGGTATATGATGAGGCGAAAAATGAACCGTTTTTAGGGGGTCATTTAAGCCCGGAATTGAATTTATTTGATCAAATATTGCCCTAAATCGTTCCTTTTGTGATTTTAGGTACTTTGAGAGTGAATTCTGGAAAAGAAGCCATTTTGGACGTTTTTGGAGCATAAAAGTGAAGAAAACGGAAAAGTCTCAATTTTCCTTGCTGGGAACAGTAGGTGACTGCGTCAAGAGTAAAAACCATGACGGCCCAGAAGGTTCATGAAGGCGTCACAAGGAAGAGCGTCAAGAGTTAACACGTGACGGCCTGGAAAAGCCTAACACATGACGGCGTCAGATGTAGATCAAGGCAGTCCGAGGAATATTTTGGCGGCGAGATGACGGCGTCACCTATTTGGTCTTGACGCCGTCAGCTTCTATTTTCAATATATATTTTTCTAATTTCCATTCATAAAAAATGGGAGGAAGTTTGGAGAAACCCTAAGGCCTAACCTATTACGAATTTTACAGCTTTTCAAGGGTTTTCAACCCTTGAAAGCTTACTTGTGCTATTGAGATAAGTCTTTGCTTAATTCAATCAATATGTCTATGTGTTGGTTGTCTATATCTTGTGCTTGTCTTGATTCCACCATGCTAGGCTAGATTTTCTTTGTGTTTGCTTGGATCTAATGAAACCTAGATGTTGATTATGTGTTGATTACTTGTTTATGGTTGTATTGGATGAATGATTTCAATGTTAGGCTTAAGAAAACTAGCAGATCTCCATTGTGTAACATGCTTGAACGTCTTAGGAAACATGAACCGATGTGTACTAGGTTTTATTGGTTGTATTTAATGCATGAGCCACTGTTTATAATCCCTATGATTTGGGTGCTTTACGCATTGTTGTAGGAGGAGATAAGAGCTTATAGGATTGGGGAATTAAGTACGCCACCCCATGAATGATATTAAAGAATACAACCCGTCATCCACGCATCTATAACAAGTAATTTAACATGTAAAAGATATCTAGGGAATAATGAAATCTAAGTAAACACAACTTCTCCACTTATTGCTCACAACTTTAGTTTAATTTAGTTTATTTTCATTTTCAGTACTTTATTTTAATTGCATTTTTAGTATTGGGTTAGTTGACTAGCAACTAATTCCGCCCAAATCCTTCAAACCCGAGATTTTACTTGCTTTTCATAAAATATAAAAAACATAAAAAGAATCATCTCTCATCTTTAGAACTAGTATGCAGGTTTTCTAATCCTAGCGACACTATTCCTTGCTGAACGATCAATCCTCCGGTACTTGTCACTATACTATACTACAACGATCAGGTACACTGCCTGGTGGGGGTTGTAAGCTTCTCGAGATCCCTTGAGAAGTAAAGCCTGGTGCAATTCCCACGCATCAGTAACCTAATATGAATGGTATGATCTATTGTAAGAAATGAAATAATGCTACACATGCAAATACGTATGTGATCAATACCACTCGTTAGTTTTGAAAATAATGTTTATCGTCGAAAAATACATTTTTGACGTCTCGTTAAGTTAATAACCACTTTTCATGTAAATATGTTGAAACGGTACTCCACGATCCTTGTTTGGCGTTCTATCGGCAAATATAAGGCTTTCGTCGCAAAAATAACATTTTCATTACTTGAAAATATGCCAAAAATGGCCTAGCAAAACAAGTCGCGAAATGTTGTACGTTAAGGGTTAGTGATGAAACTCGGCGTTTTTGAAAACCTTGTAACAATATCTTGAAGTCGTGTCATTTAACTTTTGGCTATACGGGTCTTGATCGATGAGAAAATCGACTCTCATTGTTGTTACTTGAAAATATTATGTTCAACACTTAGAAAAATTCTATTATAGTAAAAGCTGTCAAATAATAATTTTTGAAAGGATTTTCGGGTAAAAAGGATGAGGTTGTAGTTTATTCGTTATAAGTCTATTCGACGAACGGCCAATTGATTTGAAAAGCTTGCTGGTAGATCTTGATTTCATATGAAGACGGCTCGGACTCAAACCCTACCGATCATGGTGAAAAACAGCTGAGAAAGTGGTGTCTCGCAAAGACAGTTTAGAGGCAAAAATAATAATAATAATGCTGAAGGAAATTTGTAAAAATCGTCTAAGTTCAAACGCTTGTATCTTTTTCGTTATAAGCTCGTTTTCTATGTTCTTTATATCCCCGGAATCGTGGGACAACGTATTAATATATTTTTAATAAGCCGGGATGGCTAGATCAAGTTTTACACCTCAGATTGGCCCTTGAAAATCGTGGGACAGCAAGTATATATTTCAGAAAATAGTTTTCATCGTTAAAATTGTTTTTAGCGTATCTTTCTCGTCGTAACTCGGATTTTAGTGATTCAAGCGGCCACGGTTTCGTTTTTGAAAGTATTTACTGAATATCTAACCCAATATTACCCAGAAACCCCTGAAGTTTCCACGTTTGGCAAAGATGGACAGCAACTATATTTGAAAATATTTTTCGTCGTTAATATTGGAAAAATCATAACTTTCTCGTCGTAAGTCCGTTTTTATCCGTTCAAAAGGCCACGGTTTCGTTTTTGAGTGTATTTTATAAAAATATAAGCCACAAAGACTCCAGGTCTACTGATTTTCCCACGTTTTACAAAAATGGACAGATCTATATATATAGTGTTTAAAACTCATTTTTAAGGATCAAGACTTGTTCAAGGCTTAACCAAACTACTCCAAATCAACTCCACAAGTACCAAATCCTACCATACACCTTCTTAGGGTGTCATGGGGTCCTAAACATCACCAATCTTGGTGGATCTCATGAGATTACTAATAAAAATTATATATCTATGTTTATAAACAAAAATAAACAATAAGTGGTATGAATCATAGTATATTTGCATGGACAGATCTATAAACAAAAATGGACAGATATATATATATAGTGTTTAAAACTCATTTTTAAGGATCAAGACTTGTTCAAGGCTTAACCAAACTACTCCAAATCAACTCCACAAGTACCAAATCCTACCATACACCTTCTTAGGGTGTCATGGGGTCCTAAACATCACCAATCTTGGTGGATCTCATGAGATTACTAATAAAAATTATATATCTATGTTTATATACAAAAATAAACAATAAGTGGTATGAATCATAGTATATTTGCATGTTTTTGTTACTAGATCATAAAAATATATAAAGTAGATGTTTAAAAGGGTAGGAAAGATTGTTAGTAACTTACTTGAAGATTTGAGATGATTTGGATGAAAATGTTTAAGAAACCTAGGGATTTTTATCTCAAAATCCAAACAAGGTATATGTAGATGACTTGATTAATACTTGTTCTTGAAAAAAATGATGGATCTTCCTTGATTCTTGCTCTTGGCCGATTATACACAAAGGGAGGAAGAAAGGAAAGTTTTTGTGCTAGTTTGTGTTGTTTTATCAAATGAGAAATGAAAACTAGTATTAGTAGATATTTTGGTCAACCATCAAATAAATTTGGTCATAGGGGGAGCATGTGGGCGTGATTTAGGGGGGTGGTGGGAGGATGTTTGTGGGCTAATAAAAGAACTTGTCTAGTTGTTGGATGACTTAGTGTATATTGTGTACACTTTGGGTGTTATCGGGTACCGAGTTTTCTTGAAATAAATGTTAACGAGGTGAAATAAAATACGACGAAGTAGTAAAAGTTGTAAAATATTATTCCTTGCAAGAATCGGGTGTTAAAATAATTATTGGGTTGAAATATCGTAAACCGATGGAGTTTTAAGCTCCGACCGTAAAATGTAGCAGTCGATTTGAAAACACCGGGTAATTTAATAATATAATTTTTATATTATTATAATGAGTATGAAAATATGTTAGGATCGTAGTCGGGAGTATTGGGTATACGTTCGTAGTAAAAACTTAGTGGTAACGTTAATTACAAATTAAGCATACGTAAATGGAAATAATGCGTATCCGTGCATTATCTAATGTGATGATGATGTTACTGATGATATGTAGACTACTCTAGTCTATATGACGTGTCATTAATGAATGATGCATGAATTTGCAGCTAAACCACATTGGTTACGCGAATTGGAAGACTCGTAAACTCAGTTTACGTAATGGTGAATGATGATTATGAATAGTGATTCCCTCCGGGAATGAATAGTGTCACATGAATAGTAAAATTTCTGAACGCTTCTCGAAATCACAAACTGACTCCGAAAATGATGAATAGTAAAATGATGAATATTGACCGGAGAATAGTAAACGATGAATAGTAACTGATGAATAGTGAATAGGAGAAATGTCCTGAAAATGCGGGTTGTTACAAAAATTAAGGGGGCCGCCTTACATAATTAAGGGGGCCACCCATCTGATGATTCTCAGATTGCCAGAATTGGGTTTTTGGCAGAAAATTTGTAGAAGGTTGTGTTTTTGGATTTGGATTCAAGCAAGTTCAATTCCTTTAGGCAATATAGCATCTAATCTAATCAAGATATAGCATGCATGCAAAAACACTTAAGCAAAAGAGCAAATAAGCAACAAATAATAAGCTAAAGGAGACAAATAAAGGCAAGAGCACTTAATCTTCCTAAGGAACTATCTTAGATCAAAGGCAAAGGCAACTAGTGAGTCAAAAATCTAGTGATGAAACAAGATGACAATGTTATGAGTGATTTTGTCCTAGTGTGTGCCTATATGCAACAAATGTGGAGTTGTGATTGTTTCGACTCCTAAACAAAAAAAAATTTCTTAAGAAACAATCTAAAATCTCCTTGATTCGATTTTTGCTCGATCATGAATGTCAAAGATATATATTTGATTATATACCTTGACAAATTATGTGAGAGTTTATGCATGATTTTGGAAAAATGTTTTTAGCATTAGTCAACAATGCAAGGAAAATGATGTTCATGTAATTTCTAGATGTGAGAATAATTAAAAAAAATTGATTGGGTTTTACAAAAGAGTATACGCAAAGAAAATAATATTTCCCAATCTTTAATTTTGTGCGAAATAGATTCCTAGACTCAGAAATGGAGAAGTGGAAGAAAAGTAAATCTTATAAAAATTTTAAAAAAAAAATTCTAAATGATATAGAATTTAGTCAACTTGTTCCATCATTCCTAATCCTAAACGCAAGTGATTGAATAATTCACGCTTAAGGGGTTTAGTGAATATATCTGAAATGTTATCTTCCGATGCAACTTTTTCTATAGATATGTTCCCTTTTTGTACATTATCCCTAAGAAAGTGGTGGTGTATTTCTATATGTTTAGTCCTAGAGTGTTGCACCGGATTTTTACTTAAATCTATCGCACCTTTGTTATCGCACATAATGGGAACATTTTCTAACCTAATGCCATAGTCTATAAGAGCTTGTTTCATCCATAGTGCTTGTTGACATGCCTTTATAGCGCTTACATATTCGGCTTCGGTGGTAGAAATAGCAAGAGCGGTTTGCTTCTTCGAAAACCAAGATGTTAGACAACATCCCATAAACGTGCAAATATCGCTAGTGCTTTTTCTATCTACGTAGTCTCCCACATGATCCGAATCCGCATAGACGATGGTTTCTGTGCCGGATCCCTTAGGATACCATAATCCTAAGTGTATAGTGCCTTTAATGTATCGGAAGATACGCTTAACCGCTTCTAGGTGAGAGGTTTTGGGATCCTCTTGAAAGCGGGCACAAAGGCAGACACTAAACATGATATCGGGTCTACTTGCCGTCAAGTATAGTAAGCTACCTATCATTCCTCTATACTTGGTGTTATCTACGGACTCACCTTCATCATCCTTTGTGAGTTTTACTTCCGTAGACATAGGAGTTTTCATGGGTTTTGAGTCTTCTAGGCCAAATTTCTTAAGCATTTCCTTAATGTACTTAGATTGGTTAAAGAATATTCCATCTTCTAATTGTTTTATTTGTAATCCTAGGAAGAAGTTAAGTTCACCCATCATACTCATCTCAAAGTCATCATGCATGATTTTGGCAAATTCATCACACATGTCTTGACCAATCGATCCAAATATAATGTCATCAACATATATTTGAACAATGATGAGATTTGGGTCTTTCCTTTTAGTGAAAAGAGTGTTATCTACCATTCCCATGGAATAATCATGTTTAATAAGGAAAGCTTTTAATTGATCATACCAAGCTTTGGGAGCTTGTTTGAGTCCATACAAAGCTTTCTTTAACTCATAAACATAATCAGGTTTTGCGAAGTCAATGAATCCTGGAGGTTGTGCCACATATACCTCCTCATTGATAAAATCGTTAAGGAATGCACTTTTCATGTCCATTTGGAATAACTTAAAATCTAGGGCGCATGCATAGGCAAGTAATATCCTAATAGATTCTAGTCTAGCTACGGGGGCATAAGTTTCGTCTTAATCAATTCCTTCTTGTTGATTATAACCTTGGGCAACTAACATAGCTTTATTCCTAGTAACTATTCCATTTTCATCTAACTTATTCCTATATACCCATTTAGTTCCTATGATAGTCATATTCATTGGATTTGGGACTAATTCCCAAACATCATTTGCCTTAAATTGATTTAATTCTTCTTGCATAGCTATAACCCAACTTTCATCTTTTAAAGCCTCATTAATATTCTTAGGTTTTATTGCTGAGAGGAAACAAAAGAAATTATTTTTATCTTGGGCTTGTGACCTAAGGGTTCTTTGGTTAAGATGTCCTATTATATTATCTAATGGATGTGATCTAGATTCTTTAACATTTGCAATTTCGTTATTTCCTAAGTTAATGTCTTCATTATCATTTCATATGGATTTTGTTTTACTAACCTCAATAGCTTCATCTTCGACTAAGTCATCATCTTCTAAAGGTAAAGTTTTAGGAGGTGGTGGTGTTTCATCAAATGTTACATTTAGTGATTCTTCTACTTTCATGGAGTGTTTGTTAAGTATTATATATGCTTTACTATTTTGTGAGTATCCTAAAAATATTCCTTCATATGATTTTGGATCAAACTTAGTGAGGTAATCCTTAGTGTTTAGAATGTAACATTTACTTCCAAATACCCTAAAGTAGCTTAAGTTTGGTTTTCTACCTCTTAGTAACTCATAAGGAGTTTTTCCTAGAATCCTCCTAATTGATACCCTATTAATAATATATGTTGATGTATCTACAGCGTGACACCAAAATTTTTGTGGGATGGATTGTTCATTTAACATTGTTCTACTCATTTCTTGTAGTGTCCTATTTTTTCTTTCTACGACGCCATTTGATTGAGGAGTACGAGGAGCGGAGAAATTGTGAGATATTCCATTTAAATCACAATATTTTCCGAATTGTACTTCGTTGTCAAATTCCCTACCATGGTCTGTCCTAATGGCTACTATTGTGCATCCTAATTTATTTTGAATCATTTTACTAAATATTTCGAATTTTTCAAAGGCTTGGGTCTTGTCACTTAAAAACCTAGTCCACGTGTATCGTGAATAGTCATCTACTATTACTAAGGTATATTTGTTTCCTCCATAGCTCCGCACAGCGGATGGACCAAAAAGATCCATATGTAATAATTCTAGGCACCTAGTAGTGGATACTATATTCTTAGCTTTGTGACTAGCATGAACTTGTTTTCCAATTTTACATGCATCACAAAAATGCTTGTCATATTTTAGATTAGGCAAGTTTCTAACTGGTTCTTTAGAGGCCAAAGATTGTATTTGTTGCATGTTAGCGTGTCCTAATCTCCTATGCCACAATGTGGAGTTTTCGTCTAGGGTTGTTAGGCATATCCTATCCTCAGGTTTGTTTCCTAGTTTCATAACATATATACCTCCTTTCCTAATTCTTCTACCTATAATTTTTCCATTCTTAACTATTTCGCTATCCTCTTCGGTAAAGGTAACTCTACATTTATTATCGCATATTTGTCCTATACTAAGCAAGTTATATGTTAAATTATCTACATGCTCTACATTTTCAATAGTAAGTGAGTCTTGAGAAATCGTACCTTTGCCAATGATTTTTCCACGTAAGTCACTACCGAAAATAACGTTACCTCCATTGTATGCCTTGTATGTAGAAAATAGCTTGCGGTTCCCCGTCATGTGCCTCGAACATCCGCTATCCTTGATCTATTCGTCAGGCTCCAAGTCAATTCCTAAACATATTTTGTCGGTTCCTTTTGCCATAAAGCACTTTTCGTCTCTTGGTTTTTTCACTTCTTCTTTGTCACTATCACTCCATGTTCCACTAACAAAAGCGCCTTGATTTTCAAAACCCGGCGGCTTTAGACATTGGCCAATGAGATGATTTGGACTTCCACATCTAAAGCACTTTCTTTTCCCGTAGTTATCACTTCTATTTCTTTGGAACGGTTTTCTTTCGTCTCGTGGTGATCTAGTGAATCTTCCTCGTCTCTTGAAGAATTTCTTGAATTCTCTTACGGCCATTGCATATTCTTCGTCTTCACTCTCGTCACTTGAAACATCATCGTCACTAGGTTCCTTTTTGGCTTTTAGAGCAATGGATTTGGTTTGTTCTTTTTTGACTTTGACCGTTTCCGAATCTCTTCTTATAATTTCTTCATGGACCTTCAAGTTGCCAATAAGTTCATCTAGTGATAACGTCATCAAATTCTTTGATTCTTCAATTTCCGTGACCTTAGCTCGCCATTTCGGATGCAATGCCCTAAGAAACTTCCTAACACAATTTTTACTAGAAAATGTCTCATCAAGTGCTTTTAAACTTGTGATAATAGTGTTAAATTTAGCAAAAGCATTATCAATTGATTCCTTTTCCGAAATCGTAAATTGTTCATATTGTTGTACAAGAAGATCTATTTTGTTATCTTTAACTTGACTATTACCTTGGTGAGTAATTAGTAAAGAATCCCAAATTTCTTTTGTGGTTTTACACATTAAAATTCTTTCATATTTATTGCGTGGTAACGCATTATAAATAACCATTTTAGCCTCATTATTTTTTGCTAGTTTCTTTTTCAAATCATCATTTTGTTTTTCAAAAGATACAATTTCATCCATTTTAGTTTCAACATTATATTGAATAGGGGGAAAATCACCAAAGGTAATGACATGCCAAAGATCAAGATCTTTTGATTTCACATAAGTTTCGAATCTATTTTTCCAATATAAAAATCCATCACTTTCAAATAGTGGTGGTCTTTGCATAGATTTCCCTTCTAAATATTTTAAAGATTCCATAGATCGTTACAAGTTTTAAAATACAATATATTTTAAAAAATCTTGCTAGATGTGGCTCTTGATACCAATTGTGGAAAACTAGAAGGGGGGGTTGAATAGTTTTACGTCTTTTTAATTTGTTACAAAAGATAGTTTGAAAGTTTTCATTGTTTTCAAAAATTTAGATTCGATGCTATATGCTATCAAGTCATGCACAATATGAACAACACTAAATATGTACGATAAAACTATAATAATGTAAGTAAATAAATAGATGAGAGTTGGAAAGATCGAACCGCGAGACGAGATTTATAGTGGTTCGGCTACAAGGTCACCTTCCTTGCCCTACTCCACTCCCCGAGCACCTAACTCGAGAGTTTTCTTCACTATGTCAACAAGCTCCCTTATGACGGAGAAAACCTTACACACCAATGTACACACCACAACTATGTCAAAACTTATTCACACCTTCTACACAACTACCTCACACATATTCACTACTTAATCACAACACAACTTCACACCTATCTACTTCACACCAATCTTCTTCACACCAATCTTCTTCACATCAATTTTCTTCACACCAATCTACTTCTTAACTCTTCTTCTTCACAACTAACTACTAACCAATCACACTATATATATACCTAGCTAAACTATCTTCTATCAAATATTCACAACTAATTTCACAAAGAGATAAATACAATGATGATGCTCTAACAACTTAGATGTGGAGATCACAACAAGTTGTAATACTTCTTGTCTTGAGGGATAGAAGTATTCTTCTCTTGCACTTGAAAGAATAATGTTTGGATCACTTTGAAACAAAGATTTATGAATGTATGATCAAAGGATTAAGAGAATGGAAATGGAGATCTAGAACAGAAAGTTTAGGAGTGCAAAAAGTGAGAAAAATTCCAGATTTAAGGAGGTATTTATAGGCAACAAATTCTGACAACTGGAGCGTGCCGGTCCCCTTAAATCAAGGCCGGCCCCTTAAAATTAAGGGGACCGCCCATTATAATTAAGGGGGCCGCCCAGCTGTAACGGCCAGAATTTTTGTCTTTTAGTGGAGAAAGTTTATTTGGTGAAAAACTAACTGATTTTGGTTAAAAATTTGAATTCATATATTTAGTATGAATAAAACATTTTTCTTTATTACCAAAAGTGTTTTTCAAAAATATATAATATGTTTATATAATTAAATAAACTTTGTAATAATTAATTAAGTATCCCTTTGATCATAAATTGCACAAAACACTTTGTTTATTCATACCTTAAGTGATTTGGATGTAAAGAGAATGTTAATTACCAAATACTTGTTTATGTCATAAATTTTAGTTCATTGAGTTTATGTTTTGTAATAATTAAAACATAGAGGTATTGATAAAATGTTAATAATATTTTTAGGCATTATTTATGTCAACACCATCCTTATTTAGTATTGTCTCAAATACTTTAAAATGTTGTAGATATATGTTTTTTAAAAGTAGAACATTTAAATTATTAATAGTGTAATGTGTGTTTAAAAGCTGAGATGAAACTGTGTTAGTTTGTGGGTTAATTTGAAGGCTTTATGTATATGAAATATGCATTAAAAGGTAGTTATAGTATAGACGTTTTTTTTTAATTGGGTTGTTATATCACATTGATTAAATGGGCTATTGCAGGTTAATGAGGTTCATAAATATTAGTGGCTCCTACAATTAAAGAGATTAAAATTCATAATGTAACTTAACTCCTATTCATATGTATTTATTAGTTTGAAATCCTTCCAATTAAATAAATGTTTTTGGTCTTATTTTTTTAAGACTTCCTTTTTAGGAATGACCTAAATGCATTATAATGTAGTTAAGATATGATGTGCCACACTATTTTGGATATCAATCTAGAATTGTTAAGAACTAGCATAAAGTTTAGTACTTTTTGCAGTATAGGTGTTTAGAACCTGTTGATTATTTAACGTGACAAGCAGTTTAACTAAGGGATCCCAAACGCCCCCAATTTGCTTATTTACATGAAAATTAAGATAGGAGCCCTTTTTTCCAAACACAATAAATTGCTAATTCTTTTTATTTCATGCTAATTTAAATTTAATCTAAAATTTTTCATTCTCTTAAGCTAAAACCAAGGTCTTTAGCAAAGGAGGAAACACGGGAGTACCTCCAAAAGACTACTGCTTGCAGCAGCCTGCTGGTGCTTGCAGGTTAGCTTGCTGCTGCTGCGCTTGAAATTTTTAAAAGATAGGTGTTGCTTTATATCTCAGAACTCACAATATAAAGTAACAATATTCAGTTTAAAAGGTGTTTGGAATCATTTATTTAAGTGCTCATATGCTTATTGTGTTCTTTTAAGCATATAAGTGGGCTTGATGTTTATAAGTAGGGATGTTATCGGGTCGAGCTATTGGGTTTATCATGTGTATACCACATAATAGGTCACAGTAGCATACCAACATTAGGCTTTTTTTTTTTTTTTTTTTTTTTTTGTGCAAAGGTAAATTTTTATATTAACTTCCATACCAACATTAGGCGTTGAGCATGTGAAGTACTCACAACTCTAAGTTTATAAAGTTACAATATCAGTATATACATATTCTTATTATTCAACTTCGCATTGAATTCATACAAGGTAATGTCATGGGAATTGAGAAGGCTCGACAGCGTATCTCGATCACTCATATATGCATCATTCTCAGAGTCACTTGATGGGCAATCAACTATAAGGGCATTTAAATCCGAGGTAAATGTTGTACTCAAACTTGGTTCTATACAGATGTTTATCTAAGCATGTTATTTACATCAAAAAAATAATGCATACTTTTTTCTTTCATATTTTGATGAGAAAATTTATTTGCTTAAGATTCCATAAGCAATAACTTAAAATTTATAAAATTAATGATACGTAAATATGTACTGTAACTAATTTTAGTTAAAGGACAGTCATGGTACTAAGTATTGCTCTTCGTTTGTACACAAGACTTCTTCTTAACTATACTCATAGATCATGTCACATGTATCATAAAACTTCTTATCCAGATATAATTGGTAATCAATGTATGGCGTTAGTTCTTAGCAACTTTTGTGGTATCTTCTATTGCGGCGATGGCTGTTGTTGGATCACATGGATATCTTCCAGTCAACCTAGGTACCCCCGGGATTGGTAAGTCTATACATGACATAATGTTAGTTATTGTAGTCATATTTTATTGGGAAATGATTTAGATGCCTAATTCATGTGACTACTTTTGTGCCTAATCCATTCATTATTTGACACATGGATTCCATAATTTCTCTCTCCTCAAATTTACCATTGATCTTGCCAAGTGTATGGTGATACTTTTTAGGCATAAAATTAGGCATGCCAATTAGGCATGCCAATCACTACCCTATTTTATTAACTAAGTTTATGATGAGGCGAAAAATGATCCGTTTTTAGGGGGTCATTTAAGCCCGAATCCGAATTTATTTGATCAAATATTGCCCTAAATCGTTTCTTTTGTGATTTTAGGTACTTGGAGAGTGAATTCTGGAAAAGAAGCCATTTTGGACGTTTTTGGAGCACAAAAGTGAAGAAAACGGCAAAGTCTCAATTTTCCATGCTGGGAACAGTAGGTGACGGCGTCAAGAGTAATGTCCTGATGGCGTCAAACCTCAAGAATTAAAATCCGTAGTTCATGAAGGCGTCAAGAGTCTTCTTGACGGCGTCAAAACCCCAAGAATAAAAATCCGTAGTTGATGACGGCGTCACACACAGGGCGTCAAGAGTAA
Organism: Artemisia argyi; assembly: GCA_030686995.1. Classification (NCBI taxonomy): domain Eukaryota; kingdom Viridiplantae; phylum Streptophyta; class Magnoliopsida; order Asterales; family Asteraceae; genus Artemisia; species Artemisia argyi. The sequence continues at coordinate 11,652,808 of CM060685.1, forward strand.
TTTGTGTGACGGCCTAGGCCTTGACGGCGTCAGAAGTAGATCAAGGGCGTCCGAGGAAGTATTTGGCGGCGAGGTGACGGCGTCACATTGTTTGTCTTGACGCCGTCACCCCTATTTTCCTATATATAGTTTTCTAGTTTTTCACATTAAAGAAGAGAGAAGTTTTGGAGAAACCCTAAAGACGAATTTGGTGCAACTTTTACAGGTTTTTCAAGGGTTCCAAACCCTTGATACCTTACATTGTAATTGAGATAAGTGTTCTTCTAATTCAATCAATATGTCTATGTGTTGGTTGTCTATATCTTGTTCTTGTCTCAATTCCATTATGCTAGGCTAGATCTCCTTTGTGTTTGCTTAGATCTAATGAAACCTAGATATTGATTATGTGTTGATTACTTGTTTATTCTTGTCTTGGATGAATGATTTATATGTTAGGCTTAAGTAACTGGCAGATCTCCAAATGGTAACATGCTTGAACATCTTAAGAAACATGAACCGAGGCGTACTAGGTCTTTATTGGTTGTATTTAATGCATGAGCCACTGTTTATAATCCCTATAGTTGTGTTGGGCATGTTGTAGGAGGAGATAAGAGCTCATAGAATTGGGGAGTTATGTATGCCACCCCATGAATGGTATTAAGGAATACGATCCGTCATCCATGCAATTATAACAAGTAGTTAACGTGTAAAAGATATCTAGGGAGTAGTGAAATCTAAGTAAACACATTTTCTCCAATTACTGCTCACAGCCTTAGTATAAATTAGTTTATTTTCATTTTTAGTATTTTATTCTGATTGCATCTTAGTTTTGGGTTAGGTGAATAGCAACTAATTCCGCCCACTCTTTCAAAACCCGAGATTTTAATTGCTTTCTAAAAAATATAAAAATACAAAAATAATCATCCATCATCTTTAGAACTAGTATTTAGGCTTTCTAATCCTAGCGACACTATTCATAAGTTGAACGATCAATCCCCCGGTACTTGTCACTATACTATACTACAACGATCAGGTACACTGCCTGGTGGGGGTTGTAAGCTTCTCGAGATCCCTCGAGAGGTAAAGCCTGTTGCGATTCCCACGCATCAAGTTTTTGGCGCCGCTGCCGGGGATTGTCTATCTTTACATTTATTTCTCATCTTTCGCAAAAGAGTGCGGCGCCATCAAGTTTTTGGCGCCGCAGCCCGGGGAATAGTTATTGTCTAGGTTAGGAATTTCTTTTTATTAGGTCTACTTGCTAGATTCCTTTCTAGTAAGATTTTATTTTTTATTTCTAGGTCTTCTTTAGTCTATCTTATTTCTTCGTGACTTTGTTCGTAACTCTTTACCATCCGACATCATGGAAGGTGGTAACATCTTTGAACCCGTCATCCCACCACAACAAAACCCACCATTAGAACCCCTTAGGCCCCGAACCTTAGGAGAGTATTCCCGACCTAGCCATCAAGGCTACCGAAACACCATTGAGCTCACCGGAGCCAATGTGACCCCCTTGCGATCCGACACCATCCGGTAGGTGTAAAGCGGATGTGCATTCCATGGACTTCGTTCCGAAGATCCAAACCAACATCTTAAGGACTTTCTCAAAATCGTAGATTCCATAGACCTAGGTGTTGAAACTAGAGAGACTACCCGTTTACGCCTATTCCAATTCTCTCTACGGGATCAAGCTAGTCAATGGCTTAAGCATTTACCCGCGGGATCCATCACCACATGGGATGATCTCACCACTCATTTCCTTGCTCAATTTTTCCCACCGGGGAGAACTACTAAGCTTAGAAATGACATCTTGATGTTCCAACAACATCAAAATGAATCTCTTTATGAAGCATGGACTCGTTTCAAGGACTTACTCTAAAAAGTCCCTCATCATGGCATAGATCTTTGGCTCCAAGTCCAAATTTTTTATGACCATATCGACATCTCCATGAGGCGAGCCATTGACCAATCGGCCGGTGGTAAGCTACGTGATGTTAGTGCAGAACAATCATGGGAACTCATAGAAGATCTTGCTCTCTATGACAACGAAAGTTGGAACGATCCCCGGTCAAGGCTATATCTTTGCCTTCGAACAATTCTAGCACTCCCGACCGTAGGATCATGGAACTTAAGGACCAAGTCAAGTTTCTCATGAAATCTTACGATGCTCCTAAGCCTTCAAGCCAAGTGAACAAAATCACTTCTTCATGCGAATTATGTAGTGGTCCCCATGACACTCGTGATTGTGTGGAACTCCCCGGAACAACTTTTGCGGACTACGCATCCACGCGTACCGACGAAGCGGGAGATAAGTGGTACACTTTCAAGCCCGAGCCAAACCCTTAAGGTGATTCATACAACCCCTCTTGGAAAAATCACCCAAACCTTAGGTGGAAACAAAATCAATCCAATTCTTCCAATCCGCCTAATCGTTACCAACCAAACGGTCCACCATCCAACCGTACTTTCAACAACAATCCTTCTAACAACTATGGTAGTACCAACAATCTTGAAGGATTGATGTCAAAGTTCATGGCATCTCAAGAAGCCCGCATAGCTAGGTTTGAAACCGAATTCAACCAACAACAAACAGAGATGACCAACAAGATTGACAACTTGTTGAAAGCCCTCAACAACCAAGCATTAATCACACCTAGGAAGGACACTAGGGACACCAATATTGGAATCCAAATTAAGGACCCCTCATCATCCAAACATGTTCACTTTGTCAATCTTGTCACCATTAAGCCGATAGATAAGGAGATAGAGGAGAGTGACAAGGATGAAGTTAGAGTAGAAGCCGATAGTAAGGATGAGAGTAGGGAAGTTGAGGTTAATAAGGATGAGGAATTAGTGGAGGTAGAACCTATAGAAGAATACTTTGATAAGTTGCCAACCAAGGAAGAACGGGAATACCATAAGGATTTATTCGATAGTCCCGAGAGAACATATATCTTTGGCGACCCCCTTATCAAAATGGGAGACCCCTCTAACATTAACATCCCATGCAATATCGGGCACATCCATATATGGAAAGCTTACATCGACCTTAGATCCCCCGTGAACATCATGACTAGGACTTATTACAATTGGGTGATGAAGAAGCAACTCAATTTTAGGATGATGCCCGGTAAGAATCTGATAAGTAATTTTGCAGGAAGAGTGAAGGGATTGCATGTGATTATAGGAAATCTTACCTATGAAATCGATTTTATGATAGTAGAAGACACTCGTCCGGTGATAGATGCTTGCCTAAGTTAAGTAATATTCGGAAAACCATTTGTTGAGGCCACTAGGATGAATTATGATCCGACTTTAGGGATAGTTAGATTTAAGAAAGAGAATGATGATGTTGCTTATCAAATGCCCTACAAGATCGAACAATACCGCCTTCTCTCTAATTTCGAAAAGGAACATAAGCAAGCGGCTTATTATAGGAATGAGGAGGATAGACGTAGAGGAGTAGAGTATGTTAGAAATAGGATGCTTGGTTTCTACAAAGAATGCTTGCAACTAGGTCCGGAATACAAAACCGGTTTAGAAGACGACCTAGAGAGTGGAACCAATGATGAGATCACGTAGTAACCCATGACCTTGAGTCTAGCTACAAGACTCGTAAATAAAGAAAAGCGCTTCTTGGGAGGCAACCCATGTTTTGTGTGATTTTATTTGTTTGATTGTTATTTGCTTCCGTATGCATGTTTTATTTTTATTGTTGGTTGATCATGTTTCTTAATTAAAATGTGGAAATACTTTACTTTGTTGTTTTGGCCTAGTCTTAACTCCACCTAGAAGTATTTTTGCAAAAGATAAGTATAAGGGGAAACCCCAAATATGTTTTCAAGAAACAAACCGATCATGATTCTCCACAATATTAAATGAACATGTATATTCGTATTTGTTAGAGTCAAATGCTTGTATTGAGTCATAATGAAGTTTTGCAGGATTTTCCAGGAAGTAGGACCAAGTTTTTCCAGAAATTTTCCGGAAACTTAACATAAGAATTTCTGCAGGTCCATTCTGACGGCGTCAGGGTTTTACTCTTGACGGCGTCAGGAGTTAAAAATCTGGAAATTTTACCGGTTTTGTTTTTTCTAACGGAGTCTTATGGTTTTTGTGAATTATTAAGTTTTATAATCTCCAGGAGATCTGCAAACTTCATTCCAAAAGCATTATATCTTACTTTGTTTTCTAGGATTTAGTAACTTATATAGGATGCCGCCGATTTTACGCGAGGTTGTCTTGTCTATTTTGTCAGGATTTACAGGTTACGTTCGACAAGGAGATGATTTATATTCTGGAAGGGAAGCTTTGATTGTTCATTTTCTTGGAGGAAGATTTAACCTGGCCAACCTATAATCCATACCGAGCGAATCAAGGGAGTATTTGATTTCATTCTCTTTACTTTTTCACTTTTACATTCTTTACTTGAACATTGGGGACAATGTTCATCTTAAGTGTAAGGGGAGGGTAAAAAGATGATACCTTGCATATGCACTTTCGCTTGAGTTTGTTTTGTTTGATAGTAGATGTGTAATAAAACTATGAGAAATACTTGTTAGTGTAATTTTAGCGCCAAATTTAAAATTTTTTACAACATTTAGGAGTGAAACTTTAGCCATAGCAAGCGTCTCATGGATAGGAGATTGTATGACTAGCACATAACCGTATATTCAGAAAATTTTCCACCCAAAAATGTGAGGTTCGCCTTTAGATTTGATAGGAAAAGCATTTACTATTAGTGCTTATGAGTGTACCGGTAGCATTTAGATTCTAGAACTTGCATTAGTGATGCATCCCGAGACCGCTAGTGACACTACATTCGTGTGGTAGGATTTACTACATTAGTACATGATAAGAGGCATTAGGATCACCCTTGTGTTAAACCCGTATTATAATTACTTGACCATTTAAGTCATATTACTTGGCTAGTTAAGTCAACTAATTTTTCCCACACCCTTAGCGTTGTACTCATTTTTAGTACACGAAACCCCTAGTACACCCCTCCGAGCCTTTCTTTTCGTTTCTAACTTTAAGCATTTTACTTAAAGGAAGAATTTGTTACACCCCACTTAAATGTACACCCAAATCGCCTTAGCCTTCCGTGTATGCGCTCATTTTTAGTGCATTATTGTTATTTGTTAAACCCTAAGTTAACTTTCTAATTGATTACATGGTTGCTAAGTCGAGTCATATCCTTGTACATATTGTTTTGGGACGATTGGGACTCATGGGTAAAGTACTTATTTATGGAGTAATGGGGAAGAACATAATATTATTACCCCCAAATGTACGTTAATCTTAAAAGTGCTCCAAGTGTTTTGATTTTCTTAATTCGAGTCATTAGAATAGTTGAATGTAAAGTATGTAAAGATTCAAGTGTAAGGGAAATGTTCATTCCCTATGATATATTATTTTGGATGGTAGGGTAAGAGTGTATGCAAAAAAAAAAAAAAAAAAAAAAAAAAAAAAAAAAAAAAAAAAATCAAGAAAAAGAAAAAAAAAATAGAAAAAGGAAAAAGAGAAAAAACATACGGACTACCATCCCGTTTCATTCTATGTTCATTTTATGTTTTTAGTTATTTTTCATTTATTAGCTTAAGTCGAGTCTAGTCTTGGCTTAGCAACGCCATATTGTACATGTAATTAACCAAGATTGTTAACTCGCCACCAGTAAAACTTCCTTTCTCCAACAAAACCGTGTAATTCATATCCTTATACCTAACGTTACAACCCTTTAAAAGACCTCTTTGATAGTTTATTCTAGGTACTTACGCCATGTGGTGGAGGTTTGATCCTTTCCTAAGCCTATGGTAATCTATTTTGCTATGACAGGTAGTGAGAGATATCTTCCATTTCCATAATGTTATATTACTTTATTACACCCGAGAGATGTGAGTATCTAAACACTATTTGTGAGGTGCTAGTGTATGACCTCCGTGCTTGTCTATTTGTCTTTAGTGGAATGATTATTTGTTGTAATTACTTTTATATTAGTGTTAAATAACCCCTAACTTGTCTTTTGAGTAGAATAAAAGCGCATTTGCTTGAGGACAAGCAAATCTCAAGTGTAAGGGTATATGATGAGGCGAAAAATGATCCGTTTTTAGGGGGTCATTTAAGCCCGAATCCGAATTTATTTGATCAAATATTGCCCTAAATCGTTCCTTTTGTGATTTTAGGTACTTGGAGAGTGAATTCTAGAAAAGAAGCCATTTTGGACGTTTTTGGAGCATAAAAGTGAAGAAAACGGCAAAGTCTCAATTTTCCATGCTGGGAACAGTAGGTGACGGCATCAAGAGTAATGTCCTGACGGCGTCAAACCTCAAGAATTAAAATCCGTAGTTCATGAAGGCGTCAAGAGTCTTCTTGACGGCGTCAAAACCCCAAGAATAAAAATCCGTAGTTGATGATGGCATCACACACAGGGCGTCAAGAGTAATTTGTGTGACGGCCTAGGCCTTGACGGCGTCAGAAGTAGATCAAGGGCGTCCGAGGAAGTATTTGGCGGCGAGGTGACGGCGTCACATTGTTTGTCTTGTCGCCGTCACCCCTATTTTCCTATATATAGTTTTCTAGTTTTTCACATTAAAGAAGAGAGAAGTTTTGGAGAAACCCTAAAGACGAATTTGGTGCAACTTTTACAGGTTTTTCAAGGGTTCCAAACCCTTGATACCTTACATTGTAATTGAGATAAGTGTTCTTCTAATTCAATCAATATGTCTATGTGTTGGTTGTCTATATCTTGTTCTTGTCTCAATTCCATTATGCTAGGCTAGATCTCCTTTGTGTTTGCTTAGATCTAATGAAACCTAGATATTGATTATGTGTTGATTACTTGTTTATTCTTGTCTTGGATGAATGATTTATATGTTAGGCTTAAGAAAACTGGCAGATCTCCAAATGGTAACATGCTTGAACGTCTTAAGAAACATGAACCGAGGCGTACTAGGTCTTTATTGGTTGTATTTAATGCATGAGCCACTGTTTACAATCCCTATAGTTGTGCTGGGCATGGTGTAGGAGGAGATAAGAGCTCATAGAATTGGGGAGTTATGTATGCCACCCCATGAATGGTATTAAGGAATACGATCCGTCATCCATGCAATTATAACAAGTAGTTAACGTGTAAAATATATCTAGGGAGTAGTGAAATCTAAGTAAACACATTTTCTCCAATTACTGCTCACAACCTTAGTATAAATTAGTTTATTTTCATTTTTAGTATTTTATTCTGATTGCATCTTAGTTTTGGGTTAGTTGAATAGCAACTAATTCCGCCCACTCTTTCAAAACCCGAGATTTTAATTGCTTTCTAAAAAATATAAAAATACAAAAATAGTCATCCATCATCTTTAGAACTAGTATTTAGGCTTTCTAATCCTAGCGACACTATTCCTAAGCTGAACGATCAATCCCCCGGTACTTGTCACTATACTATACTACAACGATCAGGTACACTGCCTGGTGGGGGTTGTAAGCTTCTCGAGATCCCTCGAGAGGTAAAGCCTGTTGCGATTCCCACGCATCAGTTTACAAATCTTATAATTTCAGAAACATTATTTTTAGGGAAAATTTCTAACTTGGTTACGTACTTTTCGATATTGTCTAAATTGGTGATTAATTGATTATACGCTTTTTAAGTCCAAAACTGGTAATCAAAGTTTTCCAAAGAAGCTACATAGGTGATTAGTTATAAAACGTAATTACAAAATAGTTAATAAAAGTATAAAACTATAGTTAGCAACCAAGACATAAGAAAGTATAATTATTAAATTGAACCATTTTGCATAGTGCGTTCTGTTTTCCACATTTATGTAGTTTGAACCCATTTAACATTGGAAACTTCATAAACAGGTAGGCTTAGCTCTATCCTATGCAGCTCTAGTTGTGTCATGTTTTTTTCGTGTACAATGGTTTATTCAATCAGTTTGCTTGGTTTCTAATCATTCTTGAAATGTTAATCCTATTTTTTGTTCTTAAGGTGCTTGATGAATGTTTGTGCACCGGAGGCTGTCAATGATGGTTCTTGGACGGGAAAACTATGTTCTAAACTTCAGATGAGATGGTGAAAGTGAGAAGGTCAGTATCCACAGATGGTTCAGTGGCTTAGTTCAGCCGTTCAGTGGCTTGGTTCAGTGGCAAGCTGAATTGCTTACAATGTGCTCACGTTACTCTCTTTTTACTGAACCAAAATAACATGCTTATAAATGAATGTGGAGATTCTTCGGGTGATGTCTTATTTCAAACGGGTAAAAAACAAGTTTTGCCAAACATAGCCTTAGATAAGCATGCCTTTAAACTGCCTTGTGAAGTAGAAAAGAACCACCTAAAAATTTTAGTCGTGTTGTTGTTTTTCTTCTCTATTTTGTGCGTTTTGCCTAACAGTTTTTGTAGAAATAGATAATGTCTGTTTGTGTTGTAACATTGCCGACAGTAGAATATTATAGTTAATTAGGATTAGAAAACGCTGGGACTTAATGTGTTTATTGACTTTGAAAGTTTGGATTGAAGGAATAATAGTGTAAATGCCAGGCGAAGTGATTGTGCATTGTGTTGTGTTTCGCATTTGTTATTAGAATAGTAGCTCTGTTCTAATTTTACTTTTGAGGTCAAACTGATGCTTTCATGTTCCAATACTGATACAAGTTATTTTGTATACTGAGATGACAATTTAGATAAAAATATACTTTCATAACCATGTGTATTACAAGTGGAAAATATGCTGACATTTAAATTCTTACACAGTTCATATCAAATCTTAATTTAAACATATGGCATGAGATATAAGGACGGGGGCTAGATTTTTATTTTAACGGGGGCTATAGTTTTAGGTGTACTTTTTTTCGACTTTTTGGGTTTTTGTCGGGTTTTTTTTTTCTTTTTTCATTTTTTTTTTTTGTGGTGTTTTGTGTTTTAAGATTTGTGTTTTGTATATTTGTGTTTTGTATATTTTTTTTTTGTATAATAGCACGTTAAATATTACCCTGTTAAATAACTGCAACAACAAATGTTATTATTAAATTAAATGACACGTTAAATATTACAACGTTAAATAACTGCAACAACAACTGTTATTATTAAATTAAACAACAACGTTATACACTTATACATATTATTTAAAAACAACAACATTTACGACATATGAAGATTATTCATCTCGTTTAAAAGATCATGGAGCCGGGCACTTGACTGACAAGCGTGATCCTCAGGATTCCTTGCCATTTCTAACTCCATTTCCAGCGCCTTTATTCTTGCCTTCAACAACTTGTTCTCATTTTTTGTAGCAACGCAGTTTGAGCAATGCGTTGAAGAAGAGGGTTGATTAAAATGCTCTGCTTCAAATTCATCTTTCCACTTGAAGTATCGACACCCATAGTCTTTTGTACCTGGCTGTTACATGTTAAGAAAATAATAAGAAATGTATTTTTAACAAACAAATTATTTACATAACTAAGCAAACGTATGATTATTTACCACTGAAAGAGGACATGCATAAAACAGTCGCCCACGACTACCATCTTGCCAGGTTTTCCGTTCTACAATAAATCCTCTATTACATCGGCACTAGAAAGGATTTATTTGGCTCATCTGACCAAAGAATTTGCATAATAATTTACATCATCAATCAATAATGTTATTACTAATTTAAACAAAGTAATAATAACTGGTGCAGAACTAACACTCTACAAAAAAGCAGACTTTTAAGTTTCAAACAATTAACATTTAAACGATGTTGAATAATCATTTACAACATTTTCAAACAATTAACATTTAAATAAATGAATAATCATTTACAACATTTTCAAACAATTTACATTTAAATAAATGAATAATCATTTACAACATTTACAAAATACATCGACGGTTATATATTGCATCACATTCGTTTGCAACTGGCTGTTTGAACCACCTCCATTGTGGGTGGTAATGTGGTAGTTCAGAATCTCTGTCTAGATTGAGACAAATGTAATGAGCACCACTGTTCTCCCCCACACGCGCAATCACAATGGGGTCAATTCCATGTGATGAGTTTGGAGCAGAAAATAGGGGTAAACATGTGAACCAACCTTGACGGTCTATATATACAAGAGGTCGGCGAATAGCTGAAGCGATGACCAGACCTGTATGTGGCATCATCATCCAGTAATCTTCAGGCGCTGGTCCATTAAACCAGTTTAATGTATCACGAAGGTGGTAAAAGTCTTCTTCCCCCCACATACTCACGTAAGTTACACTATGTCATTGTAACTCTTTCATTAACATGTATCTAGCATCGGCCCACCTATTTTGGTCTTGCACAATCCAATGGGCAATGCACCAAAACCCACAATTTCCATCACCTAGCACATTATGTATACTTATTACCTGTGAACAAAAAATCTCTGGAATGCGATCAATAAAATCCTCGCTATCCTTATCTCCAACGTAAAAGCTATGTCTTATTTTTTGACCCATGTACGAACTATGTCTTGCAGGTTCTTTGGCGCGTTTCGGGACTTTCGTAGATCTTGAATTTGTGCTTCTTCGGTGATTCATGGTTGGCACATCATTCAAGTCATTCAAGTCCGGAACTTCATTCAAGTCCGGAACATGTGTAGCCTTGCCCTTTTTTTCCATTGCGCTCGGACGTCCACGGGTATTTTTTTGAATAGCTGGTTCACGTGTGTCAACAGCTTTAGGCTGGAATATATCTCTTAACTTCGTTAACATATTTTTCTTGACAAACGATGTTGATTTGCTAAAAATATTCTTGAATGATCGCATGCCATCGTTAAACAAAGTATCGTCATCATCATCATCATCATCATCATCACCACCACCATGTTCGCTGGAAGAGCCATCTTTAGTCGGGGGCCTATTGATAACAGGCCACGGAACAGATAGGGTTCTCCAAAAAATATCAACTCGTTCCAGTGGAATGGGGAATCCTGAATTCAATTAAAGTGACTTGTATAAATTACTGATATTAATGTGGAAAACAACTTGATAGTTATAAATTTAATATACTTACCATGAATAACATAGATTTGCATCTCGTGAAAGCATGGTAGTCCGTATATTGCCCGATTCTTATGGCTACATTCTTCTGGGGTGATCGACAGGTGGAGTTCTTTGTGCATGAGGTTCAAAGCATGTTTAGAAACTTTATACAAAAATTCGTGAAATAGTGGTACATCACACTTAATTAGTTTCTCGTTCATGCTTCTATTGAAAGTCTCTTTTATCGCATCTTCTTGCGTAATGAGAATCTTATCGATCGACCTCAACAACCTGTCTAATTTGGACTGTGTGCCGTCCAAATATAATTTCAACAACGCGTGGTGAGCCTCAACCCTGCACGTTGTTGTCTGGCCGTCGGATTTATATTGGTCGGTAATATACGAGACAAACATGGGTGCGTAATCTTGCACCCAGTTATGCAGATACAAAGCGACATCTGAAAAAAACAATGAATTAATAAAAGGTCATTCGGGTGCATATTTATTAAATAATTAAAAACAATCAATTAATAATTAAGTACCCTGATGGTTGACCAATAGCTGTTGTAGGCGTTGATAACGTCGCTCGAACGATTCGAATGTCGGAGCTTTAACCATACAATCCCATCGGTTTTTAAGGGAATCATAGTCAATTACCCCATCTGTGAATTTATTTCTGCAAAACTTGAGTATATTTTGTTGTATATGCCATCGACAGAGTAATTTGTGAGCGTCAGGAAATTCTGCTCTTAATGCCCCAACCAACGCTAAATCTCTGTCAGTGACGATAACACGTGGGTAATATCTTTCGTCAATCACTTGCTTCACACGTTGCAATACCCATCTAAAATTATGCCCTTGTTCACTGGATAAAAAGCTATACGCCATTGAAAATGTTTTATTTGTTGAAGTTACTCCAACAATTTCCAACAACGGCAATTTAAACATCGTGGTATTGTATGTGGAGTCCATCAGCATGACTTCAGGGAATGTACACCATAGAGCATACGACGTGGGGTGCACAAAAAATAGCTCCTCAAGCTCGTTGGTATGCTCATTTTGTAGAACCCTGTAAAAATTTCTTGTAATTAAATCATTAATAAATATATAATCTTTCGTTATCGTTTCTAATTCCCATTTTCTCGGAAAAATTTAAAATTTTTCTTATTATATTATTTTGGCGATTTTCACAAAATAATATAATTCATGAAATGACGGAATTAATCCTCGACACGTTACACGAAACCTAAACTTTTCATTTAATCCTAAACCTAAATCCTAATCCTAATTATATTTATTAAATATAATTAAAATCCACTAATTACCTAATTAATCAAACCGGACCCTTAATTATTTTGGCCCACACACCTCAGTCCACTATTCATAAGCCCACTCAACTAAGCCCAAAATCCTATTTAATTAAATTTCATCTGATCGACAAGTTCAAACCACCTCCAAATCGCATCGTTTGTTCTTAAATTTTACACACGACCTATATATTTTATTTTCTCATCTCGTTAACCTACTAGCCAACAATTAGTGTGTCAAGTCTCGAGTTCCTACGTTGAGTTTTGATACACTTTTAAGAGGCAAAGTATTCGACCTTAGCAAACCCAAATCGATATGGACTATATTCAAAACTTAACCGTTTTGAATCTAGTTTGTTTCTAAACGTTCCTAATATTATTCCTAAGATGATTTTATGCTCAAATGTTAAGGATGATCATGTATGTTCAAGTGGTACACGGTTTTGTAAATCGTATACATGGATATATATATGTCGACATGATGCATGAATCACCCCAACACCTTCCTTCTTTTGTGCTCTCACAAGCTATCCTAAAACAATATAAAACTTCACCTAAGGAGTCTAGTACTGACAAGAAATAGTGTGGGAAGAGTTTTACATTGAACTTGCTTACTAATGTTATATATTAGTATATATAGTACATTCTTTGCATGCATACTCCTCATATTATTACCCACACTTATTTCACTGCAATTATTCGACCTCCATTCCCTTCTTACCAAGCTTACAAGTCGTGTGGTATTATATTGGAAGCAAAGAAAGACAATCGGGTTTGAAATAATATATAACGTTTGGGTTATATAGTTTTGACGAGATTTCTTGTGTTCCTTTTCTACCTAGCTCGACTCTAGATCACTTTAAAAGTGTTTGTAAGTTTCTTACACTCAATTCTAATCCATTTCATACGTAATTATATGTTCATGCACCTTGTGATGTTTGTTTCAATCGTCTACACTTTGCACGTGTAATTCACGTATATATTTGTTCATAGTACACGAGACGTGATTAGCCTCTATCTTGGAAGGCCTAGGAATCACGTAGCACACACCATTCACTTTAGTTGTAACGATATAATCATTTCATGCATCTATTTTAACTTGCATCCATCGATTTAAATTTAGTATAACACATAGTAAAATTTGGCTAGTTTTCAAGTTATATATATCGACTCAACCATGTTCCAAAACCAACGTATAACTTAAAATTTCGTTTAACAATAGTACCATATCTTTTCACGGCGTCATAGACCACCTAGCAAACTAACAATTTCATATAAACAACTTGTAAAAATAATCACGTTTTGACATCTTAAACGATCCATTTTGAATGTACATAAACCGGATTTCAAAACTAAAAATATTTGTAAAAACTTTATTATTGTCGAGTGGGCTTAACTAAAGCCCACTAAGCTTTTGAAATCCGTAAGCCCACTGGGCCTATAATAAATGTTTTTAGAATCATAAAAATGGTCCAAAGCCAAGCCCAAAACTTTTTCCATGCCCTCGCCTCTAAAAATCTTAACGGGCCTTAAAATAATTCGATCCAGGCCCATAAGCCATAAAAATGAGCTTTTGAAATGAATAAGCAGTTAAAATAAGCTTTATACTTAATAAATAAGCTACGGAAATTTTTAGAAAAGTTCCATAATCATTTTTGTAAAATTGGACTGAAAATGTAACGCGACGACACCTAGAAGGACTAAATGTGTAAATATTGAAAATCAAGGACTAAACCTGTAAATACAGAAATCTAAGGTTAAAAGGTGATAAAAATTAATATTAGAAGGTGTGTACTGATTATTGGACAAAGTAGAGGACTATAGTTGAAAAATATATATAAAGGACTAACGGTGTAACGCAAGTATCGTTAGTGTAAAAATGGTAAAATTGGAAAAGGAGACAAAGACTAAACGTAACTTATTTATCATTCTTATTTATTTTTATATTTTCGTCAATTTATTTCATATCATGTTTAAGCTTTATTTTTATTTATATATATATTATTAACTTAACGTTAATAATATATATAACGATAGTTAAAAAGTTAAGGTTTTACTTACGATTAAAAAGGAAAAACTTCGATGGGTAATTTTAAAAATCATATTTTGTCATATCATGCATATCACAATATTTTCACTGCACATCACTTAATCGTCATAGCGAATATCTAATATTCGTTATTTTCTTTATAATTACCAAATAGTTTTTGGTCAAGTTCTTAGATAAATTTATTTATCAGGTTGTGTTTTGAAGCCGTTTTCATAAAATTCATCCGAATTTATTTTCTTCGTTTTCAGTATCAATCAAGGTGAGTCCTAGCCTCACATTTAATTATTTTCAAAAACTCCGTGAGGGGGATACATGTTATAAATAGATCACAAGTATTTTTCTGTATGCTTTCCTGACTGATATATGCCTAAGTTAGCTATTGCCAAAAGACCCTTATTCATGAACCATTAATCACTGCGGTGAACGCGAATATAATGAATAGATCTATTTAAGGTTTGACAGCCTGTCCCACTAATGCTTGACGGAATGCCATTATGCATGTGGTTAGCCGCATTAGTCGTGATAATTATATTTGAGTAAAAATAGGAATTGGCAAATCACCTATTACACGAGGGCAAATTTATCATTGATTTGATAAACACCCGCCGTTTACGGTATTTGTTAACGTTTGTGTGTCATGAGACTTAGTGCAATATATGAACTGCAATATCAATGTTTTCAAACTGATTGTATTTTCCAATACAATCTTGCTTGTGTATCAAAATGATTATTAAATTCAAACTCTATGATTTCACTCAACAATTTTGTTGACTTTTAAGCATGTATCTCAGGTATTTAACTGGGGAAGCAAGCATGGAACGGGCGGCAAAAATCTTCAAATTATGTTTACTTTATTTCAAATATGATGTAAAATAAATGATGTTTGATTTAGTTCAAAACATCAAGTTTTTATAATACTCTGATAAGGACCTAATGTATTTCAAATATTTATAAATGAAATTATGTTTTAAAACGTCTCTTCGAGTCGTTTTCTATCATTATGACTTCGATCCTCACCGTAACACCCTAATTTCTATTCCACTACCGCATTTAAAATTAGGGGGTGTTACAGATTGGCATCAGAGCCATCGTTATAGAGAACCAAATGTTTTCAAACATTGAACTATAACCATACTTTCAAATAAATTAAAGTTTTATCATATAAATTTTTGCCCGCCGTACCTGCTTGCTACAGCACTCCGTAACTTAATCATTAAGCTATGATATTTTGATTGTGATATGTTAAAATTTTATGATAATAAATTCTTATTCTGCGCTATTTATGAATTGTTTCAGTATTGTGTCAATATGAGTATGTTCGAATCCGACTCTGATATTTCCGTCGCGTCCGTTACTTCGCCTGTTTATCATTCTACTTCTGTACCTGACGCTGTTTCCCAAGAAACAGAACCCTACGAGCAAGACGAAATAGCTACAACGCCTGAGAATCCCAATGCTTTTGTTTTATCGACACCATTACCACGTCATGATTTTAATTCATATGCACCCGATCACCTACTCAACCTTTTTAGCCAAACTTATCCGTATAATTTTCACCAAAGAGAACCTATCCCTGAAGTAGATATACCTACATCCAGCCGCCTTCGTATTTCTGATTCTATTTCTCCACTTTCACCATCATTACCCTATCCGCCTGGTTTTACTCCCCCAGCTCATATCAATGAAACTGGCGAGAGTGCTAGAATTGAAATTCCTTCTACCTTTACACCTTCTGTAGTAGTGACGCGATTGGAGCATCACGAAGATCAGATAGACTCACTTCTTCAAATGATTGATTATTCATCTTTCGATCATTCAGATACTACCCACAACACCTTACATAACCTTATAGCCGATAGGATAGAGTTGCAGCAGGGGTTAGCTCAGATACGTTCAGATATCTCTGAGACATGTTCTTTCGCGATATCATTGCGAAGAGAGGGACAGGACCGTACTTGGGAAGCCCAGCTTGCACGCCGAAGATCAGATACATTGGAAAACATTGTAGGGGATATGAAGATGCAACATCATACCGAGATGCAAGAACTCCGAACTCAGATCTTAGAGATGGGAGGGCATGTGAACATACCTAATCATTAGAGGCAGTTAGTATTTGTACTAGTAATAAGGCATTCAAGCCTGCCGCATGTGGCATTTAATAAGCTTGTATCGTTTTGTTATAACAACTCAACTGATTAAGTTATTAATGTTATGCTGTTGGTTTTGATATTACTATATACAAATGTTAACTTATGCTTATGGTTGTTCATGTGTATTAAAAATTGCATCTAACATATCGGAATGATTATGACTGTTGTATCAAAATAAAAACTACATATGATGCCCAATTATTATTAAGACTCAAAATTTATTTTCCCTACTTCACAAGAATCTTTAAAACAAGTGGTTGTTTAAAATTCTAAATGCTATATTTTTGTATTATTAATAGAAAATTAGAGCATGCAAGTAGCGAAAACTCTAACCCGGAAGTGATCTTGACCCCCACTGAGGTTCAAAGAATGATTGCTGAGGGAATATCTGTAGCTCGTGAAGCGGATCGTTTGAATAATACCAATGGTGCAAATCGTGAAGCTAATACAATTACTCCACGTAATTGTACTTATAAGGATTTCATGACTAGCAAGCCAACAAACTTCTAAGGAATTGAAGGAGTGACTGAAATGGCACATTGGTTTGAGCATACTGAGACAGTCTTCAAGAGGAGTGGTTGTCCTGAGAATAGCAAAGTTACCTTTGCTACAGGAACTCTTCAAGGAGAGGCATTATCATGGTGGAACACTACTGCGAATGCTATAGGTCCAGATGAAGCTTTCAGACTTTCGTGGAATGAGTTGAAGAATAAAATGTTGAAGAAGTATTGTCCAAGGACAGAGATTTGAAAACTGGAAGATGAATTTCATCAGCTAGTTGTAAGGTACAATGACTTGAAGACATACGACAGAAAGTTTCTGGAGTTTTCGGTGCTGTGTCCAACTATAGTACCCGATGTTGAACAAGCATTGGAGAAATACGTGGAGGGACTGCCACCATCCATTGAAGGAGATGTTACCTCATCGAATCCAAAGTCAGTAGAAGAAGCTATGGAGCTTGCACAGAGATTGTTAACTCGGGTAATCAAAAGAGGTTCTACCTCTGTGATTAATGAGCATAAGAGAAGTGCTGACAACCGAGGGAGTAACAATAGCAACAACCGCAGCTATAACAACAGTTACAGTGGTAACCGTAGCTACAGCAACAACAACAATCAAAGCAGAAATCGCAACAGAGATCAGCAGCAGAACCATAGTAATCATCATCAGCAACAAAATCGTCGACAAGAAACTACCCGAGCTTATGCGGCAGTGCCTGCAGAAAGTAAAGGTTATTCTGGAACTCTACCCCCATGTAACAAGTGCAACATGCATCATAATGGAGCATGTAGGGCTGCTTGTGGCAACTGTAAAAGAATTGGTCATATGACAAGGGACTGTCGAGCGACTGGAGCCAACACACAACCGATAGCAGTAAAGTGCCATGGTTGTGGAGAAGTTGGACATTACAGACCTCAATGTCCGAAATTTACCAATAATGTTGCCAGAGGAAGAGCGTATGTACTTGGTGATGGGAACACAACGCAGAATTCAGATGTTGTTACTGGTACGTTCCTATTAAATCAACAAGATGCTAAGATATTATTTGATTCAGGAGCAGATAAAAGTTTTGTGTCTACTTCGTTTGCCGCAAATCTAAATATTACTCCTGTAGAATTAGATACTATCTATGAAATAGACTTAGCAGATGGGAATATTTTAAGTACCAATACCTTAATCGAAAACTGCACCTTAACCCTTCTAAATAAATCTTTCCCTATCAATCTTATGCCCATTCAATTGGGAAGTTTTGATGTCATCATTGGTATGGATTGGTTATCTAAACACCGTGCCAGAATAATTTGTGATGAGAAAATCATCCAAATTCCATTCGATGGTGAAACCTTAATCATCCAAGGTGATAAACCTAAAACTTCTTTCAATATCATTTCGTACGCCAAGACGATGAAATACATAAGCAAAGGATGCCATGTATTTCAAATCCAAGTAACGGGAGGAGAAACAAAAGAAAAGAAGAAACAACTTGATGAAGTGCCAGTTGTAAGAGAATTTTCTGATGTATTTCCCGAAGACTTACCTGGAATCCCACCAACTCGTCAAGTAGAATTCCGAATCGATTTAGTGCCTGGAGCAGCACCCGTTGCAAAAGCACCATATCGATTAGCGCCCTCCGAAATGAAAGAATTATCTGAACAGTTAAAAGAACTATTAGATAAAGGTTTCATTCAACCGAGTTCATCCCCTTGGGGAGCACCAATCCTATACGTCAAAAAGAAAGATGGAACGTTCCGAATGTGTATCGATTACAGAGAGTTGAACAAACTCACGATGAAGAATCGATATCCATTACCAAGGATCGACGATCTATTTGACCAATTACAAGGATCAAGTGTGTACTCAAAAATCGATCTGAGATCAGGATATCATCAATTAAGAGTTAGGGAAGAGGACATTCCCAAGACAGCTTTTCGAACACGATACGGACATTATGAATTTCAGGTGATGCCATTTGGTCTTACCAATGCACCAGCTGTATTCATGGATTTAATGAACCGAGTATGCAAACCATACTTGGATAAATTCGTTATTGTGTTCATTGATGATATTTTAATCTATTCGCGCAATAAAGAAGAGCATGCCGAACACTTAAGGACTATTTTGGAGTTACTTAAGAAGGAAAAGTTGTACGCCAAGTTTTCCAAATGTGATTTTTGGATTTCTACCGTGCAATTTTTAGGCCATATCATCAACAACAAAGGTATCCACGTAGATCCCGCAAAGATAGAAGCAGTTAAAGGTTGGACGTCACCCACCTCCCCAACCGAGATTCGTCAATTCTTAGGTCTCGCTGGTTATTACCGGAGATTTATAGAAGGTTTTTCAAAGATTGCAAAACCATTGCCGGAACTGACCCAGAAGAACAAGAAGTATAACTGGGAAGAGAAGCAGGAGTCAGCATTTCAACTGCTGAAACAAAAGCTTTGTGAAGCACCAATATTGGCATTACCAGAAGGCAATGAGGACTTTGTAGTGTATTGTGACACATCTCATCATGGTTTAGGTGCGGTACTAATGCAAAGAGACAAAGTTATAGCCTATGCTTCACGACAGCTGAAAAAGAATGAAGAAAACTACACCACTCATGATCTAGAATTAGGAGCAGTAGTTTTTGCTCTTAAGATATGGAGACATTACCTATATGGTACAAAGTGTACGGTTTTCACCGATCACAAGAGTCTACAGCATATCTTAGATCAGAAGGAGCTAAACATGAGGCAAAGAAGATGGTTAGAATTACTCAATGACTACGACTGTGAAATTCGTTACCATCCTGGTAAAGCGAATGTAGTAGCCGATGCGTTGAGTAGAAAAGATAGAATTAAACCTCTTAGAGTTCGATCTCTAGGAATGCCAATTCATTCACCACTTCCTGCTCAAATCATCAAAGCTCAAATGGAAGCTCTACAAGAAGAAAACCGGCAATATGAGAAAATTGACAGGAGGTCAAACCTGGAAGATCAGGTTGACAGAATGCCAAATAATGAAAAAGAATTTGTGAGAAGAAATTATGGAATGTTATGTTTTAAGGAAAGATATTGGATTCCTCTATATGGAGGTATTCGAGACCTTATCATGCATGAATCTCATAAATCCAAATATTCTATTCATCCTGGTTCCAATAAAATGTACCAAGATATTAAGAAGAATTATTGGTGGCCAAATATGAAAGCTGATATCGCCGAGTACGTTGGTAAATGTTTGACCTGCTCTAGAGTAAAAGCAGAGACTCAGAAACCATCAGGATTACTCGTGCAACCAGAAATTCCAGTCTTGAAATGGGAACGAATCAAAATGGATTTTATTACCAAATTACCAAAGACTTCGACTGGATTAGACACAATCTGGGTTATCATCGATCGATTAACCAAGTCTGCACATTTTCTACCAATCAAGGAAACTGACGAGATGGAAACACTCGCTCAGTTGTATTTTAAGGAAATTGTGATTAGACATGGGGTACCAATATCTATTATTTCTGATAGAGATAGCCGATTCACATCAAGATTTTGGGAATCGCTACAGAAATCTCTTGGTACTAGGTTAGATATGAGCACCGCTTATCATCTGCAAACCGATGGACAAAGTGAGAGAACAATCCAAACCTTGGAAGACATGCTTCGAGCATGTGTGATTGATTTCGGAAAAGGTTGGGATAGACACTTGCCATTAGTTGAATTCTCGTACAATAACAGCTATCATGCCAGCATAAAGGCTGCACCTTTTGAGGCACTGTACGGAAGAAAGTGCAGATCACCAATCTGTTGGACAGAAGTTGGTGATATGCAACTTACCGGACCAGAGCTAATACATGATACTACTGAGAAGATATTCCAAATCAAGCAACACTTGCAAGCTGCTCGTGACAGATAGAAAAGTTATGCTGATGTCAGGAGAAAGCCTATGGAATTTCAAGTAGGAGACAAAGTCATGTTGAAGGTTTCGCCATGGAAAGGAATGATTCGCTTTGGAAAACGTGGAAAGTTAAATCCGAGGTATATTGGACCTTTCAAAATTCTGGAGAGAATTGGTTCAGTTGCTTATAAGTTAGAACTTCCGGATGAACTTAGTAGGGTACACCCTACGTTTCACGTATCCCAACTCAAGAAATGTTTGTCAGACGAAACTCTCGTCATTCCACTAAAAGAGATTAGATTGGACGACAAACTAGTGTTCACAGAAGAGCCTGTGGAAATAATGGATAGAGAAGTTAAACAACTCAAACAAAATCGTATCCCCATTGTAAAAGTAAGATGGGACTCTAAGCGAGGACCGACTTACACATGGGAAAGAGAAGATAGATTCCGTGAGAAATATCCGCACTTATTTTCATAGAACGCACTTGTTAGATTTCTTAAAATCGAATTTCAGGACGAAATTCAGAATGACAAGTGGGTACTGTAGAACCCTGTAAAAATTTCTTGTAATTAAATCATTAATAAATATATAATCTTTCGTTATTGTTTCTAATTCCCATTTTCTCGGAAAAATTTAAAATTTTTCTTATTATATTATTTTGGCGATTTTCACAAAATAATATAATTCATGAAATGACGGAATTAATCCTCGACACGTTACACGAAACCTAAACTTTTCATTTAATCCTAATCCTAATTATATTTATTAAATATAATTAAAATCCACTAATTACCTAATTAATCAAACCGGACCCTTAATTATTTCGGCCCACACACCTCAGTCCACTATTCATAAGCCCACTCAACTAAGCCCAAAATCCTATTTAATTAAATTTCATCCGATCGACAAGTTCAAACCACCTCCAAATCGCATCGTTTGTTCTTAAATTTTACACACGACCTATATATTTTATTTTCTCATCTCGTTAACCTACTAGCCAACAATTAGTGTGTCAAGTCTCGAGTTCCTACATTGAGTTTTGATACACTTTTAAGAGGCAAAGTATTCGACCTTAGCAAACCCAAATCGATATGGACTATATTCAAAACTTAACCGTTTTGAATCTAGTTTGTTTCTAAACGTTCCTAATATTATTCCTAAGATGATTTTATGCTCAAATGTTAAGGATGATCATGTATGTTCAAGTGGTACACGGTTTTGTAAATCGTATACATGGATATATATATGTCGACATGATGCATGAATCACCCCAACACCTTCCTTCTTTTGTGCTCTCACAAGCTATCCTAAAACAATATAAAACTTCACCTAAGGAGTCTAGTACTGACATGAAATAGTGTGGGAAGAGTTTTACATTGAACTTGCTTACTAATGTTATATATTAATATATATAGTACGTTCTTTGCATGCATACTCCTCGTATTATTACCCACACTTATTTCACTGCAATTATTCGACCTCCATTCCCTTCTTACCAAGCTTACAAGTCGTGTGGTATTATATTGGAAGCAAAGAAAGACAATCGGGTTTGAAATAATATATAACGTTTGGGTTATATAGTTTTGACGAGATTTCTTGTGTTCCTTTTCTACCTAGCTCGACTCTAGATCACTTTAAAAGTGTTTGTAAGTTTCTTACACTCAATTCTAATCCATTTCATACGTAATTATATGTTCATGCACCTTGTGATGTTTGTTTCAATCGTCTACACTTTGCACGTGTAATTCACGTATATATTTGTTCATAGTACACGAGACGTGATTAGCCTCTATCTTGGAAGGCCTAGGAATCACGTAGCACACACCATTCACTTTAGTTGTAACGATATAATCATTTCATGCATCTATTTTAACTTGCATCCATCGATTTAAATTTAGTATAACACTTAGTAAAATTTGGCTAGTTTTCAAGTTATATATATCGACTCAACCATGTTCCAAAACCAACGTATAACTTAAAATTTCGTTTAACAATAGTACCATATCTTTTCACGACGTCATAGACCACCTAGCAAACTAACAATTTCATATAAACAACTTGTAAAAATAATCACGTTTTGACATCTTAAACGATCCATTTTGAATGTACATAAACCGGATTTCAAAACTAAAAATATTTATAAAAACTTTATTATTGTCGAGTGGGCTTAACTAAAGCCCACTAAGCTTTTGAAATCCGTAAGCCCACTGGGCCTATAATAAATGTTTTTAGAATCATAAAAATGGTCCAAAGCCAAGCCCAAAACTTTTTCCATGCCCTCGCCTCTAAAAATCTTAACGGGCCTTAAAATAATTCGATCCAGGCCCATAAGCCATAAAAATGAGCTTTTGAAATGAATAAGCAGTTAAAATAAGCTTTATACTTAATAAATAAGCTACGGAAATTTTTAGAAAAGTTCCATAATCATTTTTGTAAAATTGGACTAAAAATGTAACGTGACGACACCTAGAAGGACTAAATTTGTAAATATTGAAAATCAAGGACTAAACCTGTAAATACAGAAATCTAAGGTTAAAAGGTGATAAAAATTAATATTAGAAGGTGTGTATTGATTATTGGACAAAGTAGAGGACTATAGTTGAAAAATATATATAAAGGACTAACGGTGTAACGCAAGTATCGTTAGTGTAAAAATGGTAAAATTGGAAAAGGAGACAAAGACTAAACGTAACTTATTTATCATTCTTATTTATTTTTATATTTTCGTCAATTTATTTCGTATCATGTTTAAGCTTTATTTTTATTTATATATATATATATTATTAACTTAACATTAATAATATATATAACGATAGTTAAAAGTTAAGATTTTACTTACGATTAAAAAGGAAAAACTTCGATGGGTAATTTTAAAAATCATATTTTGTCATATCATGCATATCACAATATTTTCACTGCACATCACTTAATCGTCATAGCGAATATCTAATATTCGTTATTTTCTTTATAATTACCAAATAGTTTTTGGTCAAGTTCTTAGATAAATTTATTTATCAGGTTGTGTTTTGAAGCCATTTTCATAAAATTCATCCGACTTTATTTTCTTTGTTTTCAGTATCAATCAAGGTGAGTCATAGCCTCACATTTAATTATTTTCAAAAACTCCGTGAGGGGGATACATGTTATAAATAGATCACAAGTATTTTTCTGTATGCTTTCCTGACTGATATATGCCTAAGTTAGCTATTGCCAAAAGACCCTTATTCATGAACCATTAATCACTGCGGTGAACGCGAATATAATGAATAGATCTATTTAAGGTTTGACAGCCTGTCCCACTAATGCTTGACGGAATGCCATTATGCATGTGGTTAGCCGCATTAGTCGTGATAATTATATTTGAGTAAAAATAGGAATTGACAAATCACCTATTACACGAGGGCAAATTTATCATTGATTTGATAAACACCCGCCGTTTACGGTATGTTGGGAATTATTCTATCAGTTACCACGGCTAGTGAAGATATTACAACTGCAGAAGATTGTACTTGCAGTGGAAACTTATTACCACTGCAAGAACAAAACATTACCACTGCTTGCATGACAACTGTTAGAGAAACGCGCTTAGATAAACATAGAAAAGATACTGTGTATATCTTATTCTATTAGTATTATACTTATCTTGTACAAGAGGACTCCTTGGTGTATAAAAGGAGATCCTAGATCATAGTTAGAAAATAGTTTTTCTAATACGTTTTCTTAGAGCTTCAAGGTGTAACCCTAGTGATATCATAGATCACTCGTATTATTATCATTAATAATATTGGAGCTATTTGTTTTGTTAACATACATTGTTCTTTCATTAAACTGTTTTATTTACATTCAATCTTCTAAGTATCAATAAGTAGATTCCGCATACTTATTGGTATCACTCAAAGTATCATTATTAACACAAGTTCAAGGTGTACACGATCCAACAAGTGGTATCAGAGCAAGGCTTTGATATTTTGATTTAGAAGATCCTATGGCAGATTCAAAAGAAACAATGGAGACAGAAACAAGCCAATCAAACATTGCTGCAAAGCTTCCCAAGCTTAAAATTAATGACTTTGAGATATGGAGGCTTATGATAGAACAATTCTTTATGGTGCAAGACTACACATTATGGGAGATCATAATGTGTGGAAATTCATTCAAACCTGGTACAACTGTAGAGCAGGTTGGTGACAAGACTGTAACAAAAGTTAACACTGGTCCTGTTACTAATGAAGAAAGAAACCAACTAAAGAATGATTTGAAGGCTACAGGTTTGTTATTGATGGCTCTACCCAGAGAACAAGTTCTGGCTTTTACCAAATATAAGTCTGCAAAGACCCTCTTTGATGAGATCTGTGAAGTGTTTGGTGGTAATGTCTCTACAAAGAAGACTCAAAAGACTTTACTAAAGCAGACCTATGAGAATTTTGGTTCAACAAGCAATGAATCTCTTGATAGCATATTCACAAGGCTACAAAATATTGTTACTCAGCTGACTGCTTTTGGAATTGAGGTGGAAAAGGAAGACCTCAATCTTAAATTTCTAAGAAGTTTACCTGCTGAGTTTGATACCAATGTTGCTGTATGGGAAGATAAGTCAGATCTTGAGACCATGAAGCTTAATGATGTGTACAATAACTTCAAAGTTATTGAACAAAGATTAAGGAAAGCTGGCAAGTTAAAAACAAGTTCTGCAAGTGTAGCACTTATATCATCATCAGGTAATGATAGTTCAGATGATGAAAGTGATTCTGATGATGACAGTGGTAACATGATTGTTTCCACTGGTAATGGAAATGTTTCCACTAGAAGTTCAAAGAAACAGATTGCAGGACTAAGTGATGCTACTTTCTATGCCTTTATATCAAGCCATGTGGGTGGTTCAATCCTCAATCATGAGGACTTGGATCAAATTGATGAAGATGATATGGAGGAGATGGACATCAAATGGCAGGTAGCATTACTCAGCTTAAGATCAAAGAAGTTCTGGAAGAAGACTGGGAGAAAGATACATATAAGTGGTGATGAGACTGTAGGTTTTGATAAAAAGAAGGTGGAGTGCTATAATTGTCACAAGAAGGGGCACTTTGCTAGAGAATGTAGAAAACCAAGGAAATCTGACAACAAGTCAACTTGGTACAAGAAGGATAAGAGCAAAGAACCTACAACAGAAGAGCCAAAGGTGCTACTGGCTATTGATGGAGTGAGCTTTGATTGGAGCTTTATGACTCAGGATGGAGAAGATGATTCAGAATCTGCAATGCTTGCTACTGAGCATGCACTCATGGCTTTTTCAGACACTGAGGTACATACTGATAATGCTTGTTCTAAAAATTGTAAGGCTGTAAAAGAGTTAGAGATCTCTAAAACTAAAAATGATGAACTGATGCTAGATTTACATCACACTAATTATAATTTAGCAAATCATAAAAGAGGTCTAGGAGTCTTAGAGAAACAGATAGAGCATTATAGGGCTAATGAATCTAAGTTCAGTGATGATATAGTTGTCTTAAAAAGAGACTTAGATTTCTATGTTGAAGTAAATAAAGCTCTTAGGGAAGAGATTGAAAAAGTTAAAAAGGCTAGTGAGAATATACAGATAACTAAGCAAACACTAGACCATCAATCCAAGAGCATTGACAAAATTTGGGAAGCCCAAATTGTGAGCAAAGCTAAATCAGGTCTTGGATACAAATCTGTTCCACCACCTCTAAGAGGTGTTCCAGCACCTCCTGGCATTGACCTAGCTCACACAGGCTTAGAAGAGTTTCAAGATCCACCCATGACCTATGGACCAAAATTTGTTAAACCAGTTGAAACTGAAAAGGTTCAGGTTGAGGTTGAGACTTTTGATAGTGCTAGTGACTCATCTCTTAAAGATGAATGTTTAAATGTTGAGTCTAAAACTAGTGTTCCTGAAAATGTTAAAGTAGAGGAAAGAAAAAGTGTTCCTGAAGTTGTCAATGAAAAGCCTAGAACACAAACAAATCACACTAGGCCTACTACTAGGTATGCTGAGATGTACAGGGATAGGTCTACAACTCCAAGAGGGAACATGAGAAGTTGGAATCATGTTAAAACTAGGCAGTTTGGTAGTGACTTTGTGTTCAACAATAAGGCTTGTCATATATGTGGTAGCTTTGATCATTTAGCTAAAGACTGTACCTACCACATGGGAAGAAGGGAAGTATTTGGGAATACTAGGGTGAATGGATATAATACTAATAAATTAACTCACCCAAATCCCCTAAGCAAGATGGTTCCCAGGTCTGTTATGCTTACCACTGGCATCAAATCAATTTCCACTGCTAGACCAGCAGTTACCACTGCCAGAAGTAATAACAGAGTTTATCCTAAGTCCCCTGTCACTTCTTTTGTTAAATCTTATCAAACAGGGAAAAAGACTTATTTTGAAAAGAATGATCACAAGAATCACATGTGGAGACCCAATTTTTCTAAACCAGCAGTTTCCACTGCTAGGCATGCAGTTACCACTGCAAGACCAAATGTTTCCACTGATGTCTATGTGAATAAGAAAAGGGTAAACATGGGAAAAGCTGTTAAGGCCTCAGCTCGTTGGGAATGGAAACCAAAAGGAACAACAACCTCAAACAATCCCAATGGTGTATCAATGACCTTTGATAGATACAATTATATTGATACACGAGGCAGATCCAAGTCATTTGTGGCTTGGGTCCCCAAAAGGTACTAATTCCTTTATGTTATGTGCAGGGACATTCAAAGACAAAAGAGGATCAAGGTTATTCAGATAGTGGATGTTCCAGGCACATGACTGGCAACAAGGCCTATCTTTCAAATTTCAAATCACTTGATGGGCAAGCTGTCAGTTTTGGAGGAGGAATTGGTGGCAAAGTTTCTGGCAAAGGAACTATCAAGGCTGGAAACTTGGATTTTGAGAATGTATACTATGTACCAGAACTCAAGTACAATCTCTTCAGTGTGTCACAAATGTGTGACAAGAAACACAGAGTTCTATTCTCAGAAGATGAATGTTTTATCTTATCTAAGGATTATAAGCTACCTGCAGAAAAAGACATTTTGCTTAAAATCCCTAGAAAAGGTAACCTATATAGCATTGACATGAAGAAGATAGTGGCTAAAGATGATGTTACTTTTTTACTTGCAAAAGCCACTTTGGATGAATCTATGCTATGGCACAGAAGACTTGGTCATGTAAACTTCAAGACCATCAATAAGATTGTAAAAGATGGTCTAGTCATAGGTTTACCTGAGAAGAGATTTGAAAATGATCAAACATGTGTTGCTTGTCTTAAAGGTAAACAACACAGAGCTTCTTGCAAGACCAAGGCAGTAAATACTATTGATCATCCACTCTACATGCTGCATATGGACTTGTTTGGTCCTACCTCTGTTAGCAGCATCAATTTGAAGAAGTATTGCCTAGTTGTGACTGATGATTTTAGCAGATTTACATGGGTTTTCTTCTTAAATACCAAGGATGAAACTACAGACATACTCAAGACTTTCATCACTGAAGTTGAAAATCAAGCTGAAAAGAAGATAAAGATCATCAGATGTGACAATGGGACAGAATTCAAGAATAGAGTAATGGATGATTTCTGCAAAGACAAAGGTATTAAAAGAGAATTTAGTGTTGCAAGAACACCTCAGCAAAATGGTGTTGCTGAAAGAAGAAATAGAACACTAATTGAGGCTGCTAGAACCATGTTAGCTGATTCAAAGCTTCCAGTGACATTTTGGGCTGAAGCAGTTAACACTGCTTGCTATATTCAAAACAGGGTATTAGTGGTCAAGTCAAAGAACAAGACACCTTATGAGCTTTTCAGAGGAAGACCCCCACTTTTGGACTTCTTGAAGCCATTTGGATGTCATGTCACAATTCTCAATACCATTGATCATTTGGGAAAGTTTGCAGAAAAGGCAGATGAAGGTTTCTTTGTTGGTTATTCCATGGTTAGTAAGGCTTTTAGAGTCTACAACTTACGAACAAGGAAGATAGAAGAGAATCTGCATGTTCAGTTTCTTGAAAATAAAGCTATTATAGCAGGTTCAGGACCTGAATGGCTATTTGATCTTGAGACTTTATCAAATACAATGAACTATGTTCCTATTCCTTCAGATTCCAGTGATGCTGATCTTGAGGATTCAGAAGAGTTTATTGATGAAGATGAATCTTGCCAAGATGATGAAGATGATAAAGATCAATTTGTTATGCCTATTTGGGAATTTAATGCAGACTCACAACCTTCAAAGAATACTACTCAGGAAGATGAATTTGTGAATTTTGATATTCTGCATGATGATATTCCTGAAGGCAGTGGTAATCCAGTTACCACTGTAATACATGATGTTTCCACTGAAGGACCAGATGTGGAAAATATTGCTCAGGATACACCAATTAATGATGTTGAAATAACTAATATGCCATCATCATATGATATTCCTAACACATCACAATCTACAATCCATAAAGCTCATCCAATTCAGAATGTTATTGGTGAGATTAATTCAGGTGTGAAGACAAGAAGGCAAACAAGGATGACAGATGTTCATGGGTTCATAAGTGAAGTCTATGAGTCCAAGAATCACATTACTAAGAATGAATGTTTATTCTTTTGCTTTCTGTCACAAATGGAGCCTAAAAATGTTTCTATGGCTTTAGGAGAATCAAGCTGGGTTGAAGCTATGCAGGATGAGTTATTTCAGTTCAAGCTTCAAAAGGTTTGGGTTCTTTGTGATCTGCCTGATGGTATGAAAGTGATTGGTACTAAATGGGTGTTCAGGAATAAGAAAGATGAAAGAGGAATTGTAATCAGGAACAAGGCCAGATTAGTTGCTCAAGGATATACTCAAGAGGAGGGTATTGATTATGAAGAAGTTTTTGCTCCTGTTGCAAGGATTGAGGCTATTAGACTATTTCTAGCCTATGCATCATTCATGGGCTTTACTGTCTATCAAATGGATGTTAAGAGTGCCTTTCTATATGGTACTATTGATGAGGAGGTATATGTTGCTCAACCTCCAGGATTTGAAGATCCACATCACCCCAACAAAGTTTATAAAGTAGTCAAGGCTCTTTATGGTCTACATCAGGCTCCAAGGAAGTGGTATGAAACCTTAGCTACTTATTTAATGAATAATGGGTTTCATAGGGGCAAGATTGATCAAACTTTGTTTATCAAGAAAAACAAGGGTGATATTCTACTTGTGCAAGTATATGTTGATGATTTTATCTTTGGATCAACTAAACCAGAGATGTGTAAAGAGTTTGAGAAGCTGATGAAAGATGAATTTCAGATGAGTTCTATGGGGGAACTCACATTCTTTTTGGGGCTGCAAGTTCAACAGAGTAAAGAAGGAATTTTTATCAGTCAAGACAAATATGTGGCTGAGATAATTAAGAAGTTCAAGTTCACTGATGCAAAATCTTCTAATACTCCTGCTGACAAGACCACTCACTTATTATTAAAGAATGCTAGTGGTGTAAATGTTGATGTCCATACTTACAGGTCAATGATTGGCTCTTTGATGTATCTCACTTCATCAAGGCCAGACATTATGTTTGCTGTGTGTGCTTGTGCAAGATTTCAGGTGACTCCTAAGACATCACATATGACAGCAGTGGAAAAGATTTTTAGATACTTGAAGACTTATCCTAATCTAGGATTTTGGTAT
Organism: Artemisia argyi; assembly: GCA_030686995.1. Taxonomy (NCBI): domain Eukaryota; kingdom Viridiplantae; phylum Streptophyta; class Magnoliopsida; order Asterales; family Asteraceae; genus Artemisia; species Artemisia argyi. The sequence continues at coordinate 11,683,328 of CM060685.1, forward strand.
CCAAGGGAATCTCCTATGGAGTTGATTACTTACTTAGATAGTGACTATGCTGGTGCAAGTTTGGATAGAAGATCAACCACAGGAGGATGTCAATTCCTTGGATGTAGATTGGTGTCATGGCAGTGCAAGAAACAGACAATGGTTGCTACTTCAACTACTGAAGCAGAATATGTTGCAGCTGCTAGTTGTTGTGCTCAGATCCTTTGGCTTCAGAATCAACTATTGGATTATGGGTACAATTTCATGAACACCATCATCTATATAGACAATAGTAGTACAATTTGCATTATTAAGAATCCTGTGCAACACACTAAAACTAAACATATTGAAATTAGACATCATTTTATTAGAGATTGTTTTGAAAAAAAGCTTATTAATGTTGTCAAAATTCATACTGATGACAACTATGCTGATTTATTAACAAAAGGGCTTGATGTGGGTAGATTTCAGTACTTGGTAACAAGTATTGGGATGCTTAATCCATAAACTTTTGATGTCTAATACTTTTTAGTGTAGCAGGATAGCTTTTAATGTACTATTATTGTTTGTATATGTTTGTATGGTTTTTCCACTAACACTTATGAAGGAGAAACAAGTTCAGTGGAAACTATGCATCACACAGTGGAAAGATTTGCTCTCTCAGTGGTAATAAGGAAACAGAGAAGATCATTTATTTATCACTTTCAAAAGGTTGCAGAGTACATTCTTTTGCTATGACAAGTTCAGAACACATGTTAACATCCTAACAACCTAAGATCTTCAGACACTACATAGGCTTCTTTCCTTTGCCCTTATAAGCATGCTTGCTCTTAGCTGGCTTGTTTTTCTTCTCATCAAAGGATAGCTGTTTTCTTGGACAAGCAAGCCCAAGCACTTGTGGTGGAGGTTTCAGATCCTCTGCAGGCTTTGATGATTCTGGCCACTTCATGTTGTTTATGGCAGTCTTCAGGGCAGTTGTAAGTGCTTTTGGTAGTTCCTCAGTAAGGTTGAAGGTTGGATCATCTTCCTCTGAATCGACATCAACAGATGGAGCTGATGCAGTACTTGATGGAAAAGCACTAGGTGGAAAGTATCCACTCCATCCAGCAGAATGCTCCTCAGAATCTGAAACATAACTGATTTCTTCATTAGAAGAGCTGTCAGAGGAGATGTACACGATTGGGAAACTCATATTTAAGTTTAGGGTTTGTGATGATTTGGTTGATGCTGATTAATGTGTTTTGAGACCTCTATTTATAAGCAAAGTCAAGGCCAATTGATAATTAATGAAGAATATTTACTTCTATCTGTTTTGGTAGTTTGAAGAAGTAATTATGGAAGATATTGGGTTGACTTTGGAGCAATTAATGTATAAATAGTAACTTGGTTAAAAGTTACATGGGTTTCTTAATATTGGTTAAGTTTGGATGTTTAATGTGAATGGAGTTATAAGATGTGTAACTTATGACACATAACAAATGGTTATTGATTCACCATGTCTAATCCACATAAGAATCAACTAGTCCTGAGCAAACGGCTACAGGTAAAGACACATCAAATCCGTTCATGGTTGATAGTTTACCAAAAACTAGGTTATCAACTCACCATACATCCTTGTGATCAAGAGTTGGCTAGTCCATAGCAAACGGCTCAAGGTAAAGACATATCAAATCCGTTGATAGCTGATAGTTTGCTAAAAACTATGATCAGAGCAGAAAATTTTACATGTTTTACTTATCATTGCTCTTTGAAACTTCTATTGATTTTTACCACTGCAGGTTCACTGTTGCCACTGACAGTGTAAATTTTTTTTTACTATGTGTCTGATTCTCAAGGATTGGATACAGGTTGTGAAATCCCTAGCCAAAATTCAAACATATGGGTGGTTCAGTAGTACTATCTAGTTTTCCTAGGTACGAAATTGAATCTTTGTCTAATGATGCACCTCTCTCAGAAGGTAATACATCTAGAAGTGCTGAAGGCAGTATGTTACAAAAGGAATTGATGGAACTGTGTACCAAATTCTTATATTGATGGAAGTTCTTTTGAATTTTATCTGATCTTGGTGGAGATTCTCCCAAACAGGGGAGGTTAAAAAAATGATGATCAGATTCAGGGGAGGTTTGTTCGCAGATGTCAAAGTTAAAAGTTTATGCAGATAATGAAAAGGTTAGAGCTTTGATTCAGAAGATTAAAGATCAATATGCAAGAGCTGATAAAGGATTAAGTAGAACAAGATAAGTGTTTGGAAGAATTCCCATATCCTCAGGTTTATTGTATACTTGAAGAAACTTATTGATTTACAAAGCAATCATAAGTTTAGGGGAGGATTGTTGGGAATTATTCTATCAGTTACCACGGCTAGTGAAGATATTACAACTGCAGAAGATTGTACTTGCAGTGGAAACTTATTACCACTGCAAGAACAAAACATTACCACTGCTTGCATGACAACTGTTAGAGAAACGCGCTTAGATAAACATAGAAAAGATATTGTGTATATCTTATTCTATTAGTATTATACTTATCTTGTACAAGAGGACTCCTTGGTGTATAAAAGGAGATCCTAGATCATAGTTAGAAAATAGTTTTTCTAATACGTTTTCTTAGAGCTTCAAGGTGTAACCCTAGTGATATCATAGATCACTCGTATTATTATCATTAATAATATTGGAGCTATTTGTTTTGTTAACATACATTGTTCTTTCATTAAACTGTTTCATTTACATTCAATCTTCTAAGTATCAATAAGTAGATTCCGCATACTTATTGGTATCACTCAAAGTATCATTATTAACACAAGTTCAAGGTGTACACGATCCAACACGGTATTTGTTAACGTTTGCATGTTATGAGACTTAGTGCAATATATGAACTGCAATATCAATGTTTTCAAACTGATTGTATTTTCCAATACAATCTTGCTTGTGTATCAAAATGATTATTAAATTCAAACTCTATGATTTCACTCAACAATTTTGTTGACTTTTAAGCATGTATCTCAGGTATTTAACAGGGGAAGCAAGCATGGAACGGGCGGCAAAAATCTTCAAATTATGTTTACTTTATTTCAAATATGATGTAAAATAAATGATGTTTGATTTAGTTCAAAACATCAAGTTTTTATAATACTCTGATAAGGACCTAATGTATTTCAAATATTTATAAATGAAATTATGTTTTAAAACGTCTCTTCGAGTCATTTTCTATCATTATGACTTCGATCCTCACCGTAACACCCTAATTTCTATTCCGCTGCCGCATTTAAAATTAGGGGGTGTTACACATTTACCCTCGGATACCATGTATACCCTGAATCCCGCAAATGCGAGTAAAGGACTTGAATTGGAGTTCTATCACCTACTATGGCTCTCCGGAACTTATCTTGTGCGTTATATATAGTTCTAACGCTAGACACTTTATCCAGATTACGGCCCTTTATTGTCGAAAGTATATTAAGTGGTCGTACGTTATAATCTGTCAATTCTTTGACCAAACCCAACTCATCATCCTTTAATCGCATTGCATATGGCACACCATGCAACGACTCTAGCATATCATGATTATGCATATCATCCTTCACCCTCAATACCCAATAATTTTTTGTTCGATGATATTTCGCATTTAATCTGAATGGACAACTGGTTTTACATGTTTTGGTTTTCCGTCTGCCACTACCTTGACGTACATACGTCCCACCCTTTGTACACCTGTAATTGATTTCGTTCATATAACCATCTTCTGATTTGGTTCTATCTTTAACAATTACAAAACCGAGCTCACGAGCTATATTTTGCGCCCACTCAGTTACTTCCTCGTGAGAACCGAAAACCTGAAAATACATAACATTTTTTACTAATAATTTTGTTTTAGTTTTTATTACAACTTTTACATTTTTATAACAAAATACTTTTACATTTTTATAACTTTTATTTTTTACATTTTTATAACTTTTATTTAACTTTTTTTTATAACTTTTATTTAACGTTTACATTTTTACATTTTATTACTTTTATTTAACTTGTTTTTTTTTTTACTAATGCTATTACTTTTTATAACACTTTTACATTTTTATAACAAAACTATTACTTTTTTTACAAAACTAATACAAATTTTACAAAACTATTACTTTTATTTACATAAATAATACAAATTTAAAAAATAAATAAATAAATAACGTGTGTGTGTGGACAACTGTCTCACACCCACACACCTCCCACGCGTATTATCCTGTGACCCTCACACACACACACCACACACTCGCAAACTCTCTCTCTCTCTCTCTCTGTATCATACGTGCTCTCTTTTCTCTCTCTATTTTTAGATCTAAAAACTATTTTTAGATCTAAAAATCGATATTATGTGATGTTGTTATTGATTTGAGAGAGAGTTTGTGAGTGTGTGGTGATGTTGTTGGGTAGATGGTTCTATGTGGTGATGTTGTTGGGTAGATGGTTCTGTGATAAAAAGTTTCTGTGATGGTTTTGTTAGATCCGTGTGTTAATTGAAAGATTGTTACGTTAATTTATCAAAATCTTGATTTTTTCAAAGAAACCCTAATTTTATAAATTAGGGTTTCGTAAAATTAGTTTGGGGGTTTTCAATATGTGAGTATATACGTTATGTTTCTGTGATGGTTTTGTTAGATCCGTGATGTTTCTATGAATATATTGGTCTGTGAATATATATGTGATGTTTCTGTGATGGTTTTGTTAGATCCGTGTGTTAATTGAAAGATTGTTATGTTAATTTATCAAAATCTTGATTTTTTCAAAGAAACCCTAATTTTATAAATTAGGGTTTCGTAAAATTAGTTTGGGGGTTTTCAATCTGTGAGTATATACGTGATGTTTCTGTGATGGTTTTGTTAGATCCGTGATGTTTCTGTGAATATATTGGTCTGTGAATATATACGTGATGATTCTGTGAATATATTGGTCTGTGAATATAAATTAGGGTTTCGTAAAATTATGTGATATGTGATACTGCTTATATGACATGTGGTGGTGGTTCTGTGGTGCTGGTTCTGTGTTCTTATGTGGTGGTGGTTCTATGGTGCTGGTTCTGTGGTCTTATGTGGTGGTGGTTCTGTGTTCTTATGTGGTGGTGGTTTTGTGGTGCTGGGTCTAGTAGTCAAATATGCAAGCCCCCGTCCTTATAAACCATGCCAATATGGAGGTTATGCCTTTTAGGTGTACTTTTTTTTGACTTTGTTAATGATACTGCTTATATGGAAAATAAAGGGTTAACCTGTGGATATGGGTAGGTTAACACCTTGATCTGCCACCTTTGAGTGGTATGAATACCTGCTCTGGCCTACCCCCAGTCCACAGGCTCTAGTTTTAAGCATATTTACGGCAATGATGATTTTTTTTAAAAATTGATATAGGCGTGTGGCATTTCCAAATGGATGGCAATAAAAACTTGATTTTGCAACATTTGAAGTTGCAGCCATATAATTTGAGCCTAATGTAAAAGCGTAAAACTTATTGTTACCTCATTTGTGGAAAATCGTGACCTAGACATTTCGGGAGCCTTGTTACAATGTTGTTGTGATACTCTGCCACTTTTGTGAAACTGAGAGTTGCTTTGTTTATTGTGGTTGAGTAGTGTTTGTTGTAATGGTTGTAGTTGTTACAATGTTGTTGTGATACTCTGCCACTTTTGTGAAACTGAGAGTTGCTTTGTTTATTGTGGTTGAGTAGTGTTTGTTGTAATGGTTGTAGTATTTGTTGCCACTTTTGTGAAACTGAGTGTGGTTGAGAGTAGTGACACTGATTGTGGTTTTGTAGCTGATTGTTACTTCTGATTGTTACTTGTTGCCTTTTGTGCTTTGTGATTGAGATTTGCTTTGTTTATTGTGGTTGAGTAGTGTTTGTTGTAATGGTTGTAGTATTTGTTGCCACTTGTGTGAAACTGAGTGAGGTTGAGAGTAGTGAAACTGATTGTGGTTTGTAGCTGATTGTTACTTGTTGCCTTTTGTGCTTTGTGATTGAGAGTTGCTTTGTTTATAGTGGAGCAAAGCTGATTGTTACTGTTGAGCTTGTGAGTTTTTCACATGCTTCTAATACTACTTTTCTTGGTGATCTGAGGGTTGCTTGAGGAAAGCTGCAAAAGCAAGAATCTTGCTGTTTACAGGCTTGTGAGTTTTTTTACAGGCTTGTGGATGCTGTTGAGGTTATGTAACATGTGCTTTATAAGGACGGGGGCTATATTTTTATCTTAACGGGGGCTATCTGCACTTGGACATGATAACAAAGGCGATGACGAATGGTTTTTAAAACCGAATGGCATGGCAAAGTGATATTTTTATCACTTTGCAGCCTTATTATCCGAGCCTTAAGTCCATAACGAAATAGCCCCCGTTCTTGTATAACACAAACCTTGTGGGCAATTGTGTTTGTGTGATACTATTGTTCTTTGTGATTTGAGGGTTGCTTTGTTTATCTGCAAAAGCAAGAATCTTGTTGTTTAACTGCACTTTGGTTGGACTTGTGTGAATCTGCACTTTTGGTTGGACTTGTGTGAATCTTGCTGTTTATAGTGTAACATGTGATGCTGGTACACGCTAGTACTTGTGATGCAGTTGAGGTTGTGTAACATGTGATGCTGATACAGGCTAGTGATGCTGTTTACAGGCTTGTGTGATATTTTACAAAACTATTAGTTTGTAACTAAGGCGATGACGAATGGTTTTTAAAACCGAATGGCATGGCAAAGTGATATTTTTATCACTTTGCAACCTTCATTATCCGAGCCTTACTAAAAATCTGAGCCTATTAGGCGATGACGAATATTTCTTGTGTTTACTTTGTGTTGTTTGTGTGAACTGCACTTTGGTTGGACTTGTATGAATCTGCACTTTTGGTTGACTTGTGTGAATCGCACTTTTGGTTAGACTTGTGTGAATCTGCTGCACTTTGGTTGGACTTGAAAAAAAAAAAAAAAAAAACTTTGTTTGAATCTGCACTTTGGTTGGTTGGACTTGTGTGAATTACATTTGGACAAAAATTAAAAAATAAATAAATAAATAAAGACTTTAAAAAAATAATTAAAGGCACACTTGTAAAAAAAAAAAAAAAAAAAAAAAAAAAAAAAAAAAAAAAAAAAGGCTGAAATTAGTACGATGAACAGTACCCCTAGGGGTAGACAGGGTTTGGCAGAAATAGGTAGACCCCGTTAATATAGGGCAACCCAAACATATTTATACTTTGACCAAAAAGTCAATGATGTACATGTACTACTCTTGAAAGTTCATATGTTTCTCATAAGGACCTACATGTACTACAAGTTCGGTTTTACGTGGGAAATATTAGGAGTTTCCAATACCACCATTTGTAAAGGATGGTGAGTTTTATATAATCTCTTATTGAAGTTGCTCATGATTCTGTTCATATGGATTTTGGTAACCAACTGTTGTGTTTTTGCTTTTATTCCATTTGTTGAACAACATTGCTAGCTGCTAACCCATGCTTAACCATGGGTTAAGTTATGGTCAATATTAAATTACCATAAGTTTTCTGTATATGAATAATTTGGTCTATACTATATGTAGGTACTAGCAAGAGGCAAAATTCGCATGTTACTAACTCATATTTTGTCTTTTGTTTGTGGGTACTTTACAGAGGTCTGAGCTTCGGGTAGGAGTATAAATTTTAGTAGCCACACTTGGAAGATTTATTGATCATTTACAACAAGGAAACATTGTCTCAATAGTGCTAGACCCATAAAAAAACTTCTCACAAAATAAATCCACAAAATGATTTGAATGTGTTTGATTGGCATTACGCATCATGTTCACAACCAATGATACTTGCAACTGATCAATTCTATGTTTAGATTTTAGTTTTTGCTTTGACTCAACATATATACATAACATTTTTTTATTTTTAATAAGCAATTTAGGACAAAATAATCTGTTTGTATTTAATAAATATATACAAAATTAAATTTTTTAAAACATACCTTGTGCATCCACGAGTATTATAATCATACAAGATATACTTATGCGGTTTTTGGATGTGTTAAAATTATACAGCAGTGTAGTATTGCTCAAATTGGTTATAAACAACATTTTCGTTTTTTAACATATAAAAATACATTATTCAAGAATACTCTTCATCGTATAATACAAAATAAAAAACAATACATAAAACAAAACAAAATTAAATTATTTGTTTTTTAATAAATAAAAAGATATTATTCAAAAAATTAGAAAAACCCCGCGCGTGCGCGGGCATTATAACTAATTTAATTACTAGAATAATACATGTATATATACATTCACGTCATGAAGTACAAAATGTATGCATTTGGAGCATTGACATTTTTTTTTAGATTGATAATATAGGAAATATTGAACAAAAGAAAACGTATATACAACAAGTCAAACATTGCTAGCCCCCCTCATTACAAGAGTAGATCTAAGTTGCTATTACCTTTTTCATTTATAATTTTATTCAAAAATAGCAGCATAATACTTTTAACACACACACTTGTTGCAATGAGTAAATAAAAACATATAATAATAACGCGAGGTTAAAATTTTTTCTAACATAACATAAGGCTATGCAATTGATTCTATTTATTGAATCAAATTAGAACATGATGTTCTACTCTCTTTTTTTTAAACTTTAAAGTCATAACATGAAGTTATGATATTGATCTTTATGAAAAGATCATATTAGAACTTGAGGTTCAAATTTTTTTTATTTTATTTTTTTTTATATATATATTAATAACTTGAGGTTATGATATTTTTTTTCATAATGATTCTTGAAAGAACCATAAAAGAACTTTAAAGTTCTAACTTTTTTTTATTATTTTTTTTTTCAACATAACCTGATGTTGCATTATTTTTTTTTAACATAACATGAGAGTAAAATAATTTAAAAAAAACGCAATTCTCTTTATATAATCATAATCACTATGGAACATTTGTTGTTCTTGTAAATTACAATAGAGACGAATTAATAGTAAATTGTTTAACGATTAAAAAAATTAACAAGATAAACAACAATTCCAGTAGCATAAATATGTAATATGAACTCTTTGCACTATATCCCTTCTGACACCATAACATACGTGGCTAACAAATATATTAGATCATATATGAAAGTTTAATAGTTTAATAGCATATCATGCATCTTAATATATTGATTATAGCATAGACAGTGGTATGGGAAAATAAATCTGTAATTACGGATGTGTGAATGTGAGGACCCAACCTCAACAGAAACACATTATAATATTTATAATTATAATAGCATACGAGTAAAACACTATACGATTTTCTTTTTATTTACCTCTTTTTTTTTTTTTTTGTTTGGAGCAAACTTCGTGCTGATAACGTATTGTAAAAGTAATAAACAAGAGTAAAGAGAAGAGAGAATTGTTATTGAATGATTCATACTGAAAGATACAAATGGATATATTTATAAGGGTAATAGTTTAAACCCTAATTTATAAGAATAAGATGAATAAAAATAACCATGAGCTCATAAATAATTTTATAATAATAACAAAATTTTCCGTATCATCTGAATCATTACATCATGGGATACACTTTCCTTTTGTCACAACTGACAAAATACTACTAAAAATCAACCAGCATGTAACAACAATTTTCAATGTCATGTAATTATTATCATACGAGAGAAAGAAATGACATTTCTTCTGCTACACATTTTTTACTTACCCTTACGCGATCCTGATGTATAGAAAAACGAATGCTTTAAATGAAAAAAAAAAATAAATAAATAAAATAAATAAAATAAAATAAAAATACTCTAATGAGTATAAAACTGTTATACTTTTATTACATGGATAAGAGAACAAGTAGACACACATAACATAAGACAATAATTTTCTTAGTAACAAACTGATTATAGCTCAAACATATCCATGACAAAGTGCTGCTAACAAAAACATCACAACTATCACATTCAACCAAAAGATAACAACAATGTCTTGATATCATGCAAACGTTACACGATTTGATACGGATATACTTTCCTTTTGACAACTATATAGCAACTTGTTTATGTAACGGCCCCTAAAGCCGAAAGCAGTGGACTACACGGGTATTGATTCAGCTAAAAACCATGAGGACAGAATACTAGCAGCCCACTACTTTAAACTGACAGAGAGAACTCAAATGAGATAGGTTGTTACATTTCAAGCTCCAACACGAGTCATGACTAAGTGTTGCTAACAATTTAACCGAAAACATCAACAACAACAATAATCAACCAAAACATAACAACAATGTCTCAATATCATGTAATCACTACATGATCAAATATAAGGATATACTTTCCTTTTGATACAATAATAGCAACATGTTTCATGACAAAGTGCTACTAACAATTTAGCCAAATAACATCAACAACTAAAACCAAACCAAAACATAACAATAATATCTCAATCTCATGTGATGCACTAAAGCCGAGAGCAATAGACTACTACACGGGTATCCTTCGGGTTCAACTAAAAACCATGATGATAGAATACTAGCAGCCCACTACTTCAAACTTACAAATGACTTATACGAGAACAATATCGTATCCTATGTCATCATACTGTCACACCACATCGCGTCCATGATCAACCAAAAACAAGAACAAGAGACAATCTTTCGGATAAAGGTTTGAGTGTCTACATCCTACCTCCCCATTCCACGCTTCTGCGCGATTGGTGTTGTTTTTGTTGTGCACGGCAACATATTGTAACCGGCCTCTAATATATTTGTACTTTCACTACTTTGTTACCAACCATTTAGACATATTCTATGACAAAATGCTACTAAACAACTAAAATCAACCAAAATGTAGAATAAAATTTTCCATATTATCTGAATCAATACATGATAGCATACACTTTCCTTTTGTCACAACTCACAACTGACAAAAGTAACTCCCAATACCGTCTTTCACGGGTTATGGGTCCTAATACCATCTTTCACGGTGTATGGGGGAGGTTGAGACGTAGACAACCATACCCCTACCTAAGGTAGAGAGGCTCCTTCCGGTTCTACCAAAGGTAGAAAAGGACCCGGCCTTGCAAGGGGTGAAGATCGAACCTTTGACCTCTGTCTCGAGAGACAAGAGCGTTAACCACTTGATCCAACCTTGCTCTTTAATCAACCAAAATGTAACAACCAAAATGCTACTAATAATCAACTGAACAACAGACTATAATCAACCAAAATGTAACAATTTTCAAGGTCATGTAAACAGAGAACTCTAATGAGATGGGTTGTTATGTTACATTTCAAGCTCCAACACGATTCATGACAAAGTGCTGCTAACAATTAACCGAAAAACAACATCAACAACAATAATCAACCAAAACATAACAACAATGTCTCGACATCATGTAATCACTACATGATCAAATCTAAGGATATACTTTCCTTTTGACAATAATAGCAACATGTTTCATGACAAAGTACTACTAACAATTTAACCAAACAACATCAACAACAAAAACCAAACCAAAACATAACAATAATATCTCAATCTCATGTGATGCACTAAAGCCGAAAGCAATGGACTACACGGGTATCCTTCGGGTTCAACTAAAAACCATGATGACAGAATACCAGCAGCCCACTACTTCAAACTTACAAATGACTCAAATGCGACGCGATTGCTACATTTCAAGCTCCAACACAATTCATGACAAAGTACTACTTGACTAACAAAAACATCAAAACAACCATCACATTGAACCAAAAAACATAAACAACAATGTCTCAATATCATGCAAACATTACACTATTAGATACTAATACACTTTCCTTTCGACAATAATACCAACTTGTTTATGTAATGCCCCCTAAAGCCGAAAACAATGGACCACAAGGATTCATGACCATAACAACCCAACCAAAACATAAGGGGGTGTTTTTTTAACCTTATACGCAGGCTCATGAGCTTATTTGATTTCGGCTTATATTTCATAAGCCTCAATTTTCCGGCTTATTTTAAAACTTCTGGGCTTATATAAGTTTATCATATAATACTGTAATAAACTTATATAAGCCCACAAGTCTCAAAATAAGCCAGAAAATTGAGGCTTATGAAATATAAGTCTCACTTTTCCGGCTTATTTTAAAACTTCTGGGCTCATATAAGTTTATCATATAATACTGTAATAAACTTATATAAGCCCACAAGTCTCAAAATAGGCCGGAAAATAGATGCTTATGAAACATAAACCGAAACACAAATAAGCTCATAAGCCGCATTTAACCTTAAACAAAACATTACAACATTACATATTAATCCACTTAGCAAGTTGTGTAGGATTAACAACACCCGAAACACAAACCCCATTACTATTATCACCATTACTCATCATTAAACTAGTTATTTCTTTATAACAACTCTCATTCGCCTTCTGTTCCGTCTTTTTGTCGACTTTGCGTCCTAGCACAGACCCTTCTGTTAGAAACTCATACGCCATATACCCTGCCAACATTTTGCTTGATGATGACGTCATCATTTTCTTATTAGTATTACTTCCTTTTGTAGGGTACATTGGGTCTCTGTCTTTACGTTTTAGGATACCGTAGGGATGGTGGTTGTCACCCATTTTTTGAAAAAAGTTGGAGGGGTGAAAGTGTAAATATGTTAAAGTTCAGGGGGTGAAAGTGTAAATATATGAAAGTTGAGGGGCAATGTGAAAGTTGGGTGAAATGAGAATTATGTAGTGGTGGTTGACAAGGAGGGGTGAAAGTGTAAATATGATAAAGTTGAGGGGGTAAAGTGTCAAATAGAATGTGAAATGAGGATTAGGTTTTCGTGGGTTTGGTAGGGGTAGTAACCAAAAAGGGTCAAAAGTGTAAATAATTTAAAGTTGAGGGGTTGAAAGTGACAAAAATTGAAACTTGAGTGAAAATTTTGAAACTTTTTGGAATATGGTCGGAAATGATTGGAAATGTGTTTTTTAAAAGAAGCTTGTTGAGGGGGTGAAGTTGTCAATATCTAAAAGTTGAGGGGGTGTTGTGAAAATTTGGGGTTACAACTGAATTCAGATCGGGTTTTAGAGAGGGTGGTATTGAAAGATATATATTTAACGGCGGAGATGACGGTGGGTGGGATGGTGGATGTATATATATATGGTAGATTGTTCAAATAAGTTAAAAAAAAAAAAAAAAAATATTGTTTTTGTTTGGGTTATTAGAATGAATGAATGAAAATGGTGTGTGAAATATATATGATAATGTTGGGAGTCTTTTTTTCTTTTTTTTTAAAAGGGGTTAAAGATGAATTAAATTACTAAAATTGCCATTTAATGGTTTCTTTTTAATAAGTGGTGGTTTTGTAGTTATATTTTGGGGATAAGAATAAGATGGGTGGGTAGGGTGTACCACTTTATATTTATGTGACATGAAGAGGTTGAAAATCTTAAACTTTTTCATAATTTAATGCATATGTTATGAATTTATGATTGAATATTTAATATTGTTGTAAAAGATTTATACATAGTGGTATGAGGTTTATAGTATCAAAAGCTTTATATGTTTATGATTTGGCATATTATAAACCTATTGAAAAGCTTCACAATTGTGGATGATCGGTTCACTCATTAATTACTTTTTGCAGCGAGAGTGGAAACCCACTGAATTTGTTCAAATTAATTTTTTTTCTTTTCTTGCAAACGCAATTTCCATTAACTACAGAATTGAATTTACATAGTGGTGGAAGGCAAACGAGCAACAAGCTGCTCCGCTAGCCCTTTTTGAATTGCAAAACTAATCCTCTTAAAAATGACATTTGTGGATCTAGGTGTTACAACATTATTATGCATAGCACTATGTAAGCATTAATGGTAGATTGTTCTTTGTAGCATAATCAGAATGATAGGATTATCAAATTTGTTCATTACGTCCTTTTGATGCTGGTATGTTAAATATGTGTTTATAGTAGTTGATTCTTTTGTTGAACTATATACCTGGCCAAAACTTTTGCAAGAACACCGTCTAAAATATACCAAACATATATATTTTCACTGTAAATTTGATCCGAGGCATTCGAAATAACTTTTTACATCTATGACTTTTGTTCACAAGTTTAAACTGATGGTATATAAACAGTAGTATTTCCGGAAATGGCATCCTTTATCAATTGCAGCTCTTGGACAACACTGGCGGTGTCCATTCTGTGATGGGGCGACTCCAGGGAACATGACACTCCTATTTCCAGCAGCAAACGTAAACACATTTCGTTATTCATGTAACCCGTTGTTTCTTCTGCACATTCATTGTTCAAAAGCGCTGGATCGACAATCCCAAGTCCACCGTCACCCATTGCTGCCTTAGCGTAATTGTGCAGACTGAGCCCTTCTCCAAACATTGTGTCAGTAGGTTTCTTACCAGTAATCATCTCTAGCAACAAAATACCAAAACTATACATATCTCCACTTCTCGACACTTTGCTCCCAAGCCCATATTCTGAAGTTAAATCCTTAATGATTAGAAGTCTATATATGTGACAATTTAAATAAAAGTTTTCAGAGCTGCATACCTGGAGCAGCATACCCGATGGTTCCTCTAACACCAGCCGAGCTGCTATGATGTCTATTTTGGTACTCAGATTGAAGAATCTTTGACAGCCCGAAATCACCAACATGTGCAACCAAATCGTCATCAAGAAGAATGTTGCTTGGCTTCAAATCACAGTGAACAATAGTCTTTCCGGCATGATGATGAAGATAATCAAGTGCATTAGTCACATCCAATGCTATACACACTCTTTGAAGCAGAGTGAGTTGAGGGAACTCATTGTCCACATTATGCAACCATCGGTCCAAGCTTCCATTAGGCATGAACTCGTAAACTATGGCTTTGAATTCGTTGCCTTGGAAGTCGACGCCATTGCAACACGTTATGACCTTTGTTAGGTTTCTATGTCGGGTATTTCTCAGTGCCGCGCACTCAGAGATGAAACTCTTGGAACCACCACGACGTTGGAGGTTTAGTACTTTAATAGCAACAATAACACCATCTGCTTCGGGGCATCCTTTATAAACAGATGAAAAGCTACCCTCACCGATGAAATTTTTTCGGGCAAACCCATCGGTTGCTTTGTAAAGCATTTCGTAAGAAACCTGAACGAGTGACTCCCCGGATACAGACTGTGGTGGATCATCTTCTACTGCTCTTTTTCGTCTATAGCAAACAAAAAATAACACCACCATGGCAGCTACGAAAATCATAACTGAAACTATACAAATTACTAAGATAACTGCAAGACTCAACCCTTTATTACTCTTAGTATTTTTGCATTTTGGCAAACGAAATTCAGGTACACCGCCACAAAGCCGACTGTTGCCTACAATTGACACCGCACTTGCGTTGGCGAACACTCCTGTTCTCGGAACCTCTCCGTCAAAATCGTTGAATGATATGTTCAGTCTCTCCAATAGAATTTCTTCCAAGTAACTTGGAATTTCTCCAGTGAAGTTGTTACTTGAAACATCAAGGTTCTTGAGGCCTCGTAAAGATCCTAATGATGTTGGAAGAGATCCGGAAATGATGTTGTGGCTCACGTTTAGATTCTCAAGGCTACTACAGCTGCCAAGGCCGCTTGGAAGCTCACCTGACAAGCGATTATTTGCCAGGATAATTTCGGTTAAGCTCCGAAGGTTTCCAACATTTGTGGGAATTTGACCTGACAATTGGTTATTACCCAAATTTAGGCTTATGGATAGTGATGTGAGCTGGAATATTTCCCTAGGTATGAATCCGGTAAGCCTATTTCGCTCTAGGTCTAACCTTAACAACCTCTGACAGTTTCCTAAACTGAATGGTATGGCACCAGTTAATTCATTGAAACTTAGGTCGAGATCAATAATCAATGAAAGATTTCCAAATGAAACAGGGATATTTCCAGAGAAAGAATTATTGTTAACATGTAGCTTGCGTAATCTTTCAAGATTACCGATGGTGACAGGAATAGTACCCGTGAGTCGATTAGTAGACACGTCTAGAGAAGTTAGAGCAGAAAGATTACCAACGGATGAAGGAAGACCACCAATAATTGCATTTGATGCAAAGCTTAGAAAATATAGTGAAGTCGACAAATTTCCTATAGATTCAGGCAGGAAACCTCTCAACTGATTGAAACCGAGATCTAACACATCTAACTCTCTGCAAAGCGATAAATCATCTATAAACTCAAGTTCATCATTATCCCCGCTTCCAAAACTATTTCCGCTTAATGACATGATAACAAATTTGCAGGTATTACGAGAATTGATGACTAATTTTCCAGATAAATTGTTTCTAGCTACATCTAGGATTTGAAGTTCTGGAGAACCGAGAATGGACGGTGGAAGGGGCCCTGTTAATTTGTTATCAGACAAAGAAAGTACACCAAGACGCGGCTGTACCGAACTTAGGTTCATGGGTAGTCTACCCACGAGCCGATTTTCATCAAGAAATAGGTGTTCTAATAAGGTAAGATTATAAATAGATGGTGGGATGTTACCAACAAGGTTATTTCCAGGCAGGGCAATTCGAGTCAGCCTATTCAACCGATGGAAGACATCAGGAATGCTTCCCCCGAGTCTACAATTACCAAATGAAAGAATTGTGAGTAATGTAAGATTCCCAATGAACCGTGGAATCCCACCTTCTAAAACGTTTTCATGAACGATGAGTATGTTTAGCATGGACAATGAACCAATCCCATCTGGAATCCTACCAACTAGCTTATTGAAACCCAAGTGAAGGACTTGGAGGTTGGTGCAATTGGTTATTGATTCAGGAATGTTTCCTTCAAAAGAGTTGTTATGAAGACGTAGATCTTGTAATCTAAATAAACGGCCAACTTCAGTAGGAATCTCACCTGAAAACGAATTGTTGTAGAGTAGAATTTCACTAAGAAAGCTTAGATTTCCGATAAATGGAGACAAGGAACCACCCAAGCCTCCAGATGAAATATTTAAGATTGTGACTCTTTGGTTACGTGGGCTGCAAGTAACACCTTGCCACAGGCAAAAGTTCATGCTCGAGTCATTCCATGAGGTCATGCGACCTTGTGGATCATCTTTAATCATGGATTTGATAGCGAGTAATGCCTCACGATCACCAACAGGCGCGGTTGTGGGGTTCTGGGCTGTTGCCTTGTTAGTGACATTACTTAACACTGCTAAAAGTAGAAAAACATATGGTATGGCTTGTTTGTGTAAAAATGGTAAAAACCATTTGGCACTCATTTTAGAAACAAAGGATTAGTCAAGTTGTTTGTATCTAGTTTGGTATGAAATTTCAGTTGCTAATGTGCCAACTATATATAAAGCAAGCTGTCACAAATGACCAAGTCAAAAAAACTACTGTATATCTTAATAATTAATAAATATAAGGGTTGGGGAATGGGAAAGATAATAAAAAGATATATGCAATGACCGATTATATAATAGTGAGTAACAAGTCATTACCTAATAAATTAAAGGGATTGCTTTTCTTTACCTTTACCTTTCCTCACCATTATCTTTCCCTTTTTCCCTTTTTCGAGTTTAAATCAAGCGCACCCTCAATCTAATGACTTCTTAATTAATTACTGTACTTTATTTGTAAATTGTGTACTCCATTGTTAGGCTGGGTACAGTGGTGACCTGGGTCATCCCCTGCCACATCAGCTTTCTCTCTCCGATGATCAGACACGACTAAGTCGCCACAGTCGATGACCAAGTGTTTTTTTTTTTAAAACAAATATTTTAAATGTATATACATGCATGCAAGTATACGTGTAATACATGCAATGCAATCTTGATATGATAAATTATTCAAATTATGTTATATCATTTTCAGACAAGACACTAAAGACTCATGATCAAATACAACACCATGGCAAACTAGAACATATATGCCAGAAACATACATGCCACAGTCAAAAACATTAAACAACAATACAACAACTTCAACTCCACTCAAATACAACACCATGCATGGCAAACCAGAACAAGAACCATGATCATTCTCCTCAAAAGAACAAGAAAAAAGCACCAAGTTGTGCCTTTTTGTTTGTTTGTGTTTTGTGAAAATCGGTCAAAAATTAGACCGATAGTTTTTTTTGGTTGCTCGACCGACATTTGACCAAATCCGACATTGGGGTCGACCGATTTCAATATCGGTCGCCACTTCTTCTTGACCGATTATATCCGTCCCACTGTGCATAGCCTTAGACACGCTAAGGCTACCCACAGTAAGGGGATTCAATCCCCTTACTTTTCCCTGCCACGTCAGCTTTCTCTCTCCAGCGATCTGCAGGCGATTCAGTGCCCCAGTAAGACGACCTACACTACAAAAATAATACCCCACAAAAATACCTCTTTTAATTAATTAATACACACACAAACAAAAAAAAATGGTGCGATCGACGATCGGGCATACGACCCATTTGTGTTTTTGTCCTTGCTCGACTGAAAAGCCACAAAAGCAACGACCGAATGAAATCGATCGCATGACTCGGTCGTGCATGCCTTCTGTGGGCAGCCTAAGGGTTTCTCATTTCTGTACTCAATTCACGGATACTCAGATGACTTTATTGGTTTATAAAATGTTTGGTATTCAAGCCACGCTGAAAGATATATCTTGGATATAACTCAAAATTACAAGCATGCGAATAACTACACATGCACACCTAACTCACGTGCCATTTTATGCACCAACAGCTTTGCTATTTTTAGCAAGGTTTTTAAGATCGGGATCCTACCCAGGATCATTTTTGTCTTTGCAAGATCGTGATCGTAGAATCGGATCGGGATCTTAAATACCAATCTGCAAATTATTATACATTATAAACACAAAATATTATGAATGTTTCATAGAATATTGTCCTAAATTATGATTATGAAATGTTTATAAAGATTAACATCTTGTTTTTTTTTTTAATTCAACACAAAAATAACCCATAAATTTATAGTTTTTTAGTTTGTAATCCGAGAAAAGTAATATCGGATCGGATTAGATCTTAAGATCGTTTGGTCAAGATCGAGATCTTATGAGATCTTAAGCTTGCTTAGATCCTATGTAGGATCTGGATCGTTTTTGCTTTGCAGTATCGTAAAATCGTAAGATCCTAAGATTAGGATCGGGATCCTGACAACTATGATTTTTAGATTTAACGTACTTATCTTTTATATAAGGGGATAGCTTGGCTACAAACCTTCACCAAAATACATAAGAAACTGAATTCGGGACCCATAGAAGAACTCAGAGACCCACAATTTGTAGCAAAATTGTAGGGAATTGACTACAATGCAATTGCAACTAATATATTCCCTTTATATAATATGAGTGTTAGACGATAATTATTGTTTGTTTAGGCCCGTTATGTAGCTAGCCCATATTGTATCTTATATAATGTAAACATTGAGGCAATGAATGAGATATACGATTCTATTTACTTACATGGTATCAGTTACCATCTACAATCCTAAACCTTAATTATCCACCTTCCGCACATATAAATCCAAAAAAAAAAAACAAAAAACCTAAACACCCGGTTGTGTTTCACCCCTACAAGAGAAAGTATATCATTGTTTTGTCGTTTTTTGCATGGTGTACTCGATTATATCAAGTCATTATTGATTCAACGTAGGTCTGCTATTCTAAATTGTTATTTTATACGATTAATATTATAGTTGTTCCATTCCTACATATATTTGCATGCTGCTGCTATATTATGGGTTAGTGAGTTTGGATAAATTTAATGCTTTTAAAGTTATTGTTTGAAGTTTCAAAGTTATTTGCATGCTGTTCGTTTGAAGTTTGCTGTTTCAAAGTTATTGTTTCCAGTTTTCGTTTAATAGTTTCTCGACCAAGTGTGTTGTCGAGGTGTGTTTAAATTGTTTGTCGACCAAGGTGCGTTGTCGACTTTTGTTTCTGTTCGCTTCTGTCGACTTGTGTTTCTGTCGACCAATGTGAGTTTTTGTTCGATTACCCTTTATAAACCCTAACCATCCCATTCGATCTTCACCTTGACTACAGATACAACACCTCCTCCACCGGTTCTCACTTTGTCGGATAAACTAATGGCTATGAATAACTTAACAACTTTTGTTCCCATCAAACTGGATGTTGATGAGATGAATTACTCCTCATGGGTGTATTATTTTTCTCACCTTTGTCATGGTTATGGCATCTTGGACCATCTTGTTGATCCACCCGAGTCCTCCTCTACTACACCTTCTTCACCACCAACTAGGGATCCGGAATGGCTAAAGGTTGATTTCATTATTCGGTCTTGGAACTTTTCCACACTTGCATCAACTCTTCAAAAGCGGCTGGTTGTTCTTAATCCCCAAACTGCCAAAGAGGCATGGGTGTACCTTCAAACGATTTTTCAAGATAATAAACGCCTAAGAACTATGGCTTTGAAGGCGGAGCTACGGAATTTGAAGCTTGGGGACTTAAAAATTGATGCATACTTTCAGAAAATTGAGTCAATTGCTTCAGTGTTAAATGGTCTTGGTTCTCCTCTTAGCAATGACAATATTGTTACGTTTGCACCTGAAGGCTTGCCAAAAACGTATGATGTGATTTCTACAGTTATTGCTAGTAGGGAACCTTTTCCCGATCTCAAGACGGTTCGTTCTTTATTGACCATGCAAGAGATGCGTATGATATCTAAGGTTCAAGACCCACTTATGGATGCTACATCCGCTTCTCCTATGGTCCTATTGGCAAATAATAATGCTCAGCATTCATCTAATCCTTTGGAAAAAGTGAACAAACTTTGTTTTCTTTTTGCTAAAGGTCATTTTTGTTTTGGTGAGGCGTGTCGGTATCTTCACAATGGTGTTCATGGTAAGTCTACTTTACTCTCTCGTACTTCCGGTTCATCATCTCCTATGTCGGATATGGATACCTTGCGACAATTGTTGGCTAAGTTAGGGTTTACCTCTACGTCTAGTCAAACTACTCATCCTGTTGCTTATACTACCAATACCCCTCCTGTTGCTTATACTATGAATAACCATCCTTATGGACTGGCTCGACTACAATACCAATCCCAGCCTCTCTATTCGGCTCAAGTGTTTCCACAGGGGGTTCAAGGTTTACCACAGGGGCAGGTCATAATGTTGCTCAAGGGCTTCACGGTCTACCACAGGGGTTCAGTTTGGGGTGACATGTTTGTTTCCACAGGGGGTTCACGTTGCGCAGGGGGTTCCATTTGCTGCAGGTTCTCAGCAGTCACAGGGGTTTCAAGGTCTACCACAGGGGGTTCAGTTTGCAGGTTCACAACCTGGGGTTCAGTTCAGTCCAGGTATGGTTCAGAAAGGACCATCACCAGCTGCTTTTCACCTGGGTCAACTACTAGCATCAGGTTCATAGGGTTCGGGTCAAGAGACTTTTTTTACCAAATGCCTTTAATACCACCACTCTTCAGGAACCGGTTGCCGGCAACTAGAATATGGATACAGGTGTGAGCTCTCACCTTAATGATTCTGTACATAGTCTTAGTTATATTCTTAATGAGTGCATTTACCCGTCTGTTACGGTTGGTGATGGGCGTTTCATTCCCGTCACTAACTCTGGTCATAGTATTTTGTCTACCCCTTTTCGTCCTCTTCGTTTAAATAATGTTTTAATCACTTCTCACATTGTCAAAAATCTAATTTATGTGCGTCAATTTGTTCATGATAATTATTGCACTGTTGAATTTGATCATTTTGGTTTTTCTGTGAAGGACTTCCTAACTCGACGGGTACTCCTCCGTTGTGATAGCACGGGTGATCTCTATCTTGTTACGAAGCCTTCTCCCATTCCTCAAGCATATCTTACCAGTCGGTATACGTGGCATCAACGACTTGGACATCCAGGGAGTGAATTGTTGCGGCGTCTTGTGTCTAGCGATTCTATTTCTTGTAATAAAGAGAAGCTTCCCTTTCTTTGCCATGCTTGTTAGCTTAGTAAACATGTGAAGCTTCCGTTTGTTAGTTCATCTAGTTCTGTTACTTCTTATTTTGACATTGTTCACTCAGATTTGTGGACATCCCAAGTTCCGAGTCTTTCTGGTTTCAAGTATTATGTTTTGTTTCTAGATCATTACTCTCAGTATGTTTGGGTTTATCCGTTATTGAATAAATCTGATGTTTTGTCTAAATTTTAGTTGTTTCGTAGTTATGTTTGTACATAGTTTAAGTGTGAAATTAAATGGTTTCAGTGTGATCATGGTGGTGAGTTTGATAATATTGCCTTTCATAAATTATTTTCCACCCATGGCATCCAATTTAGATTTTCTTACCCTCACACATCTCAACAAAATGGAAAATCTGAACGCATGATTCGTACCATAAATAATCTTATTTGTACTTTATTGTTTCAAGCGCACCTACCACTAAACTATTGGACTGAGGCTATTAATATGGTTGTTTATTTATTTAATATATTACCTTCTCGTGCCATTAATAATGAGATCCCCTTTACTCGACTTTTTGGTGCTACACCTGATTATAGTGTTCTTCGTGTTTTTTGATGCCTTTGTTACCCATATATCGATACCAATCATAAATTATGACCCCGTGCCACACCTGCAATCTTTCTGGGACAAGCAGCCAATCATTTTGGCTATCGTTGTCTTGATCTTAACACCAACAAAATTATCACCTCTCGCCATGTTACCTTTGATGAAACGGTTTTTCCGTTTCAATCTCATCTGTACAAACCCACCCCTTCATATGATTTTTTGGAAGATTCTTCCAATCTCATTTCCACCATTATCCGCACCACCCTACTTGCTCTTGAACCAACACCAATTGCTCATGAACCAACACCAACCGATATCCTTGCACCACCTACACCTCCACCTAATGATCCTGTTCCTGCACCAACACCTCCTTTACCGCCTTCACCTTCACCTATTGTATCTACTCATCCCATGGTCATACATTCTCGTGCAAGGATTACTCGTCCCAATCCTAAGTATGCTGGTCATATGTCTACTATTTCTCCTTTGCCTTGGTCATATAAAGGTGCTTTTAATGATCCTAGTTGGCGAAATGATATGTATGATGAGTATAATGCACTTCTTAAGAATAAAACTTGGACTCGTGTACCTAGACCTGAGGGTGGGTGGCAATTATGTTAGTTGTATGTGGTTATTTCGTCATAAATATTTAGCTGATGGCACTCTTAGTCAGTATATGGCACGTCTTGTTGCCAATGGTAGCACATAGATTGAGGGGGTTGATGTTGATGAGACCTTTTGTTCGGTTGTTAAGCCGGGCACCATTCGGACCGTTCTTAGCCTTGCTATTTCTCGACATTGGCCTGTTCATCAGCTTGATATCAAGAATGCTTTTTTACATGGTGATTTAGCTGAAACTATTTATATGCATCAACCTCCCAGTGTTCGAGATCTAGAGAATCCGGATTATGTTTGTTTATTATAGAGGTCTCTTTATGGTCTTAAGCAGGCACCTCGGGCATGGTTTCAGTGGTTTGCTGCTTACATTACTACTGTTGGGTTTACTCCAATTCGTTGTGACTCTTCTTTGTTTATTTACAGACAGGGTGATGATACTACTTGTTGGGTTTTGAGATGTTGCTACCAAGGATGACATAAGTATTCTAAGTGTTGAAGATCCTACTACTGGTCATCCTACTGCAAAAAGATACTGCTAGGAATACTATTGCTGGACTACAAAATTACTATACTGCTGATAGTTGTATTCTACTGCTTATGTGATAAGAATGTATACGCGTTTAGATAATTATAGAATAGATATTGTGTATATCCTATATGAATAAAAGATAGTTATCTTGTACAAGACTCCTTAGACTATAAAGAAGGTCCTAGGGTTAGAATTATGTACGTATCATTGTTAAGTCGATTCACTTCAAGGTTGTAAACCCTAGCATTGTTGAGTGCTCGTATATTAATAATATATTGAAGTGTTGATAGTTTACATTATTCTTCTTAAGTTAAACTTTAATATTCCACGTTATTGTTTAAGTTACAATCTAAGTCAACTTCTATCAATATCGTTTACTCAACTGGGATCAACAAGTGGTATCAGAGCTTGTGATCTAGAATTTGTAATCAAGAAGAATTTGTTACTTACAAAGATCTGTTCCTAATCAACTACTGAAGTTATGGGTGACGAAACACACATGGTGACTGCCTCAAAAGTGCCCATGCTCAAGCAGGGTGAGTATGAGCTATGGAAGATGCGGATTCGACAGTACATAAGGATGCTCGACTATAACATGTGGAATAGTCTTGAATGGTGATCAGCTTCCAAAGATTGTTGAGGGGAAGGAAGTGCCCATCAAATCTGAAGAAGAGAAGGCTTTAAGGAAGTTGGAAATCAAAACTCATAGTATTCTTCTGATGGGAATACCTAATGAATTCCAACTGGACTTTGAAAGCTGTGAGACTGCTAAAGACCTAATGGATGCTGTTGAAACTAGGTTTGGAGGTAATGATGCCACAAAGAAGTCCAGGAAGAATTTATTGAAGCATCAATTTGAGAACTTCACTGCTTTGAGTGGAGAAAACCTGGATGGAACATACAATAGGCTTCATAAACTTGTAAGCCATCTGAAGCTTGTGGGTTATGTTGTTCCTCAAGAAGATATCAATTTCAAGTTTATTAGAAGCTTAGCACTTGAATGGAGCATGCATAAAGTTGTTTGGAGAAACAAACCTGATTTTGAAACTATGAAGTTAGAAAATCTCTACAACAACTTGAAGGTCTATGAATCAGAGATGAGTGCAACAACTACTTCATCTTCTGCTACTCAAAACCTAGCATTTGTGTCCTCGAAGAGCAAAGGATCTCAATAATCAAATCCTACTGCTTATGGAGTGTCTGCTGCTAGCACTGGTGGTTCTACTGATGGTTTTACTGACAACACCACCATAAGTGATGCTGCTATATGTGCATTCTTGGCTGATCTTACAACAGACACTCAGGTTCTTAATCAAGATATGGATCATATTGACCCTGATGATCTAGAAGAAATTGATTTGAAGTGGCAGATGGCAATGTTAACCTTGAGAGCCAGAAGATTTTTGAAGAGGACCGGAAGAGAGGTCAAATACAAGGCTAAGGAGAATATGGGTTTTGATAAATCAAAGATGGAATGCTTCAATTGCAATAGGAAAGGCCACTTTGCTAGGGAATGCAGGGCTCCAAAGAAGAATGTTGAGAATCCAAAGAAAGCTGCTGAATAGCCAAAGACCACTGCTGCTTTGGTATCTTGTGATGGTTTGGGTGATTATGACTGGAGTGATATAGCTGAGGAAGAACCCAACTATGCTCTTGTGGCTGAAGTAAAGCCCAAAGTGCACAACTTTGCACTTAAGGCTTATGCTTCATCATCTTCCGGATCTGACTCTGAGGTATCTAATGATTCTGATATGTCTGTTTGTTCTTTTAAATCATGTGCTGACACTGTTGAAGAGCTTAAATCTAGAAATGAAAGTCTTAGACAAGAAGTAGAAAACCTAAAACTTGATAACTTAGGTTATAAAGTAGGAATTCAAAATGTTGAAAGAAGACTTGAATATCTTAAACAGTGTGAGTTAGAGTATGTGGATAAGATTAACAAACAGGATGTTGAACTTTTTGTTAAGAATAATGAAATTGAAGTGCTTAAGAAAAAGGAAGCAGAACAAGCAAGAGATATAGCTCTTACTGAAAAAGAAAAACACATAGTAAGAGTTGAAAAACAACAATTTGCTTCTGACTTAGTGAATAAATCTATTGAAAGTCTTTTGATGAGAAAATTTAGTGGAATAGGCTATAATGAAGTTGCTTCCCCAGTTAAGAGTACCTATGCTCCACTAGGAAAAGAGTTGTCCTTTATAAGTGAGTTAGACATAGATAAACCTGTAGGTGAGACTAGTAACAATGTTAATGAAGCACCTAAGGTTAATGATAGGAAGTTTTCTGATGCTCCTATTATTGAAGATTGGGAGTCAGATAGTGATGAGGAACAGGTTGAGACAACACAAATTGCTAAAAAGGAAGAAATTCCTAAAATTTTTGAACCTAAGATTGATCAGGTTAAGATTGTGAGACCTGAGTTGGGAAAGAATATCTCTAGGAGAATGGTGGATTATAATGAGATACCTAGAGAACAAATGAGAAAGTTTTACAATAAGCCTAGGGGAAATCAGAGAAACTTTAATAACCTAGTTTCAAACAAATTAGGTAATGAGTTTCAATTAAGAAAGAAGGCTTCTTATAAGTGTGGTAGTTTTGAGCATTTAATAAACAATCGTGGCAACCACCAAAAACCTGTATGGAACCAATATTCAAGGGTGAACCATAAATATTTTTCAAAAAATTCCCACCCCCATCCTAAAAGAAACATGGTTCCAAGGGCAGTGTTAATGAGATCTGGTGCAACCAGATCAATCTTTGCTGCTAAAACAAAAGAGGCTTTTCAAAGTACAACAACTGGTTCTACTGCTAGTTATAAAATCCATTCTACTGCTAGCACAAATGTTTCTACTTCTGGACCAAAAGTCATAACAGATATAGTTGCTGGAAATCATTTTTATGATGTTAAGGCCTCAGCTTGCTGGAGTTGGAAACCTAAATCAAATGTTTCAAATCATGTTTCCAAAAATAGCAGTGCATCAATAGATTTAATGAAATTTGACTATGTTGATGCACAAGGAAGATTCAAGTCAGTAATGGCTTGTGTCCCCATGAGAAACTAATTCTCTATTTTCATGTGCAGAGTAATCAACAAGAAGAACTAAAAGATAGGGTTATTGTTGATAGTGGATGCTCTAGACATATGACAGGTGACATGTCCCAACTTGAAGATTTTGAAGCTTTTGAAGGAGGATATGTTGCTTTTGGGAATAATCCTAAAGGATTATTGGAAGAGGTACATGATGCGTAGGGATTTGCACCAGGCTTTACCTCTCAAGGGATCTTGAGAAGCTTACAACCCCCACCAGGCAGTGTACCTGATCGATGTAGTATAGTATAATGACAAGTACCGGGGGATTGATCGTTCAGCTAGGAATAGTGTCGCTAGGATTAGAAAACCTAAATACTAGATCTAGAGATGAGGGATGATTCTTTTTGTATTTTTATATTTTTTAGAAAGCAAGTTAAAATCTCAGGTTTGAAGGATTTGGGGCGGAATTAGTTGCTAGTCAACTAACCCAATACTAAAGATGCAATCAAAATAAAATACTACAATGAAAATAAAACTATTTTAAACTAAGGTTGTGAGCAATATGTGGGAGAAATGTGTTTACCTAGATTTCACTACTCCCTAGATATCTTTTACACGTTAATTACTTGTTATAGTTGCGTGGATGACGGATTGTATTCCTTAATACCATTCATGGGGTGGCGTACTTACTTCCCCAATCCTATGAGTGCCTACTTCACTCCTATGTCGAGCCTGCTAGAAGCTCCTAACATGGGATCATTAGAATTTACTCATGCATTAAATACAACCAATAAAACCTAGTACACATCGGTTCATGTTTCCTAAGACGTTCAAGCATGTTACCAAATGGAGATCTGCCAGTTTTCTTAAGTCTAACATTGAAATCATTCATACAATACAACCATAAACAAGTAATCAACACATAATTAACATCTAGTTTTCATTAGATCCAAGCAAACACAAGATAAATCTAGCCTAGCATGTTGAAATCAAGACAAGCACAAGATATAGACAACCAACACATAGACATATTGATTGAATTAAGAGAAGACTTATCTCAGTAGCACATGTAAGGATTCAAGGGTTGAAAACCCTTGAAAAGCTGTAAAATTCGTACAAGGTTCGGCCCTAGGGTTTCTCCACACAAGTTCCTTCTAATGAATGAAAATTAGAAAACTATATATAGATTTTAGGAGGTGACGGCGTCAAGAACAAATGTCTGACGCCGTCATCTCGCCGCCCAATAATTCCTCGGATTGCCTAGATCTACATCTGACGCCGTCATGTAGTCCCCTTTTGCAGGCTGTCACACAATTTACTCTTGACGCTCTTCTTGTGATGCCTTCAGGTTTCTTCTGTGTCGTCATGGTTTTTACTCTTGACGCCGTCAGGAATGCCTTCTTGAAGCCGTCATACACTGTTCCCAGCATGAAAAATTAAGTCTTTGGTGTTTTCTTCACTTTTATGCTTCAAAAACGTCCGAATTGCTTCCTTTTCCAGATTTCACTCCCAAAGTACCTAAAATCACAAAAGGAACGATTTAGGGCAATATTTAATCAAATAAATTCAATTCCGGGCTTAAATGACCCCCTAAAAGTGGTTCATTTTTCGCCTCATCATATACCCTTACACTTGAGATTTGCTTGTCCTCAAGCGAATGCGCTTTTATTCTAATCAAAATACAAGTTAGGGGTCATTTAACACTAATATAAAAGTAATTACAACAAATAATCGTTCCACTAAAGACCAAAGACAAGCACGGAGGTCATACACTAGCACCTCACAAATAGTGTTTAGATACATCTCTCGGGTGTAATAAAGTAATATCACAATATGGAAATGGAAAACATCTCTCACTACCTGTCATAACAAAATAGATTACCATAGGCTTGGGAAAGGATCAAACCTCCACCACATGGCGTAAGCACCTAGGATAAACTATCAAAGAGGTCTTTTCAAAGGGTTGTAACGTTAGGTGTAGGGATATGGAATACACGGTTTAGTTGGATATAGGCAGTTTTTACTGGTGGCGAGTTAACAATCTTGGTTAATTACATGTACAATATGGCGTTGCTAAGCCAAGACTAGACTCGACTTAAGCTAATAAATAAAAAATAACAAAAACATAAAATGAACATAGAATGAAACGGGATGGTAGTCCGTATGTTTTTTCTCTTTTCTTTTTTTTTTCTATTTTTTTTTATTTTTCTTGAATTTTTCGATTTTTTATTTTATTTTTTATTATTATTATTTTTGTGTGCATACACTCTTACCCTACCATCCAAAATAATACATCATAGGGAATGAACATTCCCCTTACACTTGAATCTTTACATACTTTGTAATAAACTAATCTAATGACTCGAATTAAGATAATCGAAACACTTGGAGTACTTTTAAGATTAACGCACATACGGGGGTAATATATGATGTTCTTCCCCATTACTCTATAAAATAAGTACTTTACCCATGAGTCCCAATCGTCCCAAAACAATATGTACAAGGATATGACTCGACTTAGCAACCATGTAATCAATTAGATAGTTAACTTAGGGTTTAAAAAATAACAATGATGCACTAAAGATGAGTGCATACACGGAAGGCTAAGGCGATTTGGGTGTACATTTTAGTGGGGTGTAACAAATTCTTCCTTTAAGTAAAATGCTTAAAGTTAGAAACGAAAAGATAGGCTCGGAGGGGTGTACTAGGGGTTTCGTGTACTAAAAATAAGTACAACGCTAAGGGTGTGGGAAAAATTAGTTGACTTAACTAGCCAAGTAATATGACTTAAATGGTCAAGTAATTATGATACAGGTTTAACACAAGGGTGATCCTAATGCCTCTTATCATGTAGTAAATCCTACTACACGAATGTAGTCTCACTAGCGGTCTCGGGATGCATCACAAACGCAAGTTCTAGAATTTAAATGCTACCGGTACACTCATAAGCACTAATAGTAAATGCTTTTCCTATCAAATCTAAAGGCGAACCTCACATATTTGGGTGGAAAATTTTTCTGAATGGTACGGTTTTGTGCTAGTCATACAATCTCCTATCCATGAGACGCTTGCTATGGCTAAAGTTTCACTCCTAAATGTTGTAAAAAAAATTAAATTTGGCGCTAAAATTACACTAACAAGTATTTTTCATAGTTTTATTACACATCTACTATTAAACAAACAAACTCAAGCGAAAGTGTATTTGTAAGGTATCATCATTTTACCCTCCCCTTACACTTAGGATGAACATTGTCCCCAATGTTCAAGTAAGGAATGTAAAAGTGAAATAAGTAAAACAAATGAAATCAAATACTCCCCTGATTCGCTCGGTATGGATAATAAGGTGGTCAGGTTAGATCTTCCTTCAAGAAAATGAACAATCAAGGCTTCCCTTCCAGAAAAATAAATCATCTTCTTGTCATACATAACCTGTAAATCCTGAGAAAACAGACAAGGCAACCTCGCATAAAATCGGCAGCAATCTACATATGTTACTAAATCCTAGAAAACAAAATAAGATATAATGCTTGTGGAATGATGTTTGCAGATTTCCTGGAGATTATAAAACTAATAATTCAACAAAAACTTTAAGACTCCGTTAGAAAAACAAAACTGGTAAAATTTTCAGATTTTTACACGTGACGCCGTCAAGAGTAAACTCATGACGCCGTCAGAAGTGACCTGCAGAAATTCTTAAGTTAAGTTTCCGGAAAATTTCTGGAAAAACTTGGTCCTACTTCCTGGAAAATCCTGCAAAACTTTATTATGACTCGATACAAGCATTTGACTCTAACAAATACGAATATACATGTTCATTTAATATTGTGGAGAATCATGATCGGTTTGTTTCATAAAAACATATTTGGGGTTTCCCTTACACTTATCTTTTGCAAAAATACTTTTGGGTGAAGTTAAGACTAGGCCAAAACAACAAAGTAAAGTATTTCCACTTTTTAGTTTAGAAACATGATCTACCAACAATAAAAATAAAGCATGCATACGGAAGCAAGTAACAAGCAAACAAAATAAAATCACACAAAGCATGGGTTGCCTCCCAAGAAGCGCTTGTTTTTGTTCGAGTCACGAGCCTGACTCTACCCTTATTTAATGGAAATATAGGAGGTTTTCCCTACACTTAGGATTAAGTGCGGGTGGAAGTAGCGATACACACCCTTAGGGTGGAAATATGCCTCGTGAGGAAAGAGTGGTGGATGAATTATATGATCAAAGGGCTGTGCTCCTATCATTATAACCTTACCTAATTTAATCGGGTTAATGGGTGGATTAAGATTTTCTCCTAGAAAGGGATCATTTTCTATCAACTTCAAGAGACTACTAGTTGGGGATCCATCTTGACCTAATAAACCCGGTTTAAACCCATAATGTTTCTTGTGATCAATCACAAATGGGTGATGTAGGTATGTAAGGTCATTTTCCACTCCTATATTGGCTTCCTCTCTACAAGGCTTAGAGTCCACTACCTTGTTCCTAAGACTACCCGGACTATATGGTTTGATGGGTGGATCGGAACCTATCTCAATTCCTAAATTCACATCCAAGGATGGAAGATTAGGTAACGGCTTTGGTTGAGGCTCCGGTTCATCAAAACTAGGAACTTCCTTACAACTAAAAGAAAGGTCATCAGTACAAGTGTTAAAACCTATATTCTCTAGTTGTGCTTGATCCAAGGGTTCTACCTCTATTGGGGTTCCTATAGTCTCTTCTACTTCTTCCGGGTAAGTCACGGGTGGTATGTGTGCCTCAAATGATGGTAGGACTTGTGGGGTACTTGGTGGGTTTAAATTTTCAACTCTATCCTCCATCTTATCAGGATTACCAATGTGCTCAGCTTGTATTGTGGTGAAATCAAACCACCCCGTGTGCCCAATTATCTCATCTATAGGTTTATCCCCAAACAATCTTCTTGCTTGTTCCCTTAAACTTGATATTAATTGATCCGTAACAACGTTTGTTGGGTTTTCCATTTTTTTGGAAAGTATGGCACAATTCTATATGGTTTCCAATGCTTCATCAACACTTAATCCCCAAAGGTCCCCATCTGCAGCATGGTCAATGTCCATTTTGGTATAGTGGTCGACACGATGGTAAAATATTTCAATTTGGGACCACAGATCGAAATTATGATGAGGGACTTTTCGGAGTAAATATTTAAAACGAGCCCATGCATCATAGATAAGTTCATCCTCATGTTGTTTAAACATCAAGATGTCATTTGGAGTGGGTGAATTTTGTGGTTGGTAGTATGGTGGATTCGCGTTCTCTATAATGGCTAACGGAATCGTCAATGAATTTAATTTACTAACAAAGGCACGAAGAAAAAGATAGGCTAAAGAGAACCTAAAAATAAAAATAAAATCTTACTCGAAAGGAATCTAGCAAGTAGACCTAATAAAAGAGATTCTAACCTAGACAATAACTATTCCCCGGGCTGCGGCGCCAAAAACTTAATGCGTAGGGATTTGCACCAGGCTTTACCTCTCAAGAGATCTTGAGAAGCTTACAACCCCCACCAGGCAGTGTACCTGATCGATGTAGTATAGTATAATGACAAGTACTGGGGGATTGATCGTTCAACTAGGAATAGTGTCGCTAGGATTAGAAAACCTAAATACTAGATCTAGAGATGAGGGATGATTCTTTTTGTATTTTTATATTTTTTAGAAAGCAAGTTAAAATCTCGGGTTTGAAGGATTTGGGGCGGAATTAGTTGCTAGTCAACTAACCCAATACTAAAGATGCAATCAAAATAAAATACTAAAATGAAAATAAAACTATTTTAAACTAAGGTTGTGAGCAATATGTGGGAGAAATGTGTTTACTTAGATTTCACTACTCCCTAGATATCTTTTACACGTTAATTACTTGTTATAGTTGCGTCGATGACGGATTGTATTCCTTAATACCATTCATGGGGTGGCGTACTTACTTCCCCAATCCTATGAGTGCCTACTTCACTCCTATGTCGAGCCTGCTAGAAGCTCCTAACATGGGATCATTAGAATTTACTCATGCATTAAATACAACCAATAAAACCTAGTACACATCGGTTCAAGTTTCCTAAGACGTTCAAGCATGTTACCAAATGGAGATCTGCCAGTTTTCTTAAGCCTAACATTGAAACCATTCATCCAATACAACCATAAACAAGTAATCAACACAATTAACATCTAGGTTTCATTAGATCCAAGCAAATACAAGATAAATCTAGCCTAGCATGTTGAAATCAAGACAAGCACAAGATATAGACAACCAACACATAGACATATTGATTGAATTAAGAGAAGACTTATCTCAATAGCACATGTAAGGATTCATGGGTTGAAAACCCTTGAAAAGCTGTAAAATTCGTACAAGGTTCGGCCCTAGGGTTTCTCCACACAAGTTCCTTCTAATGAATGAAAATTAGAAAACTATATATAGATTTTAGGAGGTGACGGCGTCAAGAACAAATGTCTGACGCCGTCATCTCGCCGCCCAATAATTCCTCGGACTGCCTAGATCTACATCTGACGCCGTCATGTAGTCCCCTTTTGCAGGCCGTCACACAATTTACTCTTGACGCTCTTCTTGTGACGCCTTCAGGTTTCTTCTGGGTCGTCATGGTTTTTACTCTTGATGTCGTCAGGAATGCCTTCTTGATGCCGTCATACACTGTTCCCAGCATGGAAAATTAAGTCTTTGGCGTTTTCTTCACTTTTATGCTCCAAAAACGTCCGAATTGCTTCCTTTTCCAGATTTCACTCCCAAAGTTCCTTAAATCACAAAAGGAATGATTTACGGCAATATTTAATCAAATAAATTCAATTCCGGGCTTAAATGACCCCCTAAAAGTGGTTCATTTTTCGCCTCATGTTGTGGATTTCCTATCCAAGCCCGGAATTTTTCTTGGAAGCATATTCAGCAGTAGGGGGTCATTCAATTCCGGGTCATTTTAGGGGGTCATTTAATCAAATAAAGATTTTCAAATGTTGTTTCTATTGCTGGTTATGTAAGATATTGTTAGTTATACTTCACTCTGCTGTTGAATGTTATCCTACTGCTGAGTATAACTAGTAATTGTGCATATTGTGGATATGTGTGCTTTGTGTTGTTGGACTAAGCTTTTGCAGGATAAGTTAATGCTTATGAAGGTCTTGCTGTTTGCACAAGTTATTTTTAAACAAAGACCAAGGAGCAGGCATTTTATTCATAAAACAGAGCTTTCATTCATGGATGAAAATTACAAGACAAGTTCTGAACATTACAAAAGCCTTATTACTTCAACATAGTCCTACACTACTACTCCATGCTCCTCTTTCCTTTCCCTTTGAAGTCAGGCATAACCTTGTGGATTTCCCTCTCATTGATTGAGTTCCACACATGCTGATTGGGAAGTCCTAGTATTTGTTTGGGTGGTCTTGCAGATGGCTGAGTTTGCACTGGGGCAGAGCTTGTTTCCTTGGAGGTCATCACACATTTACCTCTTGAAGGTCCTTGAATCTCTGGTTGATCCTCATCAGAATGGTAACTTGATACAAAGCTTGGGTTTGACTTTAACTCAAAGGATAATGAATCAGAGACATGTGGTAGGGGAGTTGGAAGCTTGTTAGAAGCATCTACATCATGCTTCTTCTTAGCTTGTTCTTTTGTTCTATACCCTGGTATTGGTTTGAAAGTTCGTGGTGGTGGAATATTATTCAATCCAATGGATTCAGAGGAAGAATCGGATGAAACTTCAATAATTTCTTGTTTGGAGTTCATGGTGGGCTTGGATGATCGCTTAGGGTTTTGGGATTATTTGTGACATGTGATTTGATTAGATCTCCTTTTATGGATACTTTTAACTCTAAGGAGAGTTAATTTTGGTTGGCGACTTGGAGTTAATGACTGAGATCTTTGACTTCTGACTTTTTGACTAAGAATTAATTGTGGTCAACATATCTTATCCTACTGCTAGTCAAAAGTTCCTACTGCTGGGTTTTACTGCTAGTTTCCTAAGTACAGGGACTGATTTGGAACTTATTCACCAACAAGTTTAAAACTTGAATTGGATCTCAAATTTAGTTTCACGCTCCCACAAATCACTCTTTAATGAACCCTAATTGCATTATTCTCCTCAAAATTCAAAATCCCCAATTTCACAAACCCTAATTAACAATGGCGGGTCGCACATTCTCTACAAGTCACAATATGGTTGCATATTTGGAACAACAAAGGAGGCTATGGGATTCACAGAAATCATTGATTTTCTTAATGCTACTTCATTAAGGTAAGCGTTAACTGTGAAGCCTATTATATTTCTTTTGGTCATTAAGCAGTTTTGGCTTACTGCTAAAGTTGAAATAGTTAATGGTGAAAAACAGATTACGGCCAAGGTAGATGGTCAAAATGTTCTCATTACCGAGTCATTTATTAGAGACACTCTTCTCTTAAATGATGATGGAGGTGTTGAGACTCTACCAAATGACAAACTTTTTAAGCAGCTTAACTGGTTGGGTTATGAAGGGAGGCACACAAATTTAAAATTTCAAACGGCACTCCTTTCACCCCAATGGAAGTTTTTGATACATATTTTAAACCATTGTTTAAGCCCAAAAACCACAGGATGGCATGAGTTTAGTTCTAATACTGCAATTGCTATGACTTGCCTTGCAAGAGGGAAGTCATTCAATTTTTCTAAAATGCTTCTAAATGGTTTGGTTTCTGGTGTGGAGTCTGAGCACTATCTTTACCCAAGATTTGTGCAACGTTTTGTGGAAAAATAGATTTCAAATGACAGTCATCATAGAGGAATCTATAAAGCACCAGAGTTAAAAGCAAAAATGTTTGTTTACTTGAAAAAGGATGGAATAAACTTTTCTGGCACAGTAACACCTCTTTCCAAATTTATGCTAGAAGTTGTTCAAAACATGGGTGAAGAATCAGGCACTCAAACTGATTCCCATCACACACCCAATTTTCAGGCTACATCATCTCACCTCACTCATACCTATACCCGTAGGACTAACAAAAGGGGTACTCAGCTTCCCCAGGATAGTACTAGTATAGGACTTGCAGATGGGGGTGCCACAGGTGCTGTAGGTGGTAATTTGGAAGGGGCTGCCACTACTGCTACGTACTAGCTTAGAAGCAGAGCAAGGCAATGGTAACATAACTAAGACCCCAACCAAGGCAACTTCTAATGTTGGAGGTTCAAATGAACCTGAGACAGGTGAAGGTAACCCTAGCCACATGGAAAATATAGGGGGCTCAAGTGATCCAACTAGGTTTGATACTGAGTTTATGTCCCAAGATTCACCTCTCGGACTAGGTTACACAGGTCGAAGTGATGGGGATAGTGAAGGGACCAATGAATTGATGGATAATCTTAATGTACACAATAACAATGCCAGTGATTCACCTCTCAAGGAAGGTTACACATCCCGAAGTAACGAGGTTAGTATGAAACTTTTAAAGCAATTGATGGCTAAATGTACCACTTTGGAAACCCAATGTCAAACTTTGGAGGGTAAAGTTCTTGATCTCCAAACTCTATCAGCTGCACAAGCAAAGGAGATTACAAAGTTGCAGAAGCAGGTGAAAGCTTTGACAGATAAAAAGAAATCAAGATCTTCAACCTTCAAAAGATTAAAGAAAGTGGGAACATCTCAGGTGGTTAGTTCTTCCGAACATTCTATTCATTTGAAAGAGGATGCTTCCAAACAGGGGAGGAATGAAACAGTGGGCTTAGGGGAGGCTAATTAATTGGATGATAATGATGCTTCTGGGTTGGATGGTATTGGGTTAGACACAGGCGTGGCTTCAGGGGAGGCAATGGGAAATAATATGGAGGTTGATAGTGGGGATAATGCTCAAGGGTTTGTGGTTGCTGATAGAGCTGGGCATGAAATAATTTTGGAAGAATTGGCAAAGACTCAAGAGAAAGTGGCAGAACAACTCAAAACCTTGGAGCCTGAACAACTAGTAAAGGCAACAAGAGAAATGGGTAGTGCTCATAGAATTCTGAGTGAAGTGGTGAAGGATTCTACTGCTAAAGTGGATGCTGCTGCTAGTAGAAAGAGTGATGCTGCTGCACCAAGTTCTGCTGCTATTACTAAAGTGGACTCTGCTGCTGGCACAAATATTGATTCTGCTACTGAAGCTATGATACTACTGAGCCACAAGATACCTACATCATCAAAACCATCACAACCAACTCAACCACAACCACAACAATCACAATCAATCAAACCACCTTAAATACCAAAACCACCTGTGAAGGGAGTAGTGATAAGAGAACCTACTACTCCAAAGAGAAAGACAATCACATCTTGTTCAGATGCTGACAAGGGAAAAGGCAAGGTTGTTGAAGAACCTGAGCTTGAATCAGATGATGAAGAAGTGGATCTTACATAGATTCCTTTTGAACATTGGCCTAAAGAGAAGCAGATAGAACATATACTGCTATTGCAAGGAAGGCTCAAGAAGATGAATACTTGATTGAGCAAAAACTACTTGAGCAAGAAAGACAAAGGGTTGAAAAGGAAGCTGATGATAAGAAAAAGTATGAAGAATGGGAAGTTGAAAGAATAAGAATGAGTGCAGAAGTTGAACTCTCAAAGCTAGTCAAAATTAAAGAACAGGAAATGCCTGAGTTTGATGTAGGTATTTGGCTGAGAGAGTTTACAGAAAAGAAGAAGAAAGAAGTTGCTACTGCTAGAAAGAAAAGGAAAATTCTTAGAGGTCCAACTCTACTACAATAGAGAAAAGAATATGAACAATATTTTAAAAATAT
This sequence comes from Artemisia argyi, assembly GCA_030686995.1. Classification (NCBI taxonomy): domain Eukaryota; kingdom Viridiplantae; phylum Streptophyta; class Magnoliopsida; order Asterales; family Asteraceae; genus Artemisia; species Artemisia argyi. The sequence continues at coordinate 11,720,743 of CM060685.1, forward strand.
GAAGGATTGGAAGCTGGTGCAATTGAAGAACAAGATAGATGTAGAAGTCTTCAAATTGTATCTACAAGCTAAGAGAGAGATGAATACCTTCATAGCTATTGGATCAAAAGAAGATGAAGAACAGATTGCTGATATGAATAAAAGATGGAACCTGAGAAAGTAATTGAAGCAGAGCAAGAAGCAGTGAAAGAGGCTAAGATTGTTGAAGAGCCTAAAGAAGCGAGACATAGAAAAATGTAGAAAATGTGACTTCTCCTAGTCAAAGTAGTAAAAGGAAGGGTGTTAAACACAAGACTTTTACTATGAAGAAGAGAAAAGTAGTAGTACAAAGCAGTGATGAATTTGAAGATAAAGAGGAGAAAGTAGAGGAAGATGTACAAGCTGAACAAGCAAAGGAGATGGCTCTTACTACTTGGTCTAAACATGAAGAACCAGGGGTCATCAAAATAAATCCTTTAGCTGCTAAACATCCAATTGTGTCATATACATTTAGAGTTAAAGATGGAAGTCAAGGATATTGGGAATTCATGAGATAAAATTTTGAAGTTCAAGGATTTATTAGACTTTCACAGATGTTTGACAATATGGATAGAGATGATGTGATTGCTGTTTGGAGATTGTACAAAGAAAAATATGGGGATAAACTACCTGATGATACTGTTGACCAGAATAATATCTTTGAAGAGATAGTTTATCACAGTTTCAGGGTTATGTTTGAACCTCAACATACTTATAGGGAATGGAATGAAATAGAACTCATGATGAGGCGAAAAATGAACCACTTTTAGGGGGTCATTTAAGCCCGAAATTGAATTTATTTGATCAAATATTGCCCTAAATCGTTCCTTTTATGATTTTAGGTACTTTGGGAGTGAAATCTGGAAAAGGATGCAATTCGGACATTTTTGGAGCATAAAAGTGAAGAAAACGCCAAAGACTTAATTTTCCAAGCTGGGAACAGTAGGTGACGGCGTCAAGAGTACAATCCTGACGGCGTCAAGAGTAAATTTCATGACGGCCCAGTACAGAAATGAAGGCGTCACAAGGAAGAGCGTCAAGAGTTAAATACGTGACGGCCTGGAAAAATATATAACGTGACGGCGTCAGATGTAGATCAAGGCAGTCCGAGAATTCTTTTGGCGGCGAGATGACGGCGTCACCCATTTGGTCTTGACGCCGTCAGCCTTAATTTCCTATATATAGTTTTCTAATTTTCATTCATTAAAAGGAACAAGTTTTGGAGAAACCCTAAGGCCGAACCACATACGATTTTTACAGGTTTTTCAAGGGTTTTCAGCCCTTGAACCCTTTCATGTTTAATTGAGATAAGTGTTCTTCTAATTTAATCAATATGTCTATGTGTTGGTTCTCTATATCTTGTGCTTGTCTTGATTCCACCATGCTAGGCTAGATTTATCTTGTGTTTGCTTAGATCTAATGAAACCTAGATGTTGATTACTTGTTTATGGTTGTATTGGATGAATGATTTCGATGTTAGGCTTAAGAAAACTGGCAGATCTCCAAATGGTAACATGCTAGAACGTCTTAGGAAACATGAACCGATGTGCACTAGGTTTTATTGGTTGTATTTAATGCATGAGTAAATTCTAATGATCCCATGTTAGGAGCTTCTTAGCCGGCTCGACATAGGAGTGAAGTAGGCACTCATAGGATTGGGGAGTTAAGTGCGCCACCTCATGAATAGTATTAAGGAATACAATCCGTCATCCACGCAACTATAACAAGTAATTAACGTGTAAAAGATATCTAGGGAGTAGTGAAATCTAAGTAAACACATTTCTCCACTTATTGCTCACAACCTTAGTTTAATTTAGTTTTATTTTCATTTCTAGTATTTTATTTTGATTGCATCTTTAGTATTGGGTTAGTTGACTAGCAACTAATTCCGCCCAAATCCTTCAAACCCGAGATATTTACTTGCTTTCTAAAAAATATAAAAATACAAAAATAATCATCCTTCATCTATAGAACTAGTATTTAGGTTTTCTAATCCTAACGACACTATTCCTAGCTGAACGATCAATCCCCCGGTACTTGTCACTATACTATACTACAACGATCAGGTACACTGCCTGGTGGGGGTTGTAAGCTTCTCAAGATCCCTTGAGAGGTAAAGCCTGGTGCAATCCCTACGTATCAACTCAACAAGGTACACAAATGGTTTTTATATCAATCTTGTGGAGTACATGAATTGGTTGCTGGTGGAACTATTGTGTATTTGTTGGCAGAAATGGATTATCCTGGTTTAAACAAGAATCGGGATATACTCAAACAGATTGTTAAACCTGGATTATTCAAGTATCAAAGACATTATTTGTCTGATCATCAAGCCTACAAATTGACACAAAAGTATGATAAGATCTTAGACCCAAGCATCAGAAAGAGCTTTCATAGAAAATAAGTGTTTAGAAGCATCCTCCTGGTGTTAGTTCAAACTTTGAAGAAACTTAATGATTTAGAAGTAAATATTAAGTTTAGGGGAGGATTGTTGGGTTTTGAGATGTTGCTGCCAAGGATGTCAGAAATATTCTAAGTGTTGAAGATCCTACTGCTGAAAGATACTGCTAGGAATACTACTGCTGGACTACAAAATTACTATACTGTTGGCAGTTTTATTATACTGCTTATGTGATAAGAATGTATACGCGTTTAGATAATTATAGAATTGATATTGTGTATATCCTACATGAATAGAAGATAGTTATCTTGTACAGGACTCCTTAGACTATAAAAGGAGGTCCTAGGGTTAGAATTATGTACGTATCATTGTTAAGTCGATTCACTAAGAAGAGGCGTACTCTTTTTAGAATTTTTGCTTGTTAAGGGTTTACAACTTGCAATTACCACCTGCAATAGACAACATATGCATATACAATATAAAAAAATACAGTTAAATGAAACATATGTTTCTTCTAAAACTTGGATCCTCATTTGTTTCTTCTCAGTTGCAGCCACAGAAACTTTGGTTAGCATTAGGGTTTTGAAAAAAGGAGCGAATTAAGAAAAGCTAATATTTAATTGCCAACGGGTCAAATGGGTATAATTTAAAAAAATGAACTAAATGGAAAGGACCAAATTGTTTAAAAGTAGTCTAAAGTATACATTCAAGCCCACATTCAATGATTGCTTCATCTGTGTATTAAAAAAATGGAGCAAAACTGATTAGAGGTTAGACATGAATGAAATTGAACTTTGCTTAGGAAAAAGAGGGTATTTCAGGATTCCAATTTTGGTATCCGGACCGTGATCCCAATTTATGTTTACTGAATAATGAAGTGGTTCCTTCCTTTAGAACAAAAGTAAAGATTTTACCTTTTGCCACATTTAAATCTTGCTGTTTAAAATTACAAATCTGAAAGCAAATGACAAACAAAGAAGAAGAGATTGTCTGCAGATCTACAGTCAGCTCTCTGTATTTTTGGGGACGGAAAAAGTATTTATAGCCATAATAAACGAAGCAAACAACATAGAACTGACCCTTGGTGGACACACCATCTGCATTGCTGCTACCAACTGGCTGTTCTTGCTCTTCTAATTTAAAGAAGCATCAGCGACACTTGGCTCAGAACTGACCCAATATGAATTCCCAACAACACAAGCCCAAGAGGTGGATACATTCATGAAGCCTAGAGATGTTCAAATATCAGCAACGGTGATCATCACCACTTGCAATCGCACCTGTGTGTGTTCTCTCCACTGCTATTCCTCTTGAATTTCTAGGAATGAGTTTGGCTTAAAGCCATGTCAGGTTGTGTGTGGGATGGGTTGCCGACGGTTGAATCATAGACTTGGATGAGATCATTAGAAACGCTATAAGGATCTTCCGCTATGTATCTTTTTGAACCCTCTGCACACATAATTTGCTATAAGGATCTTATTGAACCCTCTGCACACATATTCAGTATATAAATAACTTAATTGAACTATATTATTATAGCCTTGCCCATCAATAACACCAGTTCCATGGAGAGTTATCCCGTTTAGTTTCGTGAATTCAAGCCATTGACGGAGTCCTGATGGCCAGCTTGCTGACTTTTTAGGAGCTATTGGGGTTGATAGTCCATTCCTACAGATGTTCACTCAAACGTGAGGTTCAATTTCACACAATACCTGCTTTATGTTAACCAAATGTGATGGGTGCATAATTATAGTTCAGCTTTTGATATGTGAGGTGGTAGATTTGACGTTAAGTGAGATGATGTGATCCACACATTCTGCGTCTGTTCTGTATATTAGTATAACTGTAGGAAAAACATACCTGTGCTGGAATATATGGGCCACAAAAGCAAGGTTAAGGTTAGGAGAACCCTCTACAATGTCTTTTGCTGTCAAGTATCTCTTACAACCCATCCTATCAACATGTTCAAGAACTAATGTTGCTCTTTTTAAAGGATCTCTAACAACCAAGGTTGACGGGTTACAATGCTCGGGAGCAAGAACATTTAAGAGGTAAGCGTAAGCCTCTCTATCCTGCACGAATGATATATAAACTCACTACCAGCCATAATTTCGTCCAGGAAATGTAAGTGCAAAGTAGATTCGAAAAGTAGCATAATCAAGAACTAAAAGTCACTAAAGACCATGCGGAACACTGTAGTGTACCTTTACATCAGATGAGAAATTTGTCACTGTTTTCTTGTAATATGTCTTCCTTAGATGAAAGTTCATCCATCGAAGCAGAATCTTCTCGGGTAGTAGACTCATAAGCTCCTCCACATCCTGATAGCATTAATAGAAAAGAATTACAAAGGTATCAGACCCATTTACTGCACATTTATATATCACCTCTATTCAAACGTGAAAGCAACAATTTCCAGGGTAACAGCAACTTAGAAATCTCGTATTTTATAAACAATGGAGGAGTCTATTGAAAGAGGCACATCCTTAAGTAGTTATGCAAAAGAACGTTCCATTACCTGGTTATCACCAACCAGTTCAACCAATTGAGGAGTCTTCTTTAAATCGAGGTCTGCCAATAATTGTATATGTAGGGGGAAAAATTACAAATGTTTAACAATCAAAATTTCAATAAATCAATGCTTATACTTTTCTTTTTAGTGCGTTAATGTAAAGAGTTTCAACTAAATCTCCCAGATTATATATATTATCCCGAAAGCAAAGTACTTGGCAAGTTGGTGATGAACTGAAGTCACCTTTATAATTTGCGATATCACTCCAAGCACAAGATGCCTCTGAAACAAAAGAAAAGATTGATCTTAATACACAATACGATTAATAACAACTAGTTTAGTCAAGTTAACTAGAAGATTGTAGAAGCACGCTTCCATGGTCAAAGCTTAATAGTCTGATTTCGTGAAAACACCCAATGAGCATACTACTCACCTTTCCTTCAATGAAGTCCTATGTTCCAATGTTAACCACAGTACATCCAATTGCCTTGACAGAGTTAAGGCACAACGTATGATTCTCGTTTCTCTCCCATGGATTCAGAACCATCTTAGTATTAATCGCTCTTTCATCAATCGTCCCGGGGACTGCAACATTAATTAGCTTACTGCATCAATCACAAAAAACAGAATTCTCGTTAGCAAAACCACTAAAACAAAACCCCATCAATCACAATCTCAAACAATAATTTGTTAAACATCACCAGATAAGAACTCAATCTTTTGCAAGCTCAAACAGATCATTCGTTGAAGGGTCTGTTGATATAAATAATGCCTAAAAACATTATTAACATTTATCGATATCTCTATGTTTTGATAATCACAAAACGTAAACCCATTGAGCTAAAAATTATGACGTAAACAAGTATTTAGTGAAAAATATTCTCTTTACATCCAAATCACTTAAGGTATGAATAAACAAAGTGTTTATTGCATTCTATGATCAAAGAAACAATTTTCTTAAACACTAGACTTTTTATAAAATGTCACAAAACATTTTATATCTTTTACAAAATCATTTTTGGCAATAAAAGAATATGTTTAAATCATTATAAATATATGAATTCGAATTTTCAACCAAAAATGGTAAAAATGTTCTAGAAAAACCTTCCCTAGTAAAAGACAAATTTTATGGCCATTTTGGGAGGGCGGCTCCCTTAATTGTATGGGCGGCACCCTTATTAATTAAGGGGACCGACTCCTAATTAAGTGGACCGGCCACGCTCCCAAACTGTATTTTTTCCCCTATAAATACTGGCTCAAATCTGGCATTTTTTCTTACCTTTTGCACTATAAACTTTCTGATCTAAATCTTCTATACCATTCTCTTAAACCCTTTGATCATATAATCATAAGCTTTTGTTTCCAAGTGATCCAACCTTCAACCTTTCAAGTGCAAGAGAAGAATACTTCAATCTTTCAATACAAGAAGTATTACAACTTGTTGTGAGCTCCACATCCAAGTTGTTTGTGCATCATCACTTGTATAGTATTCATCCATTTGTGTATTAGTTGTGAATATTGGATAGATAGAAGTAAACATAAGGAGTTAGGCTAGTAAGGTGTGTAGGTAGAGAAGTTGTGAATTGATTGTGGTGTGCAAGTAGTATAGGTGTAAAGAAGAAGTAGTGTGATTAGGTAGTGCTTAGGTGTGAAGAAGTTGTGAAGTAGTTGTGAAGAAGTTGTGAAATAGTTGTGTAGAAGTTGTGAAAAAGGTGTGACGAAGTTGTGAAGAAGTTGTGAAACAGTACATCCAATTGCCTTGACAGAGTTAAGGCACAACGTATGATTCTCATTTCTCTCCCATGGATTCAGAACCATCTTAGTATTAATAGCTCTTTCATCAATCGTCCCGGGGACTGCAACATTAATTAGCTTACTGCATCAATCACAAAAAACAGAATTCTCGTTAGCAAAACCACTAAAACAAAACCCCATTAATCACAATCTCAAACAATAATTTGTTAAACATCACCAGATAAGAAATCCATCTTTTGCAAGCTCAAACAGATCATTCGTTGAAGGGTCAATATGAAGAAACTTCTTCAAAAAGCTATCTTCTCCAAGATTATTATTTATGTGTCCAACATAGGTAGCCTTCTCGGATTCACTAATCGAGTGAAGTAAAGTAGATGTTGGCGATTTGAGAAACGCTGATGAGTTGTTAGAACCCTTTCCCATCCTCGAAGTCACATGGGCTTGTAGATTCAAGTAGACCTGTCATCACATCAAGTGCAAACTTAAAGCTCCCATAATTACCACTTTTAGATTAGCTAAACATAAAATTTCATTTAATCACAGTACCATGATTCATGTGTTGATCAGCATTTTTTACAAAAATGTAAAAAAATATATCTTTTAATTTAACCGTAAACAATCACCAAAGTGGAAAGTGGTCATGGGATACCGCGCTGTTAACATCTAAATCAAAAAGGGTCACCCATTTTTTAGTTTAATTCAACTGTAAAGTTCATTTATTCACGTGAGACATATAACAGTTGTTTAAATGCTTTACTTGTATTCATACTTTTGTGTTCATTTAATAATACTATTGGTGAAAACAATTCATCTAAGTCACAGCCTGGAGATCGAAATTTCAACTAAGCCATCTATTTTTAATATCAACCAACCCATAATGTCTCCTACATCGTGTTCAACCAAAAGACTTTTTCCGTTCTCAAATAGTATAGATCTGTAACCATATTTGACACAATAATCGGACTCCTAATATGATATTATCAAAAACACTAAAAATGGATCCAATTAGATCGCCACTGATTACCTGAAAGATTAAACATGAAAAGATAACTTGTTAGGAATACGTTTATTCATCTGAAGACTCGGTTACCCCGAGTATAGCTTAGCATGTTGTAGCTCGTAGTATTTATTATATTAGTTAGAACGTAGTCTAGTATTAGTTAGTATTTGTGGTGTCGGGTCGGGTCTTCACCCACTGTCAGCCCGCTCCACAGCCCGTTTCAGGGGGCGTTTAGTTGTTTGTATAAATACACCTCTCCACTAGTGGAGAGGGTTGGACCTTTCATTAATCTAATATTCTCATCTTGTTATTCTCTCTAGAAAAGGCTCCCACTTTCTATCTCTAGAAATTCTTCTTCTTCTTAATTCGAACCTCACTAAACCATACATGTTTATGATTATGAGTATCTTACAATTGGTATCAAGAGCCAAGGTTTCATCTTAGGGCCTTGGATTCTCGGATTTAGTTTGGTTTTTGTGGTGTTTGGTTAGTTAGAATAGTTTTCTTGAAAAACACCTTGGTTTGATCGTGTTAGTATAATATGATGTGTTATGGATGTACTTTCATGATTAGTAGATGGTTATATGCTTAGTTTGGTCCTTCGATTAATCATTTCATCATATTCGTGGTATTTTAGATTGAATTTGTGGGTTTATTTTGGATGCTCTTGGTTGAGATTAGCTTGTTTCTTGGTTTAGATTAGCTTGTCTCTTGGTTGAGATTAACTCAAAAACGGGAAAAAGACAAACTGGCAAGATAGTGACTTGTATTTTTGTGTTTTGTGGTTAGCTCAAGTTTGTGGTTAGTTCAAGTTTGCGGTTAGCTCAAGTTTGTGGTTAGCTCAAGTTTGTGGTTAGTTCAAGTTTGCGGTTAGCTCAAGTTTGTGGCTAGATCAAGTTTGTGGTTAGTTCAAGTTTGCGGTTAGCTCAAGATTGAGATTACCTCCAGTTTGAGTTTACCTTCAGATTCAGATTACCTCCAGTTTGAGTTTACCTTCAGATTGAGATTACCTCCAGTTTGAGTTTACCTTCAGATTGAGATTACCTCCAGTTTGAGTTTATCTTCAGATTCAGTCATACCTGAGATACTTAAATTGTACGACATGATCGATGTACATAAGACTTCCAACCCTTCACAACAAATTAACGTGTTTGAGTATGATAATGCTAAAATGGAATCTCCGTGCTCGAAGTCTCAACAGAATGAACTCCATTAGCCAATTAAATTGCCCGATAATGCAAAGGATAGTTGCATTGAATGTTTTCGATCACTCCATTCACATCTCAAGGTTCTCTTTGCAAAACTTGGATACTTGGGAGGTTTCAATCGTGCATTCGCAACACTCTTTGGTCAAAATGTTAAGACCTTCAGAGTCAAAATGACTCTACACTTAGATCAACTTCAATAACAACTTGAAAAGGGTGAATTTTCTGAAGGTAGATCTATGGCTGCATTCTGTGTGATCAACAACCAACTCCAAGCGTTCATTGATTCACGATTCACTGAGGAGTATGATCATGAGTGTCAAATGACGAAAAAGAGCTTTGCTGCTCATACGGGAATTGAAGTTGACGTTTTCAGAGTCACACTACTCCAACTCATGGGTAATGTAAAGGAGTACATTATGGAAAGAGCACAACACAAACTCATGCATGAAGACAAGGTGAAGGCATGTCAGGAGCAATCAAGTGAAAAATATTTTTGATTCAGGTAAAGCATCGGATGCTGGGTCAGTTGTCACCAAAGGCAGAGGATCAGAGACTGATAAGTTTGACACAACGAACAGTTCAATGACTCATACACGTGATGTGGATGCATATATCAGACCGGTAAAAGAACATGTGTCATGTGCTAAGGTACTCGAACTGTGTAACATGGTTGATGAACAAAAGATTCCTAACAAAGTACAACCGAAAAACGATGTCGATCCAGATGTTGTTGACATGGGAAATAGCAATGTTGACCCATGTGAACAACATATGAAACATAATGAAGTGTCTGTTGTACAATGTAGTGCATCTTCTATTTTAAATGATGATTGTGTGTTGCATGAGAACACTGCCTATAACCCTGATGACTCCTTGACCACTAGATTTAATATCCTTAAGGATCAGGTGGCAATGTACGAACAACGTGCCAGATTTGAACTCACTGGACGTGAGCAGAACATGGAATGGTAAATGCGTGCATACATATCTGAAAATAATCTTATGTGAGAAACATTGAAAAAAGAGTTACAATCTTTGCAAAAACAACTGGATCAAACTGTTAAACAAAAACAAGAGATTCAGAAAGGCTTAAACACACTCAAACGTGATTTCAAAGAGAAGGAAACAAAACTCCTAAATGATTTCTCTAGTCTTAAAATGCTAAAAAATAAACTTGAGGATAAGTTGTACACGCAAGGCCAAACCATTCAAACTGCTCAAATGATGCATAAACATAGGAAGTTGAGTGATGATCATAGTGAGAAGGATTCTACTAAGCCAAAAACCAATTTCCTTAGAAGCGGTATAGGTGCACAACCTGCATTATATGATGCAAACATTATGCTTGAGCCTAATCATGCCCCTCCTGATGCTACATCCGATGATGAGGGCAATGAGATAGAAGATAGAACCAGAGAAAAACTAGCTGAGAAATTAAAGGATCCCCTGTGCATAGCTAATAAAATCTTGTAAAATTATGATTACGCTGAAGATAATCAATTAGCTCTCTTTGTCCCACAAAAGAAATTTACTCCAGAGCAAGTCTTCTGGAACATAGACATAGAAAAGATGAAAGCAGAAAGAATAGTGGGAAAAACACGTACAATTTTTAGGATAGCTGACCCAACGATATATCCCATTAACACACCACGACATCTTGTTCCTTTCACCCTCCCCACGCAAAATAATACACTAATTGCCTTATATGTCCTTGGTCAATTATTCGCTGATTTTGATAAAACATGTAAAAGGAGAATAACACCAACGTGTATTACTGAAGGGGAAAGGGGTTTTGAACAAACAAAACAGTGCTACTTAACTGAGGTCATGCCATTTTTCAACTTTCTCAAAGAACATTTTGAGGGTCTTCAAAAAACAATTAATAATGATGTGACTGAAATGAAAAAGGTCTTCAAAGATGTGGAAAATGAGGGAAAACAATTGGCAATTGATCTTAAATACAGTGAAATTGAGAGGAAAAATATTTTCATCATGAATGAGAATTTGATTACTAAATATGTTGCTCAGGACGTATTTTATACTGCTACTGATTCTACGTTATCTGCCTGCCAATTTCATGAGATGTCTATTGCATTGACCGCTTTCTAGAATCGTGTTGTTGAGCTTGAGGGGGAGAATTTAAAAATGCGTGAGAAAATTCAAAACGATAACCATGATAACATGGTCAGGCATTTGTCGAAAATAGAGGTTGATAATCTTAATTTGCAATTAAGTGTCAACATTTAGAAGAAAGAACTAAAATCTCAAATGCCAAGACATCTTCGGATGCTCCTGAATTTGATACATATTTTGAATTAGCCAAACGTGATGAAAAGATTCAAGCTCACACTAACACGATTCGGAACCTGAGGGTCTAAATTGCCCAATTGAAGTCAAACAAGAGTGATGTGATTAGCACCTAAAAACCACAGTCTATAGATTCTCAGAATTTTCAATTTCATGATACCATTAATAAATTGCAACATGAAAATGATTGGTTTTGTGTTGAAAATTCAAAAGTTAAACAACATTAAAAAGAGTTATATGATTCAATTAAGATCACACGTGATATAAACAATGAAAAGATAACTTCTTTGCTTAAAGAGATTGAGAATCTAAAGACTCAGGTGAAAGGGAAAATTGATTGAGAATCTAAAGACTCAGGTGAAAGGGAAAATGCCAATCATCACTTGTGATAATGTTGTTCAAAAGGTTTCTGCTTGTAAGAAGTACGCAATTGATGCTGTGAATATTCATCTTCCCCTTAGGAATAATAAGTTAGTTCATAGAGACTATCTTAAACATCTTAAGGAGTGCCTTGAATTGCTTCGTGAAACCATTGAAGAGGATAGGATAGCAAAACCACTTGATGATGCTATTGTAGGTGCCTGCTTTCTCACTAATAGATCTCAGGAACTCTTAGAATATGCTATTGGTACATGTCCTAAAATTGATAGCAAGCGAGATAGGTCTACTGCATCATCATCTATGACTAAGAACAAGCATGTTACCTTTGTGGTACCCTTGGAAACTTCAGATCCCAACACATCAAAACATGTTTAGCAACCGGAAGTGAAAAAGACTAAAATTCCCATTAGTCCGTCTACAGAAGTAAATAGTGACACTAAAGCTAGAGAGTCTAAACCAAGGAGAAATAGAAGGAATTATAGGACTTCACATGCTAAAAGTGTTCCTAAAAGGAAAGTAGATGACCACATGAGGAACATTAAGTCCAACTTGAGCAAAATGAGTCACAATTCAAAACCTAATTCACGTTGCAAAACATGTAATGAATGCATAATTTCGAGTAATCATGATAAATGTGTTGAGAAATTTCTGAAGTTGTTTAACAAAACCCCAGTTAAGAAAGTTTGGAGAGCTAAACAAAGTAAGCAAATTTGGAAAGCAACAGGTAAACTGTTTGCCTATGTTGGTTATCAATGGAAGCCCACAGGAAGGAAATTCACTTTAGGAGAACAATGCCCTTTAACTAGGATAACTAACTCTAAAGTGGTGCCTATTAAGGAATGGAAACCAACTGGTAGAACTTTCCCTTTGGAGACCCAATGTCCTCTAACTAGGCCCATTGCATCTACTAGTGAAATTTCCACCATTGAAACGAAGGCACCTAAGGTCTTAGTGGCTCCAGAACTTGTTTGCACTAACCAATTGGAACCCAACTCAAATTGGGGATTCGACACTCCAAATTTTCTGCTCTCGTCTGTTTCCAAATGCAGGTCGTACATTTCGTCCCTTGATATTTGGACTCAGGCTGCTCTAAACCTATGATTGGGGATCTCTCAGGGCTCGAGAATTTCGTGAATAAGTTTATCAGGACAATTAGATTCGGGAACTACCATTTTGGGGTAATTATAGGTTATGGAGATTATGTTTCTGGTGACAGCTAATTTCCTGGGTATACTACGTGGAAGGACTTGGGCATAATCTGTTCTCTGTTGGTCAATATCTTGATTCCGATCTTGAAGATTACCTTCAGAAATTACACATGCTTCGTCTGAGAATTGGATGGTATTGATCTTCTTAAAGACAGTCATGGCACAAATTTATACACATTTTTCTATCGAAGTCATGATGCGGTCCTCTCCTATTTGCCTTCTCACAAAGGCCTCAAAGAACAAATCTTGGCTATGGCAACAAAGTTTTAATCACTTGAACTTTGATACCATCAATGATCGTACTCACAATGATCTTGTATGAGGTATACCTAGTTTAAAGTTCGAAAAAGAATATCTTCGTTCGGCTTGTCAACTAGGCAAAAGAAAGAAGCATACTCACAAATCTAAAACTGTCAATACCATCATGGAGGTTCTTCACACCCTTCACATGGATCTATGTGAACCAATGAAAATGCAAAGTATAACTGGGAAGAAGTATGTTCTAGTGATAATCGTCGACTATTCTCGGGTTACATGGGTAAGGTTTTTGAGAACCAAGGACGTGACTCCAAAAGTTATCATAAAAGTCATCAAACAGCTGCTAGCAAGACTCAACAAAACCGACAAAATCATCCGGTCAAACGATGGAACGGAGTTTATCATCAAACTGTCACAACTCGTAATTTCCGGTCACTTTCCAAACCTCGACAATTTACTATTCACAAGTTACTATTCATCATTTACTATTCATCGATCACTATTCATCGTTTTCGAGGTCAATTTGACGTTCTGAGAAGCATTCGGAAATTTTACTATTCACTTGACACTATTCATTTCCGAGAGAAAACCACTATTCACGTGCATTACTCATGTCATCGTAAATTTAGTTTACGAGTGTTCAAATTCGCGTAACCGTATTGGTTCAGGAGCGAATTCATGCATTATTATCAGGGACATTTCATACGGACTAGAAATAGTCAGCATATCATTATTATGGCACTTGCATACTATTCCACTCGTAGGATAAATAAATTAATACTTTTGGTACAATTAACGATTTACGTATATTTATTTTAATTATACACTAATACGCGAACTATAAATGTGACTAACACGTCCAACACTTCCGACTATGATCCCAATATATTTTTATAATATAAAAATTATAATATTAATTTACCCGGTATTTTGGATATTTATTTTAATTATTAACTCAAGTTTACTAAAATTTCGACGGTTTTCGTAGAAATTAAACTATAATTATCTAAACACCCAATAATTTTACCCAACCTATTTTTATAATTTTTATAACTTTATTATGACCCGGTTAACTCCGTTAAAATTTATTTTTAGTTAACCCGGTACCCGGTACATTTTAAAAACTACAAGTAACACTTAATAATACATTTATCACCAAAAGTCTTCCATGCATTCCCCCCCCCCCCTTGACTTTGCCGCCCCCCCCCCCCCCCCCCCCCATAACCTTTCCTTACATGGTTACTTGTACACTTCAACTCATTAATGTGTTACACTAACTTTCTATATAATAATTATAATACATTTTATACATATCTACTCAACTAAGACTTTTCTATCATTCTTCACACTTCAAGAAAACTCATCCATCTCTTTTGCTCTCTTGAACCCACGGCCACATGGAGGAAGGAAGGCAAGACCAAAAATTTTTCTTAAGATCAAGTGTAATATTGTTTATATAGTATCCTTGTTAGAGTTTTGAGATATAAACTCAAGGATTGTTAGGTTTTTATCAACTAATCACACCACATCTCAAAGTAAGTTTACAAAACTCATTTCATAAATTTTTACAAGTTATTACCATGTTTATATATTGTCTTGCAAGATCTCATACATGCATTAACTTATACCACTTTATTTTTGTAAACTTTTGATCATACAAGCCCTAGAAGTGATTTTTGGTTAGATCCTTGTTAGATCTACTTGGTTTTGGTGATTAGAAACCCATGACACCCTAAGAAGGTGTATGGTAGGATTAGATTAGTTTTGTGGTGTTTGAAAGTGGTTTGATGGAAGATGGAACTAGTTTGGAGACTTGAAAATGGTTTTTGAAACTTTTGATATACCTACTGTCCCCATTTTAATTTCGTGGGAAAATCAGTAGATGGTGGCCAAGTTTTGACCAAAGATTTAGAAAATACATTCAAAAACGAAACTTTAGGCGAAAGAACGGATTAAAACGAGTTTATAACGAAGGAGATATGATTTTTGCAAATTTAACGACGAAAACTATTTTTGTAAAAACTGCTTGCTGTTTGGCAGATTTCAATGGGTAAAAAGAGGCATTAAACGTAACCTAGAGGAGCCGAGTTATCAAAAATATACTAGTATATACAAAGACGAATCCGTGGACATAAAGAACAAGGAAAACGAGCTTAAAACGACCAAGTTATAACCGTTCTAACATCGTCAAAACTATATATATATATAGTCACAAATAAAAATAATAACGTACGTACTAAATGGTATATTTTCTAACAAAGTTACTAATGACTATTTTCTTAACCAATGAATACGTACGACCCGAGGGAATATTTATATGACATGACGACGTCATTCTAAGGTTTTGGTACGAGGATTATAACGCTAACTTTTTCGTACGAGTTAATATGACAAGTTATATACTTCTCTAAATGAACATATTTTTCCTAAGTATGGAAACTATTTTACCATGATGATAACTAGTATTTCCAAATTACGAGTGGTATGAGTATCATGTGCATGTGCATTCATTTCATCACGGCATGATCTAAATTAGATCACGTTCATTCATTTAGGTTGCGGCTAGTGTTCGCGCCTTGTTGTTCCGATCATTCCATCACTTTGTGCTATCATTTCGAGGTGAGTCATAGCCCCACTTTTACTTGTTTAATTACTTTATAAACTCTTTGGGGGAGATACATGCTTAAATACTTGTTTTATACTTTTATACGATTTGAATTACTTTTTGAAGAAGAATACGCTGCTTTAATTATTTTTGTACAATGCCAAGTATTAAATTCCTTACATTGCTTAAGTTTCCTTATTACCACGTCTTGACAAGTCCCCTTTATTATCATGAACCGTTAATTAAGTTCCAAGCGAGAGTGAGTGAATAGATCTATTGAGGGTGACTCCTCCATCTGTGCTTGGGTTGCTCCAACAGTATTACAGATGCATTTCATGTCTTTATTATTAGAGTGTCTGGTAAACACTCATTTGGGGCCAAGTAACGTCTAGCTTCGGTTTCATGAGCTTAAGAGACAATGTAGTTTTATGACTGAAAAACTTATTTCTTTATACTTGGGCTATGGTACATAAGATTAAAGTTAAATACTGATGGTTTTTATAAATCTTGTTTCGGATTTCTTATGTCTGATTTCTTATTTCGGATTTCTAAATTCTGAGTTCTTATACCGGATTTCTTATGTCTGATTTCTTATTTCGGATTTCTAAATTCTGAGTTCTTATACCGGATTTCTTATGTCTGATTTCTTATTTCGGATTTCTAAATTCTGAGTTCTTATTCCGGATTTCTTATGTCTGATTTCTTATTTCGGATTTCTAAATTCTGAGTTCTTATTACGGATTTCTTATTACTGAATTATGATGTCTTTGTATCGGCTTTAATACTGACTTACGATGATTTTAATGGGAATTCTTCTCTTCAAATGTTTTACCATATCTATTTGTTCTTTAAATCAATGAACTCACCAACCTCGTGTTGACATTTTAGCATGTATTTTCAGGTTGTTAAGGTAGCTCATGATGCATGCATTTGGACATTCATGGAGTCGTGGAGACGACGCGTCTGACTATATTTTCTACACCTATGAACGTTTGATTGTGTTGAACTTATTTTAACTAAAATGGCAACATCTTTTGGGACCTATGTTTTGTAAACTCTGAATGTTTTAATGATCAAACGCGGTATTTTCAAAACGACACTTTAGGTCGTTCAATATAACTGTAACTATGGTGCTATGACAGTCACCCCCAGGTATTCCATTCCGCTGCCATTCAGGTATTTTGGGGGTGTTACACAAACAACTCGTTCAATTTTATGAAAGTATTGGCATCACCCATCTGCAATGTGTCCCATGCACTCCTCAGTAGAATGGAATTGTTGAAAGACGAAACTGTTCTCTTGTAGAAGCTGCACGAACCATGCTAATATTCTCCAAGGCACCGATGTTTCTATGGGCGGAAGCAATTGCTACAGCTTGTTACACCCAAAACCAATACTTGATACATACTCTTCACAACAAAACACCACATGAGCTGATTCATGGCAAGAAACCGGATCTCTCTTTTTGAGTTTGGTGCTTTATGCTACCCTACAAATGATAGTCAAGATCTGGGAAAGTTAAAAGCGAAAGCTGATATTGGATTCTTCGTTGGTTATGCTCCAGATAGTAAAGGATACAGAATCTACAACAATCGAACCCAATAAATCTTGGTAACCATTCACGTCACATTCGTTAAGCTGACTGAGCAAATGGCTCCTGTACACATCAGTGCAGGACCCGCGTCTAAACTTTTGTCTCCTGAATCAATCAGTTCTGGTCTTGTACAGAATCCCACTCCTGCATGTACCTTATGTACCACCTACAAATGAGCATTTTAAGATCTAGTTTGACCAAATGATTGATGAATACTTTGAGACACCTATTGATGATACACTGACACCACCAGCTGCCGCTGCTCCAGTTCTGTACAACTCAAATGGTCCATCAATGTCTACTTGAATTGATCAAGATGCTCAATCTGCAAGTTACTCACCATCATCGTCAAACCTTCAATCTCCTTCAGTACATCAAGGCACTACAGTCGACAATTCTTTTGAAGTGAATTCATTTGCTCCTCTTGAAGATGCTCCGTACTAAAACCTGTTTGCTCATGAATCTTCTTCTGAGACATCCTCTTCAAGGAATACAAACACAACTTCTTCATGTTCCTACCTACATCCACATGAACATCTCAGAAAACGAATATAGGATCATCCGATTGACAACATTATTGGATATCCTTGTTAACCGATGTTCACACGAAGGAAACTTACCACCCATGCCTTGTGGTGCTGTTATAATTCCATACTATCCAAATTCGAACCCAAAGATTTCAAGACTGCTATCTCTAAAGATTGTTGGGTTAATGCGATGCAAGATGAAGCTCGCAATTTCAATCGACTTGAAGTATGGGAATTGGTACTACCTCCAGACTGTGCAATGATTATAGATCTAAATGGATCTTCAAAGTGAAATTTGATGAGCATTATGTCGTTCTGAAAACAAGGCAAGGCTTGCTGCTAAGGGATATTGTCTACAGGAAGGCATTAATTTAGAGGAATCTTTTGCTCTGGTTGTTCGTATTGAAGCTATCAGAATGTTTCTCGCCAATGCTGCAAGTTAGAACAAGACGGTCTATCAAATGAATATGAAAATTGCATTTCTAAATGGCGAGCTGAATAAAGTTCTTTATTTCAGTCAACCGGAAAGATTTGTATATTTTGATCGTCCTAACCATGTCTATCGTCTGAAAAGGGCTCTCTTTGGCCTAAAACAAACGCCTAGGGCATGGTTTGATACACTGTCAAAGTTTCTCCTGGGAAACGGATTCTCTTAAGGTGTGGTGGAATAAGATGAGAATGGGGTAGTGGAACTTTACTTCATGAGGACATAATTTCAACTGGCTGACTTCTTTACAAAGGCTCTTCCACGAGAAAGATTTCTATTCATTCTTCCGCGACTTGGAATGAAGAGTCTTATGCCAGAATCTCTCACAAGCCTTCAGGAAGAGAATGAGGAGTAAAAGGATTTACTTCACATATCCTTTGTACATAGTTGAATACAAAAAGGAAAATAGAAAAATATAAAACCTATAAAAACCATAAAAATCTGAAAACTCTTAAAATCCAAAAAATATTCTTCTTACGACATGTCTCTTGTGTAATCAATATTATGTACGTTTCTAGAAATATCATTCAATAATGACACGGAAACATACATATGCTTGAGAAAGAGTTTTTCTTTTTAATAATGTTTTTCTAAAACATGTCGTTTCTAAAAATATTCTTTCAAGAAGGTTTGCTATTACTTCAGATAGCAACCCGGTCTTAATATTGAGGAAAGTTCTTCGCCAAAATGACGATTGTTCCTAACAAAGGCATGAATTACTTTATGTTGATACAAAAGTTACTTTAGGTGGCTCTTCGTACACGTGGTCCTGAGTGCATGCTACATGATCCAGCGTGAATTTCTCGGAGTACATAGTCTGCTTGAAGAGGTCCAACACATCGGAGCCAATGTTGCAAGAAAGAACATCGATATAGGATGTTATCTCATAGTTCAAATCGCTGCGCTGTGCGCCGCACTCTTCGAGCATCCTTATGATCTTGTGGTAAGATTCCTTTGCTAATGAATTCAATGATAGGTTTCATCCATGTGGGATCTTGTTCTTCTATCACCGTGGATACTTCCATCTCCAAGATTGATTTATTTTTTAGAGTTTCTACCAATACCTATTTTGATAAGTGCGCAAAGCTTGTAGATGCGATCTTGCTAAGCGCGTCAGCTTTCCTGTTGTCCCCTCTAGGTACTTGTTTGATTGTGAACCTATCAAAGTTCTGAATTAAGGACTTCATCTTTTCCAGGTATTGGATCATGTGTTCATCCTTAGCTTCATACTCACCTAGCACATGGTTAGCTACTAGCCTGGAATCCACGTTTGCCTCCAGGTTGCGTACACCCATTTGAATTGCAATACGCAGTCTAGCGAGCAAGGCTTCGTATTCCGCCTCATTGTTTGTGGCTGTGAATTCGAAACGTAGCGCATAGGTGAACTCCATTCCTTCTGGATTAGTAAGGATAAGGCCTGCGCCTGATCCATCCACGCATGAGGATCCATCTGTGAATAGAATCCAAGGTTCCTGTAGGTCTGTTTTGCTTGTTAAAGGTGGACTATCAGTATCTAGCTTTTCAACAATAAATTTGGCTAATATCTGCCCCTTGATTGCAGTGCGTGGTCTATACGAGATGTTATAATCGCTTAACAACACACTCCACTTTTGTAGCCGCCCAGATGCGTCAGGTTTAGAGATAACTTGTTTGATTGGCTGGTCCGTGATCACAACTATTGGGTGCGCTTGAAAGTATCTGCACAGTCTTTTAGCTACGAATACTAGAGCTAAGACCAGCTTTTCCATGGCGCTGTAGTTAGTCTCTGTCTTCTTCAATGCTTTGCTTACAAAGTATATGGGTGTCTGGACGGAGTTTCTATCTGTCAATAATACTGCGCTGACTGCTCCGTGGGTTGCAGATAAGTACATGATTAACTCTTCCCCTGGTCGCGGTGCGACAAGTTTGGGAAGTGATGCCAGATTTTGTTTTAGCTGTTGGAAAGCTTCCTCTGCTTCTTGAGTCCAACGAAAGTCTCCCTTTTTTGTGCACTTCGTGAGTGTTTTAAAGAGAGGGAGTGATTTGTCTGCTGACTTAGATAAGAAACGGTTTAGCCCAGCTAGCTTTCCGTTTAACGACTGGACTTCTTTCAATGTGCGCGGTGAGGGGAGATCAATAACGGCCTTTGTTTTTTCTGGGCAGGGCTTGATACCATCAGGTTCTATTAAGTACCCCAGGAACATGCCTTCTGTCGCACCAAAGGTGCACTTCTTAGGATTTAACTTCATGTTTATTTTTTCCAATGTTTTGAACGTCTCCTCGATGTCGCACACAAATTCATCCTCTATGTGGCTCTTGATGACAAGGTCGTCAACGTAGACTTCCAAGTTTTGACCTACTTGTTTTTCGAAAGCCATGTCCACCAATCGCTGGTATGTTGCGCCTGCGTTTTTTAGGCCAAAAGGCATTTTTATGTAGCAATAGACCCCTTGACTAGTGTGGAAAGCTATTTTTTCTTCATCCTCTATTGCCATCTGGATTTGATGGTACCCTTTATATGCGTCTAGGAAGCACTTGAAAGGATATCCACACAGGGATTCTACTTTCCAGTCTATCTCTACCAGTGGATAGCAGTCCTGTGGGCATGCTTTGTTGAGGTCTGTGAAGTCCACGCACATCCTCCAACTGCCATCACTCTTCTTTACCATCACTGGGTTAGAGAGCCAGTTGTGATAGTATACTTCGCGCATTATACCTGCGTCTACCCGCGCTTCTTCTGCCGTATTGGGGGATATCCTTGTCAGATTTGTAGCTTGTGCTCCGTGATAGAGCGTGGCAATCCGGTCATGTGCTTTGGTTCCCATGCAAAGATATTCAGGTTCTTTTGCAGGAGTGCGCACACAGCCGCTTTACCTTTGTCAGATAAAGATCCTCCAATCGAAATTTGTTGATCTGGGTAATCAGGATGAATAGCGACTTTTAAGTTTGGCATTTTCTCTGCGCGCTGTTCTGGAAGATTCTCCACCTCACTGGTTACTGCGTTTCATTCTTTGGGTGGTATTGTGGTGTTGTAGAGGGTGACAATTTCTCCTTCTACTGGAAATTTGAGCATCCCATGTGCTGTGGATGGTACAGCGCGTATGGATGATATTCCAAGTCTCCCAATGATGCCGTTGTACGGTGAAGGAGACCTTATTACCATGAAATTTATCCATGTTGCTATTGAGTGTTGCTCATCGCCCACAATTAGAAGTAAGCGTAATTGCCCCATAGGCCATATCTTTTCTCCTGTGAACCCAGTCAGCGATGTTGCGGCTGGTATCAATTGACTTTGTATCTCAGGTCGCAGCCTTTTGAAGCAATGCTCATATAGGATATCTGCGGATGCCCCTCCATCGATATACATGCGGCGGATCTCGTGTCCCCCAGTATGTATTTCAATAGTTAGTGGCTCTATTACTGCGTTATCCGCAGCTAGAGTGGGGAAGGATATCTCCTTTCCTGGGGAGAACGTTTGACTGACTTTTTGTTTTATCTTGCGTTACCATGTCTGTATCATGTAGATGATGTCCGTTTTATCCTTGGGAGGTTCTTTCTTGCCTCCATTCTTTTGCTTGTCCTTCCCTTCTTTAATGTTTTTTACGAGGTGATCCATTCTACCATCCTTTACTAATTTTTCAATTAGTTGTCGTAGCTGGACACACTCGTTGGTTGTATGGCCCTCTTGGCCATGATATTCACAGTATCCATTCCCTATGCGCTTGTCCTCTGCGGTACGCATTGGTGGAGGTTTTGGAAAGTTTGCACCTTCTGTTACAAATATTTCCCTTGGAGTCTTTGTGAGAGGGGTATACTTGTCATTACTGCGATAATTCTTGCTGCGGTTATTATTCTGATCATTGGATTGTCTCCTGAGCTGTTCTTATTGCCTATAATTGGAGTAGCCTTTTTTACTGTCCGCAGCGGCTGCTTCTCCTTGTATGAAGGATCTTGTGCGCTTCATCAACTCATCGAAGGTTTGGGGAACCTTGTCGTTTAGCTTCCGAATGAGTTCTGAGTTGTTAATCCCATTCATGAACCCTGAAAATTTTAGGACTTCAGGACACGCTTTGACGTGTATGCACTCATCTTTAAAGCGTTCCATATAAGCGCTGGTTGATTCCTCTTGGCGCTGTTTTACTCTGGCTTGTTCAACAGGGTTCTTAGCGCACTTCTTTCTTTGGGTGAAGTTTAAACGGACGCTTTTCACAATTCTTTAAACCCGTCGATGCTCCTCCATGGAAGTTTACTAAACCACGTGCGCGCATTCCCTACTAGGGTAAAGTTAAACATATGGCACCACACAGGTTGTGGCCAATTTTCGATAGTAGCAGCTGATTCGAAAATTTTTAGGTGGTCATTCGGATCACCTGTTCCATCATATGTTTTAACATTAGTGGGCATGCGCCTTCTTTTATGATCGGAGTAATCGCTGATGCATCGTGTAAACGCATCAACTTTCTGGCGACGCCACGGAAGAGACATGTCTTCATCTTCTTCTTCGCGACGTCTTCCTTTAGACTTCCAGTGTCCTGTTTCCTTATCCTCGTTGTCCGAGGAGTCGTTGGAAGAAGAGTAATCTCTTTTGCGGCGCTTGCGCCGGCTTCCTTCAGAGGAAGAGCTTGAGGGGCTTTCACTTGGGGATATTCTCCTCCCTAATCTGTCGTGAATTCTTTTGCTCCCATACTTGGAGGAACCTTCGCTTGGTGAATGTTGAGGTCCTAATCTGTCTTGTATCCCTCGACTACCAAGTCTGGCATGAACATTGGTGCGCCTCTCGCCGTTTTCATATTCCTCTGAATATTGTGAGTCAGTTGTTGTACCCAGCCTATCATGGATAGTGGTACGTCTTTCATTATTTTCGCGTCTTCCTCGTAGGTGGCGCGGTGGTGATACTTCGCGTTCAGGACCAAAATTGAGCCGGGCTTGCAGGCTCGTACTTGACCTTCTCCTCGCTTCTTCTTGCATGAGGGCGGTTAAAGTTTCGTAATTTTGGGATACAAAATTACTCAACGTTAGGTCAGGCGCATCCTCATTCACTGCAAGAATATCTGCCTCAGTATTGGGCACCCTATCTCGGTTAGGTGCGCCCGGCGGCACAGTGCTGTCCACTGTAGGTGCCGTTTGGTGAGGAGTATTGAAGAGGGTACGCTGGAGTTCTTCAATGCTTGGGACTACGGTGGTGACTTGGGTAGTCCTTACAGGCAATTCCACCGCTGGGAGAGGTTGGGTTGGTCCCGTTTCTTGGTGACCAGGCGCACTGGTTGTCCCAGAGGCCTGCCTAGGGGTCGAATCTTGTTGATTCTTCCTCTGGGGGTCATGTGTTTTTTCCAACTGCGGAGTCCGCTGGCTTGAATTTTTATTCTTCGTCATTCTAGTTCCTTAGCTATTTAGTTGTAGGTCCCGCGGATGGCTCCACTTGTTGATACAAAAGTTGGGCGTTCCTAGTTTGGGCTCTTGCTTTCGTACCAATTCATTCTTAATGCTTGAGACCTGCGCACTAAGAAAAATAAACAAACACCGTTAGGCTTATTGTGGGATTGTCTCCCATGATTATCCTCTGGCGTGAGAGTAAGTAATCGGTTTTAGGATTCTTGTAAAGAGTTAAGGGTTTGTGAATCGTACCTTTAATGAGAATTATGTCATTCCTTATATAGGTGCAGAATCCTTGTAGGTTTCTTGCTCCTTACTCTTCGCACATGTGGTGCTTATCCGGATTAAGGATATCTATTCTGTAAATAGAAGATCCTTATCTAAGCCTGGGTAGTTTTGGTTGGGCTTGGGTCTACGTGAGCCCAATCCCTTTGATAATGCGGCCCAAGTCATTGTTATACTAGCCTACTCATGGTGGGTTATGGCCTTAGTAATGTTTATCATTTGGGCTTGTGGCCCAAATATAGATTATACGTCATCACTTTATATTCGTGCCTTTCCGATCTAATGTACGTTTCAGTGCATTATTTCTTGTTTAAGAAGAGAAGTCTTCTTTTTATCAAAACAAATAATTTTCTTTTATGATTCTTCGGAAAATTATTTGAGTGATACATGGTGGTAACGTGTTGCTTGTAAATCAATTAGTCTTAGATACTTCGTCAAATTTGTCTCTCAATTAATGACAATGGGTCATCAATTGAGGGGGAGAGTGATTTCCAATTTTATATCATCAAACGGATTTCTTGGTTGTCTCATAATTGTTAGAAAAGGTTTTGTAGTTAATGGGGTATTAGTTGAAGAGGAACTTACTAAGCTTTATCTTAAATGGCCAAATGTGTTAGTTGTTAGAAAGATTAGGGCATTATGTGCTATTTGCGTATAGTTTCCTAGCTTTATGTAACTGAAAGGTCCATTTGTCTCACGTTGGTATCCTCGCTTAATCCCCTAAATACGTTTAAATCCAAAATCTTAATGATGTTAGAAAACCATTGTGTTTGATGCTCTTGTTCTCTCCTCTGGCATTCGTATAATCTGATTGATTGTGCTTCGTTTGCTGTTTGCTGATAATTGTTTGATTGTTGCTGATTATGTGTTCGTGTTCTCAGGATTTGCTTAGGTATGTAGTTACCGGGTTAGAATCTTATTCCTAAGCTCCTGATTTGAATGTTGAAAATATGCGTGAATTACCATGTTAGTGATTGTTGTTTATGTCTGATAGAAACTTGCAATGAATGTTCATGATTGCCAGTTTCTCTTCATGTTAGATAGCATTTTGATGAGTTGCTTAATTGTTCTTTGATCATAATATGAATATGGTACTACGAGTAGGATAGCTGCTACGTGGTAGCAGTTAATTAAGAGTGAATCTGTATGTATGCATATCTTTGTTGATACTCTTATGCAGATTCCATGGCTGATGTGAATGTGCCTGCTCCTGCTCTAACCATTTGATCAGATGTTTAAACTGCATTGACTGGCTTTGATTTCACCACAACAACAACATCGGTAGCAACAAAGACAACAACTCTTTCACCACCACCACCATTTATCTTGTGCATCATAAGTAGTGTGGTATCAAATGTTATGTGTCAGTACATGATTTTTTATTTCATGAGTTTCTCGTTAAACTTTAAATCATTTATAAATTCATCATAACTGACACTAACATTCTCCCTCATTGATTGAGGGGGAGTAATGAATTGTCTCAATATCAAAATATCCTTAATCAGACCACATCTTGCTCCCAAACTTTTCTAACTTATTTAAATCACTTGGGATCACAAATCTCAAATGGTTTGAAATTTTTGATCGGGGGAAAAAATGTTATTTAAATATGAAATCTGATATAAAATGTGATTGTTTTGGACTTTTATAAACGCTCCCCTATATGTGCTAAACTCTTTTGTATATCAATGCACATATTGAGGGGGAGCAAATGGTTTGTGAAAAAGGATCTTTAGCATCTCATGTGAGCAAGACTCAGACTTCACCAATGAATTGACGAAACAATAATTGTCATGAATCGAAAGGACTAGTCCTGGATTGGTAATAACTTCAAGCTGGTCTAACCAGTGATGTAAGCGTGTCTCGAAAAGGACTTGTCTGAGTAGAATGTACCGTTTCAAGAAACCTTGTGTGGATTTGATCGGGCCGGGTAATAACTTCAAGCTAGTCTAACTAGTGATGTAAGCGTGTCTCGAATGCCCGTTCATATTCACTCAAGGTGGATCAATTCAAAAGTGCAAACTCTTCCCGACATGTGTAAATTTTCGAATTAAAACATATGAGCACATGTTAAGGGGGAGCATTTGAAAATGGCAAAACTCTCAACGTGTTAACATAATGTGTTTCTCAATCATAAACACGTTGAGAGAATTTTCAATGATTTGGTAAATGGCAATATAGGATAGTCATGAAGTTATAAGGTGGCTAAGGTTAGGAAAACTGTCCTATGATCCGCCAGAGCCGGAGGGATCTACCCATGGACAATACCAAATAGATAGAATTAGAAAGTTCGTAGGTATGATTATGAAAAAAAGGAGAAATGTGAGAATGGAGAAAGAAGGGGTTGAAGAATTAAAAAGAAATAAAATGAGAAAGGGTGAAAAGAAATAGCCCTCTTATTATTCAACCTTAGGGCAGAAGCCGGGTTTAATTCATAAGCTATTGATGGTTGCTAAGGCAACATCGGTATTGAAGACAAGACATCATGGACCCAGTGATGCAATACACTAAACCTTCTTGCCACTCAAGTTCTCTTAAAAGAACTTGTTTCATTCTCACGGGGAACCGGTGTAATCTATCAACTTACCTCTTAGAGATGGTTGATATTGAAGCAGGAGACCTCTCCCTAATCTCCGCATAGGAAAACCAAATGCACTTATTGAGTCTAGAGCCTCGAGATGCATACAAAGATCTCATAGGAATACGTGCTACTTCTACCCTGGTTGTTCAACGTTAAGGACACCGGTGGTAAACTTATGAGTCCTACACAGATCTTAGCAATCTGCCAGAACATTTATGAGGGAAGTTACTATTGTAACTCCCAGTGATTGAATGAAAATTCCTGCCAGGGTCAATATCAAGCAGCCCTGAAAGCAGGTCACTTAGGTAATTCCTTGTGGATTATGCTTAGTGGTCGCAGTGATTACAAACGGTCAACAGTCATGGAGTGATCTCCAGCGACTCACCCAATCGTTGATCTACTTAGCTAGTTCGTGTAAATCCTCTCAAGGTTTGCCGATTGGGAACGGTCTTAGTAAGGGTTAGAAGGAGTCTTCACACTATGCTGTTGACAATCTCTAATTCCAAACCTATAAGTACCGGTAGATTTGTTACTAACTGTTTACTTGCAGGAATTTCTGACGGTTGCAGTTGATTGCTGAAAAGATGCAGATCCATCGAACACATGCTCACACTTCGACATCACAATCTAAGAAATCATGATCATTGATTGGGCCAAAATCTATGCTTCCACAACTCTGATACAGAAGATCATGATCCTGAAAAGTGTGAGCATGCCAACACAAAGATGTTCATATCACATGGAGACGTCACTACTCAAATATGACTTTTAGACACTCATTTGGATGATGAACTCGAAGATATTTCCAAAGATCATCCATCACATTGAACAAGCCATCCAGAGTCTACCACATAAAGCACAAAGATCACAACAATGAAGAATCAAAAGGCTACGAGCTACAAAGATGTCTTCAAAGACTTGTATGCTATGATTCAATATTTATTTTTCGGGGTAACCTCCCTTAGGGGGAGATTGTTAGGAATACGTTTATTCATCTGAAGACTCGGTCACCCCGAGTATAGCTTAGCATGTTGTAGCTCGTAGTATTTATTATATCAGTTAGAACGTAGTCTAGTATTAGTTAGTATTTGTGGTGTCGGGTTGGGTTTTCACCCACTGTCAGCCCGCTCCACAGCCCGTTTCAGGGGGCGCTTAGTTTTTTGTATAAATACCCCTCTCCACTAGTGGATAGGTTTGGACATTTCATCAATCTAATATTCTCATCTTGTTTCTCTCTCCAGAAAAGGCTCTCACTTTCTCTCTCTAGAAATTCTTCTTCTTCTTAATTCGAACCTCACTAAACCATACATGTTTGTGATTATGAGTATCTTACATAACTTTCATGTTCTACTGATAAATATACATCATTTAGGAATCTTTGCAATACAATGATTCCAACATACTGCTGAGCAAATGTAAAATAGAAAAATATTATAAACAACATACGTTGGTGCTGTAAAAAAACAAAAAAAAACACACAATTGAATAATTGTTTTTGTGTATACATGAAGCCATTATAAACAACATACCTGGATACATATTACCAACAAAGAAGACGAATAACCTGCACATCAAATCTGAAAAGAAAAAACGATCGCTATAACATTGATATTAGGGTTCTAAATGAATGAACTTTATGTCGGTCCCATCAGCAAGATTATGAAGCTCCTCAAGAGAAGTGTCGTTCTTCTAACCATTCTCATCACCTGAAGAACTTTCTTCAACCTTTGTGGATGAACCACTTCTTTTATTTGAAGACATCTGAATCGAAAATAAATTTAAAATAAAGTATCAACATACAACTTGCTCCTTGTGTGTGAACACAAAATTTAGATTATTAACCAGATCCGTTTACATTCGCCTGAACACTATGCTAATCATCTGGGTTAGCATAGCCTTGGATGTAGCTTGGTTGATAGGACTTTTACTAATAATTCAGAAGAGATATTATTCGTTAATTCACTTTGTCAAAAGCCAATTGAACTTTGGACAAAACTAAATATTACCTATTTAGAGCAATGTTGTAACACACTCTAATTACGCCCAGCAATGCTTCCCCATGAACTGCATATAAGAAAGTGAGCTTCAGTATTTTAACAGATATTATCCTTCAAGAGGTACAAAGTTCTCAGCTGTAAAAGCAGATAATCTTTATTAACCATTTGGGATACCTCTAAATTTGGCGGATGCAACAGCAGTGAGTAGCACTTTCAAGACTTGAAGAGTTGTACTGCATGAATTTAATCAGAAGTTATCATACAAAATAATATTCTTGGAAAGTAAACCACGGGCCTACAGAGAAAAAAATAATGGTATAAAGATTAATTTACCTGTCCGGTGAAGAATTATC
This sequence comes from Artemisia argyi, assembly GCA_030686995.1. Classification (NCBI taxonomy): domain Eukaryota; kingdom Viridiplantae; phylum Streptophyta; class Magnoliopsida; order Asterales; family Asteraceae; genus Artemisia; species Artemisia argyi. The sequence continues at coordinate 11,749,572 of CM060685.1, forward strand.
CACACAACTGCAGACCATATTCAGAATCTCGGTAAATAGAACAACATTTTTACCATTTTCAAGACCAGGGTCACCATCTAGATGGTCGTACGCAATGAGTTTCTGCACCTCAAAATTTAATTAATGTGAATAACTTTAAAAATATAATAATCAGAACCTTCACAAAATCCTTTTGCAATATTTATATTTGAACAAAATTGGGCTGCAAGATTTGAGAAACGCTCTAACTTTTGTATCGTAAACATATACATATTTAAAATCTCAAATAGACATGGCGTAAGAGGAAACTTTTGACCTAATTACTAATGAAAGGGTCAATTCAGATTATGTTTTCTTTCTTACAGATCAAATAGGATTAACTTAAAAAACACACGAGCCAAAAAATTTCAAATGGATTCAAATATCGGAAGTCGCCGAAAGTGTTTTTGTAAAGCACAAAACCTCCTGGGTCAATTAGACATGGTATATCATTAGGAGCTAAAAAAATGGACAAAAAATGCTTAGGGCCAACCCAAACCAAGCAAAAACTACCCGCTTTTACCAGTTACTAAACAACTCAATAATTAGAAGCTAACATAAGTGACATACGTGAAGACAATCCAATGCAAGCTCAATGACTTTGGGATTTTTGGTCTCAAATGCAAGCCGCAATGGCTTAATAACAAGCTCGGACACTGCTCCTTCCAATGCATGCCCAACACTACCCAAGGTGGTCTTCAAACTTCCACCTGATGCCACCATTGGAGCACCATCACTTTCTGCCTCTACTGTGTCGTGTGAAGCTGAAGGTGTTGCATTCGTTTCCACTTTAGATTTTGCAGTTCCATCATCATTTTCCGGTACACTGCAATTCCAGGTCATATATAACCACGGGTTAATTATATATGATTGGATATAATGATAAATTCAATGATCATTATCAGTGGTAAATAAAAGGTGCCCTAAATAAAAGGTGCCCTACAACATCATCACCTTCCTCCGAACACTTGAAGTTCATCGAAGAACTCAAGAAAGCCTATGAGCTTAGAGCTCTTCTTGCCTTACACCTTGCTCAATGCAACATGGAATAACTTTCCTCTAGCTCTCCTTCATCACCCCACAACTTGAAACAAGTTGCAAAACATGTCAACAATTTTCCTTGTTGCATCTTTCTCCAAAAATAAACCATTTCATTGAATTAACATTTCACTTGGATTGAGTATCTTCTCACTAGATCTCATCCAAAACCCTCGCTTGAACAACATCCAAACTCTCAATCAACCTCTTCCGCTCCTAACTCTACACCTCTAAACTCTCTACCACCAAACTCTCCAACACTCATGCACCCAAACATATACCTCCATTAATCCAACAATCTTACCCTAACTTAACCATATTCATTCCAAACACTCAATCATCAACCATCTAAGCATAATATATGTTAGGAATTAAATAATCAAAAGAATCTGAAGATTCAGCATAAAGGTTTAAAGGAAATACGACAAGTATGTTTCTGCTGATAAAGCACAAAGCGAGTTTCCACTGATGGATTCTGCTGAAGACCGTTTCCACTGAAGGTGTTTCTGCTGATGGATTCTGCTGCTACTATGACTCTGCTACTATGACTCATACAAACAGCTGTGTAGATAAGTACGACTTATTCTACTGATTCATATACAAGAAAATATCTTTGTTGTAGTCATCAAATTGAACACTCCAAGTGAGTTGTAATCCTAGATACATGTTGTATCTTAATGACTAACATGATAAGTCATCATCTAAGCTAGAACAAGTGATTAGTCATAAGCTAGTTATTTGTTGAGTCATGAAGTTTGTAAAAGATCTTTCCTTGGACTATAAAAGGAAAATCTTAGATGTATATATAAAAAAATCTAGAATGTGCATGTGAAAAGATATACACTGACAATACAAAGAACAAACATAAGTCACATAAGATTCAAGGTCTTGTAACCCTAGTGATAGTAAAGATCACTCGTATTATTTTAAATAATATTGAATCATTTGGTGTTAACTATTCCATTTCCATATCCAAAACATAAATCTTCTAAAGTGTGGTTAAGTAGATTCCGCATACTTAATCATATTCACACAAACATATCTTATACACAAAGAACGAAGGCTTAACCACCTTATCGTGTAATCGACCCTCAACAAGTGGTATCAGAGCGTCAGGCTGATATTTTTGTTTTAGAAGAAGAAGCTAGAAATGGATGTTGAGTCTATTCAAACAAATGTTGCTGCAAAATTACCAATGCTCAAACAGAATGAGTTTGAGATGTGGAGGTTAAGAATAGAACAATATTTTCAAGTGCAAGATTATACACTTTGGGAAATTATTGAAGATGGAGATTCTTTCAAGTCTACAACCACTACATCAACAGTTGATGGTAAGGAAGTTGCAAAGCTGCAAACCAAGCCACAAACTGCAGAAGATAGAATTAAGAAGAAGAATGACCTAAAGGCCAGAAGCATGCTGATGATGACCATTCCAAATGATCAACTTATAAACTTCAGTAAATTCAAAGATGCAAAATCGTTATTTGAGGCCATTATTGCAAGGTATGGTGGGAATGAAGCCACCAAGAAGACCCAGAAAACTCTTCTTAAGCAACAGTTTGAAAATTTCACATCAACCAACCATGAATCTTTAGACCATATGTTCAACAGGCTACAGAATATTGTGAGTCAACTTGCTATTCTTGGAGTTGAAATACCTCAAGAAGATTTAAACTCAAAATTTCTGAGAAGCTTATCTGAAGAGTGGGCTATGCATGTTGTTGTCTGGAAGAACAAGTCAGACATTGACACTATGGATCTTATGGATCTGTATAGCAATTTTAAAATTGTTGAGCAAGATTTGAAGAAAATTGGAGGTTCTAACTCAAGCACTGGGAACATGGCATTTATGTCATCTCCTAGTAATTCAGTTCCAGTTACTAATGAGAAAGTTCATGATGGTTTAAGTGCTGCAAGTTCATCAAGCAGTACTTTTGGAATTTTAGATGAGAAAACATGTTGTGCTTTTTTCACAAGCAAGCATAATGGATCCATGTTAACTCATGAAGACCTCCAAGAGATCAATGATGATGATCTGGAGGAAATGGATCTAAAATGGCAAATTTCTCTTCTTAGCATGACAGCTAAGAAATTCTATCAAAGGACGGGGAAGAAGATCACAATCAGTAGCAATGATTCTGCTGGTTATGACAAGTCAAAGATAGAATGCTACAACTGTCACAAGATGGGACACTTCTCAAGAGAGTGTAGAAGACCAAGACAACAAGATAGAAGAAATAGAGATGTTGGAAGCAAATCCAATACAAGGGAGATTTCTGAACCAAAAGCTATGGTAGCTATTGATGGGTTAGGTTTTGATTGGAGCTTCATGGATGATGAAGAAAAGGGTTCTTCACAGATGGCTCTTATGGCATTTACTGCAACTGAGGTACATGATCATAAATCTTGTTCAAATTCTTGTACTACTCTGAAAGACTTAAAAATCTTAATTAAACAGTATGATGACCAAAAGGTTCAGCTAGCCAAAACTGATCAAGATCTTTTCAATTATAAATGTGGTTTAGAATCTATAGAGAGGCAAATCCTATACTATAAAAAGAATGAACTTACCTTTACTGATGCTAAAACTTTACTTGAAAATGACAATCAATTTAAAGATCAAATCATTGAGGCTTTAAAAGAAGCATTGGATAGGGTTAAGACTGAAAAAGAAAACATTCAATTGACTGTTGAGAAGCTTGAACATGCTTCTAAAAATGTAACCAAAATAATAGACAGTCAAGTGAATAATAAAGTTAAGTCAGGATTAGGATATAATACAACCCCACCTCCTTATAGAGGTATCCCAAAACCCCCAGGGATAGACCTAGAGCATTCAGGATTACCTGAATTTCAGCTACCTAAGTTACAATATGGAGTTCAACCAAACTCTAATATAGTAGCTGATGAGCCTAAGAAAGAAAGTAAATGTTCATGTAAAACATTACTTTTTCAGGACAAGGTGTCCTTTGTAAATAAACAGGTTATGTCTAAACCTGAAGTGGTTAAGAAAGCAAGAACAAGAGTTCCTAAGATAGTCAAACACAATACTGATAGGCCTAAGACCAATGAAAAATATGTTAGGCAACCAGTTAGATATTGTGAACAATATAGAGTCACAAACAAGCCCAGAGGTAACCAAAGAAATTGGAATAACCTCAAGTCTTACCAACTAGGTGATGACTTTGCTTTTCACAATAAAGCTTGTTTCATTTGTGGTAGTTTTAACCATCTTGCAGCTTTCTGTAACCAATGGGTATCTGGGTATGAAAGTAATAGAGTGAACTACAAAAGGCAAACACCTAAATCTCATTTTCACTCTAATTCTAAAAGATCAAAACCCAAAACAGTCACAAAAGCAGTTCCTGCTGATAGAGCAAAAACTGTTCCTGCTGAAAGGAAAATGGTTTCTGCTGAAAAACCATATATGATTGTTTACCCAAAATCAACAATTAAGGGTGCAAAAACAACTTTCAAACATGCATCTAATATTGTTCAAAGGCCCAATCAAACAAAAGCAGTGGTCCAAAAACAAGTTTGGAGACCAAAGGATACAACTACAAAGCTAGCAGTTTCTTCTGCTAAGGGTAACAGGGCAAATGCTGTTAAGGCCTCAGCATGTTGGATTCTTAAATCCAATGTTGCATCAACAGTCCTCAAGAGATTACATTTCATTGATGCAAGAGGCAGATCCAAGTCAGTGTTGGCTTGGATCCCCAAAGAAAACTAATTCTTTTATTTTGTGCAGGGACATTCACCAACAGATCATGAAGATCAAGGATATTCAGATAGTGGGTGTTCAAGGCATATGACAGGCAACATGTCTTATCTTTCCAACTTTCAATCAATTGATGGTGGATATGTTACCTTTGGAGGAGGAATTGGTGGAAAGATTACTGGTAAAGGTACTATCAAAACCAGTAAATTAGATTTTGAAGATGTGTTTTATGTGCAAGAGCTTAAGTATAATCTCTTTAGTGTCTTACAAATGTGTGACAGAAAGAATAATGTTCTTTTTACTGAGACTGAATGTCTTGTACTTTCTCCTGATTTTAAGATGCCTGATGAAAGTCAAGTACTTCTTAAAATTCCTAGGAAGGGCAATATGTACAGTGTTGATATGAATAACATTGTTTCTAAAGATGCTTTAACTTGTCTTATTGCAAAGGCCACATTAGATGAATCTATGTTATGGCATAGGAGACTTGGTCATATTAACTTCAAAACCATAAATAAGATTGTTAAGAATGGTTTGGTAAGAGGTTTACCTCAAAAACGTTTTGAAAATGATCAAACATGCATTGCTTGTCTTAAAGGCAAACAACACAAAGTCACTTGTAAGCCCAAGATTTTTAACTCTATCAATCAATCATTGTTTATGCTTCATATGGACTTATTTGGACCTGTTTCAGTAAGTAGTATAATGCATAAGAGATTTTGTCTAGTTGTTACTGATGACTATAGTAGATTTACATGGGTATTCTTTTTAGGAACTAAGGATGAGACTTCTAGCATCCTTAAGACCTTCATTACAGAGATAGAAAACCTAGTAAGCAAAAGAGTAAAAGTCATTAGATGTGATAATGGGACAGAATTTAAAAATAGAGTTATGGATGATTTCTGCAAAGAAAAAGGTATTAAAAGAGAATTTAGTGTTGCTAGAACTCCTCAACAGAATGGAGTAGCTGAAAGAAAGAATAGAACACTAATAGAAGCTGCTAGAACTATGTTAGCTGATTCAAAGTTGCCTATAACTTTTTGGGCTGAAGCAGTCAACACTGCTTGTTATGTTTAGAACAGAGTTTTAATAGTGCAGCCTCACAATAAGACATCATATGAACTTTTTAGAGGTAGAACTCCTGAAATAGGATTTCTTAGACCTTTTGGATGTCATGTGACAATTCTAAATACCTTAGACCATCTTGGAAAGTTTAATGGTAAAGCAGATGAAGGATTCTTAGTTGGATACTCTATCAATAGCAAAGCATTCAGAGTGTACAACATAAGAACTAGAAGAGTAGAAGAAAATCTGCATGTGAGATTTTTAGAAAATAAATCTAATGTAGAAGGTCAAGGACCAAAATGGCTATTTGATCTTGAATCTCTAACCCATTCAATGAATTATGTGCCTGTTGTTGCAGAAATTAATGATTTTTCAGGTTCACAAGCAACGGATGAGGCAAGGTTAGACAAGAAGACACATCAAGATTATGTGATGATGCCAATATGGTCAAATACAAGTGTGGAATCAACTTCAACAAATGGTGAATCTTCTTCTGGAAAAGCTAAAGAAGGTGTTGAAGATAAAAACAGAGAAGGAAGAACACAAGAACAACAAAACGTTCCTACTGATGAGCAAAACGTTCCTGCTGATGAGCAAAATGTTCCTGCTGATAAGCAAATTGTTTCTGCTGATATTTCTTCAGAAGAAACAAAAGCAGACTTTTCAGAAGATGAGGTGGATTTAAGTAATATTCCATCTGATTATCAAGTTCCTTCCACTCCACAATCAAGGATTCACAAAGTTCACTCCCTAGAAAATGTGATTGGAGATGTACAATCTGGTGTGAAGACAAGACAACAATTGATGTCTTCAGATCAAAAAGGGATTCTTGATGCCCTTTATGCTTCAAAGCAGCATGAGTTTTCAAACTCCTGTTTGTTTGTATGTTTTCTCTCACAAGATGAACCAAAGAATATTCATAAAGCCCTAGAGAATTCAAGCTGGTTAGAGGCTATGCAAGAGGAGCTTCTTCAGTTCAAGATTCAAAAGGTATGGGTGCTAGTTGATTTACCTAATGGTGTAAGAGTAATTGGCACTAGATGGGTTTTTAGAAATAAAAGGGATGAAAGAGGCATAGTGATTAAGAATAAGGCTAGATTAGTAGCACAAGGGTACACACAAGAAGAAGGGATAGACTATGATGAGGTTTATGCTCCAGTAGCTCAAATTGAGGCAATTAGGCTTTTCTTAGCTTATGCTTCATTTATGAACTTCACAGTTTACCAAATGGATGTCAAGAGTGCATTTTTATATGGTTCAATTGAAGAAGAGGTGTATGTTACACAACCTCCAGGCTTCACTGATCCTGACCATCCAGACAAAGTGTACAAGGTAGTTAAAGCTCTATATGGCCTACATCAGGCACCAAGAGCTTGGTATACAACACTAGCTTCCTATTTATTAGAGAATGGATTTCAAAGAGGAAAGATTGATCAGACACTTTTCATCAAACAACACAAGAAAGATCTTCTGTTAGTACAGGTGTATGTGGATGAAATTATCTTTAGATCTACAAGGAAGGAGATGTGTTTAGACTTTGAAAAACTTATGAAAGATAAGTTTCAGATGAGTTCTATGGGAGAACTTACATTATTTTTGGGTCTGCAAGTTAAGCAATCATCTGAAGGCATATTTATTAGTCAAGACAAATATGTTGCAGAGATTCTTAGAAAATTTCAATTTGCTGATTCAAAAATAGCAAGCACACCAATGGATCCTGAGAAGCCACTTCTTAAAGATGCAGATGGAGAAAATGTGGATGTACATACATACAGATCTATGATAGGTTCTTTAATGTATCTTACCTCATCCAGACCTGATATCATGTTCTCTGTTTGTGCCTGTGCAAGATTTCAAGTAACTCCAAAGGTTTCTCATTTAACAGCAGTCAAAAGAATTTTTAGATATCTCAAAGGTCAACCAAGGTTGGGTTTATGGTATTCTAGAGAATCACCTTTTGATTTGATAGCATTCTCAGACAGTGACTATGCTGGTGCTAGCTTGGACAGAAAGTCAACAACCGGAGGATGTCAATTCCTTGGATGCAGACTTATCTCATGGCAGTGTAAGAAGCAAACAATTGTGGCAAATTCAACAACTGAAGCTGAATATGTAGCTGCTGCAAGTTGCTGTGGTCAAGTTCTATGGCTTCAAAACCAACTTCTTGATTATGGGTACAATTTCTTACATACCATTATACATATTGATAATAGTAGTACAATTTGCATTATTAAAAATCCAGTGCAACATTCTAAAACAAAACACATTGAAATAAGACATCATTTTATAAGAGATTGCAATGAGAAAAGGTTAATTCAAGTAATGAAAATTGCTTCAGATCAAAACTTTGCAGATCTTCTTACCAAAGCTTTTGATGTTGGTAGATTTCAGTACTTGGTAGCAAGTATTGGAATGCTTAATCTTTAAATTTTTCAATATAATGTGTTTTTGTATATAAATTTTTGTTAATGCATCTAACTTTGTTATTTAAGGCTACTATTAACAATATTTGAAGTTATTCATACAGTTAGTCCTATGCATTATTCTAATTCAAGGCAAGTACTTTGTACTTTGTTCTTTTGGTTTTAGACTAACAATTTCAGGTATGAATGTTTGAGCTGAAAGGCTATTTCAAGTGAAATCTGCTGATCAAAGCTGCTGATCATTGCTGCTGAAAGCTGATCATTTCTGCTGATATAATAGGTTCATGATAGAAAAAGTTTGGGACTTCAAAACTCCTTAAAACTTCTTTCTTGAAATCTGATTATGATGTTTCACATTGAATTGATAAATTAGTTGATCAATTAAAAACTGATACAACTCACTTTCTATCATTTTATACTCTCAAGTATAATGTGACTAATCTACGGATATCTGATAGAAAGAACAGCGAGCAACAGTGAATCTAACACTTGTGTTAGAGGTAACAAATGCCACGAGCTGGAAACCCTGTAAAGAAAGCCTTTTGAATAGGTTTATCTATACACAGGCGGTTATTTATAACTGAAAACATTGGTTCTCACACAACCAGAGGTTGCTTTAAACCGAAATTTTGACTAAGTGTCTGTTACACACTTAATCCCTTCAAAATGGTTGTAAGCAGTATGATTTTTCATAATAAAATCATATACATACTGATAAGGCAAAAGTTTCTTAAAAGGATTTTTAAAAGATGACTTTAAAAACCATCATCAGATGGACCATGAGTCAAAAACGTCCATTGAATCACCTCTCATAGGAGTTAACACACCTAGAAGTGATGAGGGCAGAATCTTAAACTCTTAAGGAATTGATGGCTTCATGTACAAATTGTCTGAAAACATGGAACAATGCTAGATCAGATGATGATGTTATGATTGTGAGAAAATCTTTCAAACAAGGGGAGGATATGAATATAAGATGTTATTTGAATCTCAGGGGAGGAAACAAACATCTCAGGGGAGGAAATTCAAGCCCAGTTTAAGGAAGATTAACCAAAAGAAAAGACAAGATCATACAAGATGATGACATAGAGGTTGAAAATGACAAGAACATTCTTTAATGTTGTATTCAGAAGAGATGAAGCATTTCAAAGGAGAAAGTTCTATCTAGGTCAAAAGTTGAAAAGATTCAATTTCAGTTCACTACGTTTGTTCATCACTTGCAAAGGCAAATTGATAGATGATATCTTGTTAAAATCAAAGGAAGATTGCACCATCTTTTAAGTCCAAGAATGGAGCAACGATCAGAAAGCAGATGTGTTCCAGAGAAAGATAAGTTCATTCACTCAGAAGAAAAGAAAGTTCAGATCAACCAGTCTGAAAATAAAGTGTTTGAAAGATCTTCACAAAGTCCTCATTTAATTCAGGAAAACATGTTTGAATGTGATTCACATGTTTAGGGGAGGATTGTTAGGAATTAAATAATCAAAAGAATCTGAAGATTCAGCATAAAGGTTTAAAGGAAATACGACAAGTATGTTTCTGCTGATAAAGCACAAAGCGAGTTTCCACTGATGGATTCTGCTGAAGACCGTTTCCACTGAAGGTGTTTCTGCTGATGGATTTTGCTGCTACTATGACTCTGCTACTATGACTCATACAAACAGCTGTGTAGATAAGTACGACTTATTCTACTGATTCATATACAAGAAAATATCTTTGTTGTAGTCATCAAATTGAACACTCCAAGTGAGTTGTAATCCTAGATACATGTTGTATCTTAATGACTAACATGATAAGTCATCATCTAAGCTAGAACAAGTGATTAGTCATAAGCTAGCTATTTGTTGAGTCATGAAGTTTGTAAAAGATCTTTCCTTGGACTATAAAAGGAAAATCTTAGATGTATATATAAAAAAATCTAGAATGTGCATGTGAAAAGATATACACTGACAATACAAAGAACAAACATAAGTCACATAAGATTCAAGGTCTTGTAACCCTAGTGATAGTAAAGATCACTCGTATTATTTTAAATAATATTGAATCATTTGGTGTTAACTATTCCATTTCCATATCCAAAACATAAATCTTCTAAAGTGTGGTTAAGTAGATTCCGCATACTTAATCATATTCACACAAACATATCTTATACACAAAGAACGAAGGCTTAACCACCTTATCGTGTAATCGACCCTCAACAATATATGCTTATGATTTTCACTTTCAAATAAGAATCAACCAACCTTTTGTTACAAGCAAGTCCGATGGCTCTCTTTGGCAAATTAGGATCTTTAACATAATCAATTTGAATTAATTGTTATGTATCCTTAATATTTGTTTGCTATGCTTGTTATTTGTATATTGCATATTTTTTTATGTATGCTTGTGCTTCTAATATTTTTGCAGCCAAGATTCCCATTGCTCGATTCTTTGGTGCCCTTGAACGAGGGGGAGCACACATCAAGGGGGAGCTTTCATCCCGTCTAACTTCATTTATGAAGCTAGTCGGCATAACCTTTTTGATTCTACAAAAAGGGGAAGAAGTGAATATAAACTCACTAAATACACGTCTAAAAATTAATTTTTAAACTTGATGAGTTTAGGTTTTGTAATCATCAAAAAGGGGGAGATTGTTGATATAAATAATGCCTAAAAACATTATTAACATTTATCGATATCTCTATGTTTTGATAATCACAAAACGTAAACCCATTGAGCTAAAAATTATGACGTAAACAAGTATTTAGTGATAAATATTTTCTTTACATCTAAATCACTTAAGGTATGAATAAACAAAGTGTTTATTGCATTCTATGATCAAAGTAACAATTTTCTCAAACACTAGACTTTTTATAAAATGTCACAAAACATTTTATATCTTTTTCAAAATCATTTTTGGAAATAAAAGAATATTTTTAAATCATTATAAATATATGAATTCGAATTTTCAACCAAAAATGGTAAAAATGTTCCAGAAAAACCTTCCCCATTAAAAGACAAATTTTATGACCGTTTTGGGAGGACGGCCCCCTTAATTGTATGGGCGGCCCCTTTACTAATTAAGGGGACCGACCCCTAATTAAGGGGACCGGCCACGCTCCCAAACAATATTTTTTCCCCTATAAATACTGGCTCAAATCTGGCATTTTTTCTTACCTTTTGCACTATAAACTTTCTGATCTAAATCTTCTATACCATTCTCTTAAACCCTTTGATCATATAATCATAAGCTTTTGTTTCCAAGTGATCCAAGCTTCAACCTTTCAAGTGCAAGAGAAGAATACTTCAATCCTTCAATACAAGAAGTATTACAACTTGTTGTGACCTCCACATCCAAGTTGTTTATGCATCATGACTTGTATAGTATTCATCCATTTGTGTATTAGTTGTGAATATTGGATATATAGAAGTAAACATAAGGAGTTAGGCTAGTAAGGTGTGTAGGTAGAGAAGTTGTGAATTGATTGTGGTGTGCAAGTAGTATAGGTGTAAAGAAGAAGTAGTGTGATTAGGTAGTGCTTAGGTGTGAAGAAGTTATGAAGTAGTTGTAAAGAAGTTGTGTAGAAGTTGTGAAAAAGGTGTGACGAAGTTGTGGTGTGATAATTGGTGTGTAAGGTTTTCTCCGCCATAAGGGAGCTTGTTGACACAGTGAAGAAAACTCTCGAGTTAGGTGCTCGAGTAGTGGAGTAGGGCAAGGAAGGTGTCCTTGTAGCCGAACCACTATAAATCTCTTGTCTCGCGGTTAGATCTTTCCATCTCTTACTTATTATCTTGCTTATATCGTTATTACTTTTGTAGACGTAGACGTATATATATTGTTGCTCATATAGTTCTAGTGTTGATTTCACATAAAGATCAAACTAAAGTTTCATTCACAAAACAAAATTTTTACAATCAAACTAAAAAGGTAACATACATGTAATTGATCATTTCGATCAAGTATAGTTTTCATACAAAATATAATTAAGGATTACAAAATAAACATTTACTTACTTATCTCTCGTATGTAGATATAATTGTTTATATTATGCATGTGTTGATTTCACATACTTAGCTTACATTATTATTATTGTTCATACTTATATATAGTTGTTCATATTTGTAACATTTCTAAAAATTCATGTCAATTATTTGATAATTATTATTCAACTATTTTATTTTACTTATAATTAACTCCATCGGAAGTTATCCGTATATGTTCAATCCATTCAACCACGACTATTCTATGTCAACTCTACACTTTCTATGAACCATTATTTCTTTTCCACCCTATTTATGAAGTCACAATTCACTTTTTCCATTTTTACGTCAACTTTCTAATTTTTACGTATCGCGCGGTTTAAATTCACGTTTTCATGTTTTAACCTCAAATAAATCTCCTCATGGTGAACTCACCACTCATCTAGACTATTGAAATATGTTATGATGACAAGTTTTCATACTTTTTAAAGTTTCATAATTTATTTCTACCCGGTATTGCGTTACGCGTCTTAAAACTCCACGTTTTGAATTACCGGGAGCAAAATAAACTACACAATACATCTAATAACTAATTTTTATCACAAAAACTTCCCACTAACTCCTTCCCCCCACCCCCCCCCCCCCTTGGTGTCCGGCCAAGGTAAGTGTGATAATACACTTGTCCTATTTTCCTTCATAATCTCCACTAAACCATGTCCTTGGTATATAAAGCTTAAAAATCTCACATAGATCACATCACCACATGCAAAGTTACTCTTGCTCCTTCCCTTTCCTCTTGTTGCCGTGGCTAGGTAAGCACCAACACCTCATTGTGTTTTGATTTTCTAGCTAAAAACATTAGCACAAGATGAACTCCTCTTGATGCTAACATGTTTCTTGTTCTTGTCCTCCTTCTAGGTCTTCATTTTCAAGAGTTTCTTGGTGATTTTCTTCAAGTTTTCAAAGTTCCTAGAGTGGTGATCTTCTACTATTCAAGAAGTATTGGTGAAAAGAAATTTGGTGATCATGGATTAGTGAAAAGTTACAAGTAATGTATGCTTAATCCTTGAAACTCCATTTTCTCTTTTCATTGGTACTCTTCTTCCTACATATTTTCTTGGGCTCACAAAAATGTTTTGTGGCAGTAGGTTGAAGGTTTTTCATGGTTCTTTGAAGCTCTCCTTGGTGGTCTCAAGTGCTCTCTTTGGTGGTGTCATTTGATAGCCTAGAGTCCTTCCTTACTTGTCATCATCTTGTCCATCTTATTTTTGTAAGAAACTCTTTTGTAAAAGTTTCATTGTATTTATATTTTTCTTTTTGTTCACTTCTGTAAATTTGGTATTTATTGATGTAATGGTATAATATATAAGTTATAGGGCTTGGTTAGGCTTGGTACATGAAACTAGACCACTAAAAACCCTAGAGGACTAAACATGCAACTGTGATTCTGAATCAGGGGCAAAAATGAAATAAACTGCACTAATCAGTAAACATTGAGACTAAACTAAAAATATGGGGTTGTAGGTCTATGTCTTGTGTCGTTTTGACGGGTATTTCATTAAATAACTCATTACGATGATTAAACTAGAAACATTTTCGTAAAACATGTCCAGTTCTGAGTAACAGATTTGAAACGGGAAAAAGTCATTTTTTTTGTGAATAACCCTCTGTTACTCAAAGAATAAAAGTTTTATAGGACATCTTAACTTAAACGTGGCCAAAAATGGGGAACAAATCGGGTTAGTAAAACTCTAGATATCGCACTTTTCGTGAGACCATTGAAAATTTGAAAGCTGAATGGATTGATTGTTTGGGTAAATGTACTGTTTTACTAAGGTTATGTTTTTTTTGGCCATGTGGGACCCACAAATCTCGTTAACACAGAAGTAGACCTTTGCGGGAATATAAGGAACGAGACTTGTGGACTTACAGTTTGCAAATGGTGATTTCTTAAACATAGACAAGTTATTTAAATTTCTAACAGCATTAGGTATAAAATGAGTATAAAGTGTTTTACACTTTATAATGTTGGACCTTTAAAACATTTTGAACCCTCTAATATATTTTGAACCCTGAGGCCTAAAGTGAACCTTTTTGACCAAAAACTTGACCCATGGACTAAATTTGAACCTTAGAATTAATTTGAACTTTTACATCATAATTGAACTTAGGGTCAAATGTAAGTTTCATACTTATATAAATGCAAGGGTACATTTTTTTTTTATTTGTAAGTAATTAACTAAAACCTTGTGATGTATCTAGGAATATTGTACCAAGCTTAAGTAAGATCATATTCTGTATATTACCAAAAGTACATCGATATCTATTTTCATAAACTAAGACAATGTATATTATTTAGGTTCATCGTAGAGCTTTTGCGGCTATTCCTTCACTTGCTTGTTCATTGCTATTTTCTTTGCTTTAAGGTGAGTTTATAGCCTCGCCTTTACTCATTTAATGTTTTATAAACCTCGCGAGGGGGATACATGCTAGTTTTTACAAACTGAATACAAGTAGTTTTTGGTATGCTGGACCCGATTATACGATTATAGATATTGAATGCTTTTTGCCAATTAAGTCCCCTCATGAACCGTTAATTACTCGAGTAGTAAATGCTCGTATTATGGATATGCATATTAGGCTTGGCGGGCTTGTTCGGGATACGGACACATAATAGTTAGAATTGTGGTAAATGGCAAATTTTTACCTTCTCCGGGGCATTATTAAATTATGTTAAGGTTCGGTTGCATGAACTCAATACTATAATCAGATAACCCGACATGTAATTGCAATACTTGTCGCCCGATAAATAATGCTTGTATTCAACTTATTACTTATTAAACTCTATGAATTCACTCAACTTTATGTTGACTTTTTAGCATGTATTTTCTCAGGTATTATTTGCTAGCTGAGCATTGGGAGCAATCGGAGTCGCGTGGATATCAAACATTGAAGGACTTGTTTTCTTCACATTCGATAATTATTTTCTTTAAATATGCGAATGAGTCATTTTTGAACTCTTGTAACTTAAGTTTTAAATATAAATTGTTGGGACCTTTGTACTCTGATTTATCAAATCGAATGTGACATTTTATTAGACGTATCTTTTGAGGTCGTTTTATGTAACTTGTTTTTATGAATTATGAAGTGACACCAAAATTGGTATTCCGCTGCGTTGTAAATTTTGGGGGTGTCTCAATATTGTTCAAGATTTGAGTTAACATAAGACCGAATCAAAGTTTTAAAAGTAAACAAGATTTTAAAACTAAACTAAGTTTTCATAATAAAATAAAAAAAAAGACGTGAAACTATTCAACCCCCCTTCTAGTTTTCAACAGGGTCAATAGGAAGAAACTTTTTCAAAAAGCTGTCTTCTCGTGATGAACTGAACTCACCTTTATAATTTGCGATATCACTCCAAGCACAAGATGCCTCTGAAAGAAAAGAAAAGATTGATCTTAATACACAATACGATTAATAATAGTTAGTTTAGTCAAGTTAACTGGAAGATTGTAGGCACGCTTCCATAGTCAAAGCTTAATAGTCTGATTTCGTGAAAACACCCAATGAGCATACAACTCACCCTTCAATCAATGAAGTCCTTGTTCCAATGTTAACCACAGTACATCCAATTTCCTTGGCAGAGTTAAGGCACAACATATGATTCTCATTTCTCTCCCATGGATTTAGAACCGTCTTAGTATTAATCGCTCTTTCATCAATCGTCCCGGGGACTACAACATTAATTAGCTTACTGCATCAATCACAAAAAATAGAATTCTCGTTAGCAAAACCACTAAAACAAAACCCCGTCAATCACAATCTCAAATAATAATTTGTTAAACATCACCAGATAAGAACTCCATCTTTTGCAAGCTCAAACAGATCATTCGTTGAAGGGTCAATAGGAAGAAACTTCTTCAAAAAGCTATCTTCTCCAAGATAATTATTTATGTGTCCAACATAGGAAGCCTTCTCGGATTTACTAATCGAGTGAAGTAAAGTAGATGTTGGCGATTTGAGAAATGCTGATGAGTTCTTAGCACCCTTTCCCATCTGCGAAGTCATATGGGCTTGTAGATTCAAGTAGACCTGTCATCACATCAAGTGCATACTTAAAGCTCCCATAATTACCACTTTTAGATTAGCTAAACATAAAATTTCATTTAATCACAGTACCATGATTCATGTGTTGATCAACATTTTTTACAAAAATGTAAAAAAAATATATCTTTTAATTTAACCGTAAACGATCACCAAAGTCGAAAGTGTTCATGGGATACCGCGCCGCTAACATCAAACCAAGCAAAAACTACCCGCTTTTACCAGTTACCAAACAGCTCAATAATTAGAAGCTAACATAAGTGACATACGTGAAGACAATCCAATGCAAGATCAATGACTTTGGGATTTTTGGTCTCAAATGCAAGCCGCAATGGCTTAATAACAAGCTCGGACTCTGCTCCTTCCAATGCATGCCCAACACTACCCAAGGTGGTCTTCAAACTTCCACCTGATGCCGCCATTGGAGCACCATCATTTTCTGCCTCTACTGTGTCGTGTGAAGTTGTTGCATCCGCTTCCACTTCAGATTTTGCAGTTCCATCATCATTTTCCGGTACACTGCAATTCCAGGTCATATATAACCACGGGTTAATTAAATATGATTGGATATAATGATAAATTCAATGATCGTTATCAGTGGTAAATAAAAGGTGCCCTACAAGAAAGTGGTTGTGGGATCAAGTCCCAATTACAAACAGGTGTCTGTAATATAGAATCTGTGAGCGTGTCGTTAAAAAGACATAAGTTATATTGGCAAAAAACTTTTTAGGTCATAATCAATAATATAAACCGCAATAATATGATGGTTCATATATAGTTTAGAAGTAACCCAAAAAATAGAATCAAATTAGAATGCAGTTAACCTATATTGCTGAGCAAATGTAAAATAGAAAAATATTATAAACAACATACCTTGGTGCTGTAAAAAAAACAAAAAAACACACAATTGAATAATTGTTTTTGTGTATACATGAAGCCATTACAAACAACATACCTGGATACATATTACCAACAAAGAAGACGAATAACCTGCACATCAAATCTGAAAAGAAAAAAACGATCACTATATCATTGATATTAGGGTTTTGATATATCAGAATCATGAACACAAATCATCTCGAGTGTGAAGATTGGATACATAAAACATGAAACCTGTAAAAATCAATAATTGTATTATGATCACAAAGATTTGAGGATTGTATTATACAGCAATGAAGACGAATAAATATCACATTAGGGTTTAGCATGGGAGGCAGAATAAAAATAAAATGTCGTATATTACAGAATGATATTAGGGTTCAATATTAATTTAAAATATTATAAAGCTATAATTAAGGATAGATATTGTAATTTAATTTCCTAACTTTATCAATAATAGGCTGCAAAATAAATCTCAAAAATTGTGTTAGTGCAGTGGTTAAGATGCATGTTAAATACATGGGACATCCAGAGTTCAAATCTTGTTAAATCTTTTTTTGTGGAATTTGAAATTAATATTAATGGAAATAATATTAGTTAGTGCCTAGTCATCGATGAGTCATCAAACAGTCATCGATGACTGGATAATGCTGACGTGTCCATCCATATATATATATATATATATATATATATATATATATATATATATATATATATATATATATATATATATATATATATATATATATATTATTGAGATCAAGTGAGAACTTTCTTAAAGTTGTAAAAATGAGAATCAACCAAAATCTCACAAATGACACTCAACTTAAAAGAAAATAAAAATATAATTAATTAAAACTAAAATTGTTAAAGATTTGATGAGTGTTCTTATGAAAATTGACGTAAACTAGTGATACACTTTGATTCAACGTGCAATGTGTATCAAGGTTTAGTATTTTGTATCAAGTTTTTAGTGGTTGTTGTGTATTAGGTGTATCAATTTATGTATAAGAAATTAGTTTTTTTTGAGATTTTAATGTATATGTATCAAAAATTTAATTGTGTATCAGTAATCCGTTTCTCATGTATGAGTTGGTTATTAGTAGATTTAATGTTAACTTGTATTAATATATAATATTTTGGTGCATCTTTACTAAAATGGTTATGTGTCAATGTTTTAATAGTATTTTAGAATAGTTCTAATTTTTTACAACTTTAAAAAAGTTCTCACACTAACATTCCCATATATATATATATATATATATATATATATATATATATATATATATATATATATATATATAGTGAAGCGTTCAAATGAGAATCCTAAATTTTGTGAGAACGCGAGAAGCAATCCTAGCCACTCATTTTATCCTCCTTTAATTTTAATATATTGGCTAATATTAGTTAATCAACTTTTTGAAAATTTCTTAAAATTTTTTGAAAATTTTTTTAAAAATTTTCGAAAATTTTCAAAAAAATTTCGAAAAAAATTTTTTTTCGAAAATTTTTTTCGAAATTTTTTTTCGAAAATTTCTTTTTTCGAAATTTTTTTTTCAAAAAAAAATTTCCGATTTTTTTTTTTTCGAAAAAATTTTTTCGGATTTTTTTTTTCAAAAATTTTTTTCGAAAAATCTTTTTTCGAAAAAAAAGATTTTCGAAAATTTTTTTTTCAAAAATTTTTTTTTAGAAAAAAAAAAAATTCAAAATTTTTTTTTTTCGAAAATAAATTTTTTCGAAAAAATTTTTTTTCGAAAATTTTTTTTCCAAAAAATTTTTTTCGAAATTTTTTTTTTTCGAAAAAAATATTTCCGAATTTTTTTTCCGAAAAAAAATTTTTCGAATTTTTTTTTTCGAATTTTTTTTTTCTGAAAATTTTTTTCGTCACGTGTGAAAAAAAATTCAAAAATTTTCACGAAAATTTTTTTGTCACGTGTGAACAAAAATTAGTCGCATGTGAAAAAAAAAATTCATCGCATGTAAATTTTTTTTTTCGTCACACGTGAAAAAAAAAATCCGTCATATGTGAAAAAAAAATTTCGTCACATGAGAAAAAAAATTTGAAAATTTTCACGAAATTTTTTTTTGTCACGTGTGAAAAAAAATTCGTCACATGTGAAAAAAAAATTCCGTCACATGTAAAAAAAAATTCGTCACATGTGAAAAAAAAATTTTGAAATTTTCACGAAATTTTTTTTGTCACGTGTGAAAAAAAAATTCGTCACATATGAAAAAAAAATTTCGTCGCATGTAATATTTTTTTTCGTCACATGTCAAAAAAAATTCCGTCACATGTGAAAAAAAAATTTCGTCACATGTGAAAAAAAAAATTAGAAATTTTTTCTAAAAAATTTTGAATAATTTTTTGAAAATTTTTCAAAATTTTTTAAAAATTTTTCAAAAAAATTTTCGAAAATTTTTTGAAAATTTTTCAAAAAAAATTTCGAAAATTTTTTGAATTTTTTTTGAAATTTTTTTGAAATTTTTTAAAAAAAAAATAGTTAGCTAATAATAGCCATTAGATCAAAGTTTAAGGAGGATAAAATGAGTGGCTAGGATTAGTTCTCGCGTTCTCACAAAAATTAGATTTCTCACATGAATGGCCCCCTATATATATATATATATATATATATATATATATATATATATATATATATATATATATATATAATACAAATATCGCATAAAAACATTAATTATATTTTACGTTCTTTCTAAGTTTTGTTATTGATAATCATAAACTTAGAAAGTACAAAACACAAGTTTTAATCATTAGTTTCAACTTTATATATACACATTAAGGTAAGAATAATTGGATATATAACATTGTGGTAATAATCAAATGAAGACAACTTGCATTTACAAGTATTTTGTATGAAAGCATCTTTCATAAAGTAGTCTAGTATCAAATATACACATTTATTTATACAAGCAAACCAATTTAATTTTCGTACCATTACTGAAGTTTACTCGCACTTAACAAAATACATTTTATTTTGTCAAACCTCAACTAGACATTTTATTTTAGAATTTAAGATCATTTGTATACAAATCTTTATTCACATACCAAGCAAGCAATCCCCACCATCTATCTTCAATTAATACAACGGACGAAATTAAACCCAATATTTTAACAAACCTATTTTTATCTTTCCTTTTTCAAATATTGATATCTCATAAACGGTTAATCGTTAAGGGAAAATAAATTTACCATCACGACGAACATTTAATTATCTTCCTATAGATATGTCATTTGATATACTTTTGACAAACTTTTTTTTTTAAACATTTTTCCCTTTTTTTCTTTCGTTGTTTACGTTTTTCGTCATTATTTTTCTTTTTTTTTCATTGTTAAAACTTGCGTGAGAAACCACATGTAATCAAACACTAATTTTAATATTTCTAATAAAATCATATGTGATTTTTCCAACATCTATCTCAATCACATTTAATTTTTTCCACACCTGATCTCAATCAAATGTGATTTTCATAAATGAAGTACTATAATCTTTAAAATCACATATGATTTATTATAATAAGCAAATTAGTGTTTAATCACATGTGATTTCTCATGTTATTTTAACAATGACAAAATAAAAGTTTTTTCGAATGTATATCAAAATGCATATCCATAGAAAGATAGTTAATTGCTAGTCGTGACAGTATAATTTGTTTCATTTAACAATTAATGGTTCATGAGATATTTAAATTATAAAAATTAGGTGAAATATTAAAATGCTTTTAGTCTCAACTATTAATTTGTTTTTAGATGGATGGTGGGCAGTAGTCTCTCTGTATGCAATGAATGTTTGGTATGCAAAATAACTCTACTCTTATTTTAGGGGTAATCATTTTAAAATACATTATACTCTCTGTAAAATACTTTTATAGGCATCAAAAAAAAAATACATATGCTTACATTAATGTTTACTTTTTTGTCTTTTTGTTTGTAGTGATCACCATTTTACTCCACCAAACCTTTTATGTAAAACTGTGATTTTGATTGAGTCTTCTCATGTATGAGGTTTGATACATTAAAAGTCAATGTAATACTTTTCTTTGTAGAATGATATTTGCATTAATGAACTAGTGAGATGTTATTAATACTTGTAACGTATTAACGAGAGGCATAACTGACCAAGTCAAAATATACAATTCACCTATTGAAAGCATTCATACTTTAAAGTCATTTGAGCCATGTGTTGATTGTAATGGGAGTCGTTGATTTTGCGCGCACACACACATACACTTAAGAAAATACATTTTATTTTGTCAAACCTCAACTAGACATTTTATTTTATAATTTAAGATCATTTGCATACCAAACTTTATCTGCATACCAAGCGAGCAATCCCCACCATCTATCTTCATTTAATTCAATGGATGAGATTAAACCCAACATTTTAACAAACCTATTTCTATCTTTTCATTTTAAAATATTGATATCTTTTAAAACGTTAATCGTTAAGGGAAAAATAAATTTACCATCACGACGAGCATTTAATTATCTTTCTATCGATATATCATTTGATATACTTTTGACAAACTTTCTTTAATTATTGTTTTAACATTTTTTCCCATTTTTTCTTTCGTTATTTATGTTTTTCGTCTTTGTTTTTCTTTTTTCTTCAGTGCCAAAACTTGCGCGAGAAACCACATGTAATTAAACATTAATTTGAATATTTCTAATCAAATCGCATGTGATTTTTCAAACATGTATCTCAATCACATTTAATTTTTTCCACATCTGATCTCAATCACATGTGATTTTCATAAATGAAGTATGATAATCTTTAAAATTACATATGCTTTTATTAGAATATTCAAATTATTGCTTAATCACATGTGATTTATCATGCTATTTTTAACAACGACAAAATAAAAGTTTTTTCAAATATATATCAAAGTGCATATCTATAGATATATAGTTAAATGCTGGTAGCGACCAAGTCAAGATATACAATTCACCTATTGAAAGCATTCATACTTTAAAGTCATTTGAGCCAGGTGTTGATTGTAATGGGAGTGGTTGATTTTGCGCGCGCACACACACATACACTTAAAAAAATGCATTTTATTTTGTCAAACCTCAACTAGACATTTATTTTAGAATTTAAGATCATTTGCATACCAAACTATATCTACATACCAAGCGAGCAATCCCCTTCATCTATCTTCATTTAATCCAATGGATGAGATTAAACCCAATATTTTAACAAACCTATTTTTATCTTTTTTTTTTCTTTTCAAATATTGATATCTCCGAAACCGTTAGTCGTTAAGAGAAAATAAATTTACCATCACGGCGAGCATTTAATTATCTTTCTATAGATATATCCTTTGATATACTTTTGACAAACTTTTTTTAATTATTTTTTAAACATTTTTTCCCTTTTTTTTCTTTCGTTCTGTATGTTTTTCGTCATTGTTTTTCTTTTTTCTTCATTGTTAAAACTTGCCCGAGAAACCACATGTAATTAAACATTAATTTGGATATTTCTAATCAAATCACATGTGATTTTTCAAACATGTATCTCAATCACATTTAATTTTTTCCACATCTGATCTCAATCAGATGTGATTTTCATAAATGAAGTATGATAATCTTTAAAATTACATATGATTTTATTAGAATATTCAAATTATTGCTTAATCACATGTGATTTATCATGCTATTTTTAACAACGACAAAATAAAAGTTTTTTCGAATATATATCAAAGTGCATATCTGTAGATAGATAGTTAAATGCTGGTAGTGACCAAGTCAAGATATACAATTCACCTATTGAAAGCATTCATACTTTAAAGTCATTTGAGCCATGTGTTGATTGTAATGTGAGTCGATGATTTTGCGCGCGCACACACACATACACTTAAAACAATACATTTTATTTTGTCAAACCTCAACTAGACATTTATTTTAGAATTTAAGATCATTTGCATACCAAACTATATCTACATACCAAGAGAGCAATCCCCTTCATCTATCTTCATTTAATCCAATGGATGAGATTAAACCCAACATTTTAACAAACTTATTTTTATCTTTACTTTTTCAAATATTGATATCTCCGAAACCGTTAATCGTTAAGAGAAAATAAATTTACCATCACGGCGAGCATTTAATTATCTTTCTATAGATATATCCTTTGATATAATTTTGAGAAACTTTTTTTAATTATTTTTTTAACATTTTTTCCCTTTTTTTCTTTCGTTGTTTATGTTTTTCGTCTTTGTTTTTCTTTTTTCTTCATTGTTAAAAATTGCGCGAGAAACCACATATAATTAAACATTAATTTGATTATTTCTAATCAAATCACACGTGATTTTTCAAACATGTATCTCAATCACGTTTAATTTTTTACACCCCTGATCTCAATCACATGTGATTTTCATAAATGAAGTATGATAATCTTTAAAATTCTGTATGATTTTATTATAATATTCAAATTAGTGTTTAATCACATGTGATTTTTCATGCTATTTTTAACAACAACAAAATAAAAGTTTTTTCGAATATATATATCAAAGTGCATATCTGTAGATAGATAGTTAAATGCTGGTAGTGACAGTGTAATTTGTTTCATTTAACAATTTAAGGTTCATGAGATATTTAAATTATAAAAATTATGTGAAATATTAAAATGCTTTTAATCTTAACCATTGATTTGGTTTTAGATGAACGATGGGCAGGAGTCTCTCGGTATGCAACGAATGTTTGGTATGCAAAATAACTCTTCTCTTAATCTACGGGTAATCATTTTAAAATACATTATACTTGCCATAAAATACTTTTATAGGCATCAAATAAAAGAAATACATATGCTTACGTTAATGTTCACTTTTTTGTCTTTTTGTGTGAGGTGATCACCATTTTACTCCTCCAAACCTTTTATGTAAAACTGTGATTTTGATAGATTCTTATGTGTGAGGATTGATAGATTAAAAGTCAGTGTAATACTTTTCTTTGTAGAATGATATTTGCATTAATGAACTAGTGAGATGTTATTAATACCTGTAACATATTAACCAGAGGCATAATTGACCAAGTCAAAATATACAATTCACCTATTGAAAGCATTCATACTTTAAAGTCATTTGAGCCGTGTGTTGATTGTAATGGGAGTCGATGATTTTGCGCGCACACACACACATACACTTAAGAAAATACATTTTATTTTTTCAAACCTCAACTAGGCATTTTATTTTATAATTTAAAATCACTTGCATACCAAACTTTATCTGCATACCAAGCGAGCAATCCCCACCATCTATCTTCATTTAATCCAATGGATGAGACTAAACCCAAGATTTTAACAAACCTATTTCTATCTTTTCTTTTTAAAATATTGTTATCTTTTAAACCATTAATCGTTAAGGGAAAAATAAATTTATCATCACGACGAGCATTTAATTGTCTTTCTATCGATATATCCTTTGATATACTTTTGACAAAGTTTCTTTAATTATTTTTTTAACATTTTTTCCCTTTTTTTCTTTCGTTATTTATGTTTTTCGTCTTTGTTTTTCTTTTTTCTTCATTGCTAAAACTTGCGCGAGAAACCACATGTAATTAAACATTAATTTGAATATTTCTAATCAAATCGCATGTGATTTTTCAAACATGTATCTCAATCACATTTAATTTTTTCCACATCTGATCTCAATCACATGTGATTTTCATAAATGAAGTATGACAATCTTTAAAATTACATATGATTTTATTAGAATACTCAAATTATTGCTTAATCACATGTGATTTATCATGCTATTTTTAACAACGACAAAATAAAAGTTTTTTTGAATATATATCAAAGTGCATATCTATAGATAGATAGTTAAATGCTGGTAGTGACCAAGTCAAGATATACAATTCACCTATTGAAAGCATTCATACTTTAAAGTCATTTATGCCAGGTGTTGATTGTAATGGGAGTCGTTGATTTTGCGCGCGCACACACACATACACTTAAAAAAATACATTTTATTTTGTCAAACCTTAACTAGACATTTATTTTAGAATTTTAGATCATTTGCATACCAAACTATATCTACATACCAAGAGAGCAATCCCCTTCATCTATCTTCATTTAATCCAATAGATGAGATTAAACCCAATATTTTAACAAACCTATTTTTATCTTTTTTTTTCTTTCAAATATTGATATCTCCGAAACCGTTAGTCGTTAAGAGAAAATAAATTTACCATCACGGCGAGCATTTAATTATCTTTCTATAGATATATCCTTTGATATACTTTTGAGAAACATTTTTTAATTATTTTTTAAACATTTTTTCCCTTTTTTCTTTCGTTCTTTATGTTTTTCGTCTTTGTTTTTCTTTTTTCTTCATTGTTAAAACTTGCGCGAGAAACCACATGTAATTAAACATTAATTTGAATATTTCTAATCAAATCGCATGTGATTTTTCAAACATGTATCTCAATCACATTTAATTTTTTCCACATCTGATCTCAATCACATGTGATTTTCATAAATGAAGTATGATAATCTTTAAAATTACATATGATTTTATTAGAATATTCAAATTATTGCTTAATCACATGTGATTTATCATGCTATTTTTAACAACGACAAAATAAAAGTTTTTTCGAATATATATATCAAAATGCATATCTGTAGATAGATTGTTAAATACTGGTAGTGACCAAGTCAAGATGTACAATTCACCTGTTGAAAGCATTCATACTTTAATGGCATTTGAGCCATGTGTTGATCGTAATGGGAGTCGTTGATTTTCCGCGCACACACACATACACTTAAAAAAATACATTTTATTTTGTCAAACCTCAACTAGACATTTATTTTAGAATTTAAGATCATTTGCGTACCAAACTATATCTACATACCAAGCGAGCAATCCCCTTCATCTATCTTCGTTTAATCCAATAGATGAGATTAAACCCAACATTTTAACAAACCTATTTTTATCTTCTTCTTTTTCAAATATTGATATCACCGAAACCGTAAATCGTTAAGAGAAAATCAATTTACTATCACGGCGAGAATTTAATTATCTTTCTATAGATATATCCTTTGATATACTTATGAAAAACTTTTTTTAATTATTTTTTTAACATTTTTTTCGCTTTTTTTCTTTCTTTGTTTATGTTTTTCGTCTTTGTTTTTATTTTTTCTTCGTTGTTAAAACTTGCACGAGAAACCACTTGTAATTAAACATTAATTTGAATATTTCTAATCAAATCGCATGTGATTTTTCAAACATGTATCTCAATCGCATTTAATTTTTTCCACATCTGATCTCAATCACATGTGATTTTCATAAATGAAGTATGATAATCTTTAAAATTACATATGATTTTATTAGAATATTCATATTATTGCTTAATCGCATGTCATTTATCATGCTATTTTTAAAAACGACAAAATAAAAGTTTTTTCAAATATATATCAAAGTGCATGTCAGTAGATAGATAGTTAAATGCTGGTTGTGACCAAGTCAAGATATACAATTCACCTATTGAAAGCATTCATTCTTTAAAGTCATTTGAGCCATGTGGTGATTGTAATGGGAGTCGTTGATTTTGCGCACGAACACACGCATACACTTAAAAAAATACAATTTATTTTGTCAAACCTCAATTAGACATTTATTTTAGAATTTAAGATCATTTGCATACCAAACTATATCTACATACCAAGCGAGCAATCCCCTTCATAAATCTTCATGTAATCCAATGGATGAGATTAAACCCAACATTTTAACAAACCTATTTTTATCTTTTCTTTTTCAAATATTGATATCTCCGAAACCGTTAATCGTTAAGAGAAAATAAATTTACCATCACGGCGAGCATTTAATTATCTTTCTATAGATATATCCTTTGATATACTTTTGAGAAACTTTTTTTAATTATTTTTTAACAATTTTTCCCTTTTTTCTTTTGTTGTTTATGTTTTTCGTCTATGTTTTTCTTTTTTCTTCATTGTTAAAACTTGCGCGAGAAACCACATATAATTAAACATTAATTTGAATATTTCTAATCAAATCACATGTGATTTTTCAAACATGTATCTCAATCACATTTAATTTTTTACACACCTGATCTCAATCACATGTGATTTTCATAAATGAAGTACGATAATCTTTAAAATTCTATATGATTTTATTATAATATTCAAATTAGTGTTTAATCACATGTGATTTTTCATGCTGTTTTTAACAACAACAAAATATAAGTTTTTTCAAATATATATATCAAAGTGCATATCTGTACATAGATAGTTAAATGCTGGTAGTGACCAAGTCAAGATATACAATTCACCTATTGAAAGCATTCATACTTTAAAGTCATTTGAGCCATGTGTTGATTGTAATGGGAGTCATTGATTTTGCGCGCGCACACACACATACACTTAAAAAAATACATTTTATTTTGTCAAACCTCAACTAGACATTTATGTTACAATTTAAGATCATTTGCATACCAAACTATATCTACATACCAAGCGAGCAATCCCCATCATCTATCTTCATTTAATCCAATGGATAAGATTAAACCCAACATTTGAACAAACATATTTTTATCTTTTCTTTTTCAAATATTGATATCTCCGAAACCGTTTATCGTTAAGAGAAAATAAATTTACCATCACGGCGAGCATTTAATTATTTTTCTATAGATATATCGTTTGATATACTTTTGAGAAACTTTTTTTAATTATTTTTTTAACAATTTTTCCCTTTTTTCTTTTGTTGTTTATGTTTTTCGTCTATGTTTTTCTTTTTTCTTCATTGTTAAAACTTGCGCGAGAAACCACATATAATTAAACATTAATTTGAATATTTCTAATCAAATAACATGTGATTTTTCAAACATGTATCTCAATCACATTTAATTTTTTACACACCTGATCTCAATCACATGTGATTTTCATAAATGAAGTACGATAATCCTTAAAATCCTATATGATTTTATTATAATATTCAAATTAGTGTTTAATCACATGTGATTTTTCATGCTATTTTTAACAACAAAAAAATAAAAGTTTTTTCGAATATATATATCAAAGTGCATATCTCTAGATAGATAGTTAAATGCTGGTAGTGATAGTGTAATTTGTTTCTTAACCAGAGGTATAACTGACCAAGTCAAGATATACAATTCACCTATAGAAAGCATTTATACTTTAAAGTCATTTGAGCCATGTGTTGATTGTAATGGGAGTCGTTAATTTTGCGCGCACACACACACATACACTTAACAAAATACATTTTACATTGTCAAACCTCAACTAGACATTTTATTTTATAATTTAAGATCAGTTGCATACCAAACTTTTTCTGCATACCAAGCGAGCAATCCCCACCATCTATCTTCATTTATTCCAATGGATGAGATTAAACCCAACATTTTAAGAAACCTATTTCTATCTTTTCTTTTTCAAATATTGATATCTTTTAAACCGTTAATCGTTAAGGGAAAAATAAATTTACCATCACGACGAGCATTTAATTATCTTTCTATCGATATACCCTTTGATATAATTTTGACAAACTTTCTTTAATTATTTTTTAAACATTTTTTTCCTTTTTTTCTTTTGTTGTTATAGTTTTTCGTCTTTGTTTTTCTTTTTTTCTTCATTGTTAAAACTTGCGCGAGAAACTACATGTAATTAAACATTAATTTGAATATTTCTAATCAAATCGCATGTGATTTTTCAAACATATTCACATTTAATTTTTTCAACATCTGATCTCAATCACATGTGATTTTCATAAATGAAGTACGATAATCTTTAAAATTATTTATGATTTTATTATAATATTCAAATTAGTGTTTAATCACATGTGATTTTTCATGCTATTTTTAACAACAACAAAATAAAAGTTTTTTCGAATATATATATCAAAGTGCATATCTGTAGATAGATAGTTAAATGCTGGTATTGACAGTGTAATTTGTTTCATTTAACAATTTAAGGTTCATGAGATATTTAAATTATAAGAATTATGTGAAATATTAAAATGCTTTTAATCTTAACCATAGATTTGGTTTTAGATGAACGATGGGCAGGAGTCTCTCGGTATGCAACGAATGTTTGGTATGCAAAATAACTCTTCTTTTATTCTACGGGTAATCATTTTAAAATACATTATACTTGCCATAAAATACTTTTATAGGCATCAAATAAAAGAAATACATATGCTTACGTTAATGTTTACTTTTTTGTCTTTTTGTGTGTAGTGATCACCATTTTACTCCTCCAAACCTTTTACGTAAAACTGTGATTTTGATAGATTCTTATGTGTCAGGATTGATAGATTAAAAGTCAATGTAATACTTTTCTTTGTAGAATGATATTTGCATTAATGAAATAGTGAGATGTTATTAATACTTGTAACGTATTAACCAGGGGCATAACTGACCAAGTCAAGATATAGAATTCACCTATTGAAAGCATTCATACTTTAAAGTCATTTGAGCTATGTGTTGATTGTAACGGGAGTCGTTGATTTTCCGCGCGCAGACACACATACACTAAAAAAAGTACATTTAATTTTGTCAAACCTCAACTAGACATTTATTTTAGAATTTAAGATTATTTGCATACCAAACTATATCTACATACCAAGCGAGCAATCCCCTTCATCTATCTACATTTAATCCAATGGATGAGATTAAACCCAACATTTTAACAAACATATTTTTATCTTTTCTTTTTCAAATATTGATATCTCCGAAACCGTTAATCGTTAAGAGAAAATAAATTTACCATCACGGCGAGCATTTAATTATCTTTCTATAGATATATCCTTTGATATACTTTTGAGAAACTTTTTTTAATTATTTTTTAAACATTTTTTTCCCTTTTTTTTCTTTCGTTCTTTATGTTTTTCGTCTTTGTTTTTCTTTTTTCTTCATTGTTAAAACTTGCGCGAGAAACCACATGTAACTAAACATTAATTTGAATATTTCTAATCAAATCGCATGTGATTTTTCAAACATGTATCTCAATCACATTTAATTTTTTCCACATCTGATCTCAATCACATGTGATTTTCACAAATGAAGTATGATAACTTTTAAAATTACATATGATTTTATTAGAATATTCAAATTATTGCTTAATCACATGTGATTTATCATGCTATTTTTAACAACGGAAAAATAAAAGTTTTTTCGAATATATATCAAAGTGCATATCTGTAGATAGATAGTTAAATGCTGGTTGTGACCAAGTCAAGACATACAATTCACCTATTGAAAGCATTCATAGTTTAAAGTCATTTGAGCCAAGTGTTGATTGTAATGGGAGTCGTTGATTTTGCGCTCGCACACTCACATACACTTAAAAAAATACATTTTATTTTGTCAAACCTCAACTAGACATTTATTTTTGAATTTAAGATCATTTGCATACCAAACTATATCTACATACCTAGCGAGCAATCCCCTTCATCTATCTTCATTTAATCCAATAGATGAGATTAAACCCAACATTTTAACAAACCTTTTTTTATCTTTTTTTTTTTTTTTTTTTTTTTTTTCAAATATTGATATCTCCGAAACCGTTAGTCGTTAAGAGAAAATAAATTTACCATCACGGCGAGCATTTAATTATCTTTCTATAGATATATCCTTTGATATACTTTTGAGAAACTTTTTTTAATTACTTTTTAAACATTTTTTTCCCCTTTTTTTCTTTCGTTGTTTATGTTTTTCGTCTTTGTTTTTCTTTTTTCTTCAGTATTAAAACTTGCGCGAGAAACCACATGTAATTAAACATTAATTTGAATATTTCTAATCAAATCACATGTGATTTTTCAAACATGTATCTCAATCAAATTTAATTTTTTCCACATCTGATCTCAATCACATGTGATTTTCATAAATGAAGTATGATAATCTTTAAAATTACATATGATTTTATTAGAATATTCAAATTATTGCTTAATCGCATGTGATTTATCATGCTATTTTTAACAACGACAAAATAAAAGTTTTTTCGAATATATATCAAAGTGCATATCTGTAGTTAGATAGTTAAATACTGGTAGTGACCAAGTCAAGATATACAATTCAACTATTGAAAGCATTCATACTTTAAAGTCATTTGAGCCATATGTTGATTGTAACGGGAGTCGTTGATTTTGCACGCGCACACACACATACACTTAAAAAAGTACATTTTATTTTGTCAAACCTCAACTAGACATTTATTTTAGAATTTTAGATTATTTGCATACCAAACTATATCTACATACAAAGCGAGCAATCCCCTTCATCTATCTTAATTTAATCCAATGGATGAGATTAAACCCAACATTTTAACAAACCTATTTTTATCTTTTCTTTTTCAAATATTGATGTCTCCGAAACCGTTAATCGTTAAGAGAAAATAAATTTACCATCACGGCGAGCATTTAATTATCTTTCTATAGATATATCCTTTGATATACTTTTGAGAAACTTTTTTTAATTATTTTTTAAACATTTTTTCCCTTTTTTTCTTTCGTTGTTTATGTTTTTCGTCTTTGTTTTTCTTTTTTCTTCAGTATTAAAACTTGCGCGAGAAACCACATGTAAATAAACATTAATTTGAATATTACTAATCAAATTGCATGTGATTTTTCAAACATGTATCTCAATCACATTTAACTTTTTCCACATCTGATCTCAATCACATGTGATTTTCATAAATGAAGTATGATAATCTTTATAATTACATATGATTTTATTAGAATATTCAAATTATTGCTTAGTCACATGTGATTTATCATGCTATTTTTAACAACGACAAAATAAAAGTTTTTTCGAATATATATCAAAGTGCATATCTGTAGATAGATAGTTAAATGCTGGTAGTGACGAAGTCAAGACATACAATTCACCTATTGAAAGCATTCATACTTTAAAGTCATTTGAGCCATGTGTTGATTGTAATGGGAGTCGTTGATTTTGCGCGCGCACACTCACATACACTTAAAAAAATACATTTTATTTAGTCAAACCTCAACTAGACATTTATTTTAGAACTTAAGATCATTTGCATACCTAACTATATCTACATACCAAGCGAGCAATCCCCTTCATCTATCTTCATTTAATCCAATGGATGAGATTAAACCCAACATTTTAACAAACCTTTTTTTATCTTTTTTTTTTCTTTCAAATATTGATATCTCCGCAACCGTTGGTCGTTAAGCGAAAATAAATTTACCATCACGGCGAGCATTTAATTATCTTTCTATAGATATATCCTTTGATATACTTTTGAGAAACTTTTTTTAAACATTTTTTTCCCTTTTTTTCTTTCGTTGTTTATGTTTTTCGTCTTTGTTTTTCTTTTTTCTTCATTGTTAAAACTTGCGCGAGAAACCACATGTAATTAAATATTAATTTGAATATTACTAATCAAATCGCATGTGATTTTTCAAACATGTATCTCAATCACATTTAACTTTTTCCACATCTGATCTCAATCACATGTGATTTTCATAAATGAAGTATTATAATCTTTATAATTACATATGATTTTATTAGAATATTCAAATTGCTTAGTCACATGTGATTTATCATGCTATTTTTAACAACGACAAAATAAAAGTTTTTTCGAATAAATATCAAAGTGCATATCTGTAGATAGATAGTTAAATGCTGGTAGTGACCAAGTCAAGACATACAATTCACCTATTGAAAGCATTCATACTTTAAAGTCATTTGAGCCATGTGTTGATTGTAATGGGAGTCGTTGATTTTGCGCGCGCACACTCACATACACTTAAAAAAATACATTTTATTTTGTCAAACCTCAACTAGACATTTATTTTAGAACTTAAGATCATTTGCATACCTAACTATATCTACATACCAAGCGAGCAATCCCCTTCATCTATCTTCATTTAATCCAATGGATGAGATTAAACCCAACATATTAACAAACCTTTTTTTATCTTTTTTTTTTCTTTCAAATATTGATATCTCCGAAACCATTAGTCGTTAAGCGAAAATAAATTTACCATCACGACGAGCATTTAATTATCTTTCTATAGATATATCCTTTGATATACTTTTGAGAAACTTTTTTTAATTATTTTTTAAACATTTTTTCCCTTTTTTTCTTTCGTTGTTTATGTTTTTCGTCTTTGTTTTTCTTTTTTCTTCATTGTTAAAACTTGCGCGAGAAACCACATGTAATTAAACATTAATTTGAATATTACTAATCAAACCGCATGTGATTTTTCAAACATGTATCTCAATCACATTAACCTTTTTCCACATCTGATCTCAATCACATGTGATTTTCATAAATGAAGTATGATAATCTTTAAAATTACATATGATTTTATTAGAATATTTAAATTATTGCTTAATCACATGTGATTTATCATGCTATTTTTAACAACGACAAAATAAAAGTTTTTTCGAATATATATCAAAGTGCATATCTGTAGATAGATAGTTAAATACTGGTAGTGACCAAGTCAAGATATACAATTCACCTATTGAAGGCATTTATACTTTAAAGTCATTTGAGCAATGTGTTAATTGTAATGGGAGTCGTTGATTTTGCGCGGGCACACTCACATACACTTAAAAAAATACATTTTATTTTGTCAAACCTCAACTAGACATTTATTTTAGAATTTAAGATCATTTGCATACCAAACTATATCTACATACAAAGCGAGCAATCCCCTTCATCTATCTTAATTTAATCCAATGGATCAGATTAAACCCAACATTTTAACAAACCTTTTTTTATCTTTTTTTTTCTTTTCAAATATTGATATCTCCGAAACCGTTAGTCGTTAAGAGAAAATAAATTTACCATCACGGCGAGCATTTAATTATCTTTCTATAGATATATCCTTTGATATACTTTTGAGAAACTTTTTTTATTTACTTTTTAAACATTTTTTTCCCTTTTTTTCTTTCGTTGTTTATGTTTTTCGTCTTTGTTTTTCTTTTTTCTTCAGTATTAAAACTTGCGCGAGAAACCACATGTAATTAAACATTAATTTGAATATTTCTAATCAAATCACATGTGATTTTTCGAACATGTATCTCAATCACATTTAATTTTTTCCACATCTGATCTCAATCACATGTGATTTTCATAAATGAAGTATGATAATCTTTAAAATTACATATGATTTTATTAGAATATTCAAATTATTGCTTAATCACATGTGATTTATCATGCTATTTTTAACAACGACAAAATAAAAGTTTTTTCGAATATATATCAAAGTGCATATCTGAGATAGATAGTTAAATACTGGTAGTGACCAAGTCAAGATATACAATTCAACTATTGAAAGCATTCATACTTTAAAGTCATTTGAGCCATATGTTGATTGTAATGGGAGTCGTTGATTTTGCACGCGCACACACACATACACTTAAGAAAGTACATTTTATTTTGTCAAACCTCAACTAGACATTTATTTTAGAATTTAAGATTATTTGCATACCAAACTATATCTACATACAAAGCGAGCAATCCCCTTCATCTATCTTAATTTAATCCAATGGATGAGATTAAACCCAACATTTTAACAAACCTATTTTTATCTTTTCTTTTTCAAATATTGATGTCTCCGAAACCGTTAATCGTCAAGAGAAAATAAATTACCATCACGGCGAGCATTTAATTATCTTTCTATAGATATATCCTTTGATATACTTTTGAGAAACTTTTTTTAATTATTTTTTAAACATTTTTTCCCTTTTTTTCTTTCGTTCTTTATGTTTTTCGTCTTTGTTTTTCTTTTTTCTTCATTGTTAAAACTTGCGCGAGAAACCACATGTAATTAAACATTAATTTGAATATTTCTAATCACATCGCATGTGATTTTTCAAACTTGTATCTCAATCACATTTAATTTGTTCCACATCTGATCTCAATCACATGCTATTTTCATAAATGAAGTATGATAATCTTTAAAATTAAATATGATTTTATTAGAATATTCATATTATTGCTTAATCACATGTGATTTATCATGCTATTTTTAACAACGACAAAATATAAGTTTTTTCGAATATATATCAAAATGCATATCTGTAGATAGATAGTTAAATGCTGGTAGTGACCAAGTCAAGATATACAATTCACCTATTGAAAGCATTCATACTTTAAAGTCGTTTGAGCCATGTGTTGATTGTAATGGGAGTCGTTGATTTTGCGCGCGCACACTCACGTACACTTAAAAAAATACATTTTATTTTGTCAAACCTCAACTAGACATTTATTTTAGAATTTAAGATCATTTGCATACCAAACTATATCTACATACCAAGCGAGCAATCCCCTTCATCTATCTTCATTTAATCCAATGGATGAGATTAAACCCAACATTTTAACAAACCTTTTTTTTATCTTTTTTTTTTTTTTCAAATATTGATATCTCCGAAACTGTTAGTCGTAAGAGAAAATAAATTTACCATCACGGCGAGCATTTAATTATCTTTCTATAGATATATCCTTTGATATACTTTTGAGAAACTTTTTTTAATTATTTTTTAAACATTTTTTCCCTTTTTTTCTTTCGTTGTTTATGTTTTTCCTCTTTGTTTTTCTTTTATCTTCATTGTTAAAACTTGCGCGAGAAACCACATGTAATTAAACATTAATTTGAATATTACTAATCAAATCGCATGTGATTTTTCAAACATGTATCTCAATCACATTTAACTTTTTCCACATCTGATCTCAATCACATGTGATTTTCATAAATGAAGTATGATAATCTTTATAATTACATATGATTTTATTAGAATATTCAAATTATTGCTTAGTCACATGTGTTTTAACAACGACAAAATAAAAGTTTTTTCGAATATATATCAAAGTGCATATCTGTAGATAGATAGTTAAATGCTGGTAGTGACCAAGTCAAGACATACAATTCACCTATTGAAAGCATTCATACTTTAAAGTCATTTGAGCCATGTGTTGATTGTAATGGGAGTCGTTGATTTTGCGCGCGCACACTCACATACACTTAAAAAAATACATTTTATTTTGTCAAACCTCAACTAGACATTTATTTTAGAACTTAAGATCATTTGCATACCAAACTATATCTACATACCAAGCGAGCAATCCCCTTCATCTATCTTCATTTAATCCAATGGATGAGATTAAACCCAACATTTTAACAAACCTTTTTTTATCTTTTTTTTTTTCTTTCAAATATTGATATCTCCGAAACCGTTAGTCGTTAAGCGAAAATAAATTTACCATCACGGCGAGCATTTAATTATCTTTCTATAGATATATCCTTTGATATACTTTTGAGAAACTTTTTTTAATTATTTTTCAAACATTTTTTCCCTTTTTTTCTTTCGTTGTTTATGTTTTTCGTCTTTGTTTTTCTTTTTTCTTCATTGTTAAAACTTGCGCGAGAAACCACATGTAATTAAACATTAATTTGAATATTACTAATCAAATCGCATGTGATTTTTCAAACATGTATCTCAATCACATTAAACTTTTTCCACATCTGATCTCAATCACATGTGATTTTCATAAATGAAGTATGATAATCTTTAAAATTACATATGATTTTATTAGAATATTTAAATTATTGCTTAATCACATGTGATTTATCATGCTATTTTTAACAACGACAAAATAAAAGTTTTTTCGAATATATATCAAAGTGCATATCTGTAGATAGATAGTTAAATACTGGTAGTGACCAAGTCAAGATATACAATTCACCTATTGAAAGCATTTATACTTTAAAGTCATTTGAGCCATGTGTTGATTTTAATGGGAGTCGTTGATTTTGCGTGCCCACACTCACATACACTTAGGGGACGTTTGGTACGATTGAATGGTAGAGAATGGAAATAGAGCAAAGAATGGAATTGCAGAGAAAGAGAATAAATCTGTAGAAAGAAGATTGATTCATCCGTTTGGTTGAACCATAGAATTGACATGAGAAGAACGTTTCTCGTGTTTGGTTGCGTTATGTAGTGGAATGGAAAAGTATCTAATTAATCGAATTACCATTTAATTATTGAAAACAGTTTCATGCGTGGTCGTAGAGTGCGAATGCAATGAAAGACGCTACTTGTTTAGGAACTTTTTTTTTTTTTTTTTTTTTTTTTTTTTTTTTTTTTTTTTA
The DNA here is from genome assembly GCA_030686995.1 of Artemisia argyi. Lineage (NCBI taxonomy): Eukaryota > Viridiplantae > Streptophyta > Magnoliopsida > Asterales > Asteraceae > Artemisia > Artemisia argyi. The sequence continues at coordinate 11,786,904 of CM060685.1, forward strand.
CCATGAAACTAAGATACAACAGGTGGTTTTCATATAAATTGGCCACTTTTTCACGTTATACATTACACATTTATACTTATGAGCTAAATGAAGTATTAACCAACATATTGCATTTGAGCCAAACAATAACCTTTTATTAAAAAATAACAATGATTTCCATTACAAGACAGCATCTATGTTCATTTATCATACACACTTCATTTGCGATGGGTGCTGATACAAATTAATCCCCTCTAGCACATGATCCAAGTGGCACCATCCTCGAGAGGTTGAATATTAACTCTCATGTATGTTGCTTGTCCAGTATCATAAAATTGAAAGGAAACTAAGTAACTAACCCTTCGGGAAGAAAAAGGTAAACTTAATAAGTAGATACATTATCTTTCAAATTAAAGCTAAAATCAATGAAAATTATATTAAAATGGAGACAAAATTTGGGCTTTGACATTTTGTCAAACATATGGCATGCACTAGATGACATCAGTGTACACCATACCATCTTCGATGGTTATTAAGCCTTACTTTCAAATGCAACAATACCATTGTGAAAGCAAGCGTGTAAATTAAACTGTTCAACTGATCATAAACGAAAATCATACAAACATGCTCTTTAAAAATATATTTTTCTCAAACATAAAATCAACAAGACTGTGTAAACACAATAGGCGCAATCCAGTTAACGATGGTCACTGATATACAAAAAATTTAATATATACATAACAAGCAAGATGAAACAAAAAATTATCTTGAATTTCTGTTTTAGAAATCGTAATGACCAAGAAACTTTGTAATCGGCATTAATTATAATTTGATGGCGAGGATTAATTATAATTTGATGGCGGTGATAATGTTTGAGATCTCCAAATGTGGTTTTCTAGGATTTTTTTTGGGTTAAATGTGCATTGCACGTGTAGGAGGTATATATACCTCTCGTTTTGGGAGAGAATTTTTGATTCACACGGGAATAAAGACGGAGAATGACTCCTTTGTTAATTTTTCATTCTCAGCTTTCTCCATCTTTCTTGAAGAATCAAAACTGAGGGTTGGGAATGGAATGAGTACCCTATGTTTCCATTCTTTAGGTGCAACAAACAAGGCAAGTTATTCTCTTTCCCTTTCTCATGTTTCCATTCCATCGTACCAAACATCCCCTTAAAAAAATACATTTTATTTTGTCAAACCTCAACTAGACATTTATTTTAGAATTTAAGATCATTTGCATACCAAACAATATCTACATACCAAGCGAGCAATCCCCTTCATCTATCTTCATTTAATCCAATGGATGAGATTAAACCCAACATTTTAACAAACCTTTTTTTATCTTTTTTTTTTTTCAAATATTGATATCTCCGAAACCGTTAGTCGTTAAGAGAAAATAAATTTACCATCACGGCGAGCATTAAATTATCTTTCTATAGATATATCCTTTGATATACTTTTGAGAAACTTTTTTTAATTATTTTTTTAACGTTTTTTCCCTTTTTTTCTTTCGTTGTTTATGTTTTTCGTCTTTTTTTTTCTTCATTGTTAAAACTTGCGCGAGAAACTACATGTAATTAAACATTAATTTGAATATTTCTAATCAAATCGCATGTGATTTTTCAAACATGTATCTCAATCACATTTAATTTGTTCCACATCTGAGATCTCAATCACATGCGATTTTCATAAATGAAGTATGATAATCTTTAAAATTAAATATGATTTTATTAGAATATTCATATTATTCCTTAATCACATGTGATTTATCATGCTATTTTTAACAACGACAAAATAAATTTTTTTTCGAATATATATCAAAGTGCATATCTATAGATAGATAGTTAAATGCTGGTAGTGACCAAGTCAAGATATACAATTCACCTATTGAAAGCATTCATACTTTAAAGTCATTTGAGCCATGTGTTGATTGTAATGTGAGTCGTTGATTTTGCACGCGCACACACACATACACTTAAAAAAGTACATTTTATTTTGTCAAACCTCAACTAGACATTTATTTTAGAATTTAAGATCATTTGCATACCAAACTATATCTACATACCAAGCGAGCAATCCCCTTCATCTATCTTCATTTAATCCAATGGATGAGATTAAACCCAATATTTTAACAAACCTTTTTTTATCTTTTTTTTTTTTTTTCAAATATTGATATCTCCGAAACCGTTAGTCGTTAAGAGAAAATAAATTTACCATCACGGCGAGCATTTAATTATCTTTCTATAGATATATCATTTGATATACTTTTGAGAAACTATTTTTAATTATTTTTTAAACATTTTTTCCTTTTTTTTCTTTCGTTGTTTATGTTTTTCGTCTTTGTTTTTCTTTTTTCTTCATTGTTAAAACTTGCGCGAGAAACCACATGTAACTAAACATTAATTTGAATATTTCTAATCAAATCGCATGTGATTTTTCAAACATGTATCTCAATCACATTTAATTTTTTCCACATCTGATCTCAATCACATGTGATTTTCACAAATGAAGTATGATAACCTTTAAAATTACATATGATTTTATTAGAATATTCAAATTATTGCTTAATCACATATGATTTATCATGCTATTTTTAACAACGAAAAAATAAAAGTTTTTTCGAATATATATCAAAGTGCATATCTGTAGATAGATAGTTAAATGCTGGTAGTGACCAAGTCAAGACATACAATTCACCTATTGAAAGCATTCATACTTTAAAGTCAATTGAGCCAAGTGTTGATTGTAATGGGAGTCGTTGATTTTGCGCGCGCACACTCACATACACTTAAAAAAATACATTTTATTTTGTCAAACCTCAACTAGACATTTATTTTAGAATTTAAGATCATTTGCATACCAAACCATATCTACATACCAAGCAAGCAATCCCCTTCATCTATCTTCATTTAATCCAATAGCTGAGATTAAACCCAACATTTTAACAAACCTTTTTTTATCTTTTCTTTTTCAAATATTGATATCTCCGAAACCGTTAATCGTTAAGAGAAAATAAATTTACCATCACGACGAGCATTTAATTATCTTTCTATAGATATATCCTTTGATACACTTTTGAGAAAATTTTTTTAATTATTTTTTTAACATTTTTTTCCCTTTTTTTCTTTCGTTGTTTATGTTTTTCGTCTTTGTTTTTCTTTTTTCTTCATTGTTAAAACCTGAGAGAGAAACTACATGTAATTAAACATTAATTTGAATATTTCTAATCAAATCACATGTGATTTTTCAAACATGTATCTCAATCACATTTAATTTTTTCCACATCTGATCTCAATCACATGTGATTTTCATAAATGAAGTATGATAATCTTTAAAATTACATATGATTTTATTAGAATATTCAAATTATTGCTTAATCACATGTGATTTATCATGCTATTTTTAACAACGACAAAATAAAAGTTTTTTCGAATATATATCAATGTGCATATCTGTAGATAGATAGTTAAATACTGGTAGTGACCAAGTCAAGATATACAATTCAACTATTGAAAGCATTCATACTTTAAAGTCATTTGAGCCATATTTGATTGTAATGGGAGTCGTTGATTTTGCACGCGCACACACACATACACTTAAAAAAGTACATTTTATTTTGTCAAACCTCAACTAGACATTTATTTTAGAATTTAAGATTATTTGCATACCAAACTATATCTACATACAAAGCGAGCAATCCCCTTCATCTATCTTAATTTAATCCAATGGATGAGATTAAACCCAACATTTTAACAAACCTATTTTTATCTTTTCTTTTTCAAATATTGATGTCTCCAAAACCGTTAATCGTTAAGAGAAAATAAATTTACCATCACGGCGAGCATTTAATTATCTTTCTATAGATATATCCTTTGATATACTTTTGAGAAACTTTTTTTTAATTATTTTTTAAACATTTTTTCCCTTTTTTTCTTTCGTTCTTTATGTTTTTCGTCTTTGTTTTTCTTTTTTCTTCATTGTTAAAACTTGCGCGAGAAACCACATGTAATTAAACATTAATTTGAATATTTCTAATCAAATCGCATGTGATTTTTCAAACATGTATCTCAATCACATTTAATTTGTTCCACATCTGATCTCAATCACATGTGATTTTCACAAATGAAGTATGATAACCTTTAAAATTACATATGATTTTATTAGAATATTCAAATTATTGCTTAATCACATATGATTTATCATGCTATTTTTAACAACGAAAAAATAAAAGTTTTTTTGAATATATATCAAAGTGCATATCTGTAGATAGATAGTTAAATGCTGGTAGTGACCAAGTCAAGACATACAATTCACCTATTGAAAGCATTCATACTTTAAAGTCAATTGAGCCAAGTGTTGATTGTAATGGGAGTCGTTGATTTTGCGCGCGCACACTCACATACACTTAAAAAAATACATTTTATTTTGTCAAACCTCAACTAGACATTTATTTTAGAATTTAAGATCATTTGCATACCAAACCATATCTACATACCAAGCAAGCAATCCCCTTCATCTATCTTCATTTAATCCAATAGATGAGATTAAACCCAACATTTTAACAAACCTTTTTTTATCTTTTCTTTTTCAAATATTGATATCTCCGAAACCGTTAATCGTTAAGAGAAAATAAATTTACCATCACGACGAGCATTTAATTATCTTTCTATAGATATATCCTTTGATACACTTTTGAGAAACTTTTTTTAATTATTTTTTTAACATTTTTTTCCCTTTTTTTCTTTCGTTGTTTATGTTTTTCGTCTTTGTTTTTCTTTTTTCTTCATTGTTAAAACCTGAGAGAGAAACTACATGTAATTAAACATTAATTTGAATATTTCTAATCAAATCACATGTGATTTTTCAAACATGTATCTCAATCACATTTAATTTTTTCCACATCTGATCTCAATCACATGTGATTTTCATAAATGAAGTATGATAATCTTTAAAATTACATATGATTTTATTAGAATATTCAAATTATTGCTTAATCACATGTGATTTATCATGCTATTTTTAACAACGACAAAATGAAAGTTTTTTCGAATATATATCAATGTGCATATCTGTAGATAGATAGTTAAATACTGGTAGTGACCAAGTCAAGATATACAATTCAACTATTGAAAGCATTCATACTTTAAAGTCATTTGAGCCATATTTGATTGTAATGGGAGTCGTTGATTTTGCACGCGCACACACACATACACTTAAAAAAGTACATTTTATTTTGTCAAACCTCAACTAGACATTTATTTTAGAATTTAAGATTATTTGCATACCAAACTATATCTACATACAAAGCGAGCAATCCCCTTCATCTATCTTAATTTAATCCAATGGATGAGATTAAACCCAACATTTTAACAAACCTATTTTTATCTTTTCTTTTTCAAATATTGATGTCTCCAAAACCGTTAATCGTTAAGAGAAAATAAATTTACCATCACGGCGAGCATTTAATTATCTTTCTATAGATATATCCTTTGATAAACTTTTGAGAAACTTTTTTTTAATTATTTTTTAAACATTTTTTTCCTTTTTTTCTTTCGTTCTTTATGTTTTTCGTCTTTGTTTTTCTTTTTTCTTCATTGTTAAAACTTGCGCGAGAAACCACATGTAATTAAACATTAATTTGAATATTTCTAATCAAATCGCATGTGATTTTTCAAACATGTATCTCAATCACATTTAATTTGTTCCACATCTGATCTCAATCACATGCGATTTTCATAAATGAAGTATGATAATCTTTAAAATTAAATATGATTTTATTAGAATATTCATATTATTGCTTAATCACATGTGATTTATCATGCTATTTTTAACAACGACAAAATAAAAGTTTTTTCGAATATATATCAAAGTGCATATTTGTAGATAGATAGTTAAATGCTGGTAGTGACCAAGTCAAGATATACAATTCACCTATTGAAAGCATTCATACTTTAAAGTCATTTGAGCCATGTGTTGATTGTAATGGGAGTCGTTGATTTTGCGCGCGCACACTCACATACACTTAAAAAAATACATTTTATTTTGTCAAACCTCAACTAGACATTTATTTTAGAATTTAAGATCATTTGCATACCAAACTATATCTACATACCAAGCGAGTAATCCCCTTCATCTATCTTCATTTAATCCAATGGATGAGATTAAACCCAACATTTTAACAAACCTTTATTTATTTATTTATTATTTTTTTTTTTTTTTTTCAAATATTGATATCTCCGAAACCGTTAGTCGTTAAGAGAAAATAAATTTACCATCACGGCGAGCATTTAATTATCTTTCTATAGATATATCCTTTGATATACTTTTGAGAAACTTTTTTTAATTATTTTTTAAACATTTTCACCCTTTTTTTCTTTCGTTGTTTATGTTTTTCGACTTTGTTTTTCTTTTTTCTTCATAGTTAAAACTTGCGCGAGAAACCACATGTAATTAAACATTAATTTGAATATTACTAATCAAATCGCATGTGATTTTTCAAACATGTATCTCAATCACATTTAACTTTTTCCACATCTGATCTCAATCACATGTGATTTTCATAAATGAAGTTTGATAATCTTTATAATTACATATGATTTTATTAGAATATTCAAATTATTGCTTAGTCACATGTGATTTATCATGCTATTTTTAACAACGACAAAATAAAAGTTTTTTCGAATATATATCAAAGTGCATATCTGTAGATAGATAGTTAAATGCTGGTAATGACCAAGTCAAGACATACAATTCACCTATTGAAAGCATTCATACTTTAAAGTCATTTGAGCCATGTGTTGATTGTAATGGGAGTCATTGATTTTGCGCGCGCACACACACATACACTTAAAAAAATACATTTTATTTTGTCAAACCTCAACTAGACATTTATTTTAGAATTTAAGATTATTTGCATACCAAACTATATCTACATACAAAGCGAGCAATCCCCTTCATCTATCTTAATTTAATCCAATGGATGAGATTAAACCCAACATTTTAACAAACCTATTTTTATCTTTTCTTTTTCAAATATTGATGTCTCCAAAACCGTTAATCGTTAAGAGAAAATAAATTTACCATCACGGCGAGCATTTAATTATCTTTCTATAGATATATCCTTTGATATACTTTTGAGAAACTTTTTTTTAATTATTTTTTAAACATTTTTTCCCTTTTTTTCTTTCGTTCTTTATGTTTTTCGTCTTTGTTTTTCTTTTTTCTTCATTGTTAAAACTTGCGCGAGAAACCACATGTAATTAAACATTAATTTGAATATTTCTAATCAAATCGCATGTGATTTTTCAAACATGTATCTCAATCACATTTAATTTGTTCCACATCTGATCTCAATCACATGCGATTTTCATAAATGAAGTATGATAATCTTTAAAATTAAATATGATTTTATTAGAATATTCATATTATTGCTTAATCACATGTGATTTATCATGCTATTTTTAACAACGACAAAATAAAAGTTTTTTCGAATATATATCAAAGTGCATATCTGTAGATAGATAGTTAAATGCTGGTAGTGACCAAGTCAAGATATACAATTCACCTATTGAAAGCATTCATACTTTAAAGTCATTTGAGCCATGTGTTGATTGTAATGGGAGTCGTTGATTTTGCGCGCGCACACTCACATACACTTAAAAAAATACATTTTATTTTGTCAAACCTCAACTAGACATTTATTTTAGAATTTAAGATCATTTGCATACCAAACTATATCTACATACCAAGCGAGTAATCCCCTTCATCTATCTTCATTTAATCCAATGGATGAGATTAAACCCAACATTTTAACAAACCTTTATTTATCTTTTTTTTTTTTTTTTTTTTTTTTTCAAATATTGATATCTCCGAAACCGTTAGTCGTTAAGAGAAAATAAATTTACCATCACGGCGAGCATTTAATTATCTTTCTATAGATATATCCTTTGATATACTTTTGAGAAACTTTTTTTAATTATTTTTTAAACATTTTTTCCCTTTTTTTCTTTCGTTGTTTATGTTTTTCGTCTTTGTTTTTCTATTTTCTTCATTGTTAAAACTTGCGCGAGAAACCACATATAATTAAACATTAATTTGAATATTACTAATCAAATCGCATGTGATTTTTCAAACATGTATCTCAATCACATTAAACTTTTTCCACATCTGATCTCAATCACATGTGATTTCCATAAATGAAGTATGATAATCTTTAAAATTACATATGATTTTATTAGAATATTTAAATTATTGCTTAATCACATGTGATTTATCATGCTATTTTTAACAACGACAAAATAAAAGTTTTTTCGAATATATATCAAAGTGCATATCTATAGATAGATAGTTAAATACTGGTAGTGACCAAGTCAAGATATACAATTCACCTATTGAAAGCATTCATACTTTAAAGTCATTTGAGCCATGTGTTGATTGTAATGGGAGTCGTTGATTTTGCGCGCGCACATTCACATACACTTAAAAAAATACATTTTATTTTGTCAAACCTCAACTAGACATTTATTTTCGAATTTAAGATAATTTGCATACCAAACAATATCTACATACCAAGCAAGCAATCCCCTTCATCTATCTACATTTAATCCAATCGATGAGATTAAACCCAACATTTTAACAAACCTTTTTTTATCTTTTTTTTTTTTTTCAAATATTGATATCTCCGAAACCGTTAGTCGTTAAGAGAAAATAAATTTACCATCACGGCGAGCATTAAATTATCTTTCTATAGATATATCCTTTGATATACTTTTGAGAAACTTTTTTTAATTATTTTTTTAACATTTTTTCCCTTTTTTTCTTTCGTTGTTTATGTTTTTCGTCTTTTTTTTTCTTCATTGTTAAAACTTGCGCGAGAAACCACATGTAATTAAACATTAATTTGAATATTTCTAATCAAATCGCATGTGATTTTTCAAACATGTATCTCAATCACATTTAATTTGTTCCACATCTGATCTCAATCACATGCGATTTTCATAAATGAAGTTTGATAATTTTTAAAATTAAATATGATTTTATTAGAATATTCATATTTTTGCTTAATCACATGTGATTTATCATGCTATTTTTAACAACGACAATATAAAATTTTTTTCGAATATATATCAAAGTGTATATCTATAGATAGATAGTTAAATGTTGGTAGTGACCAAGTCAAGATATACAATTCACCTATTGAAAGCATTCATACTTTAAAGTCACTTGAGCCATGTGTTGATTGTAATGGGAGTCGTTGATTTTGCACGCGCACACACACATACACTTAAAAAAGTACATTTTATTTTGTTAAACCTCAACTAGACATTTATTTTAGAATTTAAGATCATTTGCATACCAAACTATATCTACATACCAAGCGAGCAATCCCCTTCATCTATCTTCATTTAATCCAATGGATGAGATTAAACCCAACATTTTAACAAACCTTTTTTTTTTTTTTTTTTTTTTTTTTTTTTTTTTTTCAAATATAGATATCTCCGAAACCGTTAGTCGTTAAGAGAAAATAAATTTACCATCACGGCGAGCATTTAATTATCTTTCTATAGATATATCCTTTGATATACTTTTGAGAAACTATTTTTAATTATTTTTTAAACATTTTTTCCCTTTTTTTCTTTCGTTGTTTATGTTTTTCGTCTTTGTTTTTCTTTTTTCTTCATTGTTAAAACTTGCGCGAGAAACCACATATAATTAAACATTAATTTGAATATTTCTAATCAAATCGCATGTGATTTTTCAAACATGTATCTCAATCACATTTAATTTTTTCCACATCTGATTTCAATCACATGCGATTTTCATAAATGAAGTATGATAATCTTTAAAATTACATATGATTTTATTAGAATATTCAAATTATTCCTTAGTCACATGTGATTTATCATGCTATTTTTAACAACGACAAAATAAAAGTTTTTTCGAATATATATCAAATTGCATATCTGTAGATAGATAGTTAAATGCAGGTAGTGACCAAGTCAAGATATACAATTCACCTATTGAAAGCATTCATACTTAAAAGTCATTTGAGTCATGTGTTGATTGTAATGGGAGTCGTTGATTTTGCGCGCGCACACTCACATACACTTAAAAAAATACATTTTATTTTGTCAAACCTTAACAAGACATTTATTTTAGAATTTAAGATCATTTGGCATACCTAACTATATCTACATACCAAGCGAGAAATCCCCTTCATCTATCTTCATTTAATCCAATGGATGAGATTAAACCCAACATTTTAACAAACCTATTTTTATCTTTTTTTTTCTTCAAATATTGATATCTCTGAAACCGTTACTCGTTAAGAGAAAATAAATTTACCATCACGGCGAACATTTAATTATCTTTCTATAGATATATCCTTTGATATACTTTTGAGAAACTTTTTTTAATTATTATTTAACATTTTTTCCTTTTTTTTATTTTTTCTTCATTGTTAAAACTTGCGCGAGAAACCACATGTAATTAAACATGAATTTGAATATTTCTAATCAAATTGCATGTGATTTTTCAAACATGTATCTCAATCACATTTAGTTTGTTCCACATCTGATCTCAATCACATGCGATTTTCATAAATGAAGTATGATAATCTTTAAAATTACATATGATTTTATTAGAATATTCATATTATTGCTTAATCACATGTGATTTATCACGCTATTTTTAACAACGACAAAATAAAAAATTTTCCAAATATATATCAAAGTGCATATCTGTAGATAGATAGTTAAATGCTGATAGTGACCAAGTCATGATATACAATTCACCTATTGAAAGCATTCATACTTTAAAGTCATTTGAGCCATGTGTTGATTGTAATGGGTGTCGTTGATTTTGCGCGCGCACACACACATATACTTAAAAAAATACATTTTATTTTGTCAAACCTCAACTAGACATTTATTTTAGAATTTAAGATCATTTGCATACCAAACTATATCAACATACCAAGCGAGCAATCCCCTGCATCTATCTACATTTAATCCAATGGATGAGATTAAACCCAACATTTTAACAAACCTTTTTTTATCTTTTTTTTTCTTTCAAATATTGATATCTCTGAAACCGTTAGTCGTTAAGAGAAAATAAATTTACCATCACGGCGAGCATTTAATTATCTTTCTATAGATATATCATTTGATTTATTTTTGAGAAACTTTTTTTAATTATTTTTTAAACATTTTTTCCCTTTTTTTCTTTCGTTGTTTATGTTTTTCGTCTTTGTTTTTCTTTTTTCTTCATTGTTAAAACTTGCGCGAGAAACCACATGTAATTAAACATTAATTTGAATATTACTAATCAAATTGCATGTGATTTTTCAAACATGTATCTCAATCACATTAAACTTTTTCCACATCTGATCTCAATCACATGTGATTTTCATAAATGAAGTATGATAATCTTTAAAATTACATATGATTTTATTAGAATATTTAAATTATTGCTTAATCACATGTGATTTATCATGCTATTTTTAACAACGACAAAATAAAAGTTTTTTCGAAAATATATCAAAGTGCATATCTGTAGATAGATAGTTAAATACTGGTAGTGACCAAGTCAAGATATACAATTCACCTATTGAAAGCATTCATACTTTAAAGTCATTTGAGCCATGTGTTGATTGTAATGGGAGTCGTTGATTTTGCGCGCTTACAATCACATACACTTAAAAAAATACGTTTTATTTTGTCAAACCTCAACTAGACATTTATTTTAGAATTTAAGATCATTTGCATACCAAACAATATCTACATACCAAGCGAGCAATCCCCTTCATCTATCTTCATTTAATCCAATGGATGAGATTAAACCCGACATTTTAACAAACCTTTTTTTATCTTTCTTTTTTTCAAATATTGATATCTCCGAAACCGTTAGTCGTTAAGAGAAAATAAATTTACCATCACGGCGAGCATTAAATTATCTTTCTATAGATATATCCTTTGATATACTTTTGAGAAACTTTTTTTAATTACTTTTTTAACAGTTTTTCCCTTTTTTTTCTTTCGTTGTTTATGTTTTTCGTCTTTTTTTTCTTCATTGTTAAAACTTGCGCGAGAAACCACATGTAATTAAACATTAATTTGAATATTTCTAATCAAATCGCATCTGATTTTTCAAACATGTATCTCAATCACATTTAATTTGTTCCACATCTGATCTCAATCACATGCGATTTTCATAAATGAAGTATGATAATCTTTAAAATTAAATATGATTTTATTGGAATATTCATATTATTGCTTAATAACATGTGATTTATCATGCAATTTTTAACAACGACAAAATAAAATTTTTTTCGAATATATATCAAAGTGCATATCTATAGATAGATAGTTAAATGTTGGTAGTGACCAAGTCAAGATATACAATTCACCTATTGAAAGCATTCATACTTTAAAGTCATTTGAGCCATGTGTTGATTGTAATGGGAGTCGTTGATTTTGCACGCGCACACACACATACACTTTAAAAAGTACATTTTATTTTGTCAAACCTCAACTAGACATTTATTTTAGAATTTAAGATCATTTGCATACCAAACTATATCCACATACCAAGCGAGCAATCCCCTTCATCTATCTTCATTTAATCCAATGGATGAGATTAAACCCAACATTTTAACAAACCTATTTTTATCTTTTTTTTTTTTTTTTTTTTTTTTCAAATATTGATATCTCTGAAACCGTTAGTCGTTAAGAGAAAATAAATTTACCATCACGGCGAGCGTTTAATTATCTTTCTATTGATATATCCTTTGATATACTTTTGAGAAACTATTTTTAATTATTTTTTAAACATTTTTTCCCTTTTTTTTCTTTCGTTGTTTATGTTTTTCGTCTTTGTTTTTCTTTTTTCTTCATTGTTAAAACTTGCGTAAGAAACCACATATAATTAAACATTAATTTGAATATTTCTAATCAAATCGCATGTGATTTTTCAAACATGTATCTCAATCACATTTAATTTTTTCCACATCTGATCTCAATCACATGCGATTTTCATAAATGAAGTATGATAATCTTTAAAATTACATATGATTTTATTAGAAAATTCAAATTATTGCTTAGTCACATGTGATTTCTCATGCTATTTTTAACAACGACAAAATAAATGCTTTTTCGAATATATATCAAATTGCATATCTGTAGATAGATAGTTAAATGCTGGTAGTGACCAAGTCAAGATATACAATTCACCTATTGAAAGCATTCATACTTAAAAGTCATTTGAGTCATGTGTTGATTGTAATGGGAGTCGTTGATTTTGCGCACGCACAATCACATACACTTAAAAAAAATACATTTTATTTTGTCAAACCTTAACAAGACATTTATTTTAGAATTTAAGATCATTTGCATACCAAACTATATCTACATACCAAGCGAGCAATCCCCTTCATCTATCTTCATTTAATCCAATGGATGAGATTAAACCCAACATTTTAACAAACCTATTTTTATCTTTTTTTTTCTTCAAATATTGATATCTCTGAAACCGTTACTCGTTAAGAGAAAATAAATTTACCATCACGGCGAGCATTTAATTATCTTTCTATAGATATTTCCTTTGATATACTTTTGAGAAACTTTTTTTAATTATTTTTTTAACATTTTTTCCCTTTTTTTCTTTTTTCTTCATTGTTAGAACTTGCGAGAGAAACCACATGTAATTAAACATTAATTTGAATATTTCTAATCAAATTGCATGTGATTTTTCAAACATGTATCTCAATCACATTTAATTTGTTCCACATCTGATCTCAATCACATGCGATTTTCATAAATGAAGTATGATAATCTTTAAAATTACATATGATTTTATTAGAATATTCATATTATTGCTTAATCACATGTGATTTATCATGCTATTTTTAACAACGACAAAATAAAATTTTTTCCGAATATATATCAAAGTGCATATCTGTAGATAGATAGTTAAATGCTGGTAGTGACCAAGTCATGATATACAATTCACACATTGAAAGCATTCATACTTTAAAGTCATTTGAGCCATGTGTTGATTGTAATGGGTGTCGTTGATTTTGCGCGCGCACACACACATATAGTTAAAAAAATACATTTTATTTTGTCAAACCTCAACTAGACATTTATTTAGAATTTAAGATCATTTGCATACAAAACTATATCAACATACCAAGCGAGCAATCCCCTGCATCTATCTTCATTTAATCCAATGGATGAGATTAAACCCAACATTTTAACAAACCTATTTTTATCTTTTCTTTTTCAAACATTGATATCTCCAAAACCGTTAATCGTTAAGAGAAAATAAATTTACCATCACGGCGAGCATTTAATTATCTTTCTATAGATATATATCATTTGATATACTTTTGAGATTTTTTTTTTAATTATTTTTTTAACATTTTTTCCTTTTTTTTCTTTCGTCGTTTATGTTTTTTGTCTTTGTTTTTCTTTTTTCTTCATTGTTAAAACTTGCGCGAGAAACCACATATAATTAAACATTAATTTGAATATTTTTAATCAAATCACATGTGATTTTTCAAACATGTATCTCAATCACATTTAATTTTTTACACACCTGATCTCAATCACATGTGATTTTCATAAATGAAGTACGAAAATCTTTAAAATTCTATATGATTTTATTATAATATTCAAATTAGTGTTTAATCACATGTGATTTTTCATGCTATTTCTAACAACAACAAAATAAAAGTTTTTTCGAGTATATATATCAAAGTGCATATCTGTCGATAGATAGTTAAATGCTGGTAGTGACAGTGTAATTTGTTTCATTTAACAATTTAAGGTTCGTGAGATATTTAAATTATAAAAATTATGTGAAATATTAAAATGCTTTTAATCTTAACCATTGATTTGGTTTTAGATGAACGATGGGCAGGAGTCTCTCGGTATGCAACGAATGTTTGGTATGCAAAATAACTCTTCTCTTATTCTACGGGTAATCATTTTAAAATAAATTATACTTGCCATAAAATACTTATATAGGCATCAAATAAAACAAATACATATGCTTACGTTAATGTTTACTCTTTTGTCTTTTTGTGTGTAGTGATCACCATTTTCCTCCTCCAAACCTTTTATGTAAAACTGTGATTTTGATAGATTCTTATGTGTGAGGATTGACAGATTAAAAGTCAATATAATACTTTTCTTTGAAGAATGATATTTGCATTAATGAACTAGTGATATGTTTAATACTTGTAACGTATTAACCAGAGGCATAACTGACCAAGTCATGATATACAATTCACCTATTGAAAGCATTCATACTTTAAAGTCATTTGAGCCATGTGTTGATTGTAATGGGAGTCGTTGATTTTGCGCGCACATACACACATACACTTAACAAAATACATTTTACTTTGTCAAACCTCAACTAGACATTTTATTTTATAATTTAAGATCTGTTGCATACCAAACTTTATCTGCATACCAAGCGAGCAATCCCCACCATCTATCTTCATTTAATCCAATGGATGAGATTAAACCCAACATTTTAAGAAACCTATTTCTCTCTTTTCTTTTTCAAATATTGATATCTTTTAAACCGTTAATCGTTAAGGGAAAAATAAATTTACCATCACGACGAGCATTTAATTATCTTTCTATCGATATACCCTTTGATATAGTTTTGACAAACTTTCTTTAATTATTTTTTTAACATTTTTTTCCTTTTTTTCTTTCGTTGTTATGTTTTTCGTCTTTGTTTTTCTTTTTTTCTTCATTGTTAAAACTTGCGCGAGAAACCACATGTAATTAAACGTTAATTTTAATATTTCTAATCAAATCGCATGTGATTTTTCAAACTTGTATCTAAATCACATTTAATTGTTTCAACATCTTATCTCAATCACATGTGATTTTCATAAATGAAGTACGATAATCTTTAAAATTCTATATGATTTTATTATAATATTCAAATTAGTGTTTAATCACATGTGATTTTTCATGCTATTTTTAACAACAACAAAATAAAAGTTTTTTCGAATATATATATCAAAGTGAATATCTGTAGATAGATAGTTAAATGCTAGTAGTGACAGTGTAATTTGTTTCATTTAACAATTTAAGGTTCATGAGATATTTAAATTTAAAAAATTATGAGAAATATTAAAATGCTTTTAATCTTAACCATTGATTTGGTTTTAGATGAACAATGGGCAGGAGTCTCTCGGTATGCAACGAATGTTTGGTATGCAAAATAACTCTTCTCTTATTCTACGGGTAATCATTTTAAAATACATTATACTTGCCATAAAATACTTTTATAGGCATCAAATAAAAGAAATACATATGCTTACGTTAATGTTTACTTTTTTGTCTTTTTGTGTGTAGTGGTCACCATTTTACTCCTCCAAACCTTTTATGTAAAACTGTGATTTTGATAGATTCTTATGTGTGAGGATTGATAGATTAAAAGTCAATGTAATACTTTTCTTTGTAGAATGATATTTGCATTAATGAACTAGTGAGATGTTATTAATACTTGTAATGTATTAACCAGAGGCATAACTGACCAAGTCTAGATATACAATTCACCTATTGAAAGCATTCATACTTTAAAGTCATTTGAGCCATGTGTTGATTGTGATGGGAGTCGTTGATTTTGCGCGTGCACACACACATACACTTAAAAAAATACATTTTATTTTGTCATACTTCAACTAGACATTTATTTTAGAATTTAAGATCATTTGAATACCAAACTATATCTACATACCAAGCGAGCAATCCCCTTCATCTATCTTCATTTAATCCAATGGATGAGATTAAACCCAACATTTTAACAAACCGATTTTTATCTTTTCTTTTTCAATTATTGATATCTCCTAAACCGTTAATCGTTAAGGGAAAATAAAGTTACCATCACGATGAGCATTTAATTATCTTTGCATAGATACATCCTTTGATATACTTTTGACAAAAATTTTTTAATTATTTTTTTAACATTTTTCCCTTTTTTTCTTTCGTTGTTTATGCTTTCTGTTTTTCGTTTTTCTTTTTTCTTCATTGTTAAAACTTGCGTGAGAAACCACAAGTAATTAAACATTACTTTGAATATTTCTAATCAAATCGCATGTGATTTTTCAAACATGTATCTCAATCACATTTAATTTTTTCCACATCTGATCTCAATCACATGTGAATATCATAAATGAAGTACGATAATCTTTAAAATTACATATGGTTTTCTTAGAATATTCCAATTAGTGTTTAATCACATGTGATTTCTCATGCTATTTTTAACAACTACAAAATAAAGGTTTTTTCGAATGTATATCAAAGTGCATAGCTATAGAAAGATAGTTAAATGCTGGTAGTGACAGTGTAATTTGTTTTATTTAACAATTTATAGTTCGTAAGAAATTTAAATTATAAAATTAGGTGAAATATTAAAATGCTTTTAATTTCAACCATTGATTTGGTTTTAGATAAATGGTGGGCAGGAGTCTCTCGCTATGCAATGAATGTTTGGTATGCAGAATAACTCTTCTCTTATTTTAGGGGTAATCATTTTAAAATACATTATAGTTGCCATAAAATACTTTTATAGGAATCAAATAAAAGAAATACATATGCTTACATTAATGTTTACTTTTTTTGTATTTTTGTGTGTAGTGATCACCATTTTACCCTTCCAAACCTTTTATGTAAAACTGTGATTTTGATTGAGTCTTCTCCTGTGTGAGGGTTGATAGATTAAAAGTCGACGTACAACTTTTCTTTGTAGAAGGATATTTGCATTAATGAGCTAGTGAGATGGTATTAATAGTCGTACCGTATTAACAAGCGGCATAACTGGCCAATTCAAGTTATACAATTAACCTATTGAAAGCATTCATACTTTAAAGTTATTTGAACCATGTGTTGATTGTAATGGGAGTCGTTGATTTTGCGCACACACACGCACACGCATATATATATATATATATATATATATATATATATATATATATATATATATATATATATATATATATATATATAGGGGCGCGTTTTATGCTGTACCAATATTAGATGCAGTACTTTACAGTACCATTTAGACCAATGGAAATTTAGTATTAATAAACATTTTTATTTAATTGAAAAGGGCATAATAGTCAAACACATTTTTTTTTAAATTTTTTGGTTAAAAAACGTTTTTAAGTTCTTTAAATTTAGGAATTATTTTTTTTAAAAAAAATTACGAGTGCATATATGTTTTTCTTTTTTTTTTCTTTTTTGTAATATTAATTTAGATGGTTTATAATGTATTTTGTTAAAAAAGTTAATTGCGTATATGTTTCTATTGTAGAATGCTATAAAATCCAAAATTTAGAACCATAGCATAAGTAATATGCATAAATTAAAGATCATATGAAATAGAATTCAAATACGAATGTCTAAAATAAAATTTAATACAATTTATTGATTATACATGTGTGCACTAATAAAATTGAATAAAATGGGATTTGGCTGTTTTCGTAAATGTACATGTTTTCTCCTCATTAAACACTCATGATTTTTTTTATGTGCGTGTATTCGCGTTCATCAATGAACTTGTGTCTTTACATCTTTAACATGATCAACTTCAATTATTTTTAACATCATGCACTCTTTAAATTGGTCATGGTCCTCAAATCTTTATCAACCATGTTTAATACCTGAAATTATAAAACAAATGTTACTTTATTTTTTTATCATAAACAACTATGCACAATTGAAAACATATATGCAAACTTCTTTTTTTGTATTTATATCAACCTTAAAACATATATGCACACAACTTTCATTGATGCTATACCAGATATAAAACACATACGCACCATTTGCTATACCTTTTTTCACAAATATGCACACCACTTACATGAAAGTGACATGAAAATATCAAGAAAACCCATGTCGAAGTTAAGTTAGCTGCTATTTAAATACTAAAATATTAGAAAGAATGACAAAACATGCACCATGAAAAGATATCAATAACTTGACACTGACAATGTTGTTACTTTCTTACTTCATACCAAACGCAACATAAATGAATCTAAGAATATTATTTTGCCTATTTCAAAATGCATATTTAGAACGAAAAACAAAAAATGTTTTTTTTCCCTCCAACCTTTTATTAATTGGTACAGTTAAGTATATTTATTATTATTATTATTTAAATAAAGAATTCATAAACACCCTCTAACCAAAAAATTTCATAACTGTTTTAATCAATTTGAATTCCAAATGAAAATTTTAAGGGCAGTTTGGTATGTGGTTTTTGAGTCAAAGAATGAAATGATAGCTTGTAAAATTTGTTTGGTTGAAGATGTCACAATCAAACAATCAAAGCACACCCATAACCCCATTCCTCACTAAAATGGTGGGATTTAAAGATTAAGACAGGGGTATTCTGACATTTTGCTTAGACCCATGGTACTTTTCTTTTTTCAACTATTGATCTCAAACTCTTTTTATTTTTTTTATAGTTTTCAATATTTCTTTCTTTTTTAATTTTTGCTTTTACATTAATTTCAATCATTCTTTTTCATCTAAACAAACAACATTTTTAATCAATTATATATTTCTCTCTCCTACTTTTCTTTCAAACCAATCCAAAATTTAAATCCAATTTCAATCCTACCTACAAACCAAATGCACCCTTAACTTAATTGAAACATAATCAAATTAGTTACAGAAACAAAGTCTAGCAACAAAAAAAAGTATAAAACTATAGCTTTATTACATCAAAACCTTAATTTATAAACTAATTAACATAAATAATGAGTTACCTATCATTAGATTCTCGAACTTCTTCAGCGGCAAGAAAGGATGGATCCTTACCCCATTGTTCAAAAGACAACGCCATCTCTTTTTTTATTAAAATTAATGATATTTAATTGGAACCAATTTAAAAACAATACACAACTAATTTACAAGATCTTATTGATTAAAAGAAATTAAAGAAGTTGGTTAATTTTTGGGGGAATTAATGATGGAATTTATTAGTACAGTGAGGTTGTCTAGAGAAACCAACCAAGATCCGATCTCGTGAGAAGGAGTTTGGGGGAATTTTTTATTTTGTCAGATCTGTGATTAGTATGGGGAGTAAATGTAGGACTGTTTAAATGAAAATGACTCATACAAAATTCCAATAATACCCTTTCAACCTTTTTTTAATTGAAAAAGAAACCTTCATCTTTTGTTTAATTGCAATTTTGACACTTTTAATCCTAACCTTCATCAAACTCATCCAATGGCTTATATTCATTTTAATAGTGCTGTAAAGTACTGTATCTAATATTCGTACTGCATAAAATGCAACAATATATATATATATATATATATATATATATATATATATATATATATATATATATATATATATATATATATATATAATGGAGGAATACCTACTATTAATAGAAATACTTAAAATTAAACAATACAACTTCTAAAGATATAAGTACAACAACCAATGCTACTTATAGAAATTCCCCTCATATTTAATTCTAACATACAATTAATACTAACATTAATACAATCAATAAATCATTATATACATTAAATACAGTTAATTAACTGGTCAATAAATAAAATTAATGCACTTATTAAAACACCCCTTACATAAGAAATACAAATTATCAAGCATATTGTACAACCAACTTAAACACAATTCCTGTATTAAATGTCACTAATACAAATAATAAAGCATATTATACAAATATTCAAGCCCGAACGGGTAATTGGCCAAATGGGCTCGAGCCCGAATGGGCACGGGTCAAACGGGCTCGATCTCGAATGGACACGGGTCAAACGGGCTCGAGCCCGAACGGACACGAGCTAAACAAAATTTTGATATCCGTAAATTTATTGTCAAAAAGAACATAATAAACTAAAATATGTTCACATATTGTACAAACCAATCAAACAACTAAACAAAAAAAATAAAAATAAATAATAAATAAAATAATACAAACTAAGCAAAATTTCATCAAACTTTTGCTTTAAAAAACTAATCAGTAAAACTATTACCAAAAAACGTAAAAATAAAATAAATTATTAGCCGAAAAAATTAAATTACAAGGTGTCCGCAGCTGCATCGCGCGGGGACCCTACTAGTGCATATATATATATATATATATATATATATATATATATATATATATATATATATATATATATATATATATATATATAGTAGGGATCCAGTAAGAAGTAAATTAAAATAAGAAGTGGTGAGAAGTGACCAAAACCACGCATTTGAGATCCAACGACTTGCATTAGATGCATTTCTATTCATATAGATGCAACATCTTGAGTTTCGAAAGTTAATTTGATTTATAGATGGTGCAAATTGATTTTCATGATTTCGGCACGTTCAGAGGAACAAAAAACAAGAGAAATCATAAATGCATATAATATACGTATATGCATCTGATTAAAAGCTAGAAAGCACACTATGGTGCGTTATAATGCATCTAAGATTATAGGGATGCATCTAATTTAGGTCGGTGCATCTCGGATTTGTGGTTATAGTTCTTCTTATTCCTTCTTATTTTAAGTAATCTTCTTATTTGATCATAACTCTCTCTCTCTCTCTCTCTCTCTCTCTATATATATATATATATATATATATATATATATATATATATATATATATATATAGGATCAAATAGGAAGAATAATTAAAATATGAATGATAAGAAGTAACAACAACCACACATTTTAGATGCACATACAAAAGTGTATGCATCTTCTTTCAAATTTTCCCTCCTAATTTGAAATGTATGGCTAGAATTACTTTTTATCCTTCTCATTTTAATTATTCTTCTTACTTGATCTCTTCCCTATATATATATATATATATATATATATATATATATATATATATATATATAGAGAGAGAGAGAGAGAGAGAGAGAGAGATATTTGAGATCCAATAAGATCAAAGTTAAAATTGTTAAAATAAGATACATTCAAGAACTAATAGGATTAGAACAAGCGGCGTTTAATTCAAAGCACAAAGAAAAGAAAATGAAAATTAATAAAAATTGATTTGTGTTGCCCGGAGGACATTTTAGTCACTTTTCAAAGATGCGTTTTATTTTTGACCGGTTCTTTAGCACGTATACTCATTAATGAAAATTCACATCCTTTTAGCCATTTGACCCTAAGCTTCCACAGTTCCACATCCCTCTTTTAATCCAAATGAAATTCACACCTTTTTTTTTTCATCATATGCAAACCACCTCATCCCCCTACACAAAAATCCCAGCTACCGCATTCGTTTATGGGGTTTCTTTTTTTCTTTTTTATCACAAATTCATTTATGGGGTTTCCTTGTGTACGGGGTTTGTATTTTTTAACACAAAACGTGGATATCGGTTCGTGTTTTTCTAACATAGATTCGCTTACGGGGTTTCTTTGTTCATTGTATAACATTTTTCCAGATCCGATGATGTCGCCGTTGTGCCGCTGCAGGAGTTTGCCACTCCACTACTTGCTGCTACCAGAATTAGTTGTTGTCACGATATATGAGTATCAAGAACTAGTTTGGTTTCGATTGTGACACACTAATTTTTAAGTGTGTCACAAATTTGATGTATCAAGATCTATATGTCAAGATTGTATTAGTTGCTCAAAATTGTATATTACAGAGGTTTTTCTTCTTTTTCAAGATTACAGTGGACGGTGACCATAGACCCAATTGGGTATTTATTTTTTAGCGTATTTATTTTTATTTTTTTTTATTTATTTATTTTTTAAACAGTTTGCCAATGTAGATAAGAAATATATCATTTCCTTGTTAGTTCGAAAAGCTTATATAACTATTTAGTATATGTGATATCCACTTATATTGAAGTTCCATTTTGGTCAATAACTATATATGGTGTGAAGATGGGTACGTGAGGCAGGAACGGTAACACATCAAATGAGGTTTAGATTGAAACAAGCCATTTTGTTAGGGCTGAAACTTGAAAACATCAAATTTGACGTGTTAGCACACTGTAAATTTGTCACCCTTTTATCTCGTAATGTTAAATTTGACACATTAAAAGCATCTCGTAGTGTATCAATGTATCTCGGCATTTTATCATCATTTTATTTATATATTAATGTATCTCATCATTTTAATGTATCAATGTATCATGTTATTTATATATAATACGTAGTAAAACTTTTATCGTCATTTTAGAAAATGCTTCGTCATATATCAATGTATATTTATTTTATATAATAAAATTTTAAAGTCATGTATACAATTTTATCTCGCAATGTATAAATGTTTCGATGTATCTCGTCATTTTAATGCATCAATGTATCATGTTATTTATATATACAAAAGTTTTATCATCATTTTAAAAAAAGGTTCATCATGTATCAACGTATTATCATTTAAAAAAAAAAACTGTCATTCTTGTTATTTAAAAAAATTCTAGTAGTGACGTTATGTACAAAAAATCTGGTACATAAAGCCCTTGCAATTGATGTTAATTACACAAATGACATTCATTAACCATTAATTTCATCTAATACAAATTAATAGATCCAACGGTTGTAATTAGGTTTTATTTTTACAACTTTAAGCTTGATTTCACATTAACCCTCCCCTATATATATATATATATATATATATATATATATATATATATATATATATATATATATATATATATGTATGTATATTTATATATATACACATATATATATATGTATATATACACATATATATATATATATGTATATATACACATATATATATGTATATACATATATATATATATATATATATATATATATATATATATATATATATATATATATATATATATATATATATATATATATATATATATATATATATATATACATATATATATATATATATATACATATATATATATATATATATACATATATATATATATATATATATATATACATATACATGTATATATATATGTATATATGTATATATATATATATATATATATATATATATATATATATATATATATATATATATATATATATATATATATATATATACATATATACATATATACATATATATATATATATATATATATATATATATATATATATATATATGTATATGTATATTTATATATATATATATATATATACATATATATATATATATATATGTATATTTATATATATATATATATACACATATATAAGTATATATATACATATATATATATATATATGTATATATATACATATATATATATATATATATATATATATATATATATATATATATATATATATATATATATATATATATATATCTGTGTGTGTGTATAGTGTGAGGTTCTTTTCAGAACCAAAACAATTGCGAAAACTGCGAGAACTAATAATAGCCTTTGATCAAAATAATCAATGGATGAAAATAATAATAGCCATTAAACATCAACCAACACAAAAGTAGGAGCAGTTAAAATTCTATTTCACTTTCACTGTTATCATTCTTTTTTAAGATGAACTCTAAAAAAAATGGCAGCCGCCACTTGATTTCTCCAATCTCTCTCTCTCTGTTTCCCACTCAAATCTCTTTATCGACCCTAATCTTAAAGTAAGCCGTCACTACCATCAACCCTCCGGTTTAGATATCATCGAAGAAGCATTAAGAAAAATATCGGCAACAACGTGAAGGAAGTAAGGATTTCATTTTTTTATTCCCAGCCATATACATAAGGTAAACTCCTTTAGATGTCGACGTTTGAGTTTTAGAAATTATGTAACAACTGATTTGTGTTATTAAGGGCACTGTTGATATGTCAATTTGGATGGTTATTTTGGTTTGTTATTTATTTTTTTATTATTTTTTTTGGTAAACACTTTGTTTTTAAAACTAAGATTCGAGTCGTATCAGTCAAAATATATTGTGATGAACAATCTCCAACAAAGATGTGTTTTTAGACAACTATTAAAAATATAAGAAAAAGATGACCATATGTTTTTAATGAAAAGATTTAAGTGAAGATATCACTACTGTTAAGACATCGACTATTTTTTGATCATTGATGCACATATGTTTAATAGCATATACAAAATCAATAAAAGGAGTGTGCATATGTGTTATTGAGAATGCATATGTGTTTTACTGTTTCTGGTTCTGTGCATATGTGTTTTTACGGTCCTGGGTTCAGTAAATCGATATTGTTTCAGGTTCAATACTATTTTTTTAAACCCAGATTTAACTCATTTGCCTACTGTGGGCTGTTTATAAGTCCAATTTTCTAAAACATGTGAAATAATGATAGTTACTAAAAGTTTTATTAAGTTGTTGATATAGATATTATACTTGAACGTAAGTATGTTTGAAAAAAGGTATGAATAATTTGGTATAAGCATCTTCTTGAAATTATTAAATTTAGCTATTTAAAAATATGATAGTGCACATGTGTTTTGTAAGTTGTTAATGCATACGTGTTTTTATTAATATTAGATGCAAATTTTCAGGTTTATAGTGAAGGCGAAGAATACAAATGCACTTGTATAAGATGAAGATATTGAATACGATAAAGATAGATAAACTCAAATGGAGATGTACATACAAAGATTACATGAAAAGACAAAGATGAGATAGATGTACATATTGAAGAATACGTACATGCAAGTTCATATGAATAAACTTAAATGCATATGTATACACAAAGTGACCAGGAGTGTGTAATGAAGAGAAATACATGTGCATTACTCATTAATTTGAATTTCACATGTTTTACCCTTCTTTAGAAGTTTTGTATACACAAGTGCATATGAACTTAATTGCATGTGTATATACAAAGAGACCAAGTGTGCGTAAGAAAAACAGAAACACTTGTGCATTACTTTGTAATTTGAATTTCATATGTTTGTAATTGAATTTAAATTCATGATGTACATTTGTGGGATATGAAGAAATCTGTATTTTTGTCAATTATTATTTTCCATACATATATGTTTATTAATATGAAATTTGTGCAAGCAGTGCACATATGCACACCTACTTTTTGAAATCAAATCATGCATGCTGGAAACGAATATTAAAAAAAAAAAAAAAAAAAAAAAAAAAAAAAAAAAAAAGAAACCCTAAAATTTAGGAAATAATAAAAGACCTTTTTATTAAAAAAAATGAGAAAAAAAGAAAAAAATGTAATTTTACTAATATACCCTTTTGAATTAAATAATAAAATTTAATATCCAAAAAATTTTGATTGGTTGATTTTGCTTTTCGCAGTTCTCGCAATTTATTTGGTTCTGAAAAGAACCTCACCATATATATATATATATATATATATATATATATATATATATATATATATATATATATATATATATTGAAGCGTTTAAATGAAAAGCTTAAATTTGGTGAGAACGCGAGAAACAATTCTAGCCACTCATTTTTTCCTCATTTAACTTTGATCTAATGGCTAATTTTAGTTAACCAATTTTTTGAAAAATTTCTAAAAAAATTTTGAAAAATTTTCAGAAAAATTTCGAAAATTTTTTAAAAAATTTTTAGAAAAAAAATTTTCATAAAATTTTTCAGAAATTTTTTTTTCGAAATTTTTTTCCGAAAAGTTTTTTTCCGAAAAATTTTTTAGCAAAAAAATTCTTTCCCAAATTTTTTTTTTCCCGAATTTTTTTTGCGAAAGTTATTTTCGTCACATGTGAAAAAAAATTTTGAAAATTTTCACGAAATTTGTTTTTCACGTGTGAAAAAAAATTCATCACATGTGAAAACAAATTTCGTCGCATGTGAAATTTTTTTTTCATCACATGTGAAAAAAAAAAAATTCCATCACATGTGAAAATTTTTTTTCGTCACATGTGATAAAAAAAAATTCGTCAAATGTGAAAAAAATTTCAAAAACTTTTTTTCGAAAATTTTTTGAAAATTTTTCAAAAACATTTTCAAAAAAAAAATTCGAAAATCTTTTTGAAAATTTTCAAAAAAAAAATCAAAACTGTTTTTAATTTTATTTGAAAATTTTCAAAAAAAATTTCGAAAATTTTTCAAAAAATTTTTCAAAAATTTTTTGATTGTTTTTCTAAATTTTTTTGAAAGTTTTTTGAAAAATTTCAAAAAGTTTGTTGAATAATATTAGCAATTAGATTAAAGTTAAAAAAAAGATAAAATGAGTGGATATGATTAGTTCTCGCGTTCTTACAAAAATTAGATTTTTACATGAATGACCCCCTATATATATACACACACACACACACACATATACTTGCATATACACTTTTTTCACGATTAAGAAAAAAAATAATACAAATATAACCAAATATGAAGCACAAAACTAACGATAACGCAACTAAAAACATGATCATTCTGAACGTTATCAACGATGTAACCTCAAGAATAGGTTACGATCGTAAAACTCTCATTAAATTAATCACCACTTTTACACCGTATCCTTGCAAATAGTTTACGGCGTAAATAACTTGAGACCATGAAATTCTTCTAAGTCTGGAAATATTTATGGCGTAACTATGTTGAGGAGTTACGCCGTAACCTTGGACTGCGTTGACTTTAGTATTGTAGTATAAATCTTAGAACGTTTGGATGCTCTTTAGTATTGTAGTATAAATCTTAGAACGTTTGGATGCTCTTTCCCACCCCAACATTGCTTAACCAATTCCAAAATGAAACCCGTTTTGCATTCCAACACGTCATAGAACGTTTGGATGCTCTTTCCCACCCCAACAAATCCTAGACAATCCTTGGAGGCCGTTTGCCCCAATTTAGGAAAATAGGATTTTATTTTTCTTTCTTCGTTATTTTTTAAGTTTTTGTTTAGAAGTAGAAGAATAGTTCTCATTTCTTGTCTTTTGACTTTTAAAAGTCAAAATTTTACTTGGAATGATATTTCTTTCTACTCACTTTAGTACATTGTTGGTTGATCATGTTTGTGTTGTCATTGTGGTTGCAATGTGTGTGGTAACTACATTCTTGACTATATATATCACCAACTAACAATTTTTTATAGGGTCCAAAATCCATGTTTCCCATCTTGGCACTCCATTTAGGGGGAGTATCGACCAAGGGGGAGCATTGGTATTATTCCGCTTCGCCACTCTTCTTTTTTTTTCGACAAAAAGGGGGAGAAATATATTAAACTTTCAAAACTTAATATGATTTTCATAACTTAAGAAAAACAAGTTTAATATTAATTTTTTAAGTTTTAAAAACCAAGATTTTGTAAGTTACTTAAAAACAATGTTTATGTTTTGTCATCAACAAAAAGGGGGAGATTGTTAATACAAATATCGCCTAAAAACGTTATTTATATTTTACGATCTTCTCTAAGTTTTGTTAATGACAAATGTAAACTTTAGCTTCTAAGTAAAACATAATCTTAGTTTTAAAGACTTGCATAAACTAGACTTTTGCTACATTTTACATTTCATAAAACACAACATCTTTTATTTTCTAAAAATAGAATTATCACATCAAATTTATGGCAAGTTTTGTCATTATACATTTATGGAAAGAAATGTGTTTGACTTACTTTGATGTTGCTTGCAAGTTTAGTATTTGACTTGATATTATGTGATGTGACATTGTTTGGTTTGCAAGAGTAATGAGATGTGACCTTGTTTGGTTTGCAAGATTTATTGCAAAACCAACTGCAAGCCCGGCGGTACCCTGGAGGTACAAGGGCGGAACCCTTTTGAGGGGTCCGCCTAATCCGCCAGACCTGCAGAAGGTTTGGCTATAAATATTGAGCCACAAGTTGAATTTTGGCTTATCACTTGACATTACATTTTACACACACATTCATTCTTTCATCTAACCTCTTAACATTTTATATGTGAAGTTTCTTTTTGTAGCAAAGAGATTCACGAGCTTACTAAAAGTAACAAGTATTCAACACAACGTTGCAAGACTTGTTAGCTTAGCATTGTGTAGACTTGTGTAGTTTACACTTCATTTGATTGTGTATTTTCAGTAGTGATCGGTTAGTATTTTAGTCCTCAAAATACAAAGAGTGTTGGGAGTTGTTGTACCCTAGTAAAAGAACTAACGGGAGTGGTTGTGCCCTTATAAAAGAACTCGGCATTTAGCTTTGTGTCGGTAAAAGTATAAGCGATGTGTAAGGTTTTCTCCGCCGGTGAAAGGAGCTTGTTGACTAGTGAAAGAAACTCTCGAGTTGGATACTCGGGGCGTGGACGTAGGGCAAGGAAAAAGAGTCCTTGTAGCCGAACCACGATAAATACTCGTGTTATGGTTTGATCGTTTCTTTCATTTACTTGCATGTTATATATTGTGTTTGTGCATATATCTTTGATCAAACGGAAAGTTTCAAAGCTAACTTAACAAGTTAAAAAGATTTTAATTGGTAAACTATTCAACCCCCCTTCTAGTTTTCCACAATTGGCATCAAGAGCTACGTTACTCAAGCTTTTAAAATATATTGTGTTTTAAAACTTGAAACGATCCATGGATTTTATCCATGGATTTTGAAAATTACAAAGAATGGCAATCTATGCAAAGACTACCACTCTTTGAAGCAAATGGTTTTATATATTGGAAAAACCGTTTTGAAACTTACGTGAAATCTAAAGATATAGATTTGTGGTATATAATTATTGATGGTGATAACATAGTTACTAACATCAAAGATGATGATCAAAAGAAATTAATAGGTAAAAATAATGAAGCTAAAATGATGTTTTACAATGCTTTGCCTAAGAAAGAATATGAAAGAGTCTTTTTGTGTAAAACCGCCAAAGATATTTGGCAATCTTTAATTGTCACTCATCAAGGAAACTCACAAGTCAAAGATAACAAAATTGATCTTCTTGTTCAACAATATGAACAATTTGTTATTTCCGAAGATGAGATTATTGATAATGCTTTTGCTAGATTTAATACTATTATTACTTCACTTAAAGCACTTGACGAATCTTTTTGTAGTAAGAACTTTGTCAGGAAATTTCTTAAAGCAGTCCATCCGAAGTGGAGAGAAAAAGTGACGGCAATTTAAGAATCCAAAGATCTTTCAAGCATGTCACTTGATGAGCTAATTGGAAACCTCAAAGTTCACGAAATGGTAATGGAAAAAGATTCGGAACTAGTTAGAGGCAAGAAAGAAAAAGTTAAGTCCATTGCCTTGAAAGATAGAGTCCAATCAAGTGATGATGAAGAATCTACTTCGGATAGTGACGATGAGGAATATGCTATGGCCGTTAGAGACTTCAAGAAGTTCTTTCGTAGAAGAGGAAAGTTTGTAAGGCAACCTAAAGATGACAAGAAAACTTTCCGAAAAGATCGTGATGATAGGAAAGGAAAGGTTGAAAGAAAGTGCTATAGGTGTGGAGACACAAGTCATCTTGTAGGAGAATGTCCAAAACCACCCAAGAGCAAACCTCAACAAGCTTTTATGGGTGGTGCTTGGAGTGACTATGAAGGAGATGACGATGAGCCAAAGAATGACGATGTTGCTCTCATGGCTCACAACTCAAATGAGGTATTATCCGACTCATCTTATTCCTCTATTGATGATGAAACTTTACAAAAATAATATAACAAACTTTGTGAATTGAGCTTAAAAATCATAAACAAAAATAAATTTTTGAAAACTAAAAAGGAGTTTTTAGAAAATGAAGTTTATGAGTTAAAAGAAAAAACTAAGAGATTAGAAAAGAGTAAAGGTATTGACACATCTTGCAAATCATGTGAAGAGCTTAAACTATAAGTTGAGAAACTCAAAATTACTCAAAATGATCTAATAAAACAAACCACAAAGTTTAAGAAGTTCGATAAGAGCATTTCTTGTGCGGATGAAATTATGAAACTTCAAAATTCACCCTTTGATAAAACAGGACTAGGATTTATGAAAATAGAAACTTCAATGGGTCAATTGAAACAAGAAAAGATTGCACAAAAAACAAATAAAATTGCTACAGGAGCCTGCGGATCAGGCGGAACCCAATTTAGGGTTCCGCCCGTTGGTCCCGAAGGTTCCGCCAGGCCTGCTGCAGCAGTGACCTCATCCACTTCGGATCGTTCAAAATCTGTTAAAGTTACATACAAAAATAGAACAAAACCTGTGTTTAAAACTGGAGTAGGATTTAGTAAAAATGAATTTAGAGCTAAAACTACTCAACCAAGACCTAAGACTCCAATTCCCAAACGCCCCTTTCCAAAGAGCAACTTCAACGCTCGACCAAACTACCAACATGTTTGGAATCAAAACACTCCTAGACATTACCAAACTCAAAACCACATGCCATGGAACCCTTATGCTCTATTTTCATACTTGGAACAAATTAATGGCATGCTTAACCAAAATGGACCCATGAGAAATTGGGGACCAAATGTTTGAGTGTTTTTCATAAAATAGGTGTGCCTCAAAGTTTTTTTGGAACCGGGTGAATGGATTAAAGATAGCGGTTGTTCAAGACACATGACGGGTAACAAAAGCCTCTTCTCAACTTATCACAAATGTGATGGAGGTAACGTTACATTTGGTAGTAATGCTAAGAGCAAAATCATCGGAAAAGGTACAATCTCTCATGACTCCCTTTCTATAGATGATGTAGCTCATGTTGATAACTTAAGTTTTAATCTCCTTAGCATTAGTCAACTTTGTCGTAATAAGTATAATGTCCTTTTTAATGAAAACGGTAGTAAAATACTTAAAGATGGTATAACCATAGCCAAAGGTGTTCTTAAGAACAACGTATATGTCATGAAGATGGATCCAACATCTAGAGACAAACTTTGTCTTACTTCATTAGATGAATCTTCAACTTTATGGCATAGACGTTTAGGACACGCTAACATGAGACTAATTCAAAACCTCTCCTCCAAAGACTTAGTTCGAAACCTACCTGATGAGTGCTTATTCACTCATCCTTTTTAGGCCTTATTTCAGACCAAAAATGCCAAGAGAATGCATGTTTTTGTATTTGTGTATGTGCAGGTACGGATATGAGAAAAATGAACGAAAACGATGCCAAAACCGACAAAAACGAGCACGAGTATGAAAAAAAAGTCAAAAGCCAGAGCCGGGGAAGCAAAATGATCAAGGAAAGCTCAAATTATCAATTTAAGTCCTCAGAGATTCAGAAAATACCAAGTTTAGTCCCTGGACAAAGTTTGAGAGAAATGGCAACTTTAGTCTCTCATCTTTCAAGAATTGACATATTTGGTCCTTTGATGAATATTTGAAGAAAAAGTCAAATATGGTCCTTCATGATTCAAAGAATGACAATATTAGCCCTTGGAATACAAAGTTGGAAATTTACATAAGTGGTCCCTTAATTTTAAGATTGTGCATTTTTGGTCCTTGGTAGAATTACTACACCTAAATCCTAAACCTTATAACAAACCGGATCCACATCTAAAAACCTTTATCACCAAAGCCCAAATAAAAAGCCCACCATCCTAATTCCCTACCCAGCCCACCAAACATATACCCGGTCAAACCCTTTACTACCCGGTCAATGCCTAAATAAATAAACAAACACCCCCAAAACTAAAAACCCCGCCCCCCAAAATACGTTTAACCCAAAAACCATTTACTGTAGATGAACCCTAAGTTACCCTCCCTCAAAATTACCTCAATTATACCATGATTACCCCATCATATGTGCTTCTAGAAGGGCAGGGTATGTCAGGGAATGTCAGGAGGACGCGTGGACCAATGAGCTTACACACGGAGGATTCACAATCATTCACAATGATTACCCCATCAAATACTGTTTGAGCTTATTGTAATAAGCTTATGCTTATTGGAGTAAAGACAGCCATAAGGAGCTCGTTGGCCTGTCTTAAAGACAGGCTGTGTGGGAGAGCCCTTCTGTTTGGCTGAAGGGTGATCGTAAGTCTCATATATATATATATATATATATATATATATATATATATATATATATATATATATATATATTATTTTCAATCTTATATTTGCATCACTTAAGTTTCTAGTATTGATCTGTGTTAACTACTTGTTATTGTTCATTTTCAGCTTATTCTAGTTGGTTAATTTTGATATTAGTAGTTTGCATAAGTGTAGGATAACTGCTTCATTGTCTGTTTTAGTCTTGGAATTGTGTATCTGTGTTAGTGTTTGATCTAGGTTTGCTGAAATTGCATCAGTAGTTGAGTAGGATGAGGTTTAGTTTGCTTTGGTTTGGGTCTGAGTAGGTTTTGAGTATTGACAGTTAGAGTTATCACATTTAGGGGTGTTTGGCTTAAGTTGATTTTAGATAGTCAAATATGATTTAGGTCATAATCTTGGTTTGCTTTAGCTATAACAAGTTCATTTCAGCAGTTTTAGAGTAATTTGCAGTTAAATTAAGTGGGATTGTAAGATTTGCTTAATTGACTTGAGTCCGTATAATTGTAACTGCTTATATAAGATCAGTAAGGATTGCTAGTTTTTAGACCATTTTAGTTGATTAGGTAGGTTCATATTAGTCATTAAAGCATTAGTTTAAATTCTGCATAAGTAGTTTTGATCACAGTCATTCTTCAGTATTGCATAACAGGTTGCAAACCAGTAAAACAGGCCTGCGTTCCAAATCAATCTTAGTGCTAAATCAGTTTTAAAATTTTATGAAATTTGATTCTTAGTAAAGTTTGGTGGTCAGTGTACAATCCTCAATAAGAGAGTTTACAATTTGGATCAGTTGTTATAGCTTATTTTCGCGTCTCAAAAGCTTCTTGGGCAAAAGATCCCTTGCACACTAATTTTTGACCAACTTTCTAGGGAAATTTAGGATTAGTAGATTAGTTTGGGATTTGGATTTCTTAGTTCATTTGTGTTCTCAGTTGGTTGATTTATTGATTGCCCCCACTCTTTTACCTTTATCAGCTTCTTGTCACTGTTTTTTAGCTTATCAGTTGAGTGGGTTGGACCCAAAGTCTGTTTGAGTTTTTAAGGATGCAATAGTCTTATTTTAATCATTCTCTGAGATTGTTGGTTCATTTGATCTCTATTTTGCTTATATTTACTGATTCAGTTGATAGCTTGCTAGTTTATTATCTGCTTATTGCTTATTACTTTGTCCATTTGGCTTATTTGATCTATTAGTACCTCAACTTGTGCTACTGAGTGATTTCTGATCTAAATTCTGTTCCAACAAGTTCATTTAAGTCATAAACAAGCTTGGTCAAAATTTGAATTGATTTGGTCAAGGAGTGCTTATTAATAAGCACTCCAAATAAGCAGTTTTGAGCTAATAAGCTGTTTCCTTGCTTATTTTTCTTTTAAAATTTTTTCTCAAGTTTATTTTATTATTTTAGATTTTCTGTAATTTTTTCAAATTTTTCTGAGTTAATTTACTATTTTTCTTATTTTATTTTCATTTTTAATCATTTTTAATTACTTTTTAATTACTAAAAATCAAAAAAAAAATCAGAAAAATCCAAAAATATTTTAGAATATTATTTTCATTTATTTTAGAATTTTAGAAATTTATTTTGTATTTTTCTCATTTATTTTGAATTTATTTTGAATTTTTAATTAGTTTTAATATTTTTTAATTCCTAAAAATTACACAAAAAGCCAAAAAAATTAGTTTTTAGTTTTAAAAATTACTTTTTAGTTATTTCATAATTTTCAAAATTTAATTTTTATTTTTCTCACTTTATTTGTATTTTCTTTTAATTTTTAATTAGTTAATTAGTTTTTAATTCATAAAAAATAATTAAAAAGTCAAAAAAATATTTTTCTTTTTCTCAAAATTTTCTTTTATCATTTTTAACTTTTGAAAATTATTTCCAAATCCGTAGGAGTCGTGTAGCTTAAAAGTCGCGTTTTATTTCGTACGGTTACGTTTATTTTACGTTTTAGCTTACGTTTTCGAATTTACGTTACGTTTCTAGTTTCCTTACTTGATTTACGTGTTTAGTTGATTATTTGTGCTTCATTTACTATTTCATTAGTGTAATTTCATCTAAATTACTTTTTTCCACTTTCACGACACGTTTCACGAATCGGGAATTCGAAATTCCATTCATCCTTCACACGGACTACGACCTCGGGTTATCCGTATTTCTTTGCGGATCTCTTGAGCTTATATCTATACTATAATATTGATATTGTGTTGACCCGGGGAAATACTTTCCTAAGCATTTCTTCGGTAAAACAATTACTATACTAAAACGACAATATCAAAATTTTGGCACCGCTGCCGGGGAAGGTTGAAGTGAATTTTTCGTTTTCGTTTTTCGAAATTGTGTTTTGAAAACCTTCCTTGTATATATTTTCTATAAAAACAAAAAAAAATTGAAAAATCAAAAACACTTTTCCTAAAGTGTTTTCAAAAATACCAAAAAAATAATAAAGTTACAGCCTCGTCTCGACCGAAAGGAAGAGCGTTGTAAACCAAATAAGCTTCTCAATATAACTACGCGTGAAATTAGTTGCTAGTCGGATTACTTTAATTCTACAACCGAATAAGCGGAAAATACGGAAGCTTTGACATTAAATTGCAAGCTGAAGAGAGATCCATTCTTCTCTCCCGTTCCGTCGCGAGTAGATTTGAAGGAAACGGTTTACGATTAACGTAACGTTTGAAAAACAAAAGAAAATAAAAGTTTTAAGTTTTCGAATTTTGATTTCCAAAAATAAAAACACAAAAAGATTTTCCTTTTCCATTTTGATTTTCCTTTCATTTTGATTTGATTTTATGATAATTAAAAACCAAAAATAATCTTCTTATCTTATTATCATTTGATTCTTCTTCTTTAACCCTCTATACCGATAATTCTTATGGATCCGACTTGTTTTAAATGTGGAGAACCGTTCTTTGAAGGTTCTTGTGTTTGGTGTACATGCGGACGGTGTGGTAACGATATTCGAGACGGAAGTTGTTTGTTTTGCAATTCATTTGCTTATGCACCTGATTTGTACAACAACTTTCCAAATTTTTCCGACTACCCACCTCAGCCCGATTCATTCAATCAACAAATTTGCAAAGAATGTGGATTTACTCATGGGTTTTGTATGTGTTATGCTTCGAAAACTGAACCCACGTTCACTTCCGATTATGATCCGAACTTTTCAAATTATTATCACAACGAGTATGAGCAAGTTCCGTACTTCAATAATGAATCGTTTCAAAATGCACCGATTTCACAACAAAACGGTTGTGAGTATTGTGGAGGTCCACACTTTAGCACCGATTGTCAAATAAGGAAACCGTTTCCTTGTAACAATGATTATCACGACCAACCTCCACAATATGAAATGATCACTGCTCAAAATAACTTTACCGAGTTATTAGATCTTTTTAAAGAAGTAATTCGTGTGAAAGAACAAGTTAACACCGTTAAGAGTGACGAAAATGAGCTTTATAAAGAAGAAAATTTTACGATTAATCCCACTCCGTCTTGTGAACCTTTAAATGTTGAAGATTGTTCTATGACATCTCTCGACGACGATTTCTTTAAACGAAAGGTTTTTAAAATAAAAACGGAACAACTTTACGTCTCATCAAAAATTGCAAAAATTCGTGTTGATTATGATGAACCATCGGTTCCTACTCCCTCTCCGTTGAGGGAAATGGAACGAGAAACCGAGGTGACAAAGGACTCGGTACTTTCCAATGACAATGAAAGTGCTAAATACGTCCAACCTACGGTTGTCCAAGAGTCTAATCCGACAACTGTTCCTAATCCGTCAAGATTTGATCCTAACCTTTCACGATTTACGGTTAAGAGTTTGTCAAGCAAATGTACTGAGCTTAAAACGGTGTTTAGAAGAAACGACTTACCTAATCTTCACGAACAAGAACCGGAGACCATAACGGAAGTGGTGGAAATTCCTAGCTCTGAGTGCACACCACTTGTCCCACCTCCGGATTCTTCTATTTCGACTGAGATTGTTACGCCGTCAGATCCTTTGGAGCCCGAGCTCAAGGATTCTTTATCCGATTTTGAGAAATATGTTTTTGATACAGCTGAAGAAATTAAGTCATCTCCGATTGATAATACGAATAATTGTGTTGAGACGTTCTCCGATTCTGACAATGACGATGCTATATCTTGTGGAGAAATCGAATATGTTGATGAAATACCTTCTGAGCTCGTCAGCTTAGAAGAAGAGAATGATGAAGAAGTTGAAACTGAAATTCAAGATGAAGCTCTTCGTAAAAAATTATTGAATGTCAATCTTCTTATTTCTAGGATCGAGGCGTTGAAAGAACCTCCGACTTTTTCTCCTATCCCCAATATGGATAGTGATTTCTTACCCGAGCTTGAAATTTTTCGATTTGAAGAGACGAGTAGTGGCAGTCCCACTATTCATGCTTATTTCTCTCTTCCGGATTATGAGCGTTTTGACTTTAATATTGATTTTGTGCTTATTTCCGATAATCCGTCACGTGACCCTCTTTTAGAGGATGTTGATCAATTTCTTGCTGCGGATGACTCGATACCTCCGGGTATTGAGAATGATGATGTTCAAAGAAATATTCTTTCCGATTTACCTTCTTCTCGTCCACCCGCAAAACCACCGGATGAAGTTATTTTTGGAATGGTGGACGATATTTTTGAACAAGATGTTCTAGTGCTTAATATTTTGCCCACCCAACCCACCCTTGATTCTGAACTCGAATTTGCTTTAATCATCTGGGTGTTTTATCCGTTCTTTACTTATTCCCTCATTTCTTCTCTTTTCCACTCCACCGGGAGTGAGGATACCGTTTTTGACCCTGGCATCTCCGTTTATGCCAGTTGTCCGTTCCATCTGCTCTCCCCAAGGACGAATTAATTCGGGGATCGAGTCAAGCTAATGTGACTCGGTGAACAAAAACAAGCGCTTCGTGGGAGGCACCCCATGCTTATCCTTTTTCATCTTCTTTATTTTCTTATTTCTAATAAGTGTGATGTGAGGAGGGCGACCTCTTCCATATCTCGTGTTTTTGTGGTTGTTTATGAATGTTCAGGAATTTCCCCGAAGTTTGAGGACTCTCGTGCTCGTGGTTTGTCGTTCTCTCCACTCGAGTCTCATCCTTCGCTGATCTTTCGGAAATCCACCATATCCAAAATCTTATCGACTAACGTTTATCTCTTGGCATACTTAATAAACGGCCTTAGATTTTACGTAGGATTACCCGTACCCTTTAAACATTGAGGACAACGTTTCACTTTAGTCTGGGGGGGGGGGGTGAATCTTCGATTCGATTTGACCTGTACCATCGTCTGAGCTGTTAACTTACGCAACTCCGTTTTCCACCAAAATTTTAAATTTTTGTCACCTCTTTATTGTAAAAAAAATAAAAAATAAAAAAAAATAAATAAAAAAAAAGTGAAAAAAAAATGAAAAAAATATATATGATATGAATAATAAGTTTTGACACCTTGTTTTGACTTTCCTACCGGCGAGAGTAGAAATAAATGTTCCGACTTGACCGGGCGTGTTGAGCCCTAGCTTGTTTCCCTTAACCAAAATAATCAAAAGATTATGGCTAAGCATCCGCGGATCTCATTATTTAGGATTTTAAATTTGCGGAGATCGAGGAATGATAGAGTTTATTTAGAAGTTTCGTGCTATACACGGATCGCATTACTAGGATTTTAAAAACCCACGAGAGGTACTTGTGGCCTCCTTGTTCCCATCAGAAACCTCACCAATATATAATAGATGTCTAGGATTAATTAAGGGTATACGGGTTGGGCAATACTTAGTTTTTTCTCGTTCCCAACAAAATCTCTGCATATGGGGGTTTGGTACACATAGGGGTACTGCCAGTGTTACGGTAAAATAGACTATTGCATCTTGCCGGTTCGCAGCCGATGTTGTGATCTTAGTAAAGGCCGTAGGACTCGGGGTTTGGCATATAATTATGAATATCAATAATAATAGTCCAAAGCCAAATAAAAAGGCAGAGGAATCCAAAGCTATAAAAAAGCAGCGGATAGAAATCCAAAGTCATAATAAAGCTCTTACATCTTGGCGGCTCATAAACCGTTGACTGTAAAAGAATAAAGGACTAAGGACCAAAGTATTATTAAAGTGCTTATGATTATGCAAAAATGCCAAGCTTCGACTCCGGGGGTTTCCCTAATAAAAAGCTTCCGTTTCGGGTATCAAACATGGTATGTCTCGGTCGTAAATAAAAAGGGAGCCTCTACAAATCGTGTTAAATCAGAGACCTTCATGTGGACCCGATTTCTGTATGCAGGGGTTTTCGAGGGAAAGTTTGGAAACTACTTAGCGTTCAAATTTTGTGCTCTTATCAGACTAACAAATATCGAAACGAGAAAATACGAAGCAATTCATTTCTCACAAATTAAAATCCTTAGATACAAAACTTAGGACCTGGGGACAAGAGGTAATACACAAGTAACTTTTGTGGGCAGTGTTAGCATCTAACTTCTGGATAAACAATGATCTTGATTTTACGCTTAGTTTGGGAGCTTGTGAAAAATCAAGGATGACGATTTTTATCCGTACGGTCTCTTCTCTGTGAGAAGTGTTTCTACTCGTTGACCCTGAAAGTTATCAACAGATAAGAATTGATAATGAAAGTCAAAGCAAACCGTCACCTATATGAAAATAATAAAAGAACAAAAATAGTAGTTATAGTTGTTATTCATGAAAATCGGGAAACGGAGCGTTTTTGAGAATAAATGATTTTACTATCTCTTTTGAACATCATTGCTACTTTACAACGTTAGTAAAGAGAGGTTTTGAAATTATTTATCTCGTAAGCGTGAGGTGATGACATTGCGTGAGGGCACGGCAATACCTTAGTCTGGGGGATTTTGATGAGTGCTTATTCACTCATCCTTTTTAGGCCTTATTTCAGACCAAAAATACCAAATACTAACAAAAAATGCCAAGAGAACGCATGTTTTTGTATTTGTGTATGTGCAGGTACGGATATGAGAAAAATGAACGAAAACGATGCCAAAACCGACAAAAACGAGCACGAGTATGAAAAAAAAGTCAAAAGCCGGAGCCGGGGAAGCAAAATGATCAAGGAAAGCTCAAATTATCAATTTAAGTCCTCAGAGATTCAGAAATACCAAGTTTAGTCCCTGGACAAAGTTTGAGAGAAATGGCAACTTTAGTCCCTCATCTTTCAAGAATTGACATATTTGGTCCTTTGATGAATATTTGAAGAAAAAGTCAAATATGGTCCTTCATGATTCAAAGAATGACAATATTAGCCCTTGGAATACAAAGTTGGAAATTTACATAAGTGGTCCCTTAATTTTAAGATTGTGCATTTTTGGTCCTTGGTAGAATTACTACACCTAAATCCTAAACCTTATAACAAACCGGATCCACATCTAAAAACCTTTATCACCAAAGCCCAAATAAAAAGCCCACCATCCTAATTCCCTACCCAGCCCACCAAACATATACCCGGTCAAACCCTTTACTACCCGGTCAATGCCTAAATAAATAAACAAACACCCCCAAAACTAAAAACCCCGCCCCCCAAAATACGTTTAACACAGAAACCATTTACTGTAGATGAACCCTAAGTTACCCTCCCTCAAAATTACCTCAATTATACCATGATTACCCCATCATATGTGCTTCTAGAAGGGCAGGGTATGTCAAGGAATGTCAGGAGGACGCGTGGACCAATGAGCTTACACACGGAGGATTCACAATCATCACACACTCAATCCAAGGGCTGTGGTAAAAGATTGCTATCTGGGGATTGATCAAGGGCTGAGATAGACTCAAAGAAACACACCCTTCACGCGGATTGATGACTTGGCAGTTCAACAAATCACCTCAGCTCAGCTATAAAAACCCCTCTCCTCACTCTTTGTAATTCGTCCGATTTTTCATGTATTTAGAAAGGTTTTGACCACTTTTAATTCTTGTCATTTTAATTTTCATTGTAATTTCAAATTCAAGCTTTGTACTCAATTTATGTTTTAATGAAATTTAAGTTTTCCATTTAAATACTTGTCAGTTTAATCTTCTGCAATTTAAATTTTGTTTTATTATTTTCATAAACTCTTCTATTACTGTTTCATTTGAGTAGTGGAAATTGTTTGTTTGTTATTCATTGTTCAAAAGAAAAAAAAAAAAAAAAAAAAAAAGAAAAAAAAAAA
Organism: Artemisia argyi; assembly: GCA_030686995.1. NCBI lineage: Eukaryota > Viridiplantae > Streptophyta > Magnoliopsida > Asterales > Asteraceae > Artemisia > Artemisia argyi. The sequence continues at coordinate 11,827,956 of CM060685.1, forward strand.
AAAAAAAACATCAAGTACTGTTTGAGCTTATTGTAATAAGCTTATGCTTATTGGAGTAAAGACAGCCATAAGGAGCTCGTTGGCCTGTCTTAAAGACAGGCTGTGTGGGAGAGCCCTTCTGTTTGGCTGAAGGGTGATCGTAAGTCTCATATATATATATATATATATTTTTTAATTTTCAATCTTATATTTGCATCACTTAAGTTTCTAGTATTGATCTGTGTTAACTACTTGTTATTGTTCATTTTCAGCTTATTCTAGTTGGCTAATTTTGATATTAGTAGTTTGCATAAGTGTAGGATAACTGCTTCATTGTCTGTTTTAGTCTTGGAATTGTGTATCTGTGTTAGTGTTTGATCTAGGTTTGCTGAAATTGCATCAGTAGTTGAGTAGGATGAGGTGTTAGGTCACCATTTCTACAACATAATCACATATAAATTCTAGAGAGAGAAAGAGAGGTTAGAGAGAGAGTGGAAGGAACACCTAAATCAATATGAGACAATTAAACTTACTAGTGAACCAACCAACCTCAAAATGAGGTTGTGAATACATATTTATAGGAAAGGATTAGGGCTACACTAAACTTATACATTATGACATACTTAGCCCTTGTACTTTATCCAAACCTATAAACCAAGCATTAAACATACAAAATACGTGAATCAATACATGTAATAGTTAAGTAACGCAACCTATACCAAAACTAAATGACCGACACTTGAAATAATAAAGTCTATTCCCAACAATCTCCCCCTAAGGGTCGGTCATCCAAGGTTGCTTGACGTCGTCATCATCTATACTTTGACATTGTAGTAGACGTCCTCAAAAATGGTTAGAATAATCTTTCATCGTTCTCTGTACTTTGTTCCTTGTTGTTGTGATGGTGATAATGATATGAAGTTGTCTGTCGATCGTCACTTCTGGTGTCTGTGGTGGTTGTCCGCCATTCCAACATGCTTATACATCTTTGGACTTTGACTTCTGAAAGCGCGAAGTTCCTTAGCATATACTTAGATCTTTAGTCTTTATACTTTGCAGATTCTTCCTTAAGGCGAAGAATCTTTCTTTGAACTTTGTGGAGCTAAGATCTTTGGGGGAGCATTCATTTGCTTCAAGATGTATGTATAAGCATGCTGGAATCTACTATCATGGAAGAGATGTACCTGCAGGTAAACAGTTAGCAATAATCAACCGGTACTTACAGATAAGGAATTAGAGCTTGTCAACAGCATATTGTGATGACTCCTTCTAACCCTTATCCAGGCCGTTCCCATATCAGATACTCCCGAAGGAGCTTACGAGACCTACTAGGTAGCTCAATGACTGGGTGAGTCGCTGGGGATCACTCCACGACTGTAGATCGCTATAGAGCCACCAATAACACTAAGCGTAACCCTTGTGGGGTTACCGAAGTGACCTGCTGTCAGGGCTGTTTGATGTTGACCCTGGCAGGAATTTCCGTTCAATCATTGAGAAATACTTGGGTAATTCTCTCATAAACGTTCTCGGCAGATTGCTAAGATCTGCGAAGGACTCAATAAGTTACAACTGGTGCCCATTGATGTAGAACACTAGTTGTAGAAGTACTAAGTGTTCCTAAGAGACCTTTGATGTATCTCATGGCTCTAGACTCTATAAGTGCACACCTAGGTTTCCTATGCGGAGACTGGGGATGTCCTGATTCAATATCAACCGTCTCTAAGAGATGGGTCGATAGGTAACGTGGGTTCCCCGTGAGAATGAAACAAGTCCTTTTAAGAGAACTTGAGTGGTTAAGAAGGTTTAGTGCATTGCGTCACTGGGTCCATGACGACTTTGTCTTCAATACCGGTGTTGTCTTGTGCAACAACCAGTAGCATACGTATTGAACCCGGTGTCTGCCCTAAGGTTGAACATATGGAGGGCTATTTCTTTTCACCCTTTTCATTGCTTTTCTTTTTAATTCTTCAACTCCTTCTTTCTCCTTTCATTCTTTTCTCCTTTTTTCATATCATACCTAAGGACTTCTAGTTCTAACTATTGGTGATGTCCTTGGGTAGATCCCTCCGGCTTAGGTGGATCATAGGACGGATATTCCTATCTTAATCACCTTATAACTCCACATGTAGCCAAGAAACCTTTGATCGAAAATCTCTCAAAGTGTTTGTGATAATCAAATGTTTTGGTTAACACTTTGAGAGTTTTTGTGTACAATTTTTGAAGGGCTCCCCCTGCACATGTGCTCATAAGTATTTAATAAATTTGCACATGCGGGAGGAGCAAGCTCATTTTGAATTGATCCACTTTCTGTGAACAAGACCGATTCGAGACACGCTTACATCACTAGTTAAACTAGCTTGAAGTTATTACCCGGCCTGGTCAAGTTCATAGAAAGTTTCTCGAGAAGGTACATTTCTACTAAGACTAATCCTTTTCGAGACACGCTTACGTGGTTAGTTAAAGAGATACATTGTCAGCTTTTAGGTGACAACTAGCTCTAATAACTAACTTGATGTTATTACCCGTCGAGGATAAGTCCTTTCAATGTTACTAGCTTGCATTATCTCGTCAATTCCTGGGTGAATCTGAGTCTAGCTCACATGAGATTTTGACATTTCAGCAACTATTTACTTTCATATTTTAATCACTTTCCTTTTCTCCCCCTCAAAAATAGCATATGAGATGTTGTTTTTGACAAACATTTGATTAAAATATGCTTTTTGAGTCTTATGGGGAGATTTCAACAAGAACTTTTGTGTTTCGAAACGATGAGTATTACAAGTGCTCCCCCTCAACAAGTGAATACTCATTGAGGTGAAATACTTGTCTTTTGAGCAGAATTGTGAAAATCACAAAATGTTTGAGTAATTCTACTCAAAAGTAAGAAGCCTTCGCTCCTTATAGAAGGATTGAGGCACTGAAGCGTACCTCATGGTCCTTTAAAAACAAGCACGGGTTGTACACTGTTATGTGTGCACAAACCATAGTAATGAATGAAGAAAAATGATGAAACCAAGTCATTAATGTTATACCGATTTGATCATGTTCGAGGAGTGTCAGGACGGCGGTAAGTGAGTATGTCAGGAATCGGTTCCCTTGCTCCAATCAAGCTCTCCAACCTGCGTATCTGCTCCCTGAACCTAAGCTTTTGATCAATCCTAGCCAAGAACTTAACTGCTTCTTTCACATCTCTTTTATTCCATCCCACTTTAATCCCACTATTGTGTTCCTTGATCTTTTCATTCAGCTTAATTCTGACAAATCTGAGAGTCTGATCCCCGAATTTATGAACCTCTTCGTATTTCATGAAACGATAACTATCATTGTACGGGTAAACTACTCCAAAAGGTTTGTTGTTGAAGATGAAAGGTCTTAAGCGAATGTTAGGAGGATATGTTTGTGGAGCAGTAAAGTTGAGTGACTTTTGATAACTTTCGACCCCAAGTTGTGCATCTTCGACTCTTGCTTTGATAATGGTTTGGCGCATGAAGAGCAAAATAGAGGTGATGACGTCATACTGAAGGCTGCCGGACAAGTTTTGAAGTTTGCCTTGAACCTTGAGTAAGTATAAGTCAGCAATGTCGTTGAGGTTCAAGCGTTGATAGTCAGCTTCACTGAAAGTATAAAGTTGATCATCACTTCGGCGGACCTCAATTTTATCAAGAAAGTTATAGCCAAATCTTTTCTCAGTTTTAAGGACTGCTGTGATGGCAAGAATGCGAAGATTGGAGAAGACTCTGTGACTGGAACGGAATGTCAGCTTGTATTTGTAGAACCATCTTCGCATCTCTGGCCAGGAAAGTGTGCACAAAGCAGCTTCATGGTTATATTTGGAGATGGAGGTGGAATGCAAACCTCTCATTTGATCTTCGAGTGTTTCCAGAGGATATGAGGCGGCCCTGAATTTGGTGAGAGATGTTGCATAACGATGATTCGGATTCGTGTTCCCATGAATAAGGTAGAGAAGATCATTGTTGAAGAAATACTGCTTAGGGAGCTTTGGATCACTTGGAGGACCAACCAGTGGTAATGGTAGTGAGAAGTCTTGATACTGGAATTCGTCGACGAGAGGTTCCGTGCCATGATAGAGTTTATCCCAAGACGGTCTCCTTTCCCAAGTAATGTTTTCTGACAACGCTCTTGCGACCTCCTCCACATTGTATTCAAACTCCAGTTCAGATGTAGTGCATGTCTTGAACTCTGTGAACCCTGCTTTGCGAATCTTGACTAAATCGGATAGCTGAAGTCTTTGTGTCTGCATCACCTTTTTAATTCTTTTGGTGAAGCCTATGATTGAACCGTCAGTCATTTCTTCAGCTTGAGGGTCATCAGGATAAGCATCGATCATTTCATCAAACCAATCAAAGGAAGGAGCATCAGGGTTAATCCATTCAGGAGCAGGAATTAACTGTGCATCCTTGGGTGGTTCTGAGATGGTTTCGTTGATCAGTGGAGGGATTTCATCGACATCGATATTGACATCAACATCTTCAGTGGGTTGTGAGTGGTGAAGTTCTTCAGTAGATAATGGAGGGTTTGGTTCATCAGAAACATTAGCAGTAGTGGTGTGGGTAGGAGCACTGGAGGTGGGACCGGACACTTTCTTTCTCTTGTCAGGTTGTGGCTGATCGTCAGGGTCTGAATCATCATGTCGACGCTTGGTGGCAGCAGTCCTTTTGCAGGATTCTCCTTTCTTTTCAGCTTTCTTGATGGACTTTATGAGTGCCTTGCGTAGATCAGTTTCTTCTGGATCATTCACAATAGCTTCCAGTAGCTTTCCTTTAAGATCACCAACTGATGGTTGAGTAGGTACGGTCTGAACAGTGATAGGTGTAGTTTTGAATCTGTTTGACACGAGCTCTGCAAGATTCCTGTTGACATAATGTCTTATAGAAGAAGGAAGTTCCTTATCAACATACTTCTTAACTTCCCCAGGTAGATTATGTCTCACCTGCTCCTTAACAGCTTCATCAACTTTAAAAGTTTTGAATGCTTCAATCTCACGCTGTTGATCATTAACTTGTTTTTGGAGTGCGTCGTATTGATCACGTAATGACTTCAGCAGGCTTGAGTGAACCACAGTGGTGTAAGGAGTTTGCTGTGGACGACTTGCAGGTTCTGATAAAGATTGTTGTTGTGGTTGTACAGTAGGTTGTCCTTCATCAACTCCTATCATGTCAATAGGGGTATCTTGACTTGCTTTAAGTAGCTCATCCGACTCCTCATCATCATCATCATTTGTTTCTTCCTCATCATTAACTTCTTGACTTCCTGATTCTTCTTCCTCTTCGCTACTTTCTTCATTTTCAGATTCCTCATTGTCTTTTTCTTGTGAAGCTTCAACTACATCCTTAGATACAGCTGGTTTGTCAAGCAGTTCGGTTTGTTCAGAACTTGATGACTCAGCTTCATCTCCAGAGTCATCATCAGCAGCTGCATCTTCAGATTCATCATCAGCTGCATCTTCAGATTCATCATCAGCTGCATCTTCAGATTCATCCTCAGCTTGTTCAGAGGATGATTCGGCTTGTGAATGTGTATCTTCTGATGATGCTTCTGGAGATGGAATTACTGGCTCTTGTGTTCCAGATCCTTCACCTTTCTTGGTAACTTTAGCAATTCTTTCTTCTTCAGAATCTTTGCTTTGTCTTAGGGTGAGTTGCAGCTGTTCATCTTCTTCAGATTCAGACATGGGTGAGATAACTAATTCGTCTAGAGTAACCGGTGCTTTACCTTTATCTGCTTTCTTGCTTGAGATCTTGGAGTGTTTTTCAGTTTCTGTATCAAGTTGAGCATCTCCTTCATCATCAGTAGGTTCATCTTGAAGAGTAGTCACTTTCTTCTTAATCTCTCTTGTCACCCTTTTGGATCTTGACTTAGGAATGGTCTTAATTTGAGAGGCTGTAGAAGTTGGTTTTGATTTTTTAGTAGTTCTCTTTCTCTTCGTCTGTGTCAAACCTACTTTCCCAATTTTCTGAGCTTCATCATACCAAGGGTATACCTCAGATTTACGGACATCATCAGTGATAAGACTATTGGGAATTCTCATTCCTTGAACTTGTGTGTTAGTCTTCTGAATCCTGGTTTTCTTGTATGTATGATCCATAGACGGGGTGTGAATCTTGTCTTCAGATCGAACATCAATATCAGGGTGTGTCTTCATGAATTGAGCAATGAGACATTTGGTAAATCTGAAGAATGGGATTCTCGAGGTAGATGATTTGAGAAACTGCCTTGCATGATTAACCATGTCTATCCAGATTAATTGAGCATAGTCTAACTGAGCTTGCTTGATAACCCCCCAGAAGATCTGCATAGTTTCAAGAGTAGGGTGTTCATGACCGGTTTCTCTCCCTGTTAAACTGTTGGCAAGAATAGAGTAAAGCGTGAGCCATGGTTGTGGAATGTATTTCCTGTCAACGTGGGATATGTTTCTTAGCTTGATATTTGATTCATCGTACTGAAGTTCCCGGAGAAGTTTAATAACTTCAGATAATGACGGCATGTGAGGGAACTTTTTGAGATTCGGCAGACCAAGAACAGTACGGAGGGTTTGTACATCAAACTTAACCAGTTTGTGATCAAGATGGACCGCCAGTGTCTTTTCATCTTTGCTGATTTCAATACTTTCCCAGAACTGTGTTAAGTAAACCTCAGGTACTTCAGCAGTGATGGTGAGGAGGTTGTGAATGAAGTGTCTCTTAAGGATTTCAGGAATGATATAACAAGTATCATGACATGTGATTATGTCAAGATCTATTCTGTGGTTTGTCTTAGCAATAACCCTTTCATCTCCTTGAATCAATTCATGCCTTGGTGTAGATTTCTTCGCCATAATGAGACCTGAAAAGATTCATCGACCAACAAAGATCACAAGATGATTAGCTTGTTAGTGTTAGATAAACGAGTAATAACCGAAGAACAATCCCTTAAGATCACAGATTCAACTTATTATACGTCACCCAAGAGACATACACAATCCTCATTAGAATCAAATAAATACTAAGATAAGCACGAAACACGATCAAATAACATTGATGAAAAAATCCATGACATGACAAAATTAAAAATTTCGGCAGCATTTCTTTTCATAAATGTTGAAAAATGAGAACCCATACTCGATGGTTCCGATATGAGACTCCTGACTCGGAGTGAAATAAGTATCTCATTAATAGCTCAACACGAATTATTGGTTAAAAAAAAAATTTTGTCCATGCATGAAAAAATTTCCAAACTCGATAAAGATACAAGTGTCAAACTCGATATGTCAGTTGGTCTCAAACTCGAAAACATTTGGTCTCAAACTTGATAGTCATATGGTCTCAAACTCGATAAAGGATAAGGTCTCAAACTCGATAAAGCTTGAGTTTCAAACTCGATAAGTCTTTGATTTTCAAACTCGATAAGCCTTGAGTTTTCAAACTCGATAAGTCTTGTGCTCAAACTCGATAAGCCTTGAGTTTCAAACTCGATAAGACTTGAGTCCTCAAACTCGATAACTTCGAGTCTCAAACTCGATAACGTCGAGTCTCAAACTCGATAACTTCGAGTCTTAAACTCGATAACGTCGAGTCTCAAACTCGATAACTTCGAGTCTCAAACTCGATAACTGTCAGTCTTATCTAACTCGATAGGAAATAATTGTTCTCTAACTCGATAAAGACTAAGTCTTAAACTCGAAAAAAACTTTATAACTCAAACTCGATATTAATTAAGGCTAACAAAACAGTTATGGGTCAAACTCGAAAAAACAAATAAGGTTAACCAAGACCCAAGATTTATGAAATAAAACAGCCTAAACACAACAAGCTCAGTAAACTTAGAAAAATTGGGCTTATGAAGGAAAAAGCATCAAATTATCACAGATTGAGGTCACTAAAGTCGTAACCAAGCTGGAGATAGCATCTACTAGTCATACCGCAATTAACAATAACCATGAATTACCCTAAAACTCATTACACTAAAAACACCCAAATCGATCAATGCAGAAACCCTAAACCTTGAGTGAACATTGATAAACAATTAGACACATGTAGAGAATAATAAAATTGAATCAACTCACAATTGGTAACAATCTAAAACAAATTCTTGAATTCTGGGAAAAATTTCTGCTTATTATTTAGGGATAGGCGCGTTTAGTGTTAGAAGGGAATGGGGGAAAAAAAATTTAAACCGTATATGCAAGACTTATACTAATGAGTTTAGGTATATGACATTTTAGGCCCTCCTAATTGTAAACACATATAAGTATTAAAACTTAACACTATTAGCCCCTTAACTTTTAATACCATGAAGCATAACTAGACTAAAGGATGTGGCCTCCCCTTGAACCAAAAAAAATAACTTTGAAACGTCTTATAACAAGCTATGGTTCAAGCGGAGACGAGAATGAACATAACTAGTGATGAGGAAAAAAAAAAAAAAAAATTAGAAGAAGTAACAGAAAAAATTAAGGAAGTTAACAAAGAAAACTTTTTCTCCCCCTCAAGATATGCATGTAATAAAGATTATTTGCTTAAAACATTGTGAACATGCATGTCTTGAATAAGGGTTTTTTTTTTTTTTTTTTTTTTTTTTTTTTTTTTTTTTTTTTTTTTTTTTAAATCATGTAAAAAAATAAAATATTTTACAACGATAGTTTTGATGTTTGACGATCATGTGTGTTTTAAAAACTTTTCAAGATCGATTGGAGTCAAACATCGCATACCAATTTGGTGAACTAAACTCGCAAACCTTGATGGTGCTAAAGATTTGGTAAGTAAGTCCGCTAATTGGTACTCAGTTCCAACAAAATAAAGCTCAACTGTACCCCTTTCCACATGTTCTTTGATGAAATGATAACGGAGATCGATGTGTTTGGATTTGCAATGATGCACAGTGTTGCAGGAGATAGCGATAGCACTCTTTGAATCACAGTAGATAGGAATCTTGTTGAATAGGTAGCCATAGTCTTTAAGTTGTGATCTCATCCAAATGACTTGAGCACAACAAGCCGACATGGCTACGTATTCAGATTCTGTAGATGACAAAGACGTGCAGTCCTGCTTCTTAGATTGCCATGACACAAGTTTGTCTCCAAGAAACTGTAATCCACCAGATGTACTTTTGCGTGTGTCTAAACATCCTGCATGATCAGCGTCTGAAAAAGCAATTAGTTCAAAACCAGAATCCTTCGGATACCAGATTCCCAAGTTAATGGTTCCCTTTACGTATCGAAGGATTCTTTTGACCTCATTGAGGTGTTTTTCAGTTGGTCTTGACTGATAACGTGAGCACATGAAGACAGCAAAAACTATATCTGGTCTACTAGCTGTGAGATACATGAGGGACCCAATCATACTTCGGTATTTGGTAGGGTCAACAGGAGTCCCATGTAAATCAGCATCTAGCTTTGTGGTATAGCCCATAGGTGTATTATGGGTATCACAAGTCATCATTCCATGTTTCTTTAAGATTTCAAGAGCATATTTGGACTGATGTACAAAAATTCCACGGGGTGATTGATGAACTTGTAGTCCTAAAAAGAACGTAAGTTCACCCATCATGGACATTTCAAAATTATTTTTCATTAATTTTGCAAAATCATTTGAATAGCTTCGTTTTGTTGACGCAAAAATGATGTCATCGACATATATTTGAACGACAAGTAAGTCCTCCCCGTAGGTTTTTGTAAATAGTGTGGGATCCACTGATCCTTTAAAAAAGTTATTGGCCAGTAAGAAAGTGGACAGTTTGTCATACCACGCCCGTGGAGCTTGCTTGAGTCCGTAGAGAGCCTTTTTGAGTCGGTAGACGTGATTAGGACGCTCAGGATCAACGAAGCCTTCAGGTTGACTGACATAAACTTCTTCACGAAGATCTCCATTCAGAAATGCCGTTTTCACATCCATTTGGTAAACCACCATATTCCTATGAGCAGCATAAGCCAAAAAAATTCGAACAGCTTCATGTCGTGCCACTGGTGCAAAGGATTCAGCAAAGTCTAGACCTTCAAGTTGGGAGTATCCTTTTGCAACCAGACGTGATTTGTTGCGGATGATTGTCCCTTCTGCATCAAGCTTATTCTTCCAGATCCATTTTAACCCGATGACAAAGACACCGTCAGGTCTTTCAACTAATTCCCAGACTTCTAATCTAATGAACTGTTGAAATTCCTCTTGCATAGATTCAATCCAGTTGTCATAAGTCATTGCTTCTTTGATGTTCTTGGGTTCTTCATGACAAACTGTGAGTGCGTAGATGCAAGTTTCTCCATCTGTGTGAAGTCGTTGTCTTGTCATAACCGGTGCATCTGGATGGCCAATAATGTGAACAAGTGGATGGTCACGAGTCCATTTATGTGTTGAAGGGTGTAGTTGATACGTATCTCGCATGTTGACAGGATCCATGTTGCGTGATGACGACTCAGCTATATCAGGAACTGTAGTAGCTGGTGCAAACGGATTAAAGAACGCATCAGGATCATGCTCCGCGGATTGTGGAACTGATAGTTGTGGTGGATCTTCAGCTGAAAGACGGGAAGTAGAACCAGTTTGTTCTGCTGTAGATGGTGATACAATTGGAGGACCGTCTCTCTCAACACTTGTGGTAGTTTGTTGAGGTGAGTCTGGTACTTGAATATGATCAGGTTGAGCAGCGGAATTTGGTGGGATCTCAGTAGGACGGTATTCAATTGTGTCATCAAATAGTGGAGCAAACAAGGTTTCTAATTCTTTGCGGTTAAGTGGCAAAGGTTCAGCTGAAGATGCCGGAGAATTGAGACGGTTGAATTCGGGTCCTAAGCTTTGTTGCTCAGAAGCCATTTGGGTGAGTTCATCAAAATTAGCATGAATGGTTTCTTGAATTTCTCGAGTACGACGATTCCAGATCCGAAAACCTTTAGAATTTTCACAATATCCAACGAACACTCCAATGTCAGCCTTTGCTTTAAGTTTACCTAAATCATCACGATCATTTTTTGGATAACAGAGTGCTCCAAAAACATGAAAGTAATCGATGTTCGGTTTCCTTTTGTGAACAATTTGATATGGTGTTTTGCGGTGACGTTTTGTGATCATACAACGGTTTTGAGTATAGCAAGCAGTTGAAACAGCTTCTGCCCACAAGTAATCTGGTAATTGAGCATTAATCAACATAGTTCTAGCAGCTTCCACTAACGTCCTGTTGCGTCTTTCAACAACTCCATTCTGTTCTGGGCTTCTAGGAATAGATGTTTGGTGTTCAATTCCCACTTTCTCATAATAAGACCGAAGTGTCTGGTTCTTAAATTCAGTTCCATTGTCAGTTCTGACGATTCGTACTGTGTTGCGAAGCTGAACTTGAATTTTGGTGAGAAAGGTGATGATCATTGAAGGGGCTTGATCTTTACTTCGTAAGAAATAAACCCAAGTCCATCTGGAGAAGTCATCCACGATTACTAGTATGTAGCGTTTGCCGTTGATACTTTGAACACGCATCGGTCCACACAAATCCATATGAAGCAGTTGTAGAACATGATTCGTACTGTGTTCAGGTTTTGAAGGAAAATGAGCCCGAGTACTTTTTCCTTGTTCACAGGCAGGACATAAGTGATCTTTGGTGAAACGGAATCTTGGAAATCCATCAACAAGTTTGAACCGAGCAAGGTCAGTCATAGTTTTGAAATTCAAGTGCGAAAGACGTTTGTGCCATAACCAAGATTTAGTCGATTCCGCTTTGGAGAGAAGACATATCGGAGAAGTTGCAATCATATCTGACATTGAAATGGTATAAAGATTCGAGCCACGTGAGCCAGACATAAGGTCGTTTCCTTGTAAGTCACGAACAAAGCAAGTTTTCTCACGAAATGCAACTTCTAGATCTCCATCACAAAATTGACCAACAGAGAAAAGGTTGTGACCAAGTCCTTCCACATAGTAAACTCGACTTATTTCGATGTTCCCACTTACATAGTCACCATATCCCATGATTAAAGCGTAATGATCATTCCCGAATCTGACAGTGCCAATAAACTTTGAGACAAAGTTTTTCAACAGTTTAAGGTTGCCTGTCATGTGTCGGGTGCATCCGCTATCAACAATCCAGAGAACGATCTGTACCACCTGTATCACAAGAAGAGGACACGGATGGAACAGAGGTAAGGGTGGAACCCAAAGAAACTACGGGTTCCAATTGGTTAGAATCACAAGTATTCAATAATTTAGGAATCCATTTAAAATCAGGTTTGTGCTGTAACCAACGCTGCCAATTCCAACTAGTACGTGCTTTCTTAATAGTAAAGTCACTAGTGTTTGGCTGTTTCCTAGGCTTGTTCTCTGTACTTATGGTGACATTATCGTCCTTAGAAACCATAGAAGGTGGCTTTCCTAAGATAGACTTAGATGCAGTAGTGGGCCTAGGAGGAATGCTTGTCCTACGTTTCTTATGACGATTGAGTAGAGAGTTAGCAATACATTTAGTATGATCACCACATGATACACTTTTACGACAAAACACACAAGATGCATTAATATTCAAGACATTCAAAGGTTTATCATTTGTTACATTTAGATTTGGATTATAATTTGCCAGACTAGAATCTAAATCTGATGCAACATGAGTATTATTCAAATTCCTAAGTTGGTCTTCTACTTCTTGAGCTTCTAGTGATCCTCTTTTACGTTGCCAGAGCCTATGCTTCCTTTTACTTGTACGCTTGGGTCTGCTAACGCTATTAGTGGAGACTAGTCCTGTAGAAGTGGAGGTATCAACATTAGTGGTTTGAACAACATTTCCTTTAGTTGTTTTGTCTACTTTATACAATCCTGGTGCTATCACTGTGGTGTCTACCATTTTTCCTTTTTGAAGGAGCTTAACTTTTTCTTTAAGATCGATGATGATGTGATTTTTATCCTGAATTTCAGACTCAAGTAAACCATTGCAGTATTTGATGTCAATGTGGTTTTGTAGAAATTCGTCATTTTCAATTTTTAACTTCGCAATTTCTTTCTCATAATTGAGACACAAACCTTTTAAAGACTCATTGTTTTTGCAAAGTTGACAAGAGTTTGAAACATTGTGACTTTGAAACTTCAATTCCTTTTCAAGACTTTTAGCTTGACACCATTCAAGCCTTTGATTGAGTAGATGGATTTGTTTTGAAAATTGTTTTGTCACATCATCATTTTTAATTCTCAGCTTATCGTTTTCCATTCTGAGTGTCTCAATTTCCACATGCAACAGATTATTATCAACACAGTGATCATTCTTAAGCATAGAAGTACCGGAATTATAAAGATCATTCATGATAACAGACAAAATATCAGCACAGAGAACTTGTTCCAAGAGTCGATCAGCATCATTTTTGAAAACTGTAGTTTGTAGCTTTTGGACCAAAATCTCATTTTCAGCAGTATCAAAAACGTTTATCATATTTTTGACCTCCTTTTGAAGTTCCTGATCCCAACGTGTAGCACATAGACGGAGGTGTTGAACAATTGGTTTCATTTGTTTTTGAAAATTATCTCTCTTTTCTCGCTCGTAAGCGGATTGAAAAGTTTTAATTTTTATTACTGAATTGCGTTCAATTGTTTCCTCCAAAATATCGATGTCTTCCATAAAGGTTTTGAAATAATTTAAGACACGACATTTTGGTAAACGTGTAAGTTCACCGGATGATGGCAAAGGACCATTTATTTGTGCTACAGGAGGGACCGGAGCTGCATTGTGAGATGAAACATATGACTGTTCGATGAACCATGATTTCTCAGGTAATTCCTTTTGAGTGACAAAAGATTTTGAAAGTGGAGGAGCTTTTGAATAGTCATATGGTGTCCAATTATGAAATTGACTCATTTTAGACCGACTCTCTTCTTCAAGTTCCTCTTCCTCCTCAGTATCAAAAACAACAGCACGCACAATCGTATTATCAAAAAAATAATCCATACTGTAAATTTTTGGAATTTCTTTGAATGCTGTGTGAAGAAACATAGAATTGTAATCACCAAGTGCATAGCCTGTATTTGGTTTCGGTTTAAGAGTGAATTTCTGAATTGTTGTGACAGAGTTCCCGTGTTTGTAAACAATGTGACGAAATTCTTTGAGTTGTTTTTCGAGATCAACAATTTCACCGAGTAAGTTATCTATGTACTTCCTTTTCCGAATTTTATGTTCATGAAAATCCTTTTTACAACTTGACAATTCAGTTTCTGTTTTTGAAAGTTCAGTTTGAAGACATTCAACTTTTGTATTCAATTCACGCTTCTCACTTTCAAGTTTCGAAATCAACTTTCCATGTGACTCAATTAAGTCTTGCATTTTGCGTTGAAGATTTTGTTCATTGTTGTAAGACTCTTGAAAAGCTTTTTCAAAACTTTTATTGTGTTTTATCTTTTCATCTTGATTAGAAAGCTGAATTTTGTAACACTCAATGTCTCTTGCAAGTGCTGCATTAGTTTCTTTTAAAACTTTGTTTTTCTCGTTGCACTTAGCAATTAGCAATTGTTGAGCATTCAGTTGTTTAGATAACATTATGAGGTCAGGGTCTGGATCAAATGATGGTTCATGTTGTTCGAACTGACCATATTCATCATTCTCAATGGGATCATCAAATGAGACAACTGTGTCATCATCAAATATGACAACAGTGCTTATTTGTTCATCTGTTTGAGAGGATGAAGATGATGTAGATGGAACAACTTGCGCCATATCTGATTCAGAAGCAAAAGGTGAGATTATTTCATGTATAAAGCATGCATTAAGGTCATGTACCTGAGACAAGCCGTCAGTGTCATACACTGGACCTGAATCATTGAGCTTAAGCTCCTGCATGTTGGCCATAAGCATCACAGCTGCATTAGCTTCCAGATCTTCCATGTCATCATCATTGTGTACATTTGCCATGAAGTTGTTATCCTGTTCAGGGAAATGTCCATCCTTTTCATCTTGAAGAGCCATTAGTAATGCCTGCTTGTGAAACTTGCTACCCCGAGTTCTCGGTTTGGGACATGCTGTTGCGATATGACCTTGTTCATTGCAATTGTAGCACCACACTGCATTCCCTGAGTTTGAGTTCCTAGTTGCAACAGATTCAGACCGTGGTTGAGAAGATCCTGAATTGTTCCTGAACCCCCCATTGTTACTAAACCGCTGACCATTCCCATAGTTTCCTGACGAGCTTCCCGAACCAGATCGACCATAGCTACGATTCTGAATTTCAACTCTTCCATCATGAACAACTGCTTGATTCCTGGTATTTGAGGATGAACGTTGACGGTTGTTAGTTTTGTTGGAGAATTTGCTGAAAGCACGAGCAATGAGAGCAAGTCCCTGATTCAGTGTGTTAAAGTCATCATCGTCATCATCATTGGAGTTGGAGTAGTTCACAGCATCATTGTTGTTAGACGGAACAAGTTGAGTAGAAGAATCGTGTGGAGATGAATCATAAGGGACCATTTGGTTCGAGGTGGAAGATTGTGGATAACTGAAGTAGTTCTGCTCTTGAACATATGCATGATTAGACATTGGTGGTGGAGCATAGGGAGATTGAGCAACGAGAGCCAAAGAATTTGGTGTTGAAGTTGGTGTGTAACCGCCTCGTAGAGCTCTATCTTTTTCCACTTCAGGTTCATGGTGTTTCAGAAAATCATACAACAAACCATATGGAGCATCATGAAGATTCTTCGTCTGACGAACAAATGTCACATATTTATGCCAATCAGGGCCAAGACTACCAACAAATTTTGAGTTCACAGCGATCCTTGGTACAGTGATTTTGTGACGTTCCAGATCATTGACCACATTTGTGAAGCGATGATAGTAGGATTCAAGTGACTCTCCAGGTTCAATTGTGATGTCAGTGTATTCCATGTAAAGCTTGGATTCCATGTCATCTTTGTTCAATTGAGTTCCTTCCATAAGGAGATGAACGTGTTCCCACATAGCTTTGGCTGTTTTCTGAGCATCGACACTGCGATAGATCGGATTAGGTATACCTTGAAGTATATAAGCCATTGCATACTGATCAGCTTCACGATGCAGTTTCTGTTCTTCAGTGAGTGCAGTTTCTGGAAGAGGTCTTTCACCAGGAGGACGTGGAGGATCAGCATTTGGATCACCAGCTTCAAATCTTGTTGGCCACTCAAATGGTCCTTCAAGTATCACTTGCTTTAAGAGATGCCCATGAGGTTTCTTGAGTTCAAGAAACCGTAGGAAACGACTTGACCATTGCACATAATTACCAGGTGTAAGCATTGGTGGTGTTTCAAGTGATCCTGCCTCATGTCGGGATTGTTGAGTTGTAATAACTTCACACATTCTGTCAAACCAGTGAGGTTGTTTGGAGGAGAACTGAGTGTTTTGTTGTGGCACTGGATATGGTTGCTGATGAGGAATGAGTTGTTGTTGCACCATTAGGTAATGTTGTTGAGGATTGTATTGAGGAGGTTGTTGATTCATTATGTGCGGAAGGTATTGTTGTTGCTGATACTGCTGATGCTGAGGTTGCTGAGACTGCTGATGAGGAAAGTAATGATTCGGTGGTTGAGACATTGTTCGTGATTATGGTAAACAATGATCGTTAAAGATTAATAAAGGTTGAAATTAGTTTTGAGAAACGTGATATAAAATTCGGTATTTTAAGATGTTGTTTCGAACTTGGTAGGTAGTGATTAGTCTTCAAACTTGATAAGTCCAAAATAAATTCCCAAACTCGATAAGTTGAAATTTTCCAAACTCGACAAGCAGAAGTATCCCTAACTTGATAAGAAGAGATTACCAAACTCGATAAGAATATGGTTTCCAAACTCGATAATAGGAGATTTCTCAAACTCGATAACTGCAGAAAGCTTCCTAACTCGATAAGCAGAGGTGTTTCAAACTCGATAAGCAGAAGTATCCAAACTCGATAAGCAAGTTGTGTCCAAACTCGATAATCAAGAGGTGTTCCAAACTCGATAATATTACGAACTTTGGGCAGAGTAACACTTAAGGAGAGTATTAACAGATCCTAACTCGATAATCGATTAGGAGAGAAACAAGGCTAACTCGCCAATAATTTATCTAACTCGATAAAACAATGGATTTATCTAACTCGATAAAAACAAGAGATTTATCTAACTCGATAAGTCACTTGAGCATCTAACTCGATAGAACCAATAATGCTTAACTCGATAGAACAAAACTAAGCCTCTAACTCGAAAAACTCCAATTTAACACCTAACTCGATAATATCCAATATAACACCTAACTCGATAATCTCCAATAAAACACCTAACTCGATAAACAGCTTATGAACAGTAACCGAATGTAAAACAAATCACTTTAAAACCAAGTTTTTCTACCAAATCAAACCTAAATCAACCTATATAATCCCTTGGCGAATGATACCATTTGTTAGGTCACCATTTCTACAACATAATCACATATAAATTCTAGAGAGAGAAAGAGAGGTTAGAGAGAGAGTGGAAGGAACACCTAAATCAATATGAGACAATTAAACTTACTAGTGAACCAACCAACCTCAAAATGAGGTTGTGAATACATATTTATAGGAAAGGATTAGGGCTACACTAAACTTATACATTATGACATACTTAGCCCTTGTACTTTATCCAAACCTATAAACCAAGCATTAAACATACAAAATACGTGAATCAATACATGTAATAGTTAAGTAACGCAACCTATACCAAAACTAAATGACCGACACTTGAAATAATAAAGTCTATTCCCAACATGAGGTTTAGTTTGCTTTGGTTTGGGTCTGAGTAGGTTTTGAGTATTGACAGTTAGAGTTATCACATTTAGGGGTGTTTGGCTTAAGTTGATTTTAGATAGTCAAATATGATTTAGGTCATAATCTTGGTTTGCTTTAGCTATAACAAGTTCATTTCAGCAGTTTTAGAGTAATTTGCAGTTAAATTAAGTGGGATTGTAAGATTTGCTTAATTGACTTGAGTCCGTATAATTGTAACTGCTTATATAAGATCAGTAAGGATTGCTAGTTTTTAGACCATTTTAGTTGATTAGGTAGGTTCATATTAGTCATTAGAGCATTGGTTTAAATTCTGCATAAGTAGTTTTGATCACAGTCATTCTTCAGTATTGCATAACAGGTTGCAAACCAGTAAAACAGGCCTGCGTTCCAAATCAATCTTAGTGCTAAATCAGTTTTAAAGTTTTATGAAATTTGATTCTTAGTAAAGTTTGGTGGTCAGTGTACAATCCTCAATAAGAGAGTTTACAATTTGGATCAGTTGTTATAGCTTATTTTCGCGTCTCAAAAGCTTCTTGGGCAAAAGATCCCCTGCACACTAGTTTTTGACCAACTTTCTAGGGAAATTTAGGATTAGTAGATTAGTTTGGGATTTGGATTTCTTAGTTCATTTGTGTTCTCAGTTGGTTGATTTATTGATTGCCCCCACTCTTTTACCTTTATCAGCTTCTTGTCACTGTTTTTTAGCTTATCAGTTGAGTGGGTTGGACCCAAAGTCTGTTTGAGTTTTTAAGGATGCAATAGTCTTATTTTAATCATTCTATGAGATTGTTGGTTCATTTGATCTCTATTTTGCTTATATTTACTGATTCAGTTGATAGCTTGCTAGTTTATTATCTGCTTATTGCTTATTACTTTGTCCATTTGGCTTATTTGATCTATTAGTACCTCAACTTGTGCTACTGAGTGATTTCTGATCTAAATTCTGTTCCAACAAGTTCATTTAAGTCATAAACAAGCTTGGTCAAAGTTTGAATTGATTTGGTCAAGGAGTGCTTATTAATAAGCACTCCAAATAAGCAGTTTTGAGCTAATAAGCTGTTTCCTTGCTTATTTTTCTTTTAAAATTTTTTCTCAAGTTTATTTTATTATTTTAGATTTTTTGTAATTTTTTCAAAATTTTTTGAGTTAATTTACTATTTTTCTTATTTTATTTTCATTTTTAATCATTTTTAATTACTTTTTAATTACTAAAAATAAAAAAAAAAATCAGAAAAATCCCAGAAAAATCCAAAAATATTTTAGAATATTATTTTCATTTATTTTAGAATTTTAGAAATTATTTTGTATTTTTCTCATTTATTTTGAATTTTTAATTAGTTTTAATATTTTTTTAATTCCTAAAAATTACACAAAAAGCCAAAAAAATTAGTTTTTAGTTTTAAAAATTACTTTTTAGTTATTTCATAATTTTCAAAATTTAATTTTTATTTTTCTCACTTTATTTGTATTTTCTTTTAATTTTTAATTAGTTAATTAGTTTTTAATTCATAAAAAATAATTAAAAAGTCAAAAAAATATTTTTCTTTTTCTCAAAATTTTCTTTTATCATTTTTAACTTTTGAAAATTATTTCCAAATCCGTAGGAGTCGTGTAGCTTAAAAGTCGCGTTTTATTTCGTACGGTTACGTTTATTTTACGTTTTAGCTTACGTTTTCGAATTTACGTTACGTTTCTAGTTTCCTTACTTGATTTACGTGTTTAGTTGATTATTTGTGCTTCATTTACTATTTCATTAGTGTAATTTCATCTTAATTTCTTTTTTCCACTTTCACGACATGTTTCACGAATCGGGAATTCGAAATTCCATTCATCCTTCACACGGACTACGACCTCGGGTTATCCGTATTTCTTTGCGGATCTCTTGAGCTTATATCTATACTATAATATTGATATTGTGTTGACCCGGGGAAATACTTTTCTAAGCATTTCTTCGGTAAAACAATTACTATACTAAAACGACAATATCACTACCTAAGTTGAAATATGACCAACACTTTTGTGATGCTTGCAAAGTCGGTAAACAAGTCCATAGTAGCCATAAGGCTAAAAACTTGGTTTCTACATCTAGGTGTCTAGAACTTTTACATATGGATTTATTTGGTCCGTCGGCTATACAAAGTTATGGAGGTAACTTCTACACTTTGGTCATAGTTGATGATTACTCAAGATATACTTGGACAAAATTTTTGAAAAGTAAAAATGAAGCTTTTGATAAATTTGAAATTCTAAGTAAGAAAATTCAAAATCAAGTAGGGTCTAATATTGTGTCTATTAGAACGGATCACGGTCGTGAATTTGATAATGAATTTCAATTTGGTAACTTTTGTGATAATAATGGAATAACTCATAACTTTTCGGCTCCACGTACTCCTCAATCTAATGGTGTAGTAGAACGTAAAAACCGGACATTGCAAGAGATGAGTAGAACAATGCTTAATGAACAAAATATTCCACAAAAGTTTTGGTGTAATGCCGTTGACACATCAACATACATTTTAAATCGAGTCTTAATTAGACCATTTTTGAATAAAACTCCTTATGAACTATATAAAGGTAAAAAGCCTACATTAGGATACTTTAGAGTGTTTGGGAGTAAATGTTTCATTCTTAACACCAAGGATTATCTCACCAAATTTGACCCAAAGTCTTATGAAGGTGTATTTCTTGGATATTCACAAAATAATAAAGCTTACATTGTTTTGAACAAAGAAACCTTAAGAGTCGAGGAATCGTTGAACGTAACATTTGACGAGAGTCCACCTCCCTCTAAGACATTGCCTTTGGTAGATGATGACGTAGTTGAAAGCCAAGCAATAGAAAATCAAGAAATTTTAAGTGATGACAAAGAAGATGAACTATTTAACAAAGAACTTGTCAATGTCAAAGAATCTAAAAGTCATCCATTAGATGGTGTCATTGGCAACATTAACGAAAGAACACTAAGGTCAAAAGTTCAAAATGAAATCAACTATTTTTGTTTCGTGTCAACCATTGAACCTAAAAATATTAATGAAGCCAGTAAAGATGAGTCTTGGGTAATTGCAATGCAAGAAGAGTTAAACCAATTTGTTAGGAATGATGTATGGACATTAGTTCCTCAACCAAAGAGTCAAACCATAATTGGAACAAAATGGGTATTTCGAAATAAAATGGATGAAAATGGAATCGTGTCTAGAAACAAAGCTAGGTTAGTTGCACAAGGATATAACCAACAAGAAGGCATTGACTACGATGAAACTTTTTCTTCGGTTGCTAGGCTCGAGTCAATTAGAATCTTACTTGCATATGCATGTGTACACAATTTTAAACTCTTTCAAATGGATGTCAAAAGTGCATTTCTAAACGGAGTCATTAATGAAGAAGTGTATGTTGCTCAACCACCGGGCTTCATCGATTTTGAAAAACCAAATTATGTTTACAAACTTAAAAAGGCTCTTTACGGACTTAAGCAAGCTCCAAAAGCATGGTATGATCGACTTAAAACATTCCTAGTTGACCATAAGTATACCATGGGCTTAGTTGATAATACTCTCTTCACTAAGAAGAAAGACTCACATATTATCATAGTCCAAATCTATGTTGATGACATTATATTCGGATTAAATTGTCAAGAATTATGTGTGGATTTCTCAAAAATCATGCATGATGAGTTTGAAATGAGTATGATGGGAGATATCAACTTTTTCTTAGGACTCCAAATCAAACAACTAGAAGATGGTATCTTCTTTAACCAATCTAAATATATTAAGGATATGCTTAAGAAATTTGGACTAGAAGATTCGAAACCTATCAAAACTCCCATGTCCACGGAAACTAAACTTACCAAGGATGAGGAAAGTGAATCCGTAGATAGTACTAAATATAGAGGTATGATTGGTAGTCTACTTTACCTAACGGCTAGTAGACCCGACATTATGTTTAGTGTTTTTCTATGTGCTCGTTTTCAAGAAGATCCTAAAACTACCCATCTCGAAGCCGTTAAAAGGATTTTTAGGTATATTAAGGGCACTACACATTTAGGTTTATGGTATCCCAAAGGAACGGGAATAGACACCATAGTGTATGCCGACTCGGATCATGCCGGTGACTATGTCGATAGAAAAAGTACAAGTGGTATTTGTACTTTTGTTGGACATTGTCTCACCTCATGGTTCTCTAAGAAGCAAACGGCTCTTGCTATCTCAACAACGGAAGCCGAGTACGCTTCGGCCGGAAAGGCATGTCAACAAGCTCTTTGGATGAAGCAAGCTCTTGTCGACTACGGAATTCAACTCAACAACATCACAATTCTTTGTGACAACAAAGGTGCCATTGATCTTAGCAAAAACCCGGTTCAACATGCTCGTACCAAACATATTGAAATCCGTCATCATTTCCTTCGTGACAACGTTCAAAAAGGAAATATCTCAATTGAGAAAGTTTCTTCCGAAGATAACATTGCCGACATTCTCACAAAACCTCTTAAACGTGAACCTTTTAATCTTCTTAGGCTAGGCTTAGGACTCATGGAACCTACATTGTAGTTCTGGACATTAGACAAAAATCACAAAAATCAAAACAAATCCAAAACCATTTTTCTCAGCAGGGTCGGCGGAACCCTCAGCCATAACGGACGGAACCCAACTCAGGGTACCGCCGTGTCCGTCGACCTGCAGAATCACATTCTTTGTTTATATTAAACCAAACACCCATTATCTCATACCACCACTTCCAAACTGCTACTATTCACTTTACCATCCATCCATACCTACGAATTCTTGGTCTTCCATTCATTTACATTACAACTAAATCATTATTGTAAGTATTCTAAACATGATTACAATCCTGATCTGAGTCTAGGAATTCTATTTCTTGCACAAAAACAAAAACTTGGGGTTATGCATTAACTTGAAAAACTCATGCATTAGAGTAGGTGTTTAATAAAACTAATCATGTTTCCCATAGTTAGGAATTGCATCTTTAATTAGTATAAACATGTTTGCTAAAACACCCCATGTCAAATCCTTCCAAAAATTTCTCACAAGTAGGACAAATATTTTTTCATCTCACATTGAGAATACAAAATCAAAACGTTATGTTCAAAACATCACTTGCATAATGTCTCTTGAATGCTAAAGGGAATACATAACCAATATGTATTTTCGGGTACATTCAAACGAAGCTACATTGAACTAGGAGCGTTTGGGTTATCTTTTGTTTTATAACAAAACTTGCATAAAATGATTTTGAAGCATCAAAATGAGTCAAGATAACCACACCTCCACATTGTTTTCATATAGGCACACACTAGAACATCCATATTATAATAGTGGTTTACGTAAACAAAAAGGGGGAGATTGTTAATACAAATATCGCCTAAAAACGTTATTTATATTTTACGATCTTCGCTAAGTTTTGTTAATGACAAATGTAAACTTTAGCTTCTAAGTAAAACATAATCTTAGTTTTAAAAACTTGCATAAACTAGACTTTTGCTACATTTTTCTAAAAATAGAATTGTCACATCACATTTATGGCAAGTTTTGTCATTATACATTTATGGAAAGAAATGTGTTTGACTTACTTTGATGTTGCTTGCAAGTTTAGTATTTGACTTGATATTATGTGATGTGACATTATTTGGTTTGCAAGAGTAATGAGATGTGACCTTGTTTGGTTTGCAAGATTTATTGCAAAACCAACTGCAAGCCCGTTGGTACCCTGGAGGTACACGGGCGGAACCCTTTTGAGGGGTCCGCCTGATCCGCCAGACCTGCAGAAGGTTTGGCTATAAATATTGAGCCACAAGTTGAATTTTGGCTCATCACTTGACATTACATTTTACACACACATTCATTCTTTCATCTAACCTCTTAACATTTCATATGTGAAGTTTCTTTTTGTAGCAAAGAGATTCACGAGCTTACTAAAAGTAACAAGTATTCAACACAACGTTGCAAGACTTGTTAGCTTAGCATTGTGTAGACTTGTGTAGTTTACACTTCATTTGATTGTGTATTTTCAGTAGTGATCGGTTAGTATTTTAGTCCTCAAAATACAAAGAGTGTTGGGAGTTGTTGTACCCTAGTAAAAGAACTAACGGGAGTGGTTGTGCCCTTGTAAAAGAACTCGACATTTAGCTTTGTGTCGGTAAAAGTATAAGCGACGTGTAAGGTTTTCTCCGCCGGTGAAAGGAGCTTGTTGACTAGTGAAAGAAACTCTCGAGTTGGATACTCGGGGCGTGGACGTAGGGCAAGGAAAAAGAGTCCTTGCAGCCGAACCACGATAAATACTCGTGTTGTGGTTTGATCGTTTCTTTCATTTACTTGCATGTTATATATTGTGTTTGTGCATATATCTTTGATCAAACGGAAAGTTTCAAAGCTAACTTAACAAGTTAAAAAGATTTTAATCGGTAAACTATTAAACCCCCCTTCTAGTTTTCCACACTTATGTTTTCACCTACTTTTATACAATTTTGCCCGTTTAATTAACTTTTCGCCTGTTTTCTTACATTTTCGCCTGTCTTTATACATTTTTTTACCGTTTGCTTACCTTTTTCGCCTATTTAATTACCTAAGAAAATGGGAGAAAACGTATAAAAACATGCGAAAACCAAAGAAAACAGGCGAGAACGTATTAAAACGGTCGAAAATGTATAAAAATGAGTGAGAACGTATGCAAACGGGCGAAAAGGTTAGAAAATGAATGAAAATGGGCAAAAACGTATACAAATGGGCAAAACGTAAGAATATGGGCGAAAACGTATAAAAACGGGCGATAACGTAAGAGAACAGGCAAAAATGTATAAAAGGTCTAACGGTTATTAGTATAAATGACTAACGCTGCAATTGTTTGTAGGATAAACAACCAGTTAATGGTCAAGCAGGTCACTCGGTACAAACAAAGGTCGAGTTTTGAAAGTTTATTGACAGAATGTGAAAATAAATAGAAAAGAAAAAGAAAAAAGAAAAGATGGCTGCATATAACCATAAAAAGTTGAAAGTTAACTAATTTTTATGAGATTTGCCTTTTCATCTTTAGTGTTTATACATTGTTGATTGATATCACATAACTTCGAATTGAAAAGATTTTGAAAAAAAAAATTAAGATCAAATTATTTTTAAAACGTAATTAAAACAGAGAAATTATTCAACCAAACCCCCCCCCCCTTCTAATTTCTACAGATTTCTTGGTCTGTGAAGAAGTATTTTCTTTTGATTCATGATGCTGGGAGATATGTGGTGAAGTTTAATGGGATATGGGTGGTTTGTACTAGTTTGTTTCTGTCAAGGCAGTGTTGTGAGTTTTTAGTGATTGGGATGTTTGATTATACTTGGTCATCTATGGATTACTCTTATAGGTTAATGGATCAAGTTCTTTATCCTCTTATTTGCTAGTGTACTACTTTTCTTGGTTTCTTCTCATATCATAGGCTAATTGATTTTTATGATGAAATTCCTATGGATTAGTTGGACTACATCATAGATTATCCTTGATTTATCTGTGCTTTTTTTCCTCTTCTTGGTTTTCTCCCACTGGGTTTTACAAGAGTAGGTTTTTTAACGAGACAATGTAGTTTGGATAATGTTATGCATGTTTTAAGCTACTGCCATTGGTTTATGTTCTTGAAAGATATGGTTGTGATTTGGAATTTGTGTGAGATTTATTGAGTTTGGTTACTTCATTGTTGGTTGTTATTACTTGGTCTATTATTTACTCATTCTAGGTATTGGCAATGGTTAATTCATTGTCTGGCTCGTATTCAGGCTTAGGCTTGTCCATTGCCTATTTTTTGTTTCCTAGACAAATGATGTCTTTGTAAGGGTTTGTCCTACATAGACATTGCTTAGGCTATCTCTTGTAAATATTTTCATTTGGGCTAATTACTTAAAAAGTCGTCAAACTTGACACTTTTTACAGTTGTGTCACTGAACTATTTTTTCTCATTGTGTGTACTGAAATTTCAAATTTCATACATTATGTGTACCCAGTGACGTCCGTGTTAGTAAATAACTTGGCATCGTTAGTTGATGAGTGTCTAAATACTCATCATTTTATACCAATCTGAGCTGCCAAAACATACAAAAACACTCAAATATGTATCAAAATACTAAAAATATTCCAAAATTGTGTTTTATACGTTTTAGATGCAAAATGTTTAAAAATAAACGAAAAACGAACAAAGTTTGCACAATTGGCAGTTTCAGTCCCTCAAGTTTCAAAAATTGACAAAACTAGTCCCTGAAGGTTTTAAACGAAAGAAAAGTCAACCCAAGTCATTTGGAAGTCAAAAGTTATCAAAACAAGTACTTGGGTAATAAGTTTGAGAAAATTACACCTTAAGTCCCTGCAGTTTGAAAAAGTACAAAAATGGCCCCTGGAGTTTCAGAAAATGACAGATTTGGTCCCTGGTGGGGAATTTTTGGAAGAAAAGTCATTTTTTGTCCTTAGAAACTCAAAAGTTGTCACATGTGATCCCTGGATGAAAGTTTGAAACAATTTGCATTTTGGTCCCTCCAGTTTCATTAAATTACAGTTTTAGTCCTTGAAGGACCAAATGTGAAAAATCTCATTTATTATACATGGACTATTCATACTTGGCAGGATTACCCTTGAAATAAGTTTGGTAAGTTGGCAAATTCAGCCCTCATGTTTTAGTAAATTACAAATGAGGTCCTTGTGAAATTTCTACAAAACCAAACGGATTCCCTTAATACCAATACTCCCCAAATCCAAATAATAAAAACCCCATTTTACAAGCCCATTCATGCCCAGCCCACTCCTTTGTTTGACTTCGGTCAACCCACAAACAAAACCATCCCCGTCCACCTTTTCCCTCCCAAAACCACCTCACCACCTCTGCTACTAAACCACCTGGTATCACCACCCCAACTTGACCACCACACCCTTATCCTTCCCAATCACACATCCCAACATCATTTAATGCTTCCCCCCTGCTACACGTTATCAGAGACCCAATTGGTCAAGTATCAGTTTTCCCGCCAAAATTGAGTAAGGAGCAAGACTCATCCAAGTAGCATTTTGACTGGTGGGATTTGACCCTGGGGGACCCACAAACCCTTTTGGAATGCTATAAGAGTAAAAGAAGCAGAAGTGGAAGAGTATTAGTGTAGCCTTAGCTTAGTTTAGTCGTTGTAGTATAATGTACTTTTCTAATTGTAATTTCTAGTCAAAAACAATTGTAATCTTCATTATCAGTGCACTTTCATATTAATTAAACCTTAATTGCAAGTTTCTTATTCTAAATCCATTTTTGACAATTTTGAGTGAATTTGACAATCTCACTTAATATTGTTATAAGGTGTGATCATTGTTTCTATAAAGTCATTTAAGCTAATTTACAAGTTTTCTTAAGTTCCTAAAGTGTTCCAGTCAGTTTAACTCACAATAGCAAAAATATTCAAAAATATAAAATAAATAGCTAGAAAATCAAAATTCAGTGAAACAAGTACAAGAAGCAAGGATCATGGTTGATTTGTAGTGTTTTGGTATTAGTAGTCTTGTGGAAGACTGTTAGGAAAGATCTTGGTCCATGGTTCATTGTTGCTCAGTCCAATTCCCATTGTAAGCTTAATTTTCAATTTTTACTTTCTATTATAGATTAGCTTATAATCTGCTTTTATTATTGTTTTTGTATCAATTTAGTGTTTGTTAGTTGATATATAATTTAAAATCATATGTTGGTTCATTAGTTTTCACAATGGCTCAGTATCTAATTTTTCACAGTCATATTAGCTTCTAGTGATTATTGAGTATTAGTTGTTTTTAGTAATATTTTTATGGTCAAATAGGTTTATGGAATCATATTGTAAGTTTGTGGATTAGTGTTATGAGTCATAACAGTTGTATCTCTTTAAAATACAAAACAGTCAATCTTACAAGGAGTGTTTGGTTCATGTTGTTTGTGTGAGTTCAGGGTGTAAGGATTAGTTCTTTCTGGTTGAGTTAAGTTACAATAGGTTATTTAGAGTCAATTTGGTCATAAACTTGCTTCTACATAAGCAGAAAGTCAAAAGTATACAATATCTCACCAACAGATTAACTGTTGGTGTTTTCAATGCACCAAACCCTTGAAGGTAGCTTAGAATAAGTTAGGTTCATGTTCTTTTACTTAATTTAGGGCTATTAAACCATATTTGATCAGTAATCATCATCCAAAGTTCATAAAAGTCAAAATATTACAAAATCTCAAAAAGTCAAATTGTGCACTTTAAGATTTTTCCTAAAATTCAAAGATTTTTAGTGAATTATGTGTTTGGATTGGAGATGTGAGATTTGTTCCTAGTGATAGCCCCCCAGCTCAACTTTCATGTCCATTGGTCCTTTTATTTTTGTGATTTTATCTGTGGGCCCCACAACCCTTCAAAGAGGGCTGCAGGGCAGCCACACACCCTGCATCAGCAGGTACCATCCCAAACACCACCATTTGGTGGTGGTTTCCAGCCACATCAGTAGGCCCTACATCCCTAAACTTGTTCCATTCAACCCCCCCCCCCCATGGTAGGGTTCATGGTTTGACCATTGGGTTGACCTGAGGTCCACTGGGACCCACTTAAATTAAGCTCAAAGTCTGTCCCCATTTTCAGTTTCAAACAAATAAGCAAGTGCTTATTTTGAGCTTATTGGCTATTTGTGTGGAACTTTTTGGTTGATTCTAGCTTATACATGTCCACTAAACTTGTTTAAACCAGAATCATTCATTGTGGGTCCCACCTAATGCCATTTTAGCTTATTTCTCACCTTGGTCAACAAAAGTCAACTGTGAGGACTTCTTAGCTTAATCTCAGCTTATTTTCAAGTTGTAAAATAGTTGTTTTCATAAAAAGTGTTTATTTTTAGGTGTAAGTCAAGTTTGTAAAAGAAAAATCCAAAAAAGTTAATTTAAATTTAAGTGATAGTTTCTATTTAATGTAATTTAATTTTAATTTTCATTTTTAAATTTTAATTAAGTACTTAGCTATTTTATATTTTTATTAAATTCCTCATATATTAAAGTATTTATAATAAATTTTTCAGATTTTTATTTCATCATTTAGTATTTATTAGAATTAATCTTAGTTTTATTAATTATTAATTAATAATTAGTTTAAAATAGCATAATTAGTTTTTAGTAATTAAAACCTAGTTTTTATATTTTTTATAGCTTTTATATGTTATAAAGTAATTTTAGAAATTTTATTAGAATTTTTACTGTTCATTTGTCATTTTTCTTAAATTAAAATAGTTAATTAGATAATTAGTAATTAATTAGTAATTAATTAATATAAAAATCACAAAAAGACAAAAATACTTATTTTTAATTTTAAAATTAGTTTTTAGTTGTTTTATAATTAGTATTAAAATATATTTAAGTGTTTTAATTATTAATAATTAGTAATAATTAGTATTTAATTAATATTAAATAATTAATTAGGGTTAAAATTTATTTTAATTTTCTAAAAATTTTCTTTTACCCTTAGGTTTGTAAAAAAGTCATTTTCACCCCCTGGGTGTTTTCAGATTTCCGTTTTTACTTTTTATTTCGTACGCTTACGTTTTATTTAAACGTGAACGTACGCGTTTTAAGTTTTAAACGTTTCTGGTTTTTTTGACTTTCCAGTATTGTTAATATAGTGTATTTAAGCTATTATCTTTCATATTCCAGTAGCGTAATCATCACAAACTCACTTATACCCTTTCTTGTCCAAATTCACCCGATCACAAACCCGTTTTAATACCATCCACACCTCGTCGGGACATAACGACCCGGGAAACACTATACTTCCACGGAGATTGATTCTAAGCTGTTTGACTATTATAGTTGACCATTCACAAGTGGTTGACCAATAATCGTCTAACGGTTTAGCACCAATCATTAGTCCTTTATACTAACGGCCGTAAGTAAATAACTTAAACTTCCTTTTTCTCACCTCAACTTGACATCATTAGTCATTTATACTAACAGCCGTTAGTACATAACTTAAAATTCCGTTTTCATCCGTTTTTATACGTTTTGGTCTGTTTTTTTGTTTTTGTACGCTTTCGTCCATTTTTATATATTTTCGTCAGTTTTTATATGTTTTCGTCCATTTTTGTACGTTTGCGTCCTATTTTCTTACATTTTCGTCCGTTTTCTTATGTTTCATATGCTTTCGTCCATTTTTACATGTTTTCGTCCATTTTTGTATGCATTTATACGTTTTCGTCCGTTTTCTTACGTTTTTATATGTTTTTTCCGTTTTTATACGTATTTGTCTGTTTTTATACGCTTTCGTCCAATTTCTTACGTTTTTATATGCTTTCATTTGTTTTGACACGTTTTTTCCACTTTTGTACGCTTTTATATGTTTTCGTCTGTTTTCTGTCGTTTTCGTCCATTTTTTTACGTTTTTAAACGCTTTCATTTGTTTTTATACGTTTTCATCCGTTTTTATACTCTTTCATCCGTCTGTTGCCTTTTTATACGCTTTCGTCCCTTTTTTGTACGTTTTTATTCGTATTTGTATGTTTTCGTTTGTTTTTTTTACGCTTTCATCCGTTTTTCTTAAGAAAACATATGAAAACAAAGAAAAACATAAAAATGAACAAAAACACATGAATAAAAACATGTAAAAATGAACGAAAATGCATAAAAAACGAACAAAAACATATAATAACGAGCGAAAACCGTCGAAAACGTATAAAACAGATGAAAACGTAAAAAAATGTAAGAAAAATGGACAAAAGCGTGCAAAAACGTATAAAGCTTATAAAAAGGTAAAAAAGAGACGAATGCGTATAAAAATGTAAGAAAACGGACGAAAGCGTATAAAAATGAACGAAAACGTATAAAATGGACGAAAGCGTTTTAAAACGTAAGAAAAAGGACGAAAGCGTATAAAAATGGACAAAACGTATAAAAACGAATGAAAGCGTATAAAAACATGAGAAAACGGATGAAAACGTATAAAAACGGATAAAAGCGTATAAAAATGTAAGAAAACAGATGAAAGCAAATAAAAATGGACGAAAACGTATAAAAACGGATGAAAGTGTATAAAACGTAAGAAAACAGACGAAAACATATCAAAGTGTAACAAAACAGACGAAACGTATAAAAACTGATGAAAACGTATAAAAACGGATGTAAGCGTATAAAAACGGACGAAAATATATAAAAACGGACGAAAGCGTATAAAAACTTAAGAAAACGGACGAAAACGTTTAAAAACGGACGAAAGCGTATAAAAACGTAAGAAACAGATGAAAGCATACAAAAACGGATGAAAACGTATAAAAATGAGCGTAAGCATATAAAAACGGGTGAAAACATATAAAAACGGGCGAAACATATAAAAACAAACGAAAGCGTATGAAAACGTAAGAAAATGGATGAAAACATAAGAAAACGGACGAAAACGTATAAAAACAGATGAAAACGTATAAAAACGTAAGAAAACGGAATTTTAACGGAATTTTATGTTATTTACTAACGGCCGTTAGTATAAAGGACTAATTTTGCCAAGTTAACGTGAGAAAACGGAATTTTTAGTTATTTACTAACAGCCGTTAGTATAAAGGACTAATGATGCAAAGTTATTTACTAACTTTCATCACTGGGTACACACAATGTACGAAATTTGAAAGTTCGGTACACACAATGAGAAAAAAAAAAGTTCAGTGACACAACTGTAAAAAGTAGGGACGTCCATGGTACCGGAAGCATCCCGAACCGGAATCGAAAGAACCGAGAACCAAAAATAAGATAAAAGTGGAACCAAGAACTGTCCCAAGTTTTTCGGTTCTGTTCCGGTATGATACTCAGTTCTGGTACGGGAATTTTTGTTAATTCCCATGAGTATCCAAAGTGTTAAAAAAATATGTTTAGATGGATGTGAAATAACAGTACTTGGTTCGTAGAACTTCGAAACAAGTTGACAGCCTTAATAATATTCCACAGCTTCACTTACAAACAAACAAAAAAACATATATCCGGTAATAGCAACAAAAAAAAGTGGCCTAACAGTAGTAATCACCATTTAACTGGAGAAAGGAATCAAACACAGGCTGTAAGTCCAGTAAGAAGTTGTATGATTTTAATTTATCAATCATTCATTATCCAAGAAAATAATTGCAAACTCACTGAGAATATTATATATCAATTATGATGACTAGCTTAAAATAAGTTACATGGTGACAATATACCATGCAGTGACACCATAATCATTAATTGTTTCTCGACTTGTTCATTAAATTTAATAAATAATAGATACCAATTGTTAATTACAACTTCTTGTTACTGAGCAACACAAAATTGTTCATAATTTTTGTTTGAAAAATCTTACTTTCATGTTGATGAATGATGTTTGAATCTTTGAATTAAATCAATGGATTAATGGTTAAGGTTTATGGGTTTTTAGGTTTTGGTAGGATTTTTTCTGTTTTCTTAAAATGCCGCATACTCGCATGTACATAATGTCCCAAACAAACCTTATAAAACTAGATATTTTCATAAAAGTCGGTTCTTTCGGGAAAGTACCAAAACCGGACGGTTCCGAACCGAACCGTCCCAAGAACCGAAATCTTGGAATTTTAGGAACCAAGAACCGGAAGCAGCCTCTCTACCTTTGGTAGGGGTATGGTTGTCTACGTCTCAACCTCCCCCATACACCGTGGAAGACGGTATTGGGACCCATAACCCGTGGAAGACGGTATTGGGAGTTACTTTACTTTACTTTACTCTTTAGGAACCAAGAACCGTACCATGGTTCTAATATATGGTCCCGTTCCCGGTCGGTACGGTTCCTCGGTTCTTTTGGTTTGTCGGTTTTTTTGACACGTCTAGTAAAAAGTGTCAAGTTTGATGACTTTTTAAGTAATTAGGCCTTTTCATTTTATCTAATCTATTTTTAAAATAATAATAATAATAATAATAATAATAATAATAATAATAATAATAATAATAATAATAATAATAATAATAATAATAATAATAATAATAATAATAATAATAAGATTTAAGATTATTTGAGAACCAAACTTTTTTTACATACCAAGGGACTAATCTCCACCCTCTATCGTTATTTGATCTAATTGATGAGATTAATCTCAATAATTTAAAAACCCCACTTTCATGTTTTTTTTCTTTCAAATATTAATATTTATCAAACCGTTAATCGTTAAGCGAAAAAAATATACCGTTACGACGAGCATTTAATTATCTTTCTATACACGGGCACTTTGATATACTTTCGACAAAAAAAAATCATTTTTTTCATGTCTTTTTTCGTGGCCGAAAATATCACATGTGATATGTAATATCACATGTGATATTAGTGTAATATCACATGTTATTTTTTTGCCACGAAAAATAAAAAAATTGTCGAAAGTATATCAAAATGCCCGTCTATAGAAAGATAATTAAATGCTCGTCGCGATAGTGTAATTATTTTCGCTAACACTCTGTTCCCGAGTTCTAATTTGGAGAGAAGAGAAGAGAAGTGGAGAGAAAACTGAAAAAAAGTCACATTCCAGAGTTTTTTTTGGAGAGAAGAGAAGAGAAGAGGAGAGAAAATTATGCCAAAACTTCTCTCCTAATCTTCTTCCCAAATTGGGATGATTTGGAGAGAAAGTTGTTTTTAAGCCATTTTTTCCTACATGCCCTTTCTTTTCTCTCCAACTAAAGAACACAAAATTGAAAATCATTTTTTTTGCCTCTCCTCTTCTTTTCCCTCGTTTTTCCTCTCTTCCTTTCTCTTCTTTCCGTTTTATACTCGGGAACAAAAGCTAAATGATAAACGGTTTAAGAGATATTTAAATTATAAAAAATGATTGAAATATTAAAATGCTTTTAATCTCAACAATTGATTTATTTTTAAATGGATAGTGAGGATGAGTCTCTTAATATGTAGAAAAAGTTTGATATGTAAGATAACTCTCCTCTAATAATAATATATAAACCTACAAATTACGACTACAACCGGTTGCTAACAATTTGCAACTTTGTTTTCTTTATGTTCCAGGTAGAATATTTTACGGTTTAGTAGGCCATGTCCAATAATGCTTTTCTTTTTTTGTGTGGTCATCGTTGAGTAAAACTTTCATGTCATACGAAGAATTTTTGACTTGTCGCTTGATGTTTTTCTATATAAATCAAACAATATCAACCAATATATAATCATATACTTCAATTTGAGTAATAGAGATATTGTCGGCAATAAGAAAATGAAGTCCTACAGCTTTATTTTGTGTTTGATTGTTCTCTTAGCAATTGTTGTAATATCTTATGCGGCAAGAACTTTACCACCGCAAACTTATAATCCAAAAGGTATGTTATACATACAGGCAATTATGCATTTGTGTATAGGAATGTAACTATATTTAAATACATTGGTTTTGGTTTTGAGATAAATTTTTTAGTTCTTGACTGAAAATGGTAACCAATTCTTATAGTCATGATTTGTAGTAACAAAGTGAGAACGAAGTTTAAGGTATATTTATTGAATTATTGTGTCTAATTAGCCAATTTTCCTGTGAATAATAAAAATTGCTAGTAATTTTTTGTAAGAAATAACGGTTTCATAATTTTATATTACAAGGGTGATTTAATTGAGGTGTACTTGGCATTTATATAATCGAATGATTCTTCAACTAGTGAATAAATGGATAAAATCCTTTTTTTTTTTTTTTTTTTTTTTTTTTTTTTTTTTTTTTTTTTTAAAGTGATTTAATGAACATGTTTTTCATACAAAGGTCTTTTGAAATACTTTTTATGTATTGGTATATATGCTCCTGAACAAATAATGTATTCTAACATATATATTGTATATTTGTATGGTGCATGCAGCCATTGAAGCACAAACTGGAAACTCGGGGGGAAATGGGAGAGTTTTGGGGGGAGATCATGGAGGTTGGGGGGGAAGTTGGGGGGGCTGCTGGCGGAACTATCCTAATTGTTGAATAAATATTGGTCAAACTTAATATGATCAAAACTTTTCTTTTGTATATGTTGTCTTATAAAGTGCACGGGCTAATTGTGTGCAAATATTCTCAAGTTTGGAAGATTGTTGCAATTATGAAGACAATTGAAGATAAAAAGGCTTTAATGTAAGTTGTTGCTACATAAGCAACTCATTTGCTTGGGTTTCTCATAACTTCTCTCGCTGATATTTCTCTCAAAATGCTACATCTTCTTTGTCTAATCTTGTTTTGTATTCAAGATGATCAATCTCTTGATTGATCAACTGTTATAGTGTTTTTATTTATTTTATTTTTGGTAAAAGGTTTTCCAGTAAATGCATTACTTTAAAAAAGCGTTTAAGTACATTGGATATCGGTGAACTCTCACATCTCAGCCCGTTTACATAGGCGAAAACAAATGCACCTTATGTGCTTCAAACCATACATATCATAAGAATGACACCAAGACTTATGAAACTACTATAAAAACGACTACCAATGACAAGATTACATTTGACTTACAGTGACACCAACAATAACCTTATCGTTTAAGTTGACCTCGAAGAGTGATATCGAATGCATTAGCAAATGCCAAATGTTGTTCGGTTAATCCAAAAGCTTCGTTCTCGTAACCATCTTAAATATCATAATCTTCATCCTCAAGAAAGCTTGCATCGTTTGTACCACCTCCAGATCGTTTCGCTATGGAAGCCACAAATCGAACGGTTTCATCATCTACCTCTTCAACTTCACTATCTAAATTACCTTCTTGATCTCCCATTGAGGTACTATGCATAGATGTCGATTCCAAATTCACTTCATTTTCAATGTTCGGTTGTTGATCACATGACCGAAAAATGTTTTTAGGTCGTATGTTTATCCTTTAGTCCTTTTTCATCTACACAACTTGCTTCTTGTGCAATATTAGTTTTATTTCGATCAATACCCCTTTCGTCATCCACGTCCACCATAACTCCTAAAGCTTCAAAAGAATTCGAAGTAGCATTAATATTAGTACATTTTTAGCATTCACTATTTTGTTTTCCCTTGTGTCGTCTATATCTTCTTATTAGGGTGAACTGGTTTATTACCGAGTGAGACTTCAAACAAATAAGAATTATGTGGAAAACTAGAACTAGGGGAGATGAATAGTTTTACCGTTTTTAGTGTTTTAAAATTATATTTTTTAAAACTTTAGATCCGAGTTTATGTGAGATCAAACAATCACAATATAAATGAACACAGGACAATAAACATTAATACATATGAAAGATGAATGCAAGACAATAGTAGAGAGTTAGAAAGATCAAACCACAACACGAAGATTAATAGTGGTTCGGTAACGAAGTTCCTCTTCACCCTACTCCACTCCTCGAGTACCCAACTTGAGAATTCACTTCACTGTGTCAACAAGCTCCCTTCAGGCAGAGAAAACCGTACAATGTCGCTTACACCAATTTCCGAAACTAAGCTAAATGTCGAGTTCTAATCTAGCTATAACCAATCTCTCACACAAGCGTTCTAGTTCGCGATGGGGGGTTTACACCATCCGTACGTCCAGATGCGAATCCATGATACGATATTACTCACTAAGTATAATCTTTTCGGTGGACTATAAACCGTTACAACTTCACTCCACCAATATACACAAAGATCGATGCTCGCAAAGAAGAACTACTCCCAACGGCATTCCGCCTTTGGAAACCACTGATAGCATCAAATAGTCCTGATATTTTAGTGTTAATTTCCCCCTAATATGTTCATCATTTGTATCATTTTACTTGAATATATACTCTTATTCGCTTATATTTTATTTTCAGGTTAATAATGAGCATAGGAACGAAGAGACACGAATTTTGGATGGTTATTAATGCAAATACACAAGAGTATGCTGACCAAACAAGAGTTACAGCGTAAATCCTTACTCTACTTACACCGTAACTAGGATTAACACTAGAAGACCAAAAGTCAACGCAGACTAAGGTTATAGCATAAGTACTATATAAGTTACGCCGTATATATATTTCCAAGACTTAGAAGATTTTTGTGGTCCAAGAGGTTACGCCATAACTAATTTCAAGGTTACGATGTAAATGAGTTAACGAGAGTTCTAAGATCGTAACCTATCTCTAGGTTACGCCATAATATTATCACTATGGATAAGATCGTCCTAGATTCAAAGGTTACGGCTTAACTAACCCTAGAGGTTACGCCGTAACTTAGTCGAGACTATAAATACAAGCCTTAATTCCGCATTTTTACACATCTTCTCAACACACACAAAAATAGAGAAAGATTCAGAGCTTCAAGGAGGACGATATTTAGCAGCATACAACACATTTCCAAAGGAGAATTCATGCCATACACTTCATAAGTTTTAGTGTTTTGTATTACATTCTTGTATTTAATTCCATGTCTTCATTCATAATGTTAAACATTGAACTTCCTGCATTTATGAATATGATCGGCTAATCACCTTTGTTGTTAGCCTAGTTATGAAATGGTTATTGTTATGATGTAGTTTTCTCGTCTTCATATCAATTTATATTTATGCTTTCTTTGCTTATTCTGGGATACCCTCATTTTGGTAGAACGTATGTTTGGGTAGTATCTAGGAAGCTAGGAGAATTGACCATAGGACCCTAGTGAATCAGGTTGCAATTAGTGATAAGAGTTGACCATAGGACTATCACTATCTTGCATGAGAATTGATCATATGATCACCTTCCAAACAGAAATGCTTAAGAAGTTAGGGGGAACCTAAGTTCAGAAAGGTCGGGTTCCATTGAATAAGTCTTAGATCATAGCGGTACTTAGTAACTCTTCCATAGGGTAAACCTATGAACTCTTGTAATCATTAGGTTACGAAATAAGACATTATGAAAAATAGGATAGACAAATTGACCAGAGGATTCTAATGACTTTAACCCCCATGTAGAGCGATAGAAAACATTAATTAGAAAACGTAGTCATAGCATAACAAGACTAGTAACTAAGCTAGCACATTTCTCCCTATTGATTATCTTTTCCACTTTTTATTGCTTTTGTTTTTATTTCATTTCGTAGTTAATTAATCAATTCTTAAAACTGTCACACCCCCAATTTACCTGACTTGCAGCGGAATGGAATGCCTGAGGGTGTAACTGTCATAGCACCATAACAAGGAAATATTGAACGACCTAAAGTGTCGTTTTGAAAACACATCGTTTGACTTATTAAAACATTCAGAATATATTACATAGGTCCCAAAAGTCATGAAAGGTTTACAGAAATAAGTTTAGACATGTCAAACGATAATTATACATAAGTGCATGAAAGTGTCAAAGTGAGACGTGTCATCCTAGGTCCTCACTAAAATGACTCCATGCATGCCATGAAGTTTATGCTCTTAGTTACCTGAAAATACATTGCGAAAATGGTCAACACGAATGTTGGTGAATAATCATAGGTTTGTAAGTTAAATCGTATGTACATAAGCCACAAGTATAAAGTAAACCGACATAAATGTCAAAAATGCTACATTGTCTCTTAAGCTCATGACCCCGAAGCTAGACTTTGTAATGCCCCAACAAAGTGTTTACCAGACACTCACTTGATAAGACATGAAATGCATTCGTCCCGTTGGAGCAACCCAACGCGAATGGAGGCGTCACCCTCAATAGATCTATTCACTCACTCTCGCTTAGTACTTGAAATTAACGGTCCATGAAATAAAGGGGACTTGTCGTGTCGTGGTAGCAAGGCAACTTAAGCAATGTAAGGAATTTGTAATACTTGGGCATGTACGAAAGTAATTGATGCAATGTATTCTCCCCCGTGGGATTTGAAATCAAATAAGTAATTGAAAACGGGGCCATGAAAACTCACCTCAACCGATGGTACTTGAAATGAAATGAAGTGAACAATAATGATCGGTTAACTGCTGCAACCTATAATGAATGATGAATGATCTCATTTAGATCACCAAATGATGTTTATGAATGTCCATGCTCATGTTTCTATACCACTCTACTCTTTGGAAAAACACTTGTGTTATCAAAAATATGTAATCCAAGAATTTGGAAAATATTGCTATTAGAAAATATAAATAGCTAGTTATAATATATATATACTTATATATATATATATAACGTAAGTTTCCATGTTAGCGTTGAAAAACTCGGGTTGTAATCCTTGAAATGATGAAAACATACTCGTAATAATTAATACTACATTAGTTATAAAGCTCGGTACTTAATATTATGTCTAGCTTATAAATGTACTTCGTAGTTTTTGCGCCAAATTTAATAAAAGCTGTCAAATATAAAGTGGTTTTAGCCGATATTCAAACGTGTATATCTTTGTCGTTACTTGTCCGTTTTACTTGTTCTTTATATCCACGGTTACGTCTTAGTATGTAGTAATATATTTTGGAAAGTTCGGCTCCTCCGGGTTACGTCTAAAGC
This sequence comes from Artemisia argyi, assembly GCA_030686995.1. Lineage (NCBI taxonomy): Eukaryota > Viridiplantae > Streptophyta > Magnoliopsida > Asterales > Asteraceae > Artemisia > Artemisia argyi. The sequence goes on from CM060685.1 coordinate 11,867,034, forward strand.
CTCTTTTTGACCGACGAAAAACGTCCAACAGCAACTAATTTCCAGAAAATACATTTCGTCTACAATCTTGCAAAAATCATAACTTCTTCGTTATAAACTCTTTTTAATCCGTTCTTTCGCCTACAGATTCGTTTTTGAAAGTATTTTCTAAAAATTTTGCCAAAGTTCCCTTGGTGTTTACTGATTTTCCAGATTTTTACAAAATGGGACAGCATGTCTAAAATAGGTTCCAAATCAAGTTTTCAAGGTTTAAAACTAATTTCTACCATCACCAAACCTCTTGTAATCACCACATGGCTAATCTAATCTTAACATACACCTTCTTAGGGTGCCATGGACTCCTAACCAAGTTATTAGAGCAAGGGGATTCATAACTAAAAAGTTAGGGTTTGTATGTTTCTTTTTAGCCAAAATAAAGTGTGGTATAGCTACTTGTACATGGTTTTTAGCATGATACTTATGTAATACATGTAAAAATAGGATGATCCATGAAAAAATAAAGATGAAAACTTACTTGACAAAATGAGATGATTATAGGATGATTTTACTTGATGTTCTTGTGTTTTTGTTGCTTGTATCTTAACTAGAATCATAAAAGGAGTAAGATTGTAGCTTTAAGTTATGAAAAACCTTCACTTGATCTTGCTATTTGGGTTGGGTCGTGGGTTTGTAGAGAAGGAAAGGAGATGAGCAAGTTTTTCTTCTTATCTAAAATGGTGTATAATGATTTTAGTAATTTGGTAAAGTATGTAATAATAGGTTTATTAGTTAAATACTTAGGAGTTAATGCTAGGGGTTAAAGGGGTGGACTTGGGGCCGGTTTTCAAAGGGTAGGAGGGGGGGGGGTAGGGTACTTGGTAGTTAATTAGGAATTCTTGCTTGAATTTGCACTAGTTTGTGGTTTTTAGTTACGATCGGGTATCGGTTTTATTAGAAATAAATGTTCACAAAGTATACCGGGATGAAATAAAGTCATAATAATGTTGAAAATATGTTAAAAATATGTTGGGTACATTTACTGAGTGATCGGGTGATTATTGTTTAGTTTTCACGAAAACCGTCGTTATATTCATACGCGTACGTTATAAATAAAATAAATTTCCAAAATACTGGGTAACTGAATGTTATAACTTTTATGATGTTAAAATGGATATAAAAATATGTCGGGACCATTGTGGGAATATTTAGATATATTCGTCGTGTATAAACCGGGTGTTAACGTTTACTATAAATACTTATACGTAAAAACGTTAAATGTACTGAATATAGAAATTTGAAAATCCTGAGAGTGGTATAACATGAAAATGCTGTCATGATGATATGCAGACTATCTCCAGTCCGTATGCAGTGCTCTTAACACTAATGAAATGAATTCGCACCTAAACCAATCCGGTTACGCGAATTTGAATACCCGTAAACTAAATTTACGATGAAATGAGTCATGAAAGTGAATGATGAAATATTTTCCGGAAATGAATAGCGTTTTATGAATAGTAAATTTCCCAAATGGTTCTCAGAATATCAAACTGACCTCGAAAATGATGAATAGTAAAACGATGAATAGTGTTTTGATGAATAGTGATTTATGAATAGTAAAAAGTCGAAGTTTGGGAAAATGACCTGAAATGGTAAATGACCTGAAATGGTGAGTTGTGACATCCGCCCACCCAAATAGGAATTCAGTCCTTGAATTCAGCTAGTGTTGGTCTCTGTAATAGGTTTGGTGAAAAGGTGTGGATACTTGCGTTGCATTTGGTCCTCTCGTTCCTAAGTAAACTCGGGTCCTCTTTGAGAATTCCAGCGAACCTTAACGATCGGAATTCTACTATGCTTTAACTGTTTGACCTCTCGGTCCATGGTTTCAACTGGTTTCCCCACCAAGTTAAGTTTGTCATCTAACTGAATCTCTTCTAATGGTATAACGGATGACTCATCTGAAAGGCATTTCTTAAGGTTTGAAGCAACTAATCCATACTGATAACAATGTCAAAACTTCCAAGTTCTACGGGCATAAGGTCTATATTGTATGGGTGATTTAGGAAATTGATGGTGCAACCTCGGATAAAGGTGTTGGTGTTAACTAAAGACCTATCGGCTAATTCAACACTATAGGGAATGTCTAAAGTAGTTGGTTTTATGTTAAGTAAAGGTGCAAATGTAATAGATACAAAACTTCTATCCGCTCCTGAATCAAATAAAATGGATGCATAACGATTATTAACGAGGAACGTACCCGCAACAACATTCGGGTCCTCACGGGCATCTTCTCCTCCCATAACATAAGCCCTTCCTCGAGCTACTCCTCCTTGATTTCCAGTTCCTTGATTCTTCCTCTTTGGGCACTCACTCCTATAGTGTCCAATTTCTCCGCAGTCGAAACATGTTACTGGTGGTTTCTGATTTCCACCCAAGTTTGGAATCCTGCAATCTTTGGTGTGGTGACCAACCTTCTTACAGTTGCCACATGTATCTGGGCAACGTCCTGGGTTATGGTGTTTCTGACACCTATCACACTTGGGTAGAATTCCAGCATACCCTCTCCCTTCAGTAGGTCCTGCAGCATAGGCCCTTGCCATTTCTTGCCTCTTATTTCCACCTTGGTTACCGTCAAACCTCCTTTTGTTGTTGTTATTGTTGTTTGGGTTGTTGTTTCGGTTATTGTTGTTGTTTGCAGCAGATTTTCCTTTCAACACTTGGACCATAAGTTTCTGAGTTATACGAATGGCCTCTTCCATTGATTGTGGATCGAAAGACATCACATCCCCTCGGATGCTTTCGGGTAGTCCTCCAGTAAAATTCTCCATCTTTTTCTCATTATCCGGAACCATAGTTGGACATAGTGTAGCCAACTCCTGAAACTTCCTGATATAAGTCTCAATGTCATCATCTTTTGTTACCAGCTCATAGAATTCGGTTTCCAACTTTTGCACCTCAGTACGAGGGCAAAACTTCTTAGTCATCAGCTTTTTGAATTCAGCCCAAGTGAGTTTGTAGGCATTCTCCATACCAATAGGCTGAGCATACGAATTCCACCAAGACATGGCTTCATCCAGCAGCATTCCTGTAGCAAACTTTACCTTGTTAACCTCCTGACAACCACACATGAGAAAAACGTTCTCAGTCTTCTCAAACCAGCGGATTAAAGCAACCGCTCCCTCATTACCCTTATACTTGATAGGATCACTAATCTTGAAATCCTTCCAAGTACATTCACGCCTAGTAGTGGGTTGAACCACTTCAGCAGTAGGTGGAACCTCAGCAGCCCTAGCAGCAACTTCAGCTCTTTCAATCTCTAGAGCTTCTGCTACACTATCCCTGACCAACTTGCGGATAGCTGCTTGTGTCATAGCGGGTGTTTCCGATGTAGCCTTTGCTTTTCTTGGCGCCATACTTCTGATAAATAATAATCGACAACAACCATGAGAAAACTATAATAGAAATAGTCATCGTACAAAAATATACGCCCACAACATGTATATATACAACCGCAACAAGTATAAATACAACCACGACATGTACGAGTACAACCACAACCTGTAATAAATACGTTAACCATAAAGAGCAACCATGAAACATCATAAATATAATCACAACACATGAATATAATACATGAAAATTTCGGTCTACATGGACCGATATATATATAGCACAACATTTCCAACATAGTAGAGTCGCACTTGATATATTTGTTTGTACAACAACCAAAAGACTACAAGTTCTTGAACTACGTCTCACACCTCGGGACTAGGAAATAGTAAAAGCTAATATAATACTAGTCTATGTCTATGCTCCTCCTGGTGCTCCAGATGGTCCAGGCTCTCCCCTCAAGCGGCGAATCTCACGATCCATCGCAACCACGATCTCCTCCAGATGCTGAACTCGTAACTGAGTAGAAACATCCCTGCGCTCCATCACTGTCAACCTCTCTCGAAGCAATGCCAACTGATCTACCTGCTCCCACTGAGTCTCCTGTGTCGCCTGAGCTCTATCTCGAATCCCTGGTAACTCATCCCTAAGTAGCTCAATCTCCTCCTGGTGCCTCAACTGTCGTGCCTCGAGTCCATGGTATGTCACATCAATACTAACCCTGCCCTGAACCAAATCCTCAACCTGCTCCTCGACAGTCTCTAGTCGAGGAGTGATATCCTCATCAACCCTATAGTCCAAACTATCAATCTGATCCTGATGAGCCCCTAGCTGGCCCTCCAATGTAACATCTGCAGGCTCCCTAACAACAGTAGGCTCACTAGCAACTGTAGACTCCCTAGCAGCAGTAGGCTCCCTAGCAGCAGCTGCTCTCGAACACTCCCCTACATGGTATACTGGTGGTGGTTCTGCTGATTCTGACTCTGTAGTATGGGAATCTGGTGTAGTAAACCTAACACGCTTCCTAAGCGGTAATAGTGAAGTCGATATGCATGTAGTAGCAGGTATGGCTGGTGGTGGTGTAGGTAACATAGGAATAGTGGGTACCTTAAAGGTAGATGTAATAGGGCAAACTCTCTTCCTAGGACCTATAGTAGTCTTACTGCGTGGAAACATAAGTCTAGGTTCTGATGGAACAGTGGTAGCAGGGGATGATGTATCAGTGGGTGTACAGGTAATCTCGGGTGGTGCAATAGGGGAAACATGAGGAATAGGTAATGGTGAACGGGCAGTAGAAGACATAGAGTCTTCACTATCGGAGTCTGTGATGGTGTACAGTATAACATTTGGGTTTGCAGACATGGTTCTGTGATAATCAAGATGAAATAAAATGAATAACTCGAAATGAAATCACCATAAACAATGAACATGCACATATGATGAAATGATGAGATGCTATGATAATGTGGTTATAGTCCAGGGTCAATGATACATCCTAGTTCTCTATAACCTTAGCTCTGGTACCAATCTGTCACACCCCCAATTTACCTGACTTGCAGCGGAATGGAATGCCTGAGGGTGTAACTGTCATAGCACCATAACAAGGAAATATTGAACGACCTAAAGTGTCGTTTTGAAAACACATCGTTTGACTTATTAAAACATTCAGAATATATTACATAGGTCCCAAAAGTCATGAAAGGTTTACAGAAATAAGTTTAGACATGTCAAACGATAATTATACATAAGTGCATGAAAGTGTCAAAGTGAGACGTGTCATCCTAGGTCCTCACTAAAATGACTCCATGCATGCCATGAAGTTTATGCTCTTAGTTACCTGAAAATACATTGCGAAAACGGTCAACACGAATGTTGGTGAATAATCATAGGTTTGTAAGTTAAATCGTATGTACATAAGCCACAAGTATAAAGTAAACCGACATAAATGTCAAAAATGCTACATTGTCTCTTAAGCTCATGACCCCGAAGCTAGACTTTGTAATGCCCCAACAAAGTGTTTACCAGACACTCACTTGATAAGACATGAAATGCATTCGTCCCGTTGGAGCAACCCAACGCGAATGGAGGCGTCACCCTCAATAGATCTATTCACTCACTCTCGCTTAGTACTTGAAATTAACGGTCCATGAAATAAAGGGGACTTGTCGTGTCGTGGTAGCAAGGCAACTTAAGCAATGTAAGGAATTTGTAATACTTGGGCATGTACGAAAGTAATTGATGCAATGTATTCTCCCCCGTGGGATTTGAAATCAAATAAGTAATTGAAAACGGGGCCATGAAAACTCACCTCAACCGATGGTACTTGAAATGAAATGAAGTGAACAATAATGATCGGTTAACTGCTGCAACCTATAATGAATGATGAATGATCTCATTTAGATCACCAAATGATGTTTATGAATGTCCATGCTCATGTTTCTATACCACTCTACTCTTTGGAAAAACACTTGTGTTATCAAAAATATGTAATCCAAGAATTTGGAAAATATTGCTATTAGAAAATATAAATAGCTAGTTATAATATATATATACTTATATATATATATATATAACGTAAGTTTCCATGTTAGCGTTGAAAAACTCGGGTTGTAATCCTTGAAATGATGAAAACATACTCGTAATAATTAATACTACATTAGTTATAAAGCTCGGTACTTAATATTATGTCTAGCTTATAAATGTACTTCGTAGTTTTTGCGCCAAATTTAATAAAAGCTGTCAAATATAAAGTGGTTTTAGCCGATATTCAAACGTGTATATCTTTGTCGTTACTTGTCCGTTTTACTTGTTCTTTATATCCACGGTTACGTCTTAGTATGTAGTAATATATTTTGGAAAGTTCGGCTCCTCCGGGTTACGTCTAAAGCCTCTTTTTGACCGACGAAAAACGTCCAACAGCAACTAATTTCCAGAAAATACATTTCGTCTACAATCTTGCAAAAATCATAACTTCTTCGTTATAAACTCTTTTTAATCCGTTCTTTCGCCTACAGATTCGTTTTTGAAAGTATTTTCTAAAAATTTTGCCAAAGTTCCCTTGGTGTTTACTGATTTTCCAGATTTTTACAAAATGGGACAGCATGTCTAAAATAGGTTCCAAATCAAGTTTTCAAGGTTTAAAACTAATTTCTACCATCACCAAACCTCTTGTAATCACCACATGGCTAATCTAATCTTACCATACACCTTCTTAGGGTGCCATGGACTCCTAACCAAGTTATTAGAGCAAGGGGATTCATAACTAAAAAGTTAGGGTTTGTATGTTTCTTTTTAGCCAAAATAAAGTGTGGTATAGCTACTTGTACATGGTTTTTAGCATGATACTTATGTAATACATGTAAAAATAGGATGATCCATGAAAAAATAAAGATGAAAACTTACTTGACAAAATGAGATGATTATAGGATGATTTTACTTGATGTTCTTGTGTTTTTGTTGCTTGTATCTTAACTAGAATCATAAAAGGAGTAAGATTGTAGCTTTAAGTTATGAAAAACCTTCACTTGATCTTGCTATTTGGGTTGGGTCGTGGGTTTGTAGAGAAGGAAAGGAGATGAGCAAGTTTTTCTTCTTATCTAAAATGGTGTATAATGATTTTAGTAATTTGGTAAAGTATGTAATAATAGGTTTATTAGTTAAATACTTAGGAGTTAATGCTAGGGGTTAAAGGGGTGGACTTGGGGCCGGTTTTCAAAGGGTAGGAGGGGGGGGGGGTAGGGTACTTGGTAGTTAATTAGGAATTCTTGCTTGAATTTGCACTAGTTTGTGGTTTTTAGTTACGATCGGGTATCGGTTTTATTAGAAATAAATGTTCACAAAGTATACCGGGATGAAATAAAGTCATAATAATGTTGAAAATATGTTAAAAATATGTTGGGTACATTTACTGAGTGATCGGGTGATTATTGTTTAGTTTTCACGAAAACCGTCGTTATATTCATACGCGTACGTTATAAATAAAATAAATTTCCAAAATACTGGGTAACTGAATGTTATAACTTTTATGATGTTAAAATGGATATAAAAATATGTCGGGACCATTGTGGGAATATTTAGATATATTCGTCGTGTATAAACCGGGTGTTAACGTTTACTATAAATACTTATACGTAAAAACGTTAAATGTACTGAATATAGAAATTTGAAAATCCTGAGAGTGGTATAACATGAAAATGCTGTCATGATGATATGCAGACTATCTCCAGTCCGTATGCAGTGCTCTTAACACTAATGAAATGAATTCGCACCTAAACCAATCCGGTTACGCGAATTTGAATACCCGTAAACTAAATTTACGATGAAATGAGTCATGAAAGTGAATGATGAAATATTTTCCGGAAATGAATAGTGTTTTATGAATAGTAAATTTCCCAAATGGTTCTCAGAATATCAAACTGACCTCGAAAATGATGAATAGTAAAATGATGAATAGTGTTTTGATGAATAGTGATTTATGAATAGTAAAAAGTCGAAGTTTGGGAAAATGACCTGAAATGGTAAATGACCTGAAATGGTGAGTTGTGACAAAAACCCCCTTTAAAACCATTGATACTAGAACTTAAATTTGATCCACATGTGGAAAACTAGAAGGGGGTTGAATAGTTTTACGTCTTTTTAATTTATTGTGAAAACTTTTGTTTACTTTAAAAGCTTTGATTCGATCCTATGTGAATTCAATACTTGAGCAATATGAACAAATATATATAAGTAAATAATAACGAAGTAAGTAAAGTAATGAAGGAAAAGATAGGGATGGAAAGATCAAACCACAACACAAGGATTTATAATGGTTCGGCTACAAGAACACCTTCCTTGCCCTACTCCACTCCCAGAGTCACCTACTCGAGAGTTTACTGCACTATGTCAACAAACTCCCTTTGTGGCAGAGAAACCTTACACACTTTTGCTTACACCGATTAACGACACTAAGCTAAATGTTGAGTTCTAATAATAGCTAGAACCAATCTCACGACTTCTACATGACTTCTTCACGACTAGCTCACAACTTCTTCACGACTTCTTCACACCGCAACTAATTCACAACTTCATACTACTTCTACACTACTTCTTTACAACACAACGATTTACTCACACTTTGATCTACTTATTACAAATACACAACACTTTACAAAACAAGCAAACAATATAAATTAAGCTACAATACTTCTTCTCTAGTTGTTGAAGGAGTATTCATCTTTTTCACTTTGATAGTGGAAGCTTGAATCACTTGGAAACAAAAGCTTAAGATTATATGATTAAAGGATTTTAGAAGATAGAAATGGAGAATTAGATCAGAAAGTTTGGAGTGCAAAAGGTAGGGAAAAAGTCCATAAATGATCCAGTATTTATAGGCAAAGCAGGGGAGCTGAGGAGCGTGGCTGGTCCCCTTAATAATTATGGGGCCGCCTAGTTAATTAAGGGAGCCGCCCAATCAGAATGTTGCCCTGCTTTGTCTTTTTGTGGGGAAGATTTTTCTGGAATATTTTTGCCATTTTTGGTTCAAAATTTAAATTCATATATTTATTTTAGAATAAACATATTTCTTTATTTCCAAAAATAATTTTGTAAAAGAGATAAAATGTTTTGTGACATTTTATAGAAAGTCTAGTGTTTAATAAAATGTTCTTTTGCTCATAAAATGCATTAGACATTTTGTTTATTCATACCTTAGGTGATTGAGTTGTTGAAATGTATATTAACAACTAAATACTTGTTTACATACTAATCTTTGTGAATAATGATTTTACATTTTGTGATTATCAAAATGTAGAGATATCGAAAAGTATTAATAACGTTTTTAGGCATTATTTATATCAACACCACATGCATAGCTCTTGGGACGAACTCGGCTTTACCGATTACTACACTACACACGACCGGGTTCACTGCCCATTAGTGTATTAGGTATACCTTAGGTAAAGGAGACTTTATAAATATTAAAACCTGGCCAGAAATCCTGCATCAAGTTTTTGGCGCTGCTGCCAGGGAGCTATTTTAGGATTTTGTTTAAGTTTTAATTTTTTTTGTTTTAGTTTTTCATCATCTCACAATTTCTATTTTAGTTTCAGGTACCATGGGTGACATTGACATCGATGCACTTACCCTCAAAGAATACCTCGCTTTAACGCGAGAGGAACAAGGGCCTGGTATAGTTAGGCCGATTATTGGAGCTGATGTTCAGTTCGAGATCAAGAATCAATTCATACGGGAATTGAGAAAATACCCTTTTTTTAGGAACAAGATCGAAGATGCTCACGAGCATATTGACAAGGTATTGTACATCGTAAGCCTTTTCAACATTCCTGGTGTTTCTCACGATGCGATTATGCTTCGAGTGCTTCCTACAACACTCACGAGAGCCGCAAAAAGGTAGATTGATAGATTACCAGCAGGAACTGTCAGCACATGGGATCTCCTAAAGAGATCATTTATCCAAAGGTTTTGCCCTCCATCTAAGACGGCAAAGCAACTTGAAGAAATTCACAACTTCAAGCAAGACGGAGATGAGACATTGTACCAAGCTTGGGATAGGTACAATGATCTCCTTTACAAGTGCCCAACTCATGACCTAAACAAGCAACAAGTGATTAACATATTCTACAAAGGAATCAACATTTCCATGAGGCAAATGCTTGACTCCCAGGGGCCAATCCCTGGGAAAACTCCTGTTCAAGCCCTTAAAGCTATTCAAGACATGGCAGACCATTAACAGAAATGGCATAATGGAGGCAGCAGTAGAAGCATGGGAGGAAGTTAGGATGGTATTGCGGTTATTATTAACAAACTTGAAAGTCTTGGCAGGGATGTGAAGAAACTGAAGGAAAATGTGCATGCTATTCAAGTAGGATACGACACCTGTGAAGGAACTCACCTAGCTAAGGAATGCCCACTGAAAGAAGAATTTAAGAGAATTGAAGAAGTCAAGTATGGAGAAGCAAGTATACCATTTCAAGGGGAACTGTTGACATAAATAATGTATGAAAACGTTATTTATATTTTTCGATATCTCTATATTTTGACGATCACAAAATGTAAACTCATCAATCGAAAGATTACTACGTAAATAAGTATTAAGCTAGTTTATATCATTATATCCAACTTAATCACTTAAGGTATGGATAAACAAGTGCTTAATACATCTCATGATCAAAGGGGTATTTAATTAATTAATAAAAAGTTTATTTAATTATATAAACATATTATATATTTTTGAAAAACACTTTTGGTAATAAAGAAAAATGTTTTAATCATACTAAATATATGATTTCAAATTTTTAACCAAAATCAGTTAGTTTTTCACCAAATAAATTTTCCCCACTAAAAGACAAGTTTTCTGGCCGTTACAGCTGGGCGGCCCCCTTAATTATAAGGGGTGGTCCCCTTAATTTTAAGGGGGCCGGCCATGATTTAAGGGGACCGGCCAAGCTCCTGTGTCAGAAATTGTCATAATTTTTCTCCTATAAATACCACCTTAATTCTGGAATTTTGACCTACCTTTTGCACGAAATTTTCAGATCTCAAACCCTCTAAACATCCTACAAAAACCTTTGATCATTTGTATATTAATCCTTGTTTCAAGTGATTCAATCCCTTCTCATCCATCCTCATCCAAAGTGCAAAAGAAGAACACTCCTTCTACAACTAAGTTCAAGAAGTATTGAAGAGTAGTTGTGCATAGTGTATATATATTATTTGTGAAGTTGTGTTGTGTTTGTAATAAGTAGTTTAGAAGATATAGAAGTTGTGTAGGAAGTAGAAGTTGATTAGTAGTGAAGTAGGGTAGTTGTGAAGAAGATAGGTGTGAAGTAAATTGAAGTGAAGAAGATAGGTGTGAAGTAAATAGGTGTGAAGAAGTTGTGTAGAAGTTGTGATCAAGTTGTGACGTAGTTGTGGTGTGTAAATTGGTGTGTAAGGTTTTCTCTGCCATAAGGGAGTTTGTTGACATAGTGAAGAAAACTCTCGAGTAGGTGACTCGGGGAGTGGAGTAGGAGCAAGGAAGATGACTTTGTAGCCGAACCACTATAAATCCTTGTGTTGTGGTTTGATCTCTCCAACTCTTTTCATTACTTACTTATTTACCTATACTATATTAGCTTAGTTAGTTAGTTACTATATAATTGTTCATATAGTGAAAGTATTGAGATCACATAAACTAGAATCGAAGTTTTTAAAAGAAACTTGTTTTTATAAATTTTAAAAGGACGTAAAACTATTCAACCCCCCCCCCTTCTAGTTTTCCACAATTGGTATCAGGAGCCACGTCTTGCAAGATTTTTAAAATATATTGTATTGTAAAACTTGTAACGATCTATGGAATCTGAAAAAATATTTAGAAGGGCAATCTATGCAAAGACCACCACTATTTGAAAGTGATGGATTTTTATATTGGAAAAATCGATTCGAAACTTATGTGAAATCAAAAGATCTAGATCTTTGGCATGTTATTACCAATGGTGACTTTTTACCTATTCAAAATAACCCCGAAACTAAGAAAGATGAAATCGTACATTTTGAAAAACAAAATGATGATTTAAAAAGAAAGCTTGCTAAAAATAATGAAGCAAAAATGGTTATTTATAATGCGCTACCACGTAAAGAGTACGAAAGGATCTTTATGTGTGAAACCGCAAAAGAAATTTGGAACTCTTTATTAATAACTCACCAAGGTAATAATCAAGTCAAAGATAATAAAATAGATCTACTTGTTCAACAATATGAGCAATTCACGATTCCGGAAGAGGAATCAATTGATAATACTTTTGCTAGATTTAACACTATCATCACAAGTTTAAAAGCACTTGATGAAAATTTTTCTAGTAAGAATTTTGTTGGGAAGTTTCTTAGAGCTCTTCACCCAAAATGGCGAGCTAAAGTGACGGCTATTGAAGAATCAAAGAATTTGTCAACGCTACAACTTGATGAATTAATTGGAAATTCTAAAGTCTACGAAGCAATTATAAAGAAGGACTCCGAAATGGTTAAAGGAAAACGAGAGCAAAGCAAGTCAATCGCCTTGAAAGCTAGAAAGGAATCCAACAACGAAGATAGCTCATCTTTCGAAAGCGATGACGAAGAATATGCCATGGCCGTAAGAGATTTCAAGAAAATCTTCAAAAGGCGAGGAAGATTCGTTAGACAACCACACGATATAAGGAGAGCACCTCAAAAGAATAATGATGACAAGTATAGCAAGAATGAGAGAAAGTGTTTCAAGTGTGGTGGTCCGAATCACCTCATTGGAAAATGTCCAATGATGACAAGAGATCAAAATCAAAGAGCGTTTGTTGGAGGAGCTTGGAGTGATAGCGATGAAGATGAGAAAGAAACAACAAAGGAAGAAAAGTGTCTCATGGCTAAGACATCAAGTGAGGTACGTTCCGAAACCGAATACTTTAGTGATGAAAATTTATCATTAGATGAAAAAGATTTAGATAGTGAATACAATAGATTATGCAAACTAGGACAACAAGTAATGGCTAAAAACAAATCACTAAAATACATAAACAACCAACTAGAAAATGAAGTACTAGAACTAAAAATTAAAATACATCAACTTGAAAAAGGTAAAGAAATTGTTGAAGAATGTAAATCATGCCAAGAGCTTAAAAGTGAAAACAACAAACTTAGGGAAGAAATTTGCAAACTTGATAAATTTGAAAATAGTAGTAACTCACTTAGTAAACTTATAAGTATTCAAAGAGTATCCGGAGATAAAACCGGTTTAGGATTTAACTCAACTGAAGCTTCAACAAGTGAAATTAAAAATGTTAAATTTGAAAGTGAACTCAAGGAATTAAAACCTTCAAAATCTAATCCTAAGTATATACTCATAAATGATAAGAAAATACCTATCTCTAGTAATGAAGAAATAAAACCGTTTTATAAACCATCTTTAAAAACTGAAGTAGGATCGTCCAAACCTAAAACAAGATCTAAAACTCCATCACCTAGGAAACCAAATAATTCTTACCCTAGACCTAAAACACCTCAACCAAAAGCAAACCAAAATAGACGAAACTTTAACAATAATCAACAAATGTGGAACTTCAATCCGTGGGGAATGTTTCCACCATATATGCACCCAAGTCAAATACAAAACATGTTCGGATCAAATAACTTTGGTGAAATGAGACAATGGGGACCAACGTAAAAATATTCGCCATTCAAACATGGAAACTTTTGATGTCACTTCCTGTTCGGACTATTCCTTGAAGACTTTGAAGTTTAACGCATTGAAGACGAAAGGTACACATTTCCTTTTATTTTCGCTTCAAGAAATGCATGCTTAGTTTAGTATCTAGTCTTTATGTGTTTCTTTTGTTTGGCTCATTGTTTCCTCTAGTTTTTACATCTATACACACACACACACACACACACACACACACACATATATATATATATATATATATATATATATATATATATATATATATATATATATATATATATATATATATATATATATATATATATATATATACTATATCTAAATATATATATACATATATACTTAGTTATATCTAGGATCATATAACCTAGAAAATTCATTTGTTGATTTTTTAGAACTAGAAATTGTTCGTTTACGAACATTTTCTTTCCCCCATTTGCCTTATTGAACTTTAATGTTCAACAACATTCATGCTGATGAAGAGAGATGAGTCGAAAAATCTATGGATGAAACAAACTCCCGGCTTCCGTTGCATACGTCTCCTTCCTTTATTCTCGTCTTATAAGCCCATACTATATATATATATATATATATATATATATATATATATATATATATATATATATATATATATACCTATAAACCTTCCACAACTCTCTCGTCCACTTGACAACTTGATAAATTTCATCCGAAATGATCAAGGAATTTTAATTGACGAAATGTCAAGTAAAAGTGTCAAGTAATTCCTTTCGTGCGAATACTCTCCAACGTATTTTTTTTTAAATATAAATCAAAAAGTATACATAAATATGTTCTTGTTCTTTCCAGAAACCAAAACCACGAAAATTCAAAATTTAGAGGGCGGCCCCCTTAATGTTTAAGGGGACCGGCAGCCAAATGAAGGGCGGTCCCCTTAATGTTTAAGGGGGTCGGCCATCTGATTGCTCCAACCCGTTTTTGCTCTTGTTTCTTTTGCCAAACACTCCAATTTTTCATACGTCCCTTCCTCTGCTACTGCTGTGATGAAAACCAAAACCCAAAAACACCTTAAACCACTTCCAAATCACATAATTCGGGTTAATTCGCATAGGGCAAATTCATCTAACACAATCACCATTACGTATTGTAAGTTTTTCATAACACATTTCATCTAATTCCATCTAATTTGGTCAAACTCATGATTATGCATGTTTTATTAATTTTTTCAAATTCACAATTTCTTTCGAATTGGGTCTAAAATCTCCATAACTAAATGGTTCCTCTAGGATTGGAATGATTAATTAACACTAGAAACTAGTAATTATAAACCCTCTTGTCAAAAAATTTTGAAAAATTTCATATACTCCTTTTCAAATTTTAGTATACACATTGTTGAATAATGTTTTGAAAACTTGTTAAAACTAATGACATTATACTTGTATAACTTGTAAAACATGAAACTACATTTTTCGACCAAGTAAAAATATTTTTGCTCACAATAAGAGGGTGTTTGGATTATGTCCAAATAACGTCGAAACTAAGTCATTATAATTTTTATAAAAAGTTGTTATGATTATAAATCTAAAACTTGCAAATCGGACGTGTCAAGATATATAATTCATATATATATATATATATATATATATATATATATATATATATATATATATATATATATATATATTGACATACTAGTAGTGTAAGTGGCTAGTTAAGGAAGCGTTTGGTTTAATACTAAATATGACAGTTTTGAGTCAAAACATAAAATATCATTTTCGAAAACAAATCACATGCATAAGAAACTCGTAAGAAATGGCTAGTTATACAACCTAAAGTTAATCTAGCATATTTCATGATATATTTAGATGTTTAAAAGGGTGTTTGGATTTGTCCATAACTACTTACTAAACATCGTAAAATATATCTAGAATGAGTTAAAATTAAAAATAAGGAACATGGTAAACTACTTCTTAGGATTATCGTCTTAGAGTCGAAGTAAGTTTACGTTCCAACATAAGTCTTAAAAATATATAAACATTTTTTTTCTTATTCTTCTTTATATTTATTTTCGTCTTTTGTATTGTTGATGTGTTTAGGTGAAAATGCTAAAAGTGACTACCGAAGATCTTTCCCACACTAAAAACTACATTCCCAAAGTTTCCCAACTCCCTACTACATCTCCTTCCATTGGACATATATATCGTGAAATTGAAGATAGAAACGTTCATGAGGGACGTGTAGTAGATCTAGCCTTTGCTCAATCCGACTACATTAATCGCTTGTTTTCAAGCATCAACCTCAATTGTCTTTATGAAATTAATGAACCAATCGTTCCTCGTTTCATAGTCGATTTCTATAGCCAAGTCACCGTCCAAACCAATGATCTTGGTGCCATCACCATCTCCTTCATGATTCAAAATGAATTTATCACCTTAACTCTCGAACAATTTGGCCAAATCCTTCAAATTCCTTTTAGAGGTCAAGCCGTTTTCACAAACGAGTGGGACCTCGAATCTCTTCATCGTTGTCGACCAACCTTTGGTCCTTATCTCTCCGACATCCCTCATCCTGACGAAATTCGTCAAATCCTTGGTGTGGAGCGTGCCACCACAACCCGAAAAATAAAATCCAAAAATGTTCAAATCTCTTCATACCAACTTCTCCTCAAGGAATTAGGCCCCCACATGAAGCGTTGGGAAGAACTCATTCGTGAGAATGCGTTTGGTACTGGAGGTCACCAGGACCATCTCCCGGCGTGCCTTGCTCACATGTTGTATTGTATAGCTGTCGAAAAGCCGTACAATTTGGCCTACTTCTTTATCAAACGGATTGAGTGTGCTAGAAAAACTCCCAAAGCCAATCTTCCATATGGAATGTTCCTTACTCGTCTCTATCGTCATGTTATCGAGTACTACCCCGATCTTGACAATAGCATCTATGAGTCCATCTATCCCACCTTACGTCCTCTTGCTCTAAAACAAGCTCAACGAACTCGAAGTGACAAGGGAAAATCTCGTTGTCATAGCTTTCATGGATCATCTTCTAGACAAGACGATGACGATGAGGAGGAAAACATCCATGATGCTAGTACCCCTTCGTTTTCTGAGTTCGTTGATAATTTAGAGGATCTTGACTATCCCGAATATTCTACCCCATCTCCTAGTGATCAAAACGAAGAAGTACTTCATGAACGAACTACCGAGATGCTTAGACGACAAAAGAGCTTGCATGAAGAAGTTAGAGGTGGCTTCAAATCTATCGGGAAGACTTTGAAGGGTATCTTCGGGAAGAAAAAGAGATGATGTGCTTGGATTATGCTTGTTAAACAATATTTATTTTTATGTCTTGTGTTCTATTTGTCCGAAGTATATTCGGAAGTACTTGTTATTTTCTTGAATAATTGTTTGGATATTTGATTAGGATGTTAACTTGTTTATTTATGTTTAATATATGCTTATGAATGCATGCTTTATCTCTTAATTTATATATATATGCTTGCATGATTAGTTTATGTATGTATATATATATATATATATATATATATATATATATATATATATATATATATATATATATATATATGACATGTATGCTTTCTAATAGATCAAAACAAATGTGAAATGTCCAAATAGAGCTTGCTGCAAAAACAAAACAGAATATAACATTTTTCCAGAAAATTTTTTGAAAAATTTTGATTTCTGGGTCGTCAGATGGGCGACCCCCTTAAATTTAAGGGGACCGGCCTCCATTTAAGGGGACCGGCCATCTGGAACAGTTTTTACACTGTTTTCTTTTGTACCTTGTAATCTCCTTTGCTAGTCCCAGCTATCATTTCCCTTAAAAACCAAACTGATTTTGGAATCTAACAATACATTTTCAAATTAATTCTACTTCTAAACATGTTTTCATACTATATAATCCCCATGCATGTTTAATTCACATTCCATCATCCTCAACCTTCATCAAACCTCATCCTTTTATCATGTCATCACCAAGAACCACCTTTTCAAACAATGCCAAGAAACAAAAACTTGTCATCATTCCACCAAAACAACTATTCATTGATCTCACAAATGAAGACAACATCACCCCATCACCACCACCTCAATGCTCATCTCCTAGTGCACCAAATGCACCCTCCAAAACACCATCAACAAATGGAGCCTCTACTTCCTCCATACCATCCACTTCATCCATAAATGACTACATAAACACCTACTTATCTCCTCCAACAATTGATCAACCATCACAACCCACAAATGAAAACACAACTCTTGCACTAACCCTCTCACTATCACCATTAACACCTCTTGATGCACACTTCTCATCATCTCCTATAAATCCACCAACCTATAACCCCGTCCCATGGAGCTTACTTGAAGCTCATGGAGACACTTGCCTTTGTTGCATCCACAACCGAACAATTGTGTTCGGACTAAGAGATGAGATGCAATACATGTTCTCACATATTGAAAACTTGTTGCATCAACCACCAACAACTAACACAACTCCTCCACCACCATCAACAAACACTCCTCCACCATCACCATCTCCATGTTCACCATCCATTCCTCCCAATTAAACATGCTTGGTGATTTGCAAATAAAATTCTCTTAAACCATTTTGGATGGCAAGCTCTAGAGAGGACTTTCATATTAGAGCTTTGGTTTATTTTATTTATGTTTGTAAGCCTTCAAGGTTTTTCTTATTTGCACTACTTGTAACCTTTTTAATTTAATGAATGATTATGGTTATGTTTAGTTTCTACTCTTGCATCCTTTATACATATATATGTTGCTTGTCCACTAAATATTTTTGCAAGAATTCCATATCTCGATTTCCTCTTGACCTCAAAACGAGGGGGAGTATACATAAAGAGGGAGCTTCACTAATACCAGGATAACCTTTTTGATGCTAACAAAAAGGGGGAGAATTGCTATAAACTCACAATAATACTTGTATATAAACTAATCATTTGCTTAATGAGTTTAGATTTTGTAATCATCAAAAAGGGGGAGATTGTTGACATAAATAATGTATGAAAACGTTATTTATATTTTTCGATATCTCTATATTTTGACGATCACAAAATGTAAAATCATCAATCGAAAGATTACTACGTAAACAAGTATTAAGCTAGTTTTTATCATTATATCCAACTTAATCACTTAAGGTATGGATAAACAAGTGCTTAATACATCTCATGATCAAAGGGGTATTTAATTAATTAATACAAAGTTTATTTAATTATATAAACATATTGTATAATTTTGAAAAACACTTTTAGTAATAAAGAAAAATGTTTTCATCATAATAAATATATGATTTCAAATTTTTAACCAAAATCAGTTACAGCTGGGCGGCCACCTTAATTATAAGGGGCGGTCCCCTTAATTTTTAGGGGGCCGACCATGATTTAAGGGGACCGGCCAGACTCCTGTGTCAGAAATTGTCAGAATTTTTCTCCTATAAATACCACCTTAATTCTGGAATTTTGACCTACCTTTTGCATGAAATTTTCAGATCTCAAAACCTCTAAACATCCTCCAAAACCCTTTGATCATTTGTATATTAATCCTTCTTTCAAGTGATTCAATCCCTTCTCATCCATCCTCATCCAAAGTGCAAAAGAAGAACACTCCTTTTACAACTAAGTTCAAGAAGTATTGAAGAGTAGTTGTGCATAGTGTATATATATTATTTGTGAAGTTGTCTTGTGTTTGTAATAAGTAATTTAGAAGATATAGAAGTTGTGTAGGAAGTAGAAGTTGATTAGTAGTGAAGTAGGGTAGTTGTGAAGAAGATAGGTGAGAAGTAGATTGAAGTGAAGAAGATAGGTGTGAAGAAGAAAGGTGTGAAGAAGATAGGTGTGAAGTAAATAGGTACGAAGAAGTTGTGTAGAAGTTGTGATCAAGTTGTGACGTAGTTATGGTGTGTAAATTGGTGTGTAAGGTTTTCTCCGCCATAAGGGAGTTTGTTGACATAGTGAAGAAAACTCTCGAGTAGGTGACTCGGGGAGTGGAGTAGGAACAAGGAAGGTGACCTTGTAACCGAACCACTATAAATCCTTGTGTTGTGGTTTGGTCTCTCCACTCTTTTCATTACTTACTTATTTACCTATACTATATTAGCTTAGTTAGTTAGTTACTATATAATTTTTCATATAGTGAAAGTATTGAGATCACATAAACTAGAATCGAAGTTTTTAAAACAAACTTGTTTTTATAAAATTTAAAAGGACGTAACACTATTCAACCCCCCCCCCCTTCTAGTTTTCCACAATTGGTATCAGGAGCCACGTCTTGCAAGATTTTTAAAATATATTGTATTTTAAAACTTGTAACGATCTATGGAATCTGAAAAATATTTAGAATGGCAATCTATGCAAAGAGCACTACTATTTGAAAGTGATGGATTT
The DNA here is from genome assembly GCA_030686995.1 of Artemisia argyi. NCBI lineage: Eukaryota > Viridiplantae > Streptophyta > Magnoliopsida > Asterales > Asteraceae > Artemisia > Artemisia argyi. The sequence goes on from CM060685.1 coordinate 11,886,986, forward strand.
TTATATTGGAAAAATCGATTCGAAACTTATGTGAAAAAAATTTTCGTTGCATGTGAAAAAAAAAATTTCGTCACATGTGAAAAAAAATTTCCATCACATGTGAAATTTTTTTTTCGTCACATGTGAAAAAAAAATTCGTCACATGTGAAAAAAACTTTCGCAAAAAAAATTTCAAAAACTTTTTTTCGAAAAAATTTTGAAAATTTTTCAAAAACATTTTCAAAATAAAAAATTTCGAAAATCTTTTCGAAAATTTTCAAAAAAAATTTTCAATTTTTTTTTTTTAATTTTCTTTGAAAATTTTCAAAAAAAATTTCGAAAAACTTTCAAAAAAAATTTTGAAAATTATATAAAAAAAATTTTGAAAATTTTTCTAAATTTTTTTGAAAGTTTTTTGAAAAATTTCAGAAAGTTGGTTGAAATAATATTAGCAATTAGATTAAAGCTAAAGAAGGATAAAATGAGTGGTTAGGATTAGTTCTCGCGTTCTCACAAAAATTAGATTTCTCACATGAATAGCCCATATATATATATATATATATATATATATATATATATATATATATATATATATATATATATATATATACCAGACTTTACCTCTCGAGGGATTTCGAGAAGCTTACAACCCCCACCAGGCAGTGTACCTGATCGTTGTAGTATAGTATAGTGACAAGTACTGAGGGATTGATCGTTCAACTCAGGAATAGTGTCGCTAGGATTAGAAAACCTAAAAACTAGATCTAGAGGTGAGGGATGATTCTTTTTGTATTTTTTATGTTTTATAAAAACAAGTAAAATCTCGGGTTTTGGAAGAGTGGACGGAATTAGTTGCTAGTCAACTAACCCAATAACTAAAGATGCAATTAAAATAAAATAACAAAAATGTAAATAAACTAAATTAACTAGTGGTGTGAGCAATATGTGGGAGAATGGTGTTTACTTAGATTTCACTACTCCCTAGATATCTTTTACAGGTTAATTACTTGCTATAGTTGCGTGGATGACGGATTGTATTCCTTAATACCATTCATGGGGTGGCGTACTTACTTCCCCAATTATATAAGCTCCTACTTCACTCCTATGTCGAGCCGGCTAAGAAGCTCCTAACATGGGATCATTAGAATTCGCTCATGCATTAAATACAACCATAAAAACTTAGTACACATCGGTTCATGTTTCTTAAGTCGTTCTAGCAAGTTACACAATGGAGATCTGCCAGTTTTCTTAAGCCTAACATTGAAATCATTCATCCATTACAACTATAAACAAGCAATCAACCTATAATCAACATCTATGTTTCATTACATCTAAGCAAACACACAAGAGATCTAGCCTAGCATGTTAAAATCAAGACAAGCATAAGATATATTCAAACAACACATAGACATATTAAATGAATTGAAAGAAAACTTATCTTAATTAAACATGAAGGGTTTCAAGGGGTGAAAACCCTTGAAAATACTGTTTCAAACGACCTAGGGTTTATTAGGTTCGGCCCTAGTATTCTCCACACAAGTTCCTCTCTTAATGAATGAAAAATAGAAAAGTATATATAGATTTTGTGAGGTGACGGCGTCAAGAGGAAATTTCTGACGCCGTCATTTCACATCCAATAAAGTTCTCGGACTGCCTAGATCTAGGTCTGACGCCGTCATGTGTAATTCTGCTCCAGGCCGTCACCAAAATAACTCTTGACGCCCTACTTCTGACGCCGTCACGTTTTCTCTGGGTCGTCATCTAGTTTGCTCCTGACGCCGTCATATTTTCCTTCTTAACGCCGCCAGGTACTTTTCCCATCATGGAAAATCAAGTCTTTGCCGTTTTCTTCACTTTTATGCTCCAAAAACGTCCAAAAAGCTTCCTTTTCTAGAATTCACTCCCAAAGTACCTAAAATCACAAAAGGAATGATTTAGGGCAATATTTGATCAAATAAATTCCAATTCCGGCTTACATGACCCCCTAAAAACAGTTCATTTTTCGCCTCATCATATACCCTTACACTTGAGATTTGCTTGTCCTCAAGCAAATGCGCTTTTATTCTAGTCAAAATACAAGTTAGGGGTCATTTAACACTAATATAAAAGTAATTACAACAAATAATCGTTCCACCAAAGACCAAAGACAAGCACGGAGGTCATACACTAGCACCTCACAAATAGTGTTTAGATACTCACATCTCTCGAGTGTAATAAAGTAATATCACAATATGAAAATGGAAAAGATCTCTCACTACCTGTCATAACAAAGTAGATTACCTTAGGATTGGGAAAGGGTCAAACCTCCACCACATGGCGTAAGCACCTAGGATAAACTATCAAAGAGGTCTTTTAAAGGGTTGTAACGTTAGGTGTAGGGATATGGAATACACGGTTTTGTTGGATATAGGCAGTCTTTACTGGTGGCGAGTTAATAATCTTGGTTAATTACATGTACAATATGGCGTTGCTAAGCCAAGACTAGACTCGACTTAAGCTAATAAATGAAAATAATAAAAACATAAAATAAACATAGAATGAAACGGGATGGTAGTCCGTATGTTTTTTTCTCTTTTCTTTTTTTCTATTTCTTTTCTTAATTTTTTTTTTTTTTTTTTTTTTTTTGCATACACTCTTACCCTACCATCCAAAATAATACATTATAGGGAATGAACATTCCCCTTACACTTGAATTTTTACATACTTTACAATAAACTAATCTAATGACTCGAATTAAGAAAATCAAAACACTTGGAGTACTTTTAAGATTAATGCACATATGGGGGTAATAATATGATGTTCTTCCCCATTACTCCATAAAATTAGTACTTTACCCATGAGTCCCAATCGTCCCAAAAAAATATGTACATGGATATGACTCGACTTAGCAACCATGTAATCAATTAGATAATTAACTAAGGGTTTAAACAAATAACAATAATGCACTAAAGATGAGTGCATACACGGAAGGCTAAGGCGATTTGGTTGTACATTTAAGTGGGGTGTAACAAATTCTTCCTTTAAGTAAGATGCTTAAAGTTAGAAACGAAAAGATAGGCTCGGAGGGGTGTACTAGGGGTTTCGTGTACTAAAAATGAGTACAACGCTAAGGTGTGGGAAAAATTAGTTGACTTTACTAGCCAAGTAATATGACTTAAATGGTCAAGTAATTATGATACGGGTTTAACACAAGGGTGATCCTAATGCCTCTTATCATGTAGCAAATCCTACTACACGAATGTAGTCTCACTAGCGGTCTCGGGATGCATCACTAACGCAAGTTCTAGAATCTAAATGTTACCGGTACACTCATAAGCACTAGTAGTAAATGATTTTCCTATCAAATCTAAAGGCGAACCTCACATATTTGGATGGAAAATTTTTCTGAATAGTACGGTTTTGTGCTGGTCATACAACTCATATCCATGAGACGCTTGCTATGGCTAAAGTTTCACTCCTAAATGTTGTAAAAAAATTTAAATTTGGCGCTAAAATTGCACTAACAAGTATTTCTCATAGTTTTATTACACACCTACCATCAAACAAACAAACTCAAGCGAAAGTGTATCTATAAGGTATCATCATTTACCCTCCCCTTACACTTAGGATGATCATTGTCCCCAATGTTCAAGTAAAGAATGTAAAAGTAAAACAGGTAAAAGAATGAAATCAAATACTCCCCAAATTTGCTCGGTATGGATAATATAGTAACCAGGTTAGATCTTCCTCCAAGAAAATGAACAATCAAAGCTTCCCTTCCAGAATATAAATCATCTTCTTATCAAACATAACCTATTAAACCTGAGAAAACAAACAAGGCAACCTCGCGTAAAATCGGCGACAATCTGTATATGCTAATAAATCCTAGAAAACAAAGTAAGATATAATGCTTGTGGAATGATGTTTGCAGATTTCCTGGATATTATAAAACTAAAGAATCAACAAAAACTTTAAGACTCCGTTAGAAAAACAAAACTGGTAAAATTTCCAGAATTTTACACGTGACGCCGTCAGGAATTTCTTCCTGACGCCGTCAGAAGTGACATGCAGAAATTCTTATGTTAAGTTTCCGGAAAATTTCTAGAAAAACTTTGTCCTACTTACTGGAAAATCCTGCAAAACATCATTATGACTCGATACAAGCATTTGACTCTAACAAATACGAATGTACATGTTCATTTAATATTGTGGAAAGTCATGATCGAGTTTGTTTCTTTAAAAAACATATTTGGGGTTTCCCCTTACACTTATCTTTTGCGAAATACCTTTGTATGAAGTTAAGACTAAGCCAAACAACAAAATAAAGTATTTTCACTATTTTAGTATGAAACATGATCTACCAATCAATAAAATAAAGCATGCATACAGAAACAAATAACAATCAAGCAAAATACAAATCACACAAAACATGGGTTGCCTCCCAAGAAGCGCTTTTCTTTATTTATGAGTCTTGTAGCTAGACTCAAGGTCATGGGTTACTACGTGACCTCGTCGTTGGTTTCACTCTCTAGGTCATCTCCTATATTGGTTTCGTATTCCGGACCTAGTTGCAAGCATTCTTTGTAGAAACCAAGCATCCTATTCATCACATATTCTACTCCTCTACGTCTATCCTCATCATTCCTATAGTAAGCCGCTTGTTTGTGTTCCTTTTCTATGTTCGATAGGAGGCGGTATTGTTCAATCTTATAGGACATTTGGTAGGCAATCTGATCATTCTCTTCCTTGAACCTAACTATCCCTAGAGTCGGATCATAACTCATCTTAGTGGCCTCAACGAATGGTTTTCCGAACACTACTTGACTTAGGCAAGCATCTATCACCGGACGAGTATCCTCTACTATCACAAAATCGATCTCATAAGTGAAATTTCCGACAATCACATGCAATCCTTTCACTCTTCCTTTGGAAACTAGAAGGGGGGTTGAATAGTTTTACATCTTTTTGATTAGTTGCAAAAGATTGTTTGAAAGTTTTCTTTGTTTTCAAAAATTTAGATTCGATGCTATGTGATATCAAGTCATACACAATATGAACAACACTAAATATGTACGATAAAGCAATAATAATGTAAGTAAAGAAATAGATGAGAGTTGGAAAGATCGAACCGCGAGACAAGAGATTTATAGTGGTTCGGCTATAAGGTCACCTTCCTTGCCCTACTCCACTCCCCGAGCACCTAACTCGAGAGTTTTCTTCACTATGTCAACAAGCTCCCTTATGGCGGAGAAAACCTTACACACCAATGTACACACCACAACTACGTCACAACTTATTCACACCTTCTACACAACTACTTCACACCTATTCACTACTTAATCACAACACTACTTCACACCTATCTACTTCACACCAATCTTCTTCACACCTTTCTTCTTCACACCTATCTTCTTCACATCAATTTTCTTCACTCCAATCTACTTCCTACCTCTTCTTCTTCACAACTAACTACTAACCACTCACACTATATATATACCTCGCTAAACTATCTTCTATCAAATATTCACAACTAATTTCACAAAGAGATAAATACAATGATGATGCTCTAACAACTTAGATGTGGAGATCACAACAAGTTGTAATACTTCTGGTCTTGAGGGATAGAAGTATTCTTCTCTTGCACTTGAAATAATAATGTTTGGATCACTTTGAAACAAAGATTTATGAATGTATGATCAAAGGATTAAGAAAATGAAAATGGAGATCTAGAACAGAAAGTTTAGGAGTGCAAAAGATGAGAAAAATTCCAGATTTAAGGTGGTATTTATAGGCAACAAATTCTGACAACTGGAGCGTGCCGGTCCCCTTAAATCAAGGCCGGCCCCTTAAAATTAAGGGGACCGCCCCTTATAATTAAGGGGGCCGCCCAGCTGTAACGGCCAGAATTTTTGTCTTTTAGTGGGGAAAGTTTATTTGGTGAAAAATTAACTGATTTTGGTTAAAAATTTGAATTCATATATTTAGTATGAATAAAACATTTTTCTTTATTACCAAAAGTGTTTTTCAAAAATATATAATATGTTTATATAATTAAATAAACTTTGTAATACTTAATTAAATTTCCCTTTGATCATAAATTACACTAAACACTTTGTTTATTCATACCTTAAGTGATTTGGATGTAGAGAGAATGTTAATCACTTAAATACTTGTTTATGTCACAAGTTTTAGTTCTATGAGTTTATATTTTGTAATAATCAAAACATAGAGATGTTGATAAAATGTTAATAATGTTTTTAGGCATTATTTATGTCAACAATCTCCCCCTTTTTGATTATTACAAAACCTTAAACTCAATAGGTCTAACATTTGTTTTTAGACAAGTATTTTAGAGTTTACACTTCTCTTCTCCCCCTTTTTGTAAAATCAAAAAGGTTAAGCCGAGTAAGCTTCATGGAAGAAGTTTAAACGGGTAGAATGCTCCCCCTTGATGGATACTCCACCTCATTTGAGAGCACCAAGGGAACGAGCTATGGAAATCTTGGCTACAAAAAATATGTGAAGAGTACAAGACACATATACATGCAAAGCAACAATTATGCAAATAAAAAAAAAGATTCATTCAAGCATCAAGGAAATGATTAGCATTACAGCATTCAATATGCTTGAAGCATATTGATTACAATAAAACAAAAGAAGAGACATAGTCCTATATTGCCTAAGAGAGCATTTGGACTTGCTTGCAACCCATGGTTGATCGTTTTATTTGCTTGAAGAGGAACATAAGCATAGAGCTTAGTTGTTAGATGGAGAGGGATATGGAGTGGGGTATGGAGCGGAAGAAGTGGATCTTACGATGTTGTATCGAGTTAAGGGTGGTATTTGATGAGGACGAGTGAGGAGATATTCAATCCAAGAAATATCTTCACTCAAGTAAAGAATTTGTTTTTGAAGGAAGATGCAACAAGGGCAATAGTGAGTGTGGTTTGTAACTTGATCCAAGTTGAGAGAGTGGGGTAGGCAATTGTTATAGGGTGATGATGGAGGTTTCCCTTTGTTGCGTTGTGCACGATGCATAGCAAGGAGATCACTAAGATCATGGATTTGGGTTATTTCATCATGGAACTTTTGCTTTTTTGTGGCAATGTCTAGAGAGTCATTGTGTTGATATGGATGAATAGGGTTTGTGTAGTTGGAATTGAAGTTTTATGGTTGATCAAACTTGTATGGATCATTGTAAGTGGTTGGTGGATGAGATGTGTAGTTTGGCATGTAAGATGATGTTTGGCCAATGTTGTATGGTTTGTAAAGAGGATCAAATGAATGTCCTTGTGAATTTGGTGTAAAGTTTGGGAAGTAAGTGGTTGAAGGTGTTGAGTGATTTCCAACTTCATTGGTTATGATGGATTTGTTTCGAGTGCTTTTTCTTCGCCAAACGGGTTTTTCCGTCATCCTTGCTAGCCTTGAAGCTTTTGGTTTTGGTTTGTTTGGAGAAGTCATGAAGGGATGAATAGAGAGTGTTGAAGATTGGGGATATTTATAGTGTAAGATTTATGTGTTTATGGATGGATAAGGTTTGTTTGGGAGATTAGGACAAAATATGTTGGTGAAAATTGGGAAATGTAGGTTGAAATGGGCTAAAAAGCAGAAAAGATTCTGTAAACCCGTCCACCAGATGGCCGGTCACCTCAAGTAGGGGGCGGTCCCCTTAAAATTAAGGGGGCCGCCTTACATAATTAAGGGGGCCGCCCATCTGATGATTCCCAGATTGCCAGAATTGGGTTTTTGGCAGAAAATTTGCAGAAAGGTTGTGTTTTTGGATTTGGATTCAAGCAAGTTCAATTCCTTTAGGCAATATAGCATCTAATCTAATCAAGATATAGCATGCATGCAAAAACACTTAAGCAAAAGAGCAAATAAGCAACAAATAATAAGCTATAGGAGACAAGTAAAGGCAAGAGTACTTAATCTTCCTAATGCAACTATCTTAGATCAAAGGCAAAGGCAACTAATGAGTCAAAAATCTAGTGATGAAATAAGATGACAATGTTATGAGTGATTTTGTCCTAGTGTGTGCCTATATGCAACAAATGTGGAGTTGTGATTGTTTCGACTCCTAAATGTAAAAAAAAATTCTTAAGAAACAATCCAAAATCTCCTTGACTTGATTTTTGCTCGATCATGAATGTCAAAGATATATATTAGATTACATACCTTGACAATTTATGTGAGAGTTTGTACATGATTTTGGAAAAATGTTTTTAGCATTAGTCAACAATGCAAGGAAAATGATGTTCATGTAATTCCTAGATGTGAGAATAATTAAAAAAAATTGATTGGGTTTTACAAAAGAGTATATGCAAAGAAAATAATATTTCCAAATCCTTAATTTTGTGCGAAATAGATTCCTAGACTCAGAAATGGAGAAGTGGAAGAAAAGTAAATCTTATGCAAATTAAAAAAAAAATTGTCTAAATGCAATAGAATTTAGTCAACTTGTTCCATCATTCCTAATCCTAAACGCAAGTGATTGAATAATTCACGCTTAAGGGGTTTAGTGAATATATCCGTAATGTTATCTTCCGATGCAACTTTTTCTATAGATATGTTCCCTTTTTGTACATTATCCCTAAGAAAGTGGTGGCGTATTTCAATATGTTTAGTCCTAGAGTGTTGCACCGGATTTTTACTTAAGTCTATCGCACCTTTGTTATCGCACATAATGGGAACATTTTCTAACCTAATGCCATAGTCTATAAGAGCTTGTTTCATCCATAGTGCTTGTTGACATGCCTTTCCAGCGCTTACATATTCGGCTTCGGTGGTAGAAATAGCAAGAGCGGTTTGCTTCTTTGAAAACCAAGATGTTAGACAACATCCCATAAACGTGCAAATACCGCGAGTGCTTTTTCTATCTACGTAGTTTCCCGCATGATCCGAATCCGCATAGACGATGGTTTCTATGCCGGATCCCTTAGGATACCATAATCCTAAGTGTATAGTGCCTTTAATGTATCGGAAGATACGCTTAACCGCTTCTAGGTGAGAGGTTTTGGGATCCTCTTGAAAACGGGCACAAAGGCAGACACTAAACATGATATCGGGTCTACTTGCCGTCAAGTGTAGTAAACTACCTATCATTCCTCTATATTTGGTGTTATCTACGGACTCACCTTCATCATCCTTTGTGAGTTTTACTTCCGTAGACATGGGAGTTTTCATGGGTTTTGAGTCTTCTAGGCCAAATTTCTTAAGCATTTCCTTAATGTACTTAGATTGGTTAAAGAATATTCCATCTTCTAATTGTTTTATTTGTAATCCTAGGAAGAAGTTAAGTTCACCCATCATACTTATCTCAAACTCATCATGCATGATTTTGGCAAATTCATCACACATGTCTTGACAAGTCGATCCAAATATAATGTCATCAATATATATTTGAACAATGATAAGATATGGGTCTTTCCTTTTAGTGAAAAGAGTGTTATCTACCATTCCCATGGAATAATCATGTTTAATAAGGAAAGCTTTTAATCGATCATACCAAGCTTTGGGAGCTTGTTTGAGTCCATACAAAGCTTTCTTTAACTTATAAACATAATCAAGTTTTGCGAAAGCAATGAATCTTGGAGGTTGTGCCACATATACTGTAACACCCCCAATTCATGGTTGCAGCGGAATTCGAACTGGGTGTTACTTGACGGCACAATAGTCACAATAATAGAAAACGAACTCCAATTGAGTCGTTTTAAAAGATGTATCATTCAAATTATATAAATATCAGAGGTTACAAAATGAGGTCCCAATTGGTTCCATGTTTACAAATCACATTAAGTGAGTTTTTGAATGATAATAAAATTTATAGCCCTCTTGAACATCCGTGCCCTTCCGTGCCATCCTTGATCGTCATGAACCTGAAATACATGCTTGAGAGGTCAACACAAAGGTTGAGTGATATTCATAGAGTTTGTTAAATCGTTTGAACACAAAGTGTTGGTAGTAAATCGTTGAACACAATAATCGTAGTGTGAGCTATAGACTCACACCAATATTTGGAAAACAATGATGGGCTACGTTGTTATATGCCCGGAAAGGTTATTATACACTAAGCTTATGACACCATAACGTTAACGTGTACCAATATCGATCGGCAGATTTATCCCGGTAGGTACTTTGCTAACATACCTAAATCTCAAATATTAATGCATTTGTTTGAACTTAGTCAATACAAATGGGATTCGTCAATCCCAATAGGCCTATTCACAATATTTGCGCTCACTATTGCTAGTGATTAAATGGTTCATAATAAGGGATCTCGGTTTAGCAAGGTTGTTACTTAGTGATAATAAAACATAGTCGAATAGCATACAGTAGAAAGCATTGTGTTCGAGTAGAAAATAATAGCATGTATTCCCCCCAAGGGTTTATAAAACATTGAAGTAATGTAAAGTGGGGCTATGAACTCACCTTAAGTTAAGATAGCAAGTAATGAATGTAACGGTTGAATCATGAAGGTTTCTACGAGCAACAACTTTTGGCTTTCAAAGATGAAAGGAAGTTAACATGTAAGGATAGGACTTTGATAGACTTGCTTCAACCCTTTTTCACTTCATGCAATCTTTCTACCCTTGGTATTCTTGAAAGATGGATGATGAAGGTTTAGGTGAATTGAGTGGATTTAAACTCAAGAGAAAATCACCAAGTATATGAGGTTATGGAAGTGTTTTGGTAACCTATGATCAACTAGGGTTTCTACCTTGAAGAAGCACATGAATCATGCATGAAACTTAGAAGGAAATGAGCAAAGGTTGGTGTGGTTTTGGTGTTGGATGGTGCACGGCAACATGGGGGATGGGGGGGCTTTTATAGGGTCTTAAGGAGGTTACTTGTGTTGACTTGTCAACCCTTGGAGGCCAAGTTCAACACATGTAAGCATCCAAGAGTTCTAAGCATAAGATCATGACACATGGGTGATGAATCCCCCCCCCCTATGGCGGTTTGTATAAGCTTGGGGAGCAAGTGTAGACTTTTCTTGGTATTATCCAAGATTCTTGGTTAGTTTTGACTCCGGGAAATGCCAATCGTAAATGATTAAGCCTCAAAACGTAAAACCGGGTGTCGTAAAATTATGGAACTTGAAAGTATTGTTAAATATGTCCATATAGTCCATAATAAAATATAAAATGAGTGGTAGGATCTATCGGGTGCCAAAACCCTGCTAAAAACTGGAAACACGGGTCTAAAACGCGTAATACGTAAAACGTACGAATATTGCGTAAAATTGAGAAAAGTAAAATGTTACTTTTCTAATAGGTTATAAATGATTTAAAATGACTTATAATGACTAGACTGGGCTCAGTCTAGTGTCGGTTGGTGTTAAATGTCTTTTAGACATCAAACCGTAAGCCTAAAAATCAAGGAATGACTTATAAAATCAAGGAATGATTTTTGGTCAAAGGAGGAGGGAAAATTATGTTGACTTTTTCTAATAATTTTGAAAACTCAAAATGTCTTAGAAACTCGTTTTGTGGTCTAACGGTTAATCGCCCATTCGGTTAAGCGTGCTCATGTGAGATTAGTACCGACATGGGTGACCTGCTGGGAAGTCTTTGGTCATGTTTTTCTTAGTCACGATTAATTCTCAAATAAATCATGAGTGTGTCAAACATTTTTCTGATGCGGGGTCACTTAACGCGGTCGAGTTTCGTTGTACGTAGAATTTCTGAATGATGTTTTACCCTAAAACGTGTAATTCCTTAATAACTTTCACGAAAATGATCTGACGAATGTCAAACATTTAATTTGCCATGGAAATGATTTATCACTCAAGAATATCAAATAAAAATCAACTTTCGGGAAAGTTTCGGGAAAAATGAATAGTAAAAGTGAATAGTGAAATTTTCCGGGAATGGTAATTAACCTGAAATTGCGAATTGTTACAGTCTCTACCCTTTACGGGGAACTTCGTCCCGAAGTTCTTTGTGTGTCATATGTTGGAGTGGTGTCGATGTAAAGGTGTGGTTACTTATGAGGACCAAAGTCTGGAATTACTAGTGATGTAGTTTGATTTGTCTCAGAATATGGTGTGTCAATAGAGATTGATAACATGGTTGAATATCAGTAGAGATCCATATAATAGTCGAATATCAAAGAAAATTGATATAGCAGTCGATTATTAATAGAAATTGATATAGTAGTTGTACAGAAATTGATATAGTTAAGTATCAAAATGGAAATTGATATAGTTGTCAAGTATCAATAGCAATTGATATAACAGTTGAACAACAATAGCAATTTACATAGGAATCCAATAATTGGAAATTGATATAGTAGTGGAATATCAATGGAAATTGGGATAGTAGTCATAATCATAGTCTAGTAGGTAATCGGTTGTTGTACCTAGTGTTTATGTCATGGTTTGAAGCGATGTCGGTGAAAAGATAGGATTTCTTGTGGCGAATATAATGTAGGTATCATGCCATACCCGAGCAATGTAATGTAGGTATCAAGCCATACCCGAGCATTGTAATGTAGGTATCAAGCCATACCCGAGCAATGTAATGTAGGTATCAAGCCATACCCGAGCAATGTAATGTAGGTTGACTTCATACTTATGTTATTTCGGATACAAATAAGCCCACTTGTTTATAATTCTTTATTTACATAGAGAGGCATCCCAAACAATGTAAATAGAGGAATATAAACTTATGGTTCGGTGATTTACAATTTCTTTATTTAAATGAAAAGGCATCCCAATCCATTCAAATAATTACAAATCATCCTACTTAAGAATTCCCAACCCAACATTCATACTTAGCCGGAGAGTTACAAGGTAGTGTATTATAAGATGCTATTGGCGTTCCAAAAGTACAAGATGAATATTCAATCTTGTAAAACTGATAAGGGTGCTTGTGGTGTAACTAAGGATGATTTGAGCTTTAAAAGTGCATCAAGATCTGTTAATGAGCTTGTGGTTCCAACGGTTGTGAAGATAATGTTATGATATGTTGATGAACAAAAGTGTGTAGTGTATGCTTAACATTAATACTCTTAGGTATAGATGTTGAGTTTGTTTTGAAAATCTTAAGAGATTTTAAAAGTTTATGCTGGAATGGTATCCTAAACAGGATGGTACTTCTACAGGATGAAGAGAATAATTGGTAACTATCCCAAGATAGTAGTTCGGATTATCTCATAAATGAAAATTTTCAAGAATGAATTTAGATCATACAAATAAGGTGTTAAGATCTCGCTGAGTGGTAAGACACTATCGTGTCTCTAGATTGTTTTAATGTATTCTGGTGGTTTATCGTGTTCATGTAGGAAATCACCCTAAACATAACCCTAGTACAACTACTCTCAGTATTTGAAAATTTTAAGTCGAATATAGTTAGTCAGACTATATTCCACTGTCCCTAGGTTAAATATAGGTGACTAGTCTATATTTAGCCAAGGTTCGATAAAATTTTCAAATACCTAAATTAGGTATACTTGTGATATGTCCGTTGGTTTTGGGAAACTGTTCACTAAACAAAGGCGATGTCAACCCTTAAGTTGCAAGTCCCGTCCATACTAGACTTGTAACGTATGTTTTCATATTCCATTGCATAGAAGGTAGTAAGGGTAGATACGTATGGAAAGGAAGTTTTAAGTAGTTCTAAAATAGAACATACTTGGCCAGGATCACGAACTTTTAATAATGAAGGTTTCATCAGAAAACTTTGATGAATGTAGAGAAAGTTCAGCTTTTGTCTATGATGGATTAGTTTGTCCTTTAGAAATCTCATATTTCTTGTTTGGAAATCGTTAGATTGTGATGGGTTTTTGATATCATAAGAAATGATATTGATGAGGTCGTGAAATAATTCCAGAGACCATTGCACAAATCACAATGTCTCGGAAGTAGGTTAGACCATTGTGCAATTCACAATGTCTGGGAAGTAGGTTAAACCATTAGGTGACTCAAAACATTTGAGAAATGATTAAGACCATTGTATCATACAATGTCTTGTAAAATGAATGAGACCATTGTATCTCACAATGTCTTGGAAAATGAATGAGGCCATTGTATCTCACAATGTCTTGAAAAATGAATGAGACCATTGTATCTCACAATGTCTTGGAAAATGAATGAGGCCATTGTATCTCACAATGTCTTGAAAAATGAATGAGACCATTGTATCTCACAATGTCTTGGAAAATGAATGAGGCCATTGTATCTCACAATGTCTTGAAAAATGAATGAGACCATTGTATCTCACAATGTCTTGGAAAATGAATGAGACCATTGTATCTCACAATGTCCTGAAAAATGAATGAGACCATTGTATCTCACAATGTCTTGGAAAATGAATGAGACCATTGTATCTCACAATGTCTTGGAAAATGAATGTTGGAGTAGGAACATGATTGGGAAAGTGTGGCTATGTCGAAATGCCTTAGAATAGGCATACACAGATATGTTTAGTTCATTGTTTAGATCAATGATTGAAAATAAACCGAGTTTATATATCAATATACTAATGCTTACGGGGAAATGCTCAATTATGTTTAGGGTACATATATCAATATGCAATTATGTTTGTGTAGCACAAAATGTCTACGGGGAAATGCTCAAAATGGGTATATATGAATATACTAATATGTTTGTGAAGCATAACATGCTTACTAAGTCCATAATCGTCTGGAGGATGGAAGACACGGAGAGCGGAAGGCTATAAAATGTTTTTGTTTGTGATTGTAGTTATAGTTTAGGTCTCACTTAGACCCGTTTCTCTATAACCATGGCTCTGGTACCAATCTGTAACACCCCCAATTCATGGTTGCAGCGGAATTCGAACTGGGTGTTACTTGACGGCACAATAGTCACAATAATAGAAAACGAACTCCAATTGAGTCGTTTTAAAAGATGTATCATTCAAATTATATAAATATCAGAGGTTACAAAATGAGGTCCCAATTGGTTCCATGTTTACAAATCACATTAAGTGAGTTTTTGAATGATAATAAAATTTATAGCCCTCTTGAACATCCGTGCCCTTCCGTGCCATCCTTGATCGTCATGAACCTGAAATACATGCTTGAGAGGTCAACACAAAGGTTGAGTGATATTCATAGAGTTTGTTAAATCGTTTGAACACAAAGTGTTGGTAGTAAATCGTTGAACACAATAATCGTAGTGTGAGCTATAGACTCACACCAATATTTGGAAAACAATGATGGGCTACGTTGTTATATGCCCGGAAAGGTTATTATACACTAAGCTTATGACACCATAACGTTAACGTGTACCAATATCGATCGGCAGATTTATCCCGGTAGGTACTTTGCTAACATACCTAAATCTCAAATATTAATGCATTTGTTTGAACTTAGTCAATACAAATGGGATTCGTCAATCCCAATAGGCCTATTCACAATATTTGCGCTCACTATTGCTAGTGATTAAATGGTTCATAATAAGGGATCTCGGTTTAGCAAGGTTGTTACTTAGTGATAATAAAACATAGTCGAATAGCATACAGTAGAAAGCATTGTGTTCGAGTAGAAAATAATAGCATGTATTCCCCCCAAGGGTTTATAAAACATTGAAGTAATGTAAAGTGGGGCTATGAACTCACCTTAAGTTAAGATAGCAAGTAATGAATGTAACGGTTGAATCATGAAGGTTTCTACGAGCAACAACTTTTGGCTTTCAAAGATGAAAGGAAGTTAACATGTAAGGATAGGACTTTGATAGACTTGCTTCAACCCTTTTTCACTTCATGCAATCTTTCTACCCTTGGTATTCTTGAAAGATGGATGATGAAGGTTTAGGTGAATTGAGTGGATTTAAACTCAAGAGAAAATCACCAAGTATATGAGGTTATGGAAGTGTTTTGGTAACCTATGATCAACTAGGGTTTCTACCTTGAAGAAGCACATGAATCATGCATGAAACTTAGAAGGAAATGAGCAAAGGTTGGTGTGGTTTTGGTGTTGGATGGTGCACGGCAACATGGGGGATGGGGGGGCTTTTATAGGGTCTTAAGGAGGTTACTTGTGTTGACTTGTCAACCCTTGGAGGCCAAGTTCAACACATGTAAGCATCCAAGAGTTCTAAGCATAAGATCATGACACATGGGTGATGAATCCCCCCCCCCTATGGCGGTTTGTATAAGCTTGGGGAGCAAGTGTAGACTTTTCTTGGTATTATCCAAGATTCTTGGTTAGTTTTGACTCCGGGAAATGCCAATCGTAAATGATTAAGCCTCAAAACGTAAAACCGGGTGTCGTAAAATTATGGAACTTGAAAGTATTGTTAAATATGTCCATATAGTCCATAATAAAATATAAAATGAGTGGTAGGATCTATCGGGTGCCAAAACCCTGCTAAAAACTGGAAACACGGGTCTAAAACGCGTAATACGTAAAACGTACGAATATTGCGTAAAATTGAGAAAAGTAAAATGTTACTTTTCTAATAGGTTATAAATGATTTAAAATGACTTATAATGACTAGACTGGGCTCAGTCTAGTGTCGGTTGGTGTTAAATGTCTTTTAGACATCAAACCGTAAGCCTAAAAATCAAGGAATGACTTATAAAATCAAGGAATGATTTTTGGTCAAAGGAGGAGGGAAAATTATGTTGACTTTTTCTAATAATTTTGAAAACTCAAAATGTCTTAGAAACTCGTTTTGTGGTCTAACGGTTAATCGCCCATTCGGTTAAGCGTGCTCATGTGAGATTAGTACCGACATGGGTGACCTGCTGGGAAGTCTTTGGTCATGTTTTTCTTAGTCACGATTAATTCTCAAATAAATCATGAGTGTGTCAAACATTTTTCTGATGCGGGGTCACTTAACGCGGTCGAGTTTCGTTGTACGTAGAATTTCTGAATGATGTTTTACCCTAAAACGTGTAATTCCTTAATAACTTTCACGAAAATGATCTGACGAATGTCAAACATTTAATTTGCCATGGAAATGATTTATCACTCAAGAATATCAAATAAAAATCAACTTTCGGGAAAGTTTCGGGAAAAATGAATAGTAAAAGTGAATAGTGAAATTTTCCGGGAATGGTAATTAACCTGAAATTGCGAATTGTTACAGTCTCTACCCTTTACGGGGAACTTCGTCCCGAAGTTCTTTGTGTGTCATATGTTGGAGTGGTGTCGATGTAAAGGTGTGGTTACTTATGAGGACCAAAGTCTGGAATTACTAGTGATGTAGTTTGATTTGTCTCAGAATATGGTGTGTCAATAGAGATTGATAACATGGTTGAATATCAGTAGAGATCCATATAATAGTCGAATATCAAAGAAAATTGATATAGCAGTCGATTATTAATAGAAATTGATATAGTAGTTGTACAGAAATTGATATAGTTAAGTATCAAAATGGAAATTGATATAGTTGTCAAGTATCAATAGCAATTGATATAACAGTTGAACAACAATAGCAATTTACATAGGAATCCAATAATTGGAAATTGATATAGTAGTGGAATATCAATGGAAATTGGGATAGTAGTCATAATCATAGTCTAGTAGGTAATCGGTTGTTGTACCTAGTGTTTATGTCATGGTTTGAAGCGATGTCGGTGAAAAGATAGGATTTCTTGTGGCGAATATAATGTAGGTATCATGCCATACCCGAGCAATGTAATGTAGGTATCAAGCCATACCCGAGCATTGTAATGTAGGTATCAAGCCATACCCGAGCAATGTAATGTAGGTATCAAGCCATACCCGAGCAATGTAATGTAGGTTGACTTCATACTTATGTTATTTCGGATACAAATAAGCCCACTTGTTTATAATTCTTTATTTACATAGAGAGGCATCCCAAACAATGTAAATAGAGGAATATAAACTTATGGTTCGGTGATTTACAATTTCTTTATTTAAATGAAAAGGCATCCCAATCCATTCAAATAATTACAAATCATCCTACTTAAGAATTCCCAACCCAACATTCATACTTAGCCGGAGAGTTACAAGGTAGTGTATTATAAGATGCTATTGGCGTTCCAAAAGTACAAGATGAATATTCAATCTTGTAAAACTGATAAGGGTGCTTGTGGTGTAACTAAGGATGATTTGAGCTTTAAAAGTGCATCAAGATCTGTTAATGAGCTTGTGGTTCCAACGGTTGTGAAGATAATGTTATGATATGTTGATGAACAAAAGTGTGTAGTGTATGCTTAACATTAATACTCTTAGGTATAGATGTTGAGTTTGTTTTGAAAATCTTAAGAGATTTTAAAAGTTTATGCTGGAATGGTATCCTAAACAGGATGGTACTTCTACAGGATGAAGAGAATAATTGGTAACTATCCCAAGATAGTAGTTCGGATTATCTCATAAATGAAAATTTTCAAGAATGAATTTAGATCATACAAATAAGGTGTTAAGATCTCGCTGAGTGGTAAGACACTATCGTGTCTCTAGATTGTTTTAATGTATTCTGGTGGTTTATCGTGTTCATGTAGGAAATCACCCTAAACATAACCCTAGTACAACTACTCTCAGTATTTGAAAATTTTAAGTCGAATATAGTTAGTCAGACTATATTCCACTGTCCCTAGGTTAAATATAGGTGACTAGTCTATATTTAGCCAAGGTTCGATAAAATTTTCAAATACCTAAATTAGGTATACTTGTGATATGTCCGTTGGTTTTGGGAAACTGTTCACTAAACAAAGGCGATGTCAACCCTTAAGTTGCAAGTCCCGTCCATACTAGACTTGTAACGTATGTTTTCATATTCCATTGCATAGAAGGTAGTAAGGGTAGATACGTATGGAAAGGAAGTTTTAAGTAGTTCTAAAATAGAACATACTTGGCCAGGATCACGAACTTTTAATAATGAAGGTTTCATCAGAAAACTTTGATGAATGTAGAGAAAGTTCAGCTTTTGTCTATGATGGATTAGTTTGTCCTTTAGAAATCTCATATTTCTTGTTTGGAAATCGTTAGATTGTGATGGGTTTTTGATATCATAAGAAATGATATTGATGAGGTCGTGAAATAATTCCAGAGACCATTGCACAAATCACAATGTCTCGGAAGTAGGTTAGACCATTGTGCAATTCACAATGTCTGGGAAGTAGGTTAAACCATTAGGTGACTCAAAACATTTGAGAAATGATTAAGACCATTGTATCATACAATGTCTTGTAAAATGAATGAGACCATTGTATCTCACAATGTCTTGGAAAATGAATGAGGCCATTGTATCTCACAATGTCTTGAAAAATGAATGAGACCATTGTATCTCACAATGTCTTGGAAAATGAATGAGGCCATTGTATCTCACAATGTCTTGAAAAATGAATGAGACCATTGTATCTCACAATGTCTTGGAAAATGAATGAGGCCATTGTATCTCACAATGTCTTGAAAAATGAATGAGACCATTGTATCTCACAATGTCTTGGAAAATGAATGAGACCATTGTATCTCACAATGTCCTGAAAAATGAATGAGACCATTGTATCTCACAATGTCTTGGAAAATGAATGAGACCATTGTATCTCACAATGTCTTGGAAAATGAATGTTGGAGTAGGAACATGATTGGGAAAGTGTGGCTATGTCGAAATGCCTTAGAATAGGCATACACAGATATGTTTAGTTCATTGTTTAGATCAATGATTGAAAATAAACCGAGTTTATATATCAATATACTAATGCTTACGGGGAAATGCTCAATTATGTTTAGGGTACATATATCAATATGCAATTATGTTTGTGTAGCACAAAATGTCTACGGGGAAATGCTCAAAATGGGTATATATGAATATACTAATATGTTTGTGAAGCATAACATGCTTACTAAGTCCATAATCGTCTGGAGGATGGAAGACACGGAGAGCGGAAGGCTATAAAATGTTTTTGTTTGTGATTGTAGTTATAGTTTAGGTCTCACTTAGACCCGTTTCTCTATAACCATGGCTCTGGTACCAATCTGTAACACCCCCAATTCATGGTTGCAGCGGAATTCGAACTGGGTGTTACTTGACGGCACAATAGTCACAATAATAGAAAACGAACTCCAATTGAGTCGTTTTAAAAGATGTATCATTCAAATTATATAAATATCAGAGGTTACAAAATGAGGTCCCAATTGGTTCCATGTTTACAAATCACATTAAGTGAGTTTTTGAATGATAATAAAATTTATAGCCCTCTTGAACATCCGTGCCCTTCCGTGCCATCCTTGATCGTCATGAACCTGAAATACATGCTTGAGAGGTCAACACAAAGGTTGAGTGATATTCATAGAGTTTGTTAAATCGTTTGAACACAAAGTGTTGGTAGTAAATCGTTGAACACAATAATCGTAGTGTGAGCTATAGACTCACACCAATATTTGGAAAACAATGATGGGCTACGTTGTTATATGCCCGGAAAGGTTATTATACACTAAGCTTATGACACCATAACGTTAACGTGTACCAATATCGATCGGCAGATTTATCCCGGTAGGTACTTTGCTAACATACCTAAATCTCAAATATTAATGCATTTGTTTGAACTTAGTCAATACAAATGGGATTCGTCAATCCCAATAGGCCTATTCACAATATTTGCGCTCACTATTGCTAGTGATTAAATGGTTCATAATAAGGGATCTCGGTTTAGCAAGGTTGTTACTTAGTGATAATAAAACATAGTCGAATAGCATACAGTAGAAAGCATTGTGTTCGAGTAGAAAATAATAGCATGTATTCCCCCCAAGGGTTTATAAAACATTGAAGTAATGTAAAGTGGGGCTATGAACTCACCTTAAGTTAAGATAGCAAGTAATGAATGTAACGGTTGAATCATGAAGGTTTCTACGAGCAACAACTTTTGGCTTTCAAAGATGAAAGGAAGTTAACATGTAAGGATAGGACTTTGATAGACTTGCTTCAACCCTTTTTCACTTCATGCAATCTTTCTACCCTTGGTATTCTTGAAAGATGGATGATGAAGGTTTAGGTGAATTGAGTGGATTTAAACTCAAGAGAAAATCACCAAGTATATGAGGTTATGGAAGTGTTTTGGTAACCTATGATCAACTAGGGTTTCTACCTTGAAGAAGCACATGAATCATGCATGAAACTTAGAAGGAAATGAGCAAAGGTTGGTGTGGTTTTGGTGTTGGATGGTGCACGGGAACATGGGGGATGGGGGGGGCTTTTATAGGGTCTTAAGGAGGTTACTTGTGTTGACTTGTCAACCCTTGGAGGCCAAGTTCAACACATGTAAGCATCCAAGAGTTCTAAGCATAAGATCATGACACATGGGTGATGAATCCCCCCCCTATGGCGGTTTGTATAAGTTTGGGGAGCAAGTGTAGACTTTTCTTGGTATTATCCAAGATTCTTGGTTAGTTTTGACTCCGGGAAATGCCAATCGTAAATGATTAAGCCTCAAAACGTAAAACCGGGTGTCGTAAAATTATGGAACTTGAAAGTATTGTTAAATATGTCCATATAGTCCATAATAGAATATAAAATGAGTGGTAGGATCTATCGGGTGCCAAAACCCTGCTAAAAACTGGAAACACGGGTCTAAAACGCGTAATACGTAAAACGTACGAATATTGCGTAAAATTGAGAAAAGTAAAATGTTACTTTTCTAATAGGTTATAAATGATTTAAAATGACTTATAATGACTAGACTGGGCTCAGTCTAGTGTCGGTTGGTGTTAAATGTCTTTTAGACATCAAACCGTAAGCCTAAAAATCAAGGAATGACTTATAAAATCAAGGAATGATTTTTGGTCAAAGGAGGAGGGAAAATTATGTTGACTTTTTCTAATAATTTTGAAAACTCAAAATGTCTTAGAAACTCGTTTTGTGGTCTAACGGTTAATCGCCCATTCGGTTAAGCGTGCTCATGTGAGATTAGTACCGACATGGGTGACCTGCTGGGAAGTCTTTGGTCATGTTTTTCTTAGTCACGATTAATTCTCAAATAAATCATGAGTGTGTCAAACATTTTTCTGATGCGGGGTCACTTAACGCGGTCGAGTTTCGTTGTACGTAGAATTTCTGAATGACGTTTTACCCTAAAACGTGTAATTCCTTAATAACTTTCACGAAAATGATCTGACGAATGTCAAACATTTAATTTGCCATGGAAATGATTTATCACTCAAGAATATCAAATAAAAATCAACTTTCGGGAAAGTTTCGGGAAAAATGAATAGTAAAAGTGAATAGTGAAATTTTCCGGGAATGGTAATTAACCTGAAATTGCGAATTGTTACATACACCTCCTCATTGATAAAACCGTTAAGGAATGCACTTTTCACGTCCATTTAGAATAACTTAAAATCTATGGCGCGTGCATAGGCAAGTAGTATCCTAATAGATTCTAGTCTAGCTACGGGGGCATAAGTTTCGTCATAATCAATTCCTTCTTGTTGATTATAACCTTGGGCAACTAACCTAGCTTTATTCCTAGTAATAACTACTCCATTTTCATCTAATTTATTCCTATATACCCATTTAGTTCCTATGATGGTCATATTCATTGGATTTGGGACTAATTCCCAAACATCATTTGCCTTAAATTGATTTAATTCTTCTTGCATAGCTATAACCCAACTTTCATCTTTTAAAGCCTCATTAATATTCTTAGGTTCTATTGCTGAGAGGAAACAAAAGAAATTATTTTTATCTTGAGCTTGTGACCTAAGGGTTCTTTGGTTAAGATGTCGTATTATATTATCTAGTGGATGTGATCTAGATTCTTTAACATTTACAATTTCGTTATTTCCTAAGTTAATGTCTTCATTATCATTTCCTATGGGTTTTGTTTTACTAACCTCAATAGCTTCTTCTTCGACTAAGTCATCATTTTCTAAAGGTAGAGTTTTAGGAGGTGGTGGTGTTTTATCAAATGTTACATTTAGTGATTCTTCTACTTTCATGGAGTGTTTGTTAAGTATTATATATGCTTTACTATTTTGTGAGTATCCTAAAAATATTCCTTCATATGATTTTGGATCAAATTTAGTGAGGTAATCCTTAGTGTTTAGAATATAGCATTTACTTCCAAATACCCTAAAGTAGCTTAAGTTTGGTTTTCTACCTCTTAGTAACTCATAAGGAGTTTTTCCTAGAATTCTCCTAATTGATACCCTATTAATAATATATGTTGATGTATCTACGGCGTGACACCAAAATTTTTGTGGGATGGATTGTTCATTTAACATTGTTCTACTCATTTCTTGTAGTGACCTATTTTTTCTTTCTACTACGCCATTTGATTGAGGAGTACGAGGAGTGGAGAAATTGTGAGATATTCTATTTAAATAACAATATTTTCCGAATTGTACTTCATTGTAAAATTCCCTACCATGGTCCGTCCTAATGGCTACTATTGTGCATCCTAATTTATTTTGAATCATTTTACTAAATATTTTGAATGTTTCAAAGGCTTGAGTCTTGTCACTTAAAAACCTAGTCCACGTTTATCGTGAGTAGTCATCTACAATTACTAAGGTATATTTGTTTCCTCCATAGCTCCGCACAGCGGATGGACCAAAAAGATCCATATGTAATAGTTCTAGGCACCTAGTAGTGGATACTATATTCTTAGCTTTGTGACTAGCATGAACTTGTTTTCCAATTTTACATGCATCACAAAAATGCTTGTCATATTTTAGATTAGGCAAGGTTCTAACTAGTTTCTTAGAGGCCAAAGATTGTATTTGTTGCATGTTAGCATGTCCTAATCTCCTATGCCACAATGTGGAGTTTTCGTCTAGGGTCGTTAGGCATATCCTATCCTCAGGTTTGTTTCCTAGTTTCATAACATATATGCTTCCTTTCCTAATTCCTCTACCTATAACCATTCTTAACTATTTCGCTATCCTCTTCGGTAAAGGTAACTCTACATTTATTATCGCATATTTGTCCTATACTAAGCAAGTTATATGTTAAATTATCTACATGCTCTACATTTTCAATAGTAAGTGAGTCTTGAGAAATCATACCTTTGCCAATGATTTTTCCACGTAAGTCACTACCGAAAATAACGTTACCTCCATTGTATGCCTTGTATGTAGAAAATAGCTTGCGGTTCCCCGTCATGTGCCTCGAACATCCGCTATCCTTGATCCATTCGTCAGGCTCCAAGTTAATTCCTAAACATATTTCGTCGATTCCTTTTGCCATAAAACACTTTTCGTCTCTTGGTTTTTCCACTTCTTCTTTGTCACTATCACTCCATGTTCCACTAACAAAGGCGCCTTGATTTTCATAACCCGACGGCTTTAGACATTCGCCAATGAGATGATTTGGACTTCCACATCTAAAGCACTTTCTTTTCCCGTAGTTATCACTTCTATTTCTTTGGAACGGTTTTCTTTCGTCTCGTGGTGATCTAGTGAATCTTCCTCGTCTCTTGAAGAATTTCTTGAATTCTCTTACGGCCATTGCATATTCTTCGTCTTCACTCTCGTGACTTGAATCATCATCGTCACTAGGTTCCTTTTTGGCTTTTAGAGCAATGGATTTGGTTTGTTATTTCTTGACTTTGACCGTTTCCGAATCTCTTCTTATAATTTCTTCATGGACCTTCAAGTTGCCAATAAGTTCATCTAGTGATAACGTCATCAAGTTCTTTGATTCTTCAATTGCCATGACCTTAGCTCGCCATTTCGGATGCAATGCCCTAAGAAATTTCCTAACACAATTTTTACTAGAAAATGTCTCATCAAGTGCTTTTAAACTTGTGATAATAGTGTTAAATTTAGCAAAAGCATTATCAATTGATTCCTCTTCCGGAATCGTAAATTGTTCATATTGTTGTACAAGAAGATCTATTTTGTTATCTTTAACTTGACTATTACCTTGGTGAGTAATTAGTAAAGAATCCCAAATTTCTTTTGCGGTTTTACACATAAAAATTCTTTTATATTCTTTGCGTGGTAACGCATTATAAATAACCATTTTAGCCTCATTATTTTTTGCTAGTTTCTTTTTCAAATCATCATTTTGTTTATCAAAAGATACAATTTCATCCATTTTAGTTTCAACATTATATTGAATAGGGGGAAAATCACCAAAGGTAATGACATGCCAAAGATCAAGATCTTTTGATTTCACATAGGTTTCGAATCTATTTTTCCAATATAAAAATCCATCACTTTCAAATAGTGGTGGTCTTTGCATAGATTGCCCTTCTAAATATTTTAAAGATTCCATAGATCGTTACAAGTTTTAAAATACAATATATTTTAAAAAATCTTGCTAGACGTGGCTCTTGATACCAATTGTGGAAAACTAGAAGAGGGGGGGTTGAATAGTTTTACGTCTTTTTGATTAGTTGCAAAAGATTATTTGAAAGTTTTCTTTGTTTTCAAAAATTTAGATTCGATGCTATGTGATATCAAGTCATACACAATATGAACAACACTAAATATATACGATAAAGCAATAATAATGTAAGTAAAGAAATAGATGAGAGTTGGAAAGATCGAACCGCGAGACAAGAGATTTATAGTGGTTCGGCTACAAGGTCACCTTCCTTGCCCTACTCCACTCCCCGAGCACCTAACTCGAGAGTTTTCTTCACTATGTCAACAAGCTCCCTTATAGCGGAGAAAACCTTACACACCACAACTACGTCACAACTTATTCACACCTTCTACACAACTACTTCACACCTATTCACTACTTAATCACAACACTACTTCACACCTATCTACTTCACACCAATCTTCTTCACACCTTTCTTCTTCACACCTATCTTCTTCACATCAATTTTCTTCACTCCAATCTACTTCCTACCTCTTCTTCTTCACAACTAACTACTAACCACTCACACTATATATATATACCTAGCTAAACTATCTTCTATCAAATATTCACAACTAATTTCACAAAGAGATAAATACAATGATGATGCTCTAAAAACTTAGATGTGGAGATCACAACAAGTTGTAATACTTCTTGTCTTGAGGGATAGAAGTATTCTTCTCTTGCACTTGAAAGAATAATGTTTGGAACTTTGGATCACTTTGAAACAAAGATTTATGAATGTATGATCAAAGGATTAAGAGAATGGAAATGGAGATCTAGAACAGAAAGTTTAGGAGTGCAAAAGATGAGAAAAATTCCAGATTTAAGGTGGTATTTATAGGCAACAAATTCTGACAACTGGAGCGTGTCGGTCCCCTTAAATCAAGTCCGGCCCCCTTAAAATTAAGGGGACCGCCCCTTATAATTAAGGGGGCCGCCCAGCTGTAACGGCCAGAATTTTTGTCTTTTAGTGGGGAAAGTTTATTTGGTGAAAAACTAACTGATTTTGGTTAAAAATTTGAATTCATATATTTAGTATGAATAAAACATTTTTCTTTATTACCAAAAGTGTTTTTCAAAAATATATAATATGTTTATATAATTAAATAAACTTTGTAATACTTAATTAAATTTCCCTTTGATCATAAATTGCACTAAACACTTTGTTTATTCATACCTTAAGTGATTTGGATGTAGAGAGAATGTTAATCACTTAAATACTTGTTTATGTCACAAGTTTTAGTTCTATGAGTTTATATTTTGTAATAATCAAAACATAGAGATATTGATAAAATGTTAATAATGTTTTTAGGCATTATTTATGTCAACACTTCCTACAAAATTACTTATCAAATTCTTGTCGGGCATCATCCTATAACCAAGTTGTTTCTTCATTACCCAATTATAATAAGTCCTAGTCATGATGTTTATAGGAGACCTAGGATCGATATAAGCTTTCCATACATGCATATGCCCAATGTTGCATGGTATGTTGATGTTAGAGGGATCACCTACTTTAATAAGGGGTGAACCAAGGATATATGGTGTCTCGGGATCATTGAATAAATCCTTGTGATATTCCCGTTCTTCCTTGGTGGGCAACTTATCAAAGTACTCTTCTACGTTTTCTACTTCCTCTAACTTCTCTCCCTTATCAACCTCAACTTCCTTAGTCTCATCCCTAGTGCTCCAACCCAACCATCCAAAACTCCATCACCATCACCATTACCCAAACTTGAACCTATGGAGTTATTTGGGTCTCCTCCAACATCACCACACCCTTTTGTCCAAGATCTCAATGATCTTCCACCAAGACCTACACAAGCACCACCTTTTGCAAATAAATCACCAAGGTCAATTCTTGACCAAAATGAGCATTTTAACCACACCCAACCACCACAACAAGAGTACCATCAACCCAAACCATTGTTGTTTCACCCTATCTACCATGACATCCATGGTCCTCTTTATGGGGAACCAAACTTTGAAAACCATGATCACCCAACTCCACCACATTCTAAAGCCCAAACCTTTGAGTCTTTCTTTCCTTCATATGAGGAAATCCAAAGCATGGTTGAGAATCACCTCCATCAAGCAATGGAATTTTAAACCTCCTTGCTTGACTCAATACTAAACCCATCCTCCACCCAAGAACCTAAAACCAACCAACTCTCAAACCAAGAAAACAAAACCAACCCATTTCCACCCACTCATCCCCATGTTTGCTCAAATTGTGAGCAAATGGGTGCAAGCATCAAATTGTTGCTTCACCAATTTCAAGATGAAACCCGGTTTGCATTCCAACACGTCATAGAACGTTTGGATGCTCTTTCCCACCCCAAACAAATCCTAGATAACCTTTGGAGGCCTTTTGTCCCATTTAGGAAAGTAGGATTTGATTTTCATTTATTTTCTTGGTTGTTTTTTATTTTTTTATTTTAGAAGTAGAAGAATCTTTCACATTTCTTGTCTTTGACTTTTAAGAGTCAAATTTTACATGGAATGATATTTCTTTCTACTTACTTACTTGCATTGTTGGTTGATCATTTTTGTTGTCATTGTGGTTGCAATGTGTGTGGTAACTACAAACTTGACTATATATATCACCAACTAACCATTTTTTTTGTAGGATCAAAATCCATGTTTCCCATCTTGGCACTCCTTTTAGGGGGAGTAACAACCAAGGGGGAGCACGTGCATTATTCCGCTTCGCTACTCTACTTTTTGTTTCGACAAAAAGGGGGAGAAATATATTAAATCTTTAAAACTTAATATGATTTTCATCACTTAAGTAAAACAAGTTTAATATAAATTTTTTTTAAGTCTTAAAACACCAAGATTTTGTGAGTTACTTAAAAACAAAGTTTATGTTTTGTCATCAACAAAAAGGGGGAGATTGTTAATACAAATATCGCCTAAAAACGTTATTTATATTTTACGATCTTCGCTAAGTTTTGTTAACGACAAAATGTAAACTTTAGTTTCTAAGTAAAACATAATCTTAGTTTTAAAGACTTGCATAAACTTGACTTTTGCTACATTTTACATTTCATAAAACACAACACTTTTTATTTCTTAAAATAGAAATGTCACATCACATTTATGGCAAGTTTTGTCAATATACATTTATGGAAAGAAAATGTGTTTGACTAACTATGTGTTTGCTTGCAAGTTTTGTGTTTAACTAGGTGTAATGAGATGTGACATTGTTTGGTTTGCAAGGTGTAATGAGATGTGACATTGTTTGGTTTGCAAGATTTATTGCAAAACCAACTGCAAGCCCGGCGGAACCCTGGGGGTACACGGGCGGAACCCATCTGAGGGTTCCGCCGTATCCGCCAGGCCTGCAGAAGGCTTTGCTATAAATACTAAGCCACAAGTTGATTTTTGGCTTATCACTCTACTTCATATTTACACACATTCATTCTTTCTTTCATCTAACCCTTTAACATTTCATATGTGAAGTTTATTTTTGTAGCAAAGATTCACGAGTTCATAAAAAGTAACAAGTATTCAATACAACGTTGCAAGACTTGCTAGCTTAGCATTGTGTAGTTTACACTTCATTTGATTGTGTATTTTCAGTAGTGATCGGTTAGTATTTTAGTCCTCAAAATACAAAGTGTATCGGGAGTAGTTGTACCCTTGTAAAAGAACTAACGGGAGTGGTTGTACCCTTGGTAAAGAACTCGACATCTAGCTTAGTGTCGGTAAAAGTATAAGCGACGTGTAAGGTTTTCTCCGCCGGTGAAAGGAGCTTGTTGACTAGTGAAAGAAACTCTCGAGTTGGATACTCGGGGCGTGGACGTAGGGCAAGGAAAAAGAGTCCTTGTAGCCGAACCACGATAAATACTCGTGTTGTGGTTTGATCGTTTCTTTCATTTACTTGCATGTTATATATTGCGTTTGTGTATATATCTTTGATCAAACGGAAAGTTTCAGAGCTAACTAAACAAGTTAAAAAGATTTTAAACGGTAAACTATTCAACCCCCCTTCTAGTTTTCCACAATTGGTATCAAGAGCTACGTTACTCAAGCTTTTAAAATATATTGTGTTTTAAAACTTGAAACGATCCATGGATTTTAAAAATTACAAAGAAGAGAAATCTATGCAAAGACCACCACTTTTCGAAGCAAATGGTTTTATATATTGGAAAAACCATTTTGAAACTTACGTGAAATCTAAATATATAGATTTATGGTATATAATCATTGATGGTGATAACATAGTTACTAACATTAAAGATGATGATCAAAAGAAATTGATTGGTAAAAATAATGAAGCTAAAATGATGCTTTACAATGCTTTGCCTAAGAAAGAATATGAAAGAGTCTTTATGTGTAAAACCGCAAAAGATATTTGGCAATCTTTAATTGTCACTCATCAAGGAAACTCACAAGTTAAAGATAACAAAATTGATCTTCTTGTTCAACAATATGAACAATTTGTTATTTCCAAAGATGAGATTATTGATAATGCTTTTGCTAGGTTTAACACTATTATTACTTCACTTAAAGCACTTGATGAATCTTTTTGTAGTAAGAACTTTGTCAGGAAATTTCTTAGAGCACTCCATCCGAAGTGGAGAGCAAAAGTGACGGCAATTGAAGAATCTAAAGATCTTTCAAGCATGTCACTTGACGAGCTAATTGGAAACCTCAAGGTTCATGAAATGGTAATGGAAAAAGATTCGGAACTAGTTAGAGGCAAGAAAGAAAAAGTTAAGTCCATTGCCTTGAAAGCTAGAGTCCAATCAAGTGATGATGAAGAATCTACTTCGGATAGTGATGATGAGGAATATGCTATGGCCGTTAGAAACTTCAAGAAGTTCTTTCGTAGAAGAGGAAAGTTTGTAAGGCAACCTAAAGATGACAAGAAAACTTTCCGAAAAGATCGTGATGATAGGAAAGGAAAAGTTGAAAGAAAATGTTATAGGTGTGGAGACACAAGTCATCTTGTAGGAGAATGTCCAAAACCACCCAAGAGCAAACCTCAACAAGCTTTTGTGGGTGGTGCTTGGAGTGACTATGAAGGAGATGACGATGAGCCAAAGAATGATGATATTGCTCTCATGGCTCACAACTCAAATGAGGTACTCTCCGACTCATATTACTCCTCTATTGATGATGACACCTTACAAAAAGAATATAACAAACTTTGTGAATTGAGCTTAAAAATCATAAACAAAAATAAGTTTTTGAAAACTAAAAAGGAGTTTTTAGAAAATGAAGTTTATGAATTAAAAGAAAAAGATAAGAGATTAGAAAGGAGTAAAGGTATTGACACATCTTGCAAATCATGTGAAGAACTAAAACTTGAAGTTGAGAAACTTAAAATTACTCAAAATGATCTAATAAAACAAATCACAAAGTTTAAGAAGTTTGATAAGAGCATTTCTTGTGCGGATGAAATTATAAAAATTCAAAAGTCACCCTTTGATAAAACAGGTCTAGGATTCATGAAAATAGAAACATCAAAGGGTCAAATGAAACAAGAAAAGAATGCACAAGAAACTAACAAAACTGCTACAGCAGCCCGCAGAACAGACGGAACCTAATCCAGGGTTCCGCCCGTTGGACCCGAAGGTTCCGCCAGGTCTGCTGCAGCAGTAACACCATCCACATCGGATCGTTCAAAATTTGTTAAAGTTACGTATAAAAATGGAACAAAACCTGCTTTTAAAACTGGAGTAGGACTTAGTAAAAACGAATTTAGAGCTAAGACTACTCAACCAAGACCTAAGACTCCAACTCCCAAACGCCCCTTTCCAAAGAGCAACTTCAACGCTCGACCAAACTACCAACATGTTTGGAACCAAAACACTCCTGGACATTACCAAACTCCAAATTACATGTCATGGAACCCTTATGTTCTATTTTCATACTTGGAACAAGTTAATGGTATGCTTAACCAAAATGGACCCATGAGAAATTGGGGACCAAATGTTTGAGTGTTTTTCATAAAATAGGTGTGCCTCAAAGTTTGTTTGGAACCGGATGAATGGATTAAAGATAGCGGTTGTTCAAGGCACATGACGGGTAACAAAAGCCTCTTCACTACTTATCACAAATGTGACGGAGGTAATGTTACATTTGGTAGTAAAGCTAAGATCAAAATCATCGGAAAAGGTACAATCTCTCATGACTCCCTTTTTATAGATGATGTAGCTCATGTTGATAACTTAGGTTTTAATCTCCTTAGTATTAGTCAACTTTGTCGTAATAAGTATAATGTCCTTTTTAGTGAAAACGGAAGTAAAATACTTAAAGATGGTATAACCATAGCTAAAGGTGTCCTTAAGAACAACGTATACGTCATGAAGATGGATCCAACATATAGAGACAAACTTTGTCTTACCTCATTAGATGAATCTTCAACTTTATGGCATAGACGTTTAGGACACGCTAACATGAGACTAATCCAAAACCTCTCCTCCAAAGACTTAGTTTGAAACCTACCTAAGTTGAAATATGACCAACACTTTTGTGATGCTTGCAAAGTCGGTAAACCAGTCCATAGTAGCCATAAGGCTAAATTGGTTTCTACATCTAGGTGTCTAGAACTTTTGCATTTGGATTTATTTGGTCCATCCTCTATACAAAGTTATGGAGGTAACTTCTACACTTTGGTCATAGTTGATGATTACTCAAGATATACTTGGACAAAATTTTTGAAAAGTAAAAATGAAGCTTTTGATAAATTTGAGATTCTAAGTAAGAAAATTCAAAATCAAGTAGGATCTAATATTGTGTCTATTATAACGGATTACGATCGTGAATTTGATAATGAATTTCAATTTGGAAACTTTTCTAATATTAATGGTATTACTCATAACTTTTTGGCTCCACGTACTCCTCAATCTAATGGTGTAGTAGAACGTAAAAACCGGACATTGCAAGAGATGAGTAGAACAATGCTTAATGAACAAAACATCCCACAAAAGTTTTGGTGTAATGCCGTTGACACATCAACGTACACTTTAAACCGAGTCTTAATTAGACCATTTTTGAATAAAACTCCTTATGAACTATATAAAGGTAAAAAGCCTACATTAGGATACTTTAGAGTATTTGGGAGTAAATG
The DNA here is from genome assembly GCA_030686995.1 of Artemisia argyi. Taxonomy (NCBI): domain Eukaryota; kingdom Viridiplantae; phylum Streptophyta; class Magnoliopsida; order Asterales; family Asteraceae; genus Artemisia; species Artemisia argyi. The sequence continues at coordinate 11,919,277 of CM060685.1, forward strand.
TTTCATTCTTAACACCAAGGATTATCTCACCAAATTTGACCTAAAGTCTTATGAAGGTGTATTTCTTGGATATTCACAAAATAGTAAAGCTTACATTGTTTTGAACAAAGAAACCTTACGAGTCGAGGAATCGTTGAACATAACATTTGACGAGAGTCCACCTCCCTCTAAGACATCACCTTTGGTAGATGATGACTTAGTTGAAAGCCAAGCAATAGAAAATCAAGAGATTTTAGGTAATGACAAGGAAGATGAACTATTAAACAAAGAACTTGTCAATGTCAAAGAATCTAAAAGTCATCCATTAGATGGTGTCATAGGCAACATTAAAGAAAGAACGCTAAGGTCAAAAGTTCAAAATGAAAGCAACTACTTTTGTTTCGTGTCAACCATTGAACCTAAAAACATTAATGAAGCCATTAAAGATGAGTCTTGGGTAATTGCAATGCAAGAAGAGTTAAACCAATTTGTTAGGAATGATGTATGGACATTAGTTCCTCAACCAAAGAGTCAAACTATAATTGGAACAAAATGGGTCTTTCATAATAAAATGGATGAAAATGGAATTGTGTCTAGAAACAAAGCTAGGCTAGTTGCACAAGGATATAACCAACAAGAAGGCATTGACTACGATGAAACTTTTGCTCCGGTTGCTAGGCTCGAGTCAATTAGAATCTTACTTGCATATGCATGTGAATACAATTTTAAACTCTTTCAAATGGACGTCAAAAGTGCATTTCTAAACGGAGTCATAAATGAAGAAGTGTATGTTGCTCAACCACCGGGCTTCATCGATTTTGAAAAACCAAATCATGTTTACAAACTTAAAAAAGGCTCTTTATGGACTAAAGCAAGCTCCAAAAGCATGGTATGATCGACTTAAAACCTTCCTAGTTGACCATAAGTATACCATGGGCTTAGTTGATAATACTCTCTTCAATAAGAAGAAAGATTCACATATTATCATAGTCCAAATCTATGTTGATGACATTAAATTCGGATCAACTTGTCAAAAATTATGTGTGGATTTCTCAAAAATCATGCATGACGAGTTTGAAATGAGTATGATGGGAGAACTCAACTTTTTCCTAGGACTCCAAATTAAACAACTAGAAGATGCTATCTTCTTTAACCAATCTAAATATATTAAGGACATGCTTAAGAAATTTGGATTAGTGGATTCGAAACCTATCAAAACTCCAATGTCCACGGAAACTAAACTCACCAAGGATGAGGAAAGTGAATCCGTAGATAGCACTAAATATAGAGGTATGATTGGTAGTCTACTTTACCTAACGGCTAGTAGACCCGACATTATGTTTAGTGTTTGTCTATGTCCTCGTTTTCAAGAAGATCCTAAGACTACTCATCTCGAAGCCGTTAAAAGGATTTTTAGGTATATTAAGGGTACTACACATTTAGGTTTATGGTATCCCAATGGAACGGGAATAGACACAATAGTGTATGCCGACTCGGATCATGCCGGTGACTATGTTGATAGAAAAAGTACAAGTGGTATTTGTACTTTTGTTGGACATTGTCTCACCTCATGGTTCTCTAAGAAGAAAACGGCTCTTGCTATCTCAACAACGGAAGCCGAGTACGTTTCGGCCGGAAAGGCATGTCAACAAGCTCTTTGGATGAAGCAAGCTCTTGTCAACTACGGAATTCAACTTAACGACATCACAATTCTTTGTGACAACAAAGGTGCCATTTATCTTAGCAAAAACCCGGTTCAACATGCTCGTACCAAACATATTGAAATCCGTCATCATTTCCTTCGTGACAACGTTCAAAAAGGAAATATCTCAATTGAGAAAGTTTCTTCCGAAGACAACATAGCCGACATTCTCACAAAATCCCTTAAACGTGAACCTTTTAACCTTCTTAGGCTAGGCTTAGGACTCATGGAACCTACGTTGTAGTTCTGAACATTAGACAAAAATCACAAAAATCAAAACAAATCCATAACTCTTTTTCTCAGCAGGGTCGGCGGAACCCTCAGACACAACGGATGGAACCCATTTCAGGGGTCCGCCGTATCCACCGACCTGCAGAATCAATATTTTTGTTTATATTAAACCAAACACCCATTATCTCATACCACCACTTCCAAACTGTTACTATTCACTTTACCATCCATCCATACCTACGATTTCTTGGTCTTCCTTTCACTCACATTGCAAATCAATCATCATTGTAAGTATTCTAAACTTGATTACAATCCTGATCTGAGTCTAGGAATTCTATTTTTTTGCACAAAAACAAAAACTTGGGGTTATGCATTAACTTGAGAAAATCATGCATGAAATTAGGTGTCTAACAAAACTAATCATGTTCCCCATAGTTAGGAATTGCATTCTTACTAAGTGTAAACATGTTTGCTAAAACACCCCATGTCAAATTTTTCCAAAAATTTCTCATAAATAGGACAAATATTTTTTCGTCTCACATTGAGAATACAAAATCAAAACGTTATGTTTAAAACATCACTTGCATAATGTCTCTTGAATGCTAAAGGGAATACATAACCAATATGTATTTTCGGGTACATTCAAACGAAGCTACATTGAACTAGGAGCGCTTGGGTTATCTTTTATGTTATAACAAAACTTGCATTATAAAACGTTTTTGAAGCATCAAAATGAGTCAAGATAACCGCACCTCCACATTGTTTTCATATAGGCACACACTAGAACATCCACATTATAATAGTAGTTTACTTAAACTAAAATGTGAAATTTTGTTGTTCTAGGAATCATCATGCCTCCTCTAACCCACTACGACCACAAGGACACCATTAAGTACCTACCAAAACACCACAAAACCAAAGGCCTTACCCCAAACCAAGTCAATGTTTTCAAAGCCTTAGAAAAACACTATGTCCATGAGGGTAGAACCATTGTCCCGTCTTTCCTAGAAGGCACAAACCTTTACACCGAATTTGCCACAATCAACTTTGAGTGTCTTTTAGAAATCAACGAGCCTATTTTCCCTAGGTTCATTTTGGAATTCTATGCATCCGCCGTCCTCTCCACGGATGATTATGGTCAAATGTCTATCAACTTTAGGACTAGTGGTCATCAATACTCCTTCACTTTTGAGGAGTTTGCTCAAATCCTAGGTGTCCCAAACCGTGGTACTTGCATCTATTTCGACTTGCACTCCCTATCAACTCTTGAAAACCTCCATGACCGCATCCATCCTTATGACACGCCTCTTGTGTCAAAAGATGTACTCCGTGACCACCTCTTTGTTAGGACAACCAACACTAGGAGAACCCGTTCGGGAAATGAGGTCGATAAGGACCCATATGGAATGGAAATGAATGAACTCAAGCCCCAATTCAAGAAATGGGAGGAAGTCCTTAGAGCAAATGTCATTAGCACCATAGGAAACCGAGATCATATCAACCTTTGCCTTTGCTACATGCTCTACTCTTTGTCCATTAGGCAACCCTTCAATCTTGCCTACTACATGGCCAATAGAATGGCCGACATTCCCGTGCATGGCACAACGGCTATGCCGTATGGAATGCTCTTGACCCGTCTCTTTAGGTTCATTTCACCCATTCCACCAACTCCAAATGGTCTTCGTCTTGACTACTCTCTCATTCCACACACCTTTGTTCCACTTAGTGATAAGAGAGTTTACAAAGCTCAAGGAAAACGTCCTCATCCTCCTACCTCATCATCATATTCCTCAATGAGTGAAGATGACTCTTTGCCAAACTCTAGGCTCCCACCTCTCGAATATCTATCCCAACTTCCGGATATTCCAAACGAGTCGGCGGAGTTCAAGCAAACAAAGGGGATGTTTAAGAATCTTGGAAGATTCCTTGGCAAGCTCAAGAACAAGATCGACCGTCAATGAGTGCGGGTGTGTAGGAGTGTTTGGCACTAGGTGCTATTTGAACAAATTTGGTTGTTTAAACAATGTTTGTGATATACTTGTATGTTGGTACAATGTTTGATACTATTTGGAACATGTATTATCTAACTTTGATGCAGGTAGACAACTTTTGGCAAGTTGTCAAATTTTCATGTTTATCAAATTTTCACTAACTATAGTGAAATTCTCGACCTCAAGGTCAAAGTCCTATGATATGTGTGTTTACGTGTCTATTTTTTGCATTGCCTAACCAGAAATGCATTATCTTTTTTATTTTAGGAGTTTTCGAAAATTTTGAAAATCGTCTCGCGGGTCAAAATCGCGGACTGCCAAATTTTTCAGTCCTGGCGGATCTGGCGGTACCCAAAATTGGGTTCCGCCAGTGCATTTTCTGGGCAACCCAGAATTGGCCCAACGGACCGGACGAAACCCTCAAACGGGTTCCGCCTGTATATCCTGAAGGTTCCGCCAGTTTCCTGCAGAAATTTTTTTTTAGTTTTCAACATTTCAACATCCAAACACCAAAATACAATCCTTTTAGATAGAAACCAATTTCCTACAATTTGTTTAGCACAATATGGTACCTCTCATCCCTTATAACTCAAACAAAACCATTTCCCGCCAAATTTCAAAAATAGCCATAACCAACCCAAGGACCCTTCACACATAAAGGAAGGAACCCTCCCAAAGGTTCCTTTAAATCCATGAGATTTATCCTTCAACAAATTTACCAAAATCACTAAGCATTTAGTACAAATATTGTCTTCTCACTTCACCATTTTCATTGGATTGACTTCCATGATATGACAACCCACAATTAGTTTTCCAAATCATTAGGAACCTCCATTTTTGTATGGCCTAACATCAAATCCAAACACTCCTTCCCACACCCCTTCATCACTATAAATTAAACCATCGTAAACACTATCAAATCACACCTTCTTCATCACAATTTCTGAACTTCTAAACCATTTTTAACCATGACTAAGTCAACAATCACCTCTCAACCATCACGACCCATTCGGAGTACCGCCCGGATAAGTGTTAAACCACTTTGGTCTAACCAATCCATCAACCTAAGCTCCTCATCTTCGGATGAATTCACCTCACCTATCAAAAATGAACATTTTTTTTTTTTTGCATCTCCATCTCCATCACCCAATGAACCCAATGAGCTCACTCCACCACCAACTAAATCACCCATTGACCTAACTCCACCAAGTGCTCCAACCCAACCATCCAGAACTCCATCACCATCACCATTACCCAAACTTGAACCTATGGAGTTATTTGGGTCTCCTCCAACATCACAACACCCTTTTATCCAAGATCTTAATGATCTTCCACCAAGACCTACACAACCACCACCTTTTGCAAATAAATCACCAAGGTCAATTCTTGACCAAAATGAGCATTTTAACCACACCCAACCACCAAAACAAGAGTACCACCAACCCAAACCATTGTTGTTTCACCCTATCTACCATGACATCCATGGTCATCTTTATGGGGAACCAAACTTTGAAAACCATGATTACCCAACTCCACCACATTCACAAGCCCAAACCTTTGAGTGTTTCTTTCCTTCATATGAGGAAATCCAAAGCATGGTTGAGAATCACCTCCATCAAGCAATGGAATTTCAAACCTCCTTGCTTGACTCAATACCAAACCCATCCTCCACCCAAGAACCTAAAACCAACCAACCCTCAAACCAAGAAACCAAAACCAACCCATTTCCACCCACTCATCCTTATGTTTGTTCAAATTGTGAGCAAATGGGTGCAAGCATCAAATTGTTGCTTCACCAATTTCAAGATGAAACCCGGTTTGCATTCCAACACGTCATAGAACGTTTGGATGCTCTTTCCCACCCAAACAAATCCTAGACAACCTTTGGAGGCCTTTTGCCCCATTTAGGAAAGTAGGATTTGATTTTCCTTTATTTTCTTGGTTGTTTTTTATTTTTTTTATTTTAGAAGTAGAATAATCTTTCACATTTCTTGTCTTTGACTTTTAAGAGTCAAATTTTACATGGAATGATATTTCTTTCTACTTACTTACTTGCATTGTTGGTTGATCATTTTTGTTGTCATTGTGGTTGCAATGTGTGTGGTAACTACAAACTTGACTATATATATCACCAACTAACCATTTTTTTTGTAGGATCAAAATCCATGTTTCCCATCTTGGCACTCCTTTTAGGGGGACTAACAACCAAGGGGGAGCACGTGCATTATTCCGCTTCGCTACTCTACTTTTTGTTTCGACAAAAAGGGGGAGAAATATATTAAATCTTTAAAACTTAATATGATTTTCATCATTTAAGTAAAACAAGTTTAATATAAAAAAAATTTTAAGTCTTAAAACACCAAGATTTTGTGAGTTACTTAAAAACAAAGTTTATGTTTTGTCATCAACAAAAAGGGGGAGATTTTTAATACAAATATCGCCTAAAAACGTTATTTATATTTTACGATCTTCGCTAAGTTTTGTTAACGACAAAATGTAAACTTTAGTTTCTAAGTAAAACATAATCTTAGTTTTAAAGACTTGCATAAACTAGACTTTTGCTACATTTTACATTTCATAAAACACAACACTTTTTATTTCTTAAAATAGAAATGTCACATCACATTTATGGCAAGTTTTGTCAATATACATTTATGGAAAGAAAATGTGTTTGACTAACTATGTGTTTGCTTGCAAGTTTTGTGTTTGACTAGGTGTAATGAGATGTGACATTGTTTGGTTTGTAAGGTGTAATGAGATGTGACATTGTTTGGTTTGCAAGATTTATTGCAAAACCAACTGCAAGCCCGGCGGAACCCTGGGGGTACACGGGCGGAACCCATCTGAGGGTTCCGCCGTATCCGCTAGGCCTGTAGAAGGCTTTGCTATAAATACTAAACCACAAGTTGATTTTTTGCTTATCACTCTACATCATATTTACACACATTCATTCATTCTTTCATCTAACCCTTTAACATTTCATATGTGAAGTTTCTTTTTGTAGCAAAGAGATTCACGAGTTCATAAAAAGTAACAAGTATTCAACACAACGTTGCAAGACTTGTTAGCTTAGCAATGTGTAGACTTGTGTAGTTTACACTTCATTTGATTGTGTATTTTCAGTAGTGATCGGTTAGTATTTTAGTCCTCAAAATACAAAGTGTATCGGGAGTAGTTGTACCCTTGTAAAAGAACTAACGGGAGTGGTTGTACCCTTGGTAAAGAACTCGACATCTAGCTTAGTGTCGGTAAAAGTATAAGCGACGTGTAAGGTTTTCTCCGCCGGTGAAAGGAGCTTGTTGACTAGTGAAAGAAACTCTCGAGTTGGATACTCGGGGCGTGAACGTAGGGCAAGGAAAAAGAGTCCTTGTAGCCGAACCACGATAAATACTCGTGTTGTGGTTTGATCGTTTCTTTCATTTACTTGCATGTTATATATTGTGTTTGTGTATATATCTTTGATCAAACGGAAAGTTTCAAATCTAACTAAACAAGTTAAAAAGATTTTAAACGGTAAACTATTCAACCCCACTTCTAGTTTTCCACAGTACGGTTGGAGGGTGGACCGTTTGGTTGGTGACGATTTGGCGAATTGGAAGGATTGTTTTGGTTTTGTTTCTACCTAAGGTTTGGGTGATTTTTCCAAGAGGGGTTGTATGTATCACCGTAAGGGTTTGGCTCGGGCTTGAAAGTGTACCACTTATCTCCCGCTTCGTCGGTACGCGAAGATGCGTAGTCCGCAAAAGCTGTTCCGGGGAGTTCCACACAATCACGAGTGTCATGGGGACCACTATATAATTCGCATGAAGAAGTGATTTTGTTCACTTGGCTTGTAGGCTTAGGAGCTTCGTAAGATTTCATGAGAAACTTGACTTGGTCCTCAAGTTCCATGATCCTACTGTCAGGAGTGCTAGAATTGTTCGAAGGCAAATATATTGCCTTGACCGTTTTGTTCAAATCATGGGGATCATTCCAACTTTTGTTGTCATAGAGAGCAAGATCTTCTATGAGTTCCCATGATTCTTCCACACTTAGATCACGTAGCTTGCCACCGGCCGATTGGTCAATGGTTCGCCTTGTGGAGAGATCGATATGGTCATAAAAAATTTGGACTTGGAGCCAAAGATCTATGCCGTGATGAGGGACTTTTTGGAGTAAGTCCTTGAAACGAGTCCATGCTTCATATAGAGTTTCACCTTGACGTTGTTGGAACATCAAGATATCATTTCTAAGCTTGGTAGTTCTCCCCGGTGGGAAAAATTGAGCAAGGAAACGAGTGGTGAGATCATCCCATGAGGTGATGGATCCCGCGGGTAAACGTTCAAGCCATTGACTAGCTTGATCATGTAGAGAGAATTGGAATAGGCGTAATCGGGTTGACTCTCTAGTTGTAACATCAAGGTTTATAGAATCTACGATTTTAAGGAAGTCCTTGAGATGTTGATTTGGATCTTCGGATCGAAGTCCATGGAATGCACATCCGCTTTGCACCAACCGGATGGTGTCGGATCGCAAGGGAGATACATTGGCTCTGGTGAGCTCAATAGTGTTTCGATAGCCTTGGTGGCTAGGTCGGGAGTACTCTCCTAAGGTTCGGGTCCTAAGAGGTTGGTTTGCTAGTGGTGGGTTTTGTGGGTGGTCTTGTTGTGGTGGTTTGATGGGTTCAACGATGTTACCACCTTCCATAATGTCGGATGGTAAGAGGTTACGAACAAAGGCACGAAGAAATAAGATAGACTAAAGAAATCCTAAAAATAAAAATAAAAATCTTACTAGAAAGGAATCTAGCAAGTAGACCTAATAAAAAGAAGTTCTAACCTAGACAATAACTATTCCCCGAGTTGCGGCGCCAAAAACTTGGTGCGTGGGAATTGCACCAGGCTTTACCTCTCGAGGGATCTCGAGAAGCTTACAACCCCCACCAGGCAGTGTACCTGATCGTTGTAGTATAGTATAGAGACAAGTACCGGGGGATTGATCGTTCAACTCAGGAATAGTGTCGCTAGGATTAGAAAACCTAAAAATTAGATCTAGAGGTGAGGGATGATTCTTTTTGTATTTTTTATGTTTATAAAAGCAAGTAAAATCTCGGGTTTTGGAAGAGTGGGCGGAATTAGTTGCTAGTTAACTAACCCAATAAATAAAGATGCAATTAAAATAAAATAATAAAAATGTAAATAAACTAAATTAACTAGTGGTGTGAGCAATATGTGGGAGAATGGTGTTTACTTAGATTTCACTACTCCCTAGATATCTTTTACAGGTTAATTACTTGCTATAGTTGCGTGGATGACGGATTGTATTCCTTAATACCATTCATGGGGTGGCGTACTTACTTCCCCAATTCTATAAGCTCCTACTTCACTCCTATGTCGAGCCGGCTAAGAAGCTCCTAACATGGGATCATTAGAATTCGCTCATGCATTAAATACAACCATAAAAACCTAGTACACATCGGTTCATGTTTCTTAAGACGTTCAAGCAAGTTACACAATGGAGATCTGCCAGTTTTCTTAAGCCTAACATTGAAATCATTCATCCATTACAACTATAAACAAGCAATCAACCTATAATCAACATCTAGGTTTCATTACATCTAAGCAAACACACAAGAGATCTAGCCTAGCATGTTAAAATCAAGACAAGCATAAGATATATTCAAACAACACATAGACATATTGAATGAATTGAAAGAAAACTTATCTTAATTGAACATGAAGGGTTTCAAGGGGTGAAAACCCTTGAAAATATTGTTACAAACGACCTAGGGTTTATTAGGTTCGGCCCTAGTATTCTCCACACAAGTTCCTCTCTTAATGAATAAAAATTAGAAAAGTATATATATATTTTGTGAGGTGACGGCGTCAAGAGGAAATTTCTGACGCCGTCATCTCACCGCCAATAAAGTTCTCGGACTGCCTAGATCTGGGTCTGACGCCGTCATGTGTAATTCTGCTCCAGGCCGTCACCAAAATTACTCTTGACGCCCTACTTCTGACGCCGTCACGTTTTCTCTGGGTCGTCATCTACTTTGCTCCTGACGCCGTCGTATTTTCCTTCTTGACGCCGTCAGGTACTGTTCCCATCATGGAAAATCAAGTCTTTGCCGTTTTCTTCACTTTTATGCTCCAAAAACGTCCAAAAAGCTTCCTTTTCCAGAATTCACTCCCAAAGTACCTAAAATCACAAAAGGAACGATTTAGGGCAATATTTGATCAAATAAATTCCAATTCCGGCTTAAATGACCCCCTAAAAACGGTTCATTTTTCGCCTCATCATATATATATATATATATATATATATATATATGTATGTATGTATGTATGTATGTATGTATGTATGTATATGTATATACACATACTTGCATATACACTTTTTTCACGATTAAGAAAAAAAATCATACAAATATAACCAAATATGATGCACAAAACTAACGATAACGCAACTAAAAACATGCTCATTCTAAATGTTATCAACGATGTAACCTCAAGAATAGGTTACGATCATAAAACTCTCATTAAATTAATCACCACTTTTACGCCGTAACCTTGCAAATGGGTTACGGCGTAAATAACTTGAGACCATGAAATTCTTCTAAGTCTGGAAATATTTATGGCGTAACTATGTTGAGGAGTTACGCCGTAACCTTGGACTGCGTTGACTTTAGTATTGTAGTATAAATCTTAGTTACGGCGTAAGTAGAATATGGAATTACGCCTTAACTTTTGTCTGGCCAGCATACTCTTGTATATTTACTTTAATAACCTTCTAATTCCGCGTCTCTTTGTTCCTATGCTCATTAGTAACCTGAAAATGAAATATTAACAAATAAGAGTATATATTTGAGTAAAATGATATAAATGATGAGCATATTAGTGAGGAAATTGACACTAAAATATCAGGACTATTTGAGGTTATCATTATTATTGCACAGTTTATTTATTATTAGTCCTTTATAGAAACGACCATTAGTCCTTTATACATTTTCGTCCGTTTTCTTACATTTTCGCCCATTTTCTTACGTTTTCGCCCATTTTATTGCGTTTTTGCCCGTTTTCTTATGTTTTCGCCTACTTTTATACGATTTTGCCTGTTTACTTAACTTTTCGCCTGTTTTCTTACATTTTTGCCTGTCTTTATACATTTTTTACCGTTTACTTACCTTTTTCGCCTATTTAATTACCTAAGAAAATGGGAGAAACCGTATAAAAACATGCGAAAAACCAAAGAAAACAGGCGAGAACGTATTAAAACGGTCGAAAATGTATAAAAATGAGTGAGAACGTATGCAAACGGGCAAAAAGGTTAGAAAACGAACGAAAATGGACAAAAACATATACAAATGGGCAAAACGTAAGAATATGGGCGAAAACGTATAAAAACGGGCGATAACGTAAGAGAACGGGCAAAAATGTATAAAAGGTCTAACGGTCATTAGTATAAATGACTAACGTTGCAAATGTTTGTAGGATAAGCAACCAGTTAATGGTCAAGCAGGTCACCCGGTACAAACAAAGGTCGAGTTTTGAAAGTTTATTGATAGAATGTGAAAATAAAAAGAAAAAAGAAAAGATGGCTGCATATAACCATAAAAAGTTGAAAGTTAACTACATTTTTATGTGATTTGCCTTTTCATCTTTAGTGTTTATACATTGTTGATTGATATCACATAACTTCGAATTGAAAAGATTTTGAAAAAAAAAATTATGAACAAACTATTTTTAAACCGTAATTAAAACAGAGAAATTATTCAACCAAACCCCCCCCCCCCCCCCCGCCCCCTTCTAATTTCTACATATTTCTTGGTCTGTGAAGAAGTATTTTCTTTTGATTCATGATGCTGGGAGATATGTGGTGAAGTTTAATGGGATATGGGTGGTTTGTACTGGTTTGTTTCTGTCAAGGCAGTGTTGTGAGTTTTTAGTGATTGGGATGTTTGATTATACTTGGTCATCTATGGATTACTCTTATATGTTAATGGATCAAGTTCTTTATCCTCTTATTTGCTGGTGTACTACTTTTCTTGGTTTCTTCTCATATCATAGGCTAATTGATTTTTATGATGAAATTCCTATGGATTACTTTATAGATTATCCTTGATTTATCTGTGCTCTTTTTCCTCTTCTTGGTTTTCTCCCACTGGGTTTTACAAGAGTAGGTTTTTTAATGAGACAGTGTAGTTTGGAATGTTATGCATGTTTTAAGCTACTGCCATTGGTTTATGTTCTTGAAAGATATGGTTGTGATTTGGAGTTTGTGTGAGATTTATTGAGTTTGGTTACTTCATTGTTGGTTGTTATTACTTGGTCTATTATTTACCCATTCTAGGTATTGGCAATGGTTGATTCATTGTCTGGCTCGTATTCAGGCTTAGGCTTGTCCATTGCCTATTTTTTGTTTCCTAGACAAGTGATGTCTTTGTAAGGGTTTGTCCTACATAGACATTGCTTGGGCTATCTCTTGTAAATATTTTCATTCGGGCTAATTACTTAAAAAGTCGTCAAACTTGACACTTTTTACAGTTGTGTCACTGAACTATTTTTTCTCATTGTGTGTACTGAAATTTCAAATTTCGTACATTATGTGTACCCAGTGACGTCCGTGTTAGTAAATAACTTGGCATCATTAGTCTTTTATACTAACGGCCGTTAGTAAATAACTTAAACTTCCTTTTTCTCACCTCAACTTGACATCATTAGTCCTTTATACTAACAGCCATTAGTACATAACTTAAAATTCCGTTTTTATACTTTTTCATCCGTTTTTATACGTTTTGGTCTGTTTTTTTTTTGTTTTTGTACGCTTTCGTCCGTTTTTATATATTTTCGTCCGTTTTTATATGTTTTCGTCCATTTTTGTATGTTTGCGTCCTATGTTCTTACATTTTCGTCCGTTTTCTTATGTTTTATAAGCTTTCGTCCATTTTTACATGTTTTCGTCCGTTTTTATACGTTTTCGTCCATTTTTGTATGCATTTATACGTTTTCATCCGTTTTCTTACATTTTTATACGTTTTTTCCGTTTTTATACGTATTTGTCTGTTTTTATACGCTTTCGTCCAATTTCTTACGTTTTTATATGCTTTCGTCTATTTTGACACGTTTTTCCACTTTTGTACGCTTTTATATGTTTTCGTCTGTTTTATGTCGTTTTCGTCCATTTTTTACGTTTTTATACGCTTTCATTTGTTTTTATACGTTTTCATCTGTTTAGACTCTTTCATCCGTTTCTTACCTTTATATACGCTTTCGTCTGTTTTTGTACATTTTCATTCGTATTTGTATGTTTTCGTTTGTTTTTGTACGCTTTCATCCGTTTTTCTTAAGTTTTCTTAAGAAAACATATGAAAACAAAGAAAAACATAAAAATGAACAAAAACACATGAATAAAAACATGTAAAAATGAACGAAAACGTATAAAAAACGAACAAAAACATATAATAACGAGCGAAAACCGACGAAAACATAAAAACATATGAAAACCTAAAAAAATGTAAGAAAAATGGACAAAAGCGTGCAAAAACGGACGAAAACGTATAAAAACGGATAAAGTATATAAAAAGGTAAAAAAGAGACGAATGCGTATAAAAATGTAAGAAAACGGACGAAAGCGTTTAAAAATTGACGAAAACGTATAAAATGGACGAAAGCGTTTTAAAACGTAAGAAAAAGGAGGAAAGCGTATAAAAACAGACAAAACGTATAAAAACGAACGAAAGCGTATAAAAACATGAGAAAACGGATGAAAACGTATAAAAACGGACGAAAGCGTATAAAAATGTAAGAAAACAGATGAAAGCATATAAAAATGGACGAAAACGTATAAACATGGATGAAAGCGTATAAAACGTAAGAAAACAGACGAAAACATATAAAAGTGTAACAAAACAGACGAAACGTATAAAAATTGATGAAAACGTATAAAAACGGACGTAAGCGTATAAAAACGGACGAAAACGTATAAAAATGGACGAAAGCGTATAAAAACTTAAGAAAACGGACGAAAACATATAAAAACGGACGAAATAGTATAAAAACGTAAGAAACAGACGAAAGCATACAAAAACGGATGAAAACGTACAAAAAGGAACGTAAGCATATAAAAACGGGCGAAAGCGTATGAAAACGTACGTAAGAAAATGGATGAAAACATAAGAAAACGGACGAAAATGGATGAAAACGTATAAAAACGTAAGAAAACGGAATTTTATGTTATTTACTAACGGCCGTTAGTATAAAGGACTAATTTTGCCAAGTTGACGTGAGAAAACGGAATTTTTAGTTATTTACTGACGGTCGTTAGTATAAAGGACTAATGATGCCAAGTTATTTACTAACGTCCATCACTGGGTACACACAATGTACGAAATTTGAATGTTCGGTACACACAATGAGGAAAAAAAAGTTCAGTGACACAACGGTAAAAGGTAGGGATGTCCATGGTACCGGAAGCATCCCGAACCGGAATCGAAAGAACCGAGAACCAAAAATAAGATAAAAGTGGAACCAAGAACCGTCCCAAGCTTTTCGGTTCTGTTCCGGTATGATACTCGGTTCCGGTACGGGAATTTTTGTTAATTCCCATGAGTATCCAAAGTGTTAAAAAAATATGTTTAGATGGATGTGAAATAACAGTACTCGGTTCGTAGAACTTCGAAACAAGTTGACAGCCTTAATAATATTCCACAGCTTCACTTACAAACAAACAAAAAAACATATATCCGGTAATAGCAGCAAAAAAAAGTGGCCTAACAGTAGTAATCACCTTTTAACTGGAGAAAGGAATCAAACACAGGCTGTAAGTCCAGTAAGAAGTTGTATGATTTTAATTTATCAATCATTCATTATCCAAGAAAATAATTGCAAACTCACTGAGAATATTATATATCAATCATGGTGACTAGCTTAAAATAAGTTACATGGTGACAATATACCATGCAGTGACACCATAATCGTTAATTGTTTCTCGACTTGTTCATTAAATTTAATAAATAATAAATACCAATAGTTAATTACAACTTCTTGTTACTGAGCAACACAAAATTGTTCATAATTTTTGTTAGAAAAATCTTACTTTCATGTTGATGAATGATGTTTGAATCTTTGAATTAAATCAATGGATTAATGGTTAAGGTTTATGGGTTTTTAGGTTTTGGTAGGATTTTTTCTGTTTTCATAAAATGCCTCATACTCGCATGTACATAATGTCCCAAACAAACCTTATAAAACTAGATATTTTCATAAAAGTCGGTTCTTTCGGGAAAGTACCAAAACCGGACGGTTCCGAACAGAACCGTCCCAAGAACCGAAATCTTGGAATTTTAGGAACCAAGAACCGTACCATGGTTCTAATATATGGTCCCATTCCCGGTCAGTACCGGTACGGTTCCTCGATTCTTTTGGTTTGTCGGTTTTTTTGACACGCCTAGTAAAAAGTGTCAAGTTTGATGACTTTTTAAGTAATTAGGCCTTTTCATTTTATCTAATCTATTTTTAAAATAATAATAATAATAATAATAATAATAATAATAATAATAATAATAATAAAAATAATAATAATAATAATAATAATAATAATAATAATAATAATAATAATAATAATAATAATAATAATAATAATAATAATAATAATAATAATAATAATAATAATAATAATAATCCTTACGTCCAGCTGATATGTTGCTCTACTCATGGGACGAAGGGCTTGATGTATGTGTTGATTTGACTGGGTCATCGCCCTTGATACAAAATGGTATGATTGATTTTGCGCCGGGGCGTGCGGTGATTGAGGCTGAACAACGTAAACGCGTCAAGTATGAGGCTAAGTGAGCGAATATTGGATATGAATTCCTCCCCTTCTCTTTCTCTTCTTTTGGGGAACCTGAGAATGATGCAGTGACCTTACTGAAGCGAATCCGAAAGTTCTCGATTACCCAAGACATTGGAGCACGTGCTGCTGCTCATATTTTTAGTAGGATTAGCTTTGCTATTGCTAGAGGAGTGGGAGTCCAGTTAGTGTCTCAGCTTCCCACTAATTTCTTGTAAATCTTATTAGTTTCTAATAAAGTGATATTTAAAAATAATAATAATAATAATAATAATAATAATAATAATAATAATAATAATAATAATAATAATAATAATAATAATAATAATAATAATAATAATAATAATAATAATAATAATAATAATAATAAAAATAATAATAATAATAATAATAACGAATATGAAAGATTTCAATGACGCAAGACATTGGAGCACGTGCGGCTGCTCATATCTTTAGTATGATTAGTTTTTCTATAGCTAGAGGAGTGGGAGCTCAGTTAGTATCTCGGCTTCCCACTAACTTCTTGTAAATCTTATGAGTTTCTAATAATAATAATAATAATAATAATAATAATAATAATAATAATAATAATAATAATAATAATAATAATAATAATAATAATAATAATAATAATAATAATAATAATAATAAGATTTAAGATTATTTGAGAACCAATTTTTTTTTACATACCAAGAGACTAATCTCCACCCTCTATCGTTATTTGATCTAATGGATGAGATTACTCTCAATAATTTAAAAACCCCACTTTAATGTTTTTTTTTTTTTTTTTTCAAATATTAATATTTTTCATACTGTTAATCGTTAAGTGAAAAAAATATACCGTTACGACGAACATTTAATTATCTTTCTATAGACGGGTACTTTGATATACTTTCGACAAAAAAGTCATTTATTTCATGTCTTTTTTCGTGGCCGAAAATATCACATGTGATATTAGTGTAATATCACATGTGATATTAATATCACATGTTATTTTTTTTGCCACAAAAAAAACGTGAAAAAAACGGAAAAAAAAAATTTTTTTGTCGAAAGTATATCAAAGTGCCCGTCTATAGAAAGATAATTAAATGCTCGTCGCGATGGTGTAATTATTTTCGCTTAATGATAAACGGTTTAAGAGATATTTAAATTATAAAAAATGTGTGAAATATTAAGATGCTTTTAATCTCAACAATTAATTTATTTTTAGATTTATTGTGAGGATGAAGAAATGCAACTTTGTTTTCTTTATGTTCCAGGTAGAATATTTTACGGTTTAGTAGGCCATGTCCAATATTGCTTTTCTTTTTTTGTGTGGTCATCGTTGAGTAAAACTTTCATGTCATACGAAGAATTTTTGACTTGTCGCTTGATGTTTTTCTATATAAATCAAACAATATCAACCAATATATAATCATATACTTCAATTTGAGTAATAGAGATATTGTCGGCAATAAGAAAATGAAGTCCTACAGCTTTATTTTGTGTTTGATTGTTCTCTTAGCAATTGTTGTAATATCTTATGCGGCAAGAACTTTACCACCGCAAACTTATAATCCAAAAGGTATGTTATACATACAGGCAATTATGCATTTGTGTATAGGAATGTAACTATATTTAAATATATTGGTTTTGGTTTTGAGATAAATTTGTTAGTTCTTGACTGAAAATGGTAACCAATTCTTATAGTCATGATTTGTAGTAACAAAGTGAGAACGAAGATTAAGGTATATTTATTGAATTATTGTGTCTAATTAGCCAATTTTCCACTGAATAATAAAAATTGCTAGTAATTTTTTGTAAGAAATAACGGATTCATAATTTTATATTACAAGGGTGATTTAATTTAGGTGTACTTGACATTTATATAATCTTGAATGATTCTTCAACTAGTGAATAAATGGAATATTTTTTTTTTTTTTTTTTTTTTTTTTTTAAGTGATTTAAAGAACATGTTTTTCATACAAAGGTCATTTGAAATGCTTTTTATCTATTGGTATATATGCTCCTGAAAAAATAATGTATTCTAACATATATTGATGCATGCAGCCGTTGAAGCACAAACTGGAAACTCGAGGGGAAATGGGAGAGGTTGGGGGGCAGATTGGGGAGGTTGGGGGGGCTGCTGGCGGGACTATCCCAAGTGTTGAATAAATGTTGGTCAAACTTAATATGATCAAAACTTTTCTTTTGTATATTTCGTCTTATAAAGTGCACGGGCTAATTGTGTACAAAATTATCAAGTTTGGAAGATTGTTGCAATTATGAAGACAATTGAAGATAAAAGGCTTTAATGTAAATTGTTGCTACATAAGCAACTCATTTGCTTGGGTTTCTCATAACTTCTCTCGCCGATATCTCTCTCAAAATGCTACATCTTCTTTGTCTAATCTTGTTTTGTATTCAAGATGATCAATCTCTTGATTGATCAACTGTTATAGTGTTTTTATTTATTTTATTTTTGGTAAAAGGTTTTCCAGTAAATGCATTACTTTAAAAAAGCGTTTAAGTACATTGGATATCGGTGAACTCTCATATCTCAGCCCATTTACATAGGCGAAAACAAACGCACCTTATGTGCTTCAAACCATACATATCATAAGAATGACACCTAGACTTATGAAACTACTATAAAAACGACTACTAATGACCAGATTACATTTGACTTACAATGACACCAACAATAACCTTATCGTTTAAGTTGACCTCGAAGAGTGATATCAAATGCATTAGCAAATGCCAAATGTTGTTCGGTTAATCCAAAAGCTTCATTCTCGTAACCATCTTAAATATCATAATCATCATCCTCAAGAAAACTTGCATCGTTTGTACCACCTCAAGATCGTTTCGCTAAGGAAGCCATAAATCGAATGGTTTCATCATCTACCTCTTCAACTTCACTATCCAAATTACCTTCTTGATCTCCCATTGAAGTACTATGGATAGATGTCGATTCCAAATTCACCTCATTTTCAATGTTCGATTGTTGATCACACGACCGAAAAATGTTTTTAGGTCGTATGTTTATCCTTTTGTCCCTTTTCATCTACACAGCTCGCTTCTTGTGCACTATTAGTTTTATTTCGGTCAATACCCCCTCCGTCATCCACGTCCATCATATCTCCTAAAGCTTCAAAAGAATTCGAAGTAGCAGTAATATTAGTACATTTTTAGCATTCACTATTTTGTTTTCCCTTAAGTCATCTATATCTTCTTATTAGGGTGAACTGGTTTATATACTGGGTGAGACTTCAAACAAATAAGAGTTATGTGGAAAACTAGAGTGGGGGTGGGGAAACTAGTTTTACCGTTTTTAGTGTTTTAAAATTATATTTTTCAAAACTTTAGATCCGAGTTTATGTGAGATCAAACAATCACAATATAAATGAACACAAGCCAATAAACATTAATGCATATGAAAGATGAATGCAAGATGATAGTAGAGAGTTAGAAAGATAAAACCACAACACGAAGATTAATAGTGGTCTGATAACGAAGTTCCTCTTAGCCCTACTCCACTCCTCGAGTACCCAACTCGAGAGTTCACTTCACTATGTCAACAAGCTCCTTTTCAGGTGGAGAAAACCATACAATATAGCTTACACCAATTTCCGAAACTAAGCTAAATGTCGAGTTCTAATCAAGCTAGAACCTATCTCTCACACAAGCGTTCTGGTTCGGGATGGGGGGTTTACACTATCCGTACGTCCAGATGCGAATCCATGATACGATATTACTCACTAAGTATAATCTTTTCGGAGGACTATAAACCGTTACAACTTCACTCCACCAATATACACAAAGATCGGTGCTCGCAAAGAAGAGCTACTCCCAACGGCATTAGGCCCTTGGAAACCACTGATAACATCAAATAGTCCTGATATTTTAGTGTCAATTTCCCCCTAATATGCTCATCATTTGTATCATTTTACTTGAATATATGCTCTTATTCGCTTATAAAAACGTATAAAAACGAACGAAAATGTAAAAAAACGAAAGAAAACGGATGATAACGTTAAAAAACAGACGAAAACATAAAAAAACGTATAAAGACTTGACAAAGTGGACGAAAACGTATAAAAACGGACGAAAACGTATAAAAACAGACGAAAATGTATAAAAACGGATGAAAACGTATAAAAACATATGAAAACGAAAAAAAAAGTTGAGGAAAACGTATAAAAACAGACGAAAACGAATAAAACCCTATGAAAATGAACGAAAACGTATAAATACGGAAGAAAACGTATAAAAACGAACGAAAACGTATAAAACGTAAGAAAATAGACGAAAACGTAAAAAAATTGACGAAAACGGATAAAAACGTATGAAAACGAACGAAAATGTAATAAAAAAAAATTATGGACTAAATTTGTTATACACCACAAACCACATTGACCTTACTTTTAAGGGTATTTGTGTCCTTTCCTCTTAGTTTAACGGTCAAACAAATGAAAATTTTGGTTAATGGACCAAACCTGTTACGGATCACAACCACATAGAGAGGATCCATTAAAAAAAGTAAATGAACTATATCCGTTAAACCCAACAGACCACAGGAACCATTTATGAAATTAACTCTAATATTTATGAATGAATTTCAATGGACACTAAAATTCCCCATTGGTATTGCACAAACGTTATTTAGGCACCAAACACAATTTTTAATCAGTACAGAAATTCCAACCAAAAAATTTAACTAGAATCTTTGTCACAAACCTCATCGAAAACTTTCAGCAATATCATATCCATCATCAACCATAAACGAGAACAAGAGACAACGTTTCGGATAAAAGTGCAAGTGTCTACATCCTACCTCCCATCAGGCCCGGTTTTTGGCAAGGGCAAAATAAGCCGGCCATAGGGCCCAATTTTTGGGAGGGGCACCATTTTTTTTACGAAGCCCACTAAATATATAACCATAAATTCTTTCTTTTAAGCCCAATAACACACTTGCAATTAAAGTTAGAATACGTAACTAGTCTTTTTTTTGTTTGTTAGGCTGTTCCATCTTACCTGCATCTAATCTAGTACATAGTGCAAATAACAGGGCAAAATCAACAGTAATGAATATCATCTCCTAACATCTAACATTAATGATCATCATCACATTTAACTGTTGGCTATTTAAAGGTAATACTTCAAACTTTTGATTTAGATTCCTAATTATGTTGGCTTTATCTTTGATGTTCTAATTAAGTAAGGGAAAATAATCACTGCAAGTAATCATTTATTTGCCTTCTAGTAACAAATCTACATGAGAAAGCAAAGTATTTTTATTTATCACATATGTTTTATATCATTTTGGTTGAGATGAAAGTATTCATCAAAATTAATTATGTAGAAGTTTGATCATGAAGTTCTAGGTTGCATTGCATTATGAAGTCTTCGTGTGAGTTTTAATTTTTACGTTATAGTTCATTCCTACAGTGTACTTATACATATATCTCAAACTATTTATAACAACATTTGTTGTGTTGATTAGTTTTTTTTACATATATTTAAAATATATATGCTTGTTTTTAGGGGTCTATTTTTCGTGATTGCCCAGGGCACCCGAAACTCACGGGACGGCCCTGCGCCCCATTTCACGTTTCTGCATGATTGGTTGTGGTGTTGTGCACAACAACATATGGTATAATTGTAACCTCTAATATATTTGTACTTTCACTACTTTGTTACCAACCATTTCGATATACTTCTTTCTCCATGACAAAATGCCACTAAACAACTGAAATCAACGAAAACGTAGTAACATTTTTCCATATCATCTGAATTACATGATCGGATACATTTTCCTTTTGTCACAACTGACAAAACGCTACTAACAATCAACTGAACAACAGACTGTAATTACTCTATATATAATGTACGGGCGTGCCTATGGAAGCGTGCAATCACATTTTAAATAATATTTTGCTTGGGCCTGTATTGGGTTAGTTGTCTCAGCAAGGTTATGTTATTATTACATGTTTACATGGGCTTCATGAACGTATCCAT
Source organism: Artemisia argyi (assembly GCA_030686995.1). NCBI lineage: Eukaryota > Viridiplantae > Streptophyta > Magnoliopsida > Asterales > Asteraceae > Artemisia > Artemisia argyi. Next base: position 11,941,006 of record CM060685.1, read on the forward strand.
CATAGATTTAAAGGTGATTATGAAAATGATACAAGCCCAGCCCATTATGTGACTCAAGCAACTATAGCCCAGTCCTTGGGTTTTTCTTGTGGTCCAGTTTACTGACTTACTCTAGCAACATACGTAACATATAGGATGAAATATATGATCACGGTTCAAAACAACATAAATTCAAGTACCAACTTAAATGATTAGTGTTCATGATATACTTGTATATATAATTTAGCGTCGGACATATGAAAATGTGTAAAATAATATTTTTTTTCTTTTTTTTTTGGCTGAGTTTGGGCCGTTCCATTCTATTGTCCACGTTGGGTATCTTGACCTCTTTCTTCTCTTTTTTCCTTTTTGTTTTTATACACTTGCAGTTACTTAAAAATGGTGATGCTAACTTCTGGGTTATGATGCTAACTTTTGGGTATACTCTTTCACTCTTTGTATATGCATGCTCTCACTTTGATTTGCATCTGCTCTCTTTGCTAAAAAAAATAAATGCAACAGGTATACACTAACTTTATCATTGACCGTATAACATGCACATACAATCGAATGGTCGCTACCCCGCCGCAACGCGGCGGCCAGCAGCCGTCCTTGTTAACCAAAATGTAACAACAACTTTCAATGTCATGTAAACAGAGAACTCAAATGAGATGGGTTGTTACATTTCAAGCTCCAACACAATTCATGACTAAGTGCTGCTAACAATTAACCGAAAAACAACATCAACAACAACTATAATCAACCAAAACATAACAACAATGTCTCGATATCATGTGATCATTACATGATCAAATGTAAGGACATACTTTCCTTTTGACAATAATAGCAACATCAACAACAAAAACCAAACCAAAACATAACAATAATATCTCAATCTCATGTGATGCAATAAATCCGAGAGCAATAGACTACCACACGGGTATCCTTTGGGTTCAACTAAAAACCATGATGAAAGAATACTAGCAGCCCACTACTTCAAACTTACAAATGACTTATACGAGAACAATATCGTATCCTATGTCATCATACTGTCACACCACATCGCGTCCATGATCAACCAAAAACAAGAACAAGAGACAATCTTTCGGATAAAGGTGTGAGTGTCTACATCCTACCTCCCCATTCCACTCTTCTGCGCGATTGGTGTTGTTTTTGTTGTGCACGGCAACATATTGTAACCGGCCTCTAATATATTTGTACTTTCACTACTTTGTTACCAACCATTTAGAACATATTCCATAACAAAATGCTACTAAACAACTAAAATCAACCAAAATGTAGAATAAAATTTTCCATATTATCTGAATCAATACATGATAGCATACACTTTCCTTTTGTCACAACTCACAACTGACAAAAGTAACTCCCAATACCGTCTTTCACGGGTTATGGGTCCTAATACCGTCTTTCACGGTGTATGGAGAGGTTGAGACGTAGACAACCATATCCCTACCTAAGGTAGAGAGGCTCCTTCCGGTTCTACCAAAGGTAGAAAAGGACCCGGCCTTGCAAGGGGTGAGGATCGAACCTTTGACATCTGTCTCGAGAGGCAAGAGCGTTAACCACTTGATCCAACCTTGCTCTTTAATCAACCAAAATGCTACTAATAATCAACTGAACAAAAGACTATAATCAACCAAAATGTAACAACAATTTTCAATGTCATGTAAACAGAGAACTCTAATGAGATGGGTTGTTACATTTCAAGCTCCAACACGATTCATGACAAAGTGCTGCTAACAATTAACCGAAAAACAACATCAACAACAATAATCAACCAAAACATAACAACAATGTCTCGACATCATGTAATCACTACATGATCAAATCTAAGGATATACTTTCCTTTTGACAATAATAGCAACATGTTTCATGACAAAGTACTACTAACAATTTAACCAAACAACATCAACAACAAAAACCAAACCAAAACATAACAATAATATCTCAATCTCATGTGATGCACTAAAGCCGAAAGCAATGGACTACACGGGTATCCTTCGGGTTCAACTAAAAACCATGATGACAGAATACCAGGAGCCCACTACTTCAAACTTACAAATGACTCAAACGAGACGCGTTGCTACATTTTAAGCTCCAACACGATTCATGACAAAGTACTACTTAACTAACAAAAACATCAAACAACCATCACATTTAACCAAAACATAAACAACAATGTCTCGATATCATGCAAACATTACACTACTAGATACTAATACACTTTCCTTTCGACAATAGTAGCAACTTGTTTCTTTACGTAACGCCCCCTAAAGCCGCAAACAATGGACTACACGGATTCATGACCATAACAACCCAACCAAAACATATTAGGGGGTGTTTGTTTAAGCTTATACGCAGGCTTATGAACTTATTTGATTTCGGCTTATATTTCACAGCCTCAATTTTCCGGCGTATTTTAAAACTTCCGGGCTTATATAAGTTTATCACATAATACTGTAATAAACTTATATAAGCCCACAAGTCTCGAAATATGCCAGAAAATTGAGACTTATGAAATATAAGCCGAAACACAAATAAGCTCATAAGCCGCATTTAACCTTAAACAAAACATTACAACATTACATATTAATCCACTTAGCAAGTTGTGTAGGATTAACAACACCCGAAACACAAACCCCATTACTATTATTAGTATCACCATTACTCATCATTAAACTAGTTATTTCTTTATAACAACTCTCGTTCGCCTTTTGTTCCGTCTTTTTATCGACTTTGCGTCCTAGCACAGACCCTTTTGTTAGAAACTCATACGCCATATACCCTGCCAACATTTTGCTTGATGATGAAGATGATGACGTCATCATCTTCTTATTATTAGTACTACTTCCTTTTGGAGGGTACATTGGGTCTCTGTCTTTACGTTTTAGGATACCGTATGGATGGTGGTTGTCACTCATTTTTGAAAAAAGTTGAGGGGTGAAAATGTAAATATGTTAAAGTTCAGGGGGTGAAAGTGTAAATATAAGAAAGCTGAGGGGGTGGTTGACGAGGAGGGTTAAAATTGTAAATATGATAAAGTTGAGGGGGTAAAAGTGTCAAATAACGGAAGTTGAGGGGGAGAATGTGAAATGAGAATTAGGTTTTCGTGGGTTTGGTAGGGGTAGTTACCAAAAAGGGTCAAAATGTAAATACTTTAAAGTTTAGGGGGTAAAAGTGTCAAAATGTAAAACTTGAGAGGAAAATTTGAAATTTTTTGGAATATGGTCGGAAATTATTGGAATGTGTTTTTTTAAAAGAAGCTTGTTGAGGGGGTGAAGTTGTCAATATCAGAAACTTCAGGGGGTGGTTGTGAAAATTTAGGGTTACAACTGAATCTGATAGATCGGGTGGTTTTGAAGGATATAATTAACGGCGGAGTAACGGCGGAGATGACGATGGTGGGATGGTGGATGTATATATATATATATATATATGGTGGCTAAAACTAATGCAGCAATAAGTTTTTTTTAAAAAAAAAGTATTGTTTTTGTTTTGGGTTATTAGAATGGATGAATGAAAATGGTGTGTGAATATATATATATATATATATATATATATATATATATATATGTAATATGTTGGGAGTTTTTTTTAAAGGGGGTTTTAAATTACTAAAATTGCCATTTAATGCTTTCTTTTTAATAAGTGGTGGTTTTGTAGTTATATTTTGGGGATAAGAATAAGATGAGTAGGGTGTAGGTGAAAACTAGGAGCAGTTTTGGACAAAACCATTTTTATTTTTATTTTTTATTTTATATATTTTTTTTAAGCCAAGTTTAAAATATCTAAATCCCCCCTTTACGCCTAGACGTTTTTCAGTTTCAGTAAAAAAAAAAAAAAAGTGTGAATCGGTGGGAGATCCAGGTGTCTTTTGGCATCAATCATTATCCACACCACAAGAAATATCTCTGACAATTTTTTTACCCAGTGAGCCACCAACTGGAGTAAGCATGAACCGAGTCTCAAACATGCACATTTTATCTATAAAATATCTCTAACAAGCCCATTGGTTATTTAGTTTCAATAATGATAAATTGTTGCTAAGTATAATCTATGTACTACGTAGTACATAGTATTTATTAGAATGCATTATGTTTAACCTACAAAAATATTGTCATTTAACTTAATATACGGTCAACGGGTCATTATACATAACCGGGTCACTCCTCTCACATGAAAAGACTCAAATACTCTTTGTCTTCTTCACTAGCTAATGTTGCTACTTTCAGCCGCTGACACCTTCACCACTTCGGACCGCCAAAACCACCACCACCACCACTCTCACTTATCAGTTATCACCACCACACCCACCAAGTTACATCAGCCGTCACCATAAACCATTACATACGTAACCTACATTGTTTGCCGAAAAAATGGTTTTAATTGTATTTATGCGTAACCCACTATGTTGGAAATGCAATATTGCCGGAATAAATGGAGGTATTTGCCCGTAGAAACCCGTTGCCTGCCCCCGAAAAGCGAACCACAAGCTCTTTGTTTTTTCTTTTGTGTATCGTGTCTAAATAAGTCCTTAAACAGATCCTTCAAGTTGTACATATTTGGTTTTTAAAGATTTTTGTATAAAAGAAATCTGAAAATATAAAGAGGAAGGAGATCAAGTGTGAAATGTTGTTTTTTGTAAAAAATAAAAATCAAGTTACTTGAACAATGTTGTTATCGAAGGTATTAAGAGTTGCAACTGAAACAAGAATCAATGGTAACAACGATTAAACTACTAAATAGTATAGCGATCAATTCGGTTGTGCAAGATTAGATAAGATTTTGAGCGACTTTCGAGCTGTTAGATCAAGGTTAAACAGACAGTGCTGTTGTTCCTACAAGCTAATACATGTGAATTTGACAACAATATCGAATGAACGATACAAAATGCCCATATTAATGCTGAAGAGTACGTAATGAAGTTATTTATGAAACCTCAAGGAGTAAGCATCAGGTGCAACGTACTCCACGCTCACGGTTCTTCCATCAAAATTCCGCCCATGTAAACAATGTGCAGCTATGGTTGAAGCTTCCGTTCTTTTGTACTCCACCAATACACAACCGAGCTCAAAAAGGTCATTCAGATCAGATGTCACATCTTTCATGTTATCGTTTGATTCTGGAACCATCTCCGGTTGCAAGTTGGTTTCCATCTCAATATCATCATCAATCGGTTTGCTCTCGTTCTCCAATTGATCAACTGAAACCATCTCCGGTTTCAATGATTTGTTTTCCATCTCAATATCATCAACTGGTTTGCTTTCGTCCAGCTCCAATTGATCAATGGCAGAACTTATCTGGTTCGAGTTCTCCAAATTCTCACTTTCTGGAACACTGTCAACCATAGTTGTATCATACGTTTCATCTTTCGCCAAGTTGTTTTCATGTTCCTTACTAAAAATGCCATTATCTCCTGAAGACCCATTTACTTTTTCAGGTTCATTCGAGTCGCCGATAGGAGTGGATTCGTCTTGCTTATCGCTGTGACACTTACTTAAATCTGCAGGTTCTTCAACTTCTTCATGCTGCTCTTTATCACTGTCTGAAGACCGTGATCCAGTTTCTATACAGCCGTCATCCTTTGCTTCATCCGCCATGGAATTAGATTCTTCAGTGGTTTTGACCGTTTCTGCGCTAGTGGGCATGTTGGTTTGCTTAATGATATTGATTGACTTGACCATGCCAAACCTACATAATGTATTCGGATAACATATTACAAAAAGATAAAGAAAGCACAAAAATTCGGGTCATAAAACATAACTTGAAGGAAAAGGGTGTCATAGTGTTAAACCTGGCACACTCCAGTCGTATATCTTCTAGTATTTCTTCCAATTCTGGTCCAGAGAGTGTCGATAGGCTATGAGGATCCAGCTACATAAAAATCGAGCAGATCAGGATGGCAAGAGTATTAAAATAGTAAGAAAATAAGAACTAAACGAATTATACTTAAACTTGGAAAAACATACCACATTAGTGAGTTTCAGGACTTGCGTAGGTGTCTCGAGAAGTGGTCGTGCATGCAATGGAGTTCCATATGAAGGTTGTTCGCCATTATTTTCCTAAATATAATCAAGGTTTCAATTCCAAGATAGAACATAAATCATAAGACTAAAGATTGATTTCTTATATTTTTGGTGAAAACGGAAATGCAATTGACTTTTCTACCAAAACTAATTCCATGTATCAATGAAGAGAGTGAAGGTGTACCACTGAAGAAGCATCTGGAATTGCTTGAGTTACGGTCAGGAGTTGCCCACCCAACTTCATACCGTTAAGACCCGCACATGCTTTCACAGTGACTGCTTGATCGGCATACTGCATTGAAATAGATGTGTTTAACATTGAAGAAAAAGGAGATACAGACAAGTGTAAATACCAAATAATTTTTCCAACAGAACTCATAAATCATGTATCGATATACACTTCCGTTTTTGTAAAAAAAAGTATACTACTGGTGTCAAAGAATACTTTAAAATAGTAGTTTTACGTTTTCAGTTAAGCACACTAGAACTTAATGCATGAACGAGTTTAACAAACTTATAACTGTGAGTCTGTGACCTATCCATAAATACAAATAGAATACCAGTTTTATACCTCAACAAAGGCACATGGACTGTCAGGATGTGCATTGTCATCGAAATGGTAGGCCTTTATAGGTCCAAAAGCACTAGCAACTTCCATCAGCTGTCGAGCATAACCGGCGTTAATTAGATCTTTTAAAAAGAAACGAGAAAATGAAAAAGAGCCGGAGGCAACGCTGTTTACCATTTTAGATGTAATAACCTTTGAAATCCCACCAATAAAAATCTGGAACACAAAACCATATACCATCGTTTTAAGAAACAAAGATGAAAAAATTCAAGAACTTTATAAAAGATACAAGCATGAGAATTATTCTCACTTAAGATCCTAAAAGGAAATCTTGTCGAGTTTTCGACCCAATTAAGGTTGAACGATTTATGTAAATAAAAGTATCCTTCCGGTAATGGACAAGATATTGAAGAAATCCAGTTGCAAAACCAAGTAGCTTATCAAAAGATTTAAAGTATTCAAACCACAAGAAAATCCATTAAAATCATGCTTTAATAGTACTTTATAGTTCTCAAATTCTGTTACTTGCTGTCCTAGGCTGCATAAAAAGTATACTTAGCCGACATACTTACTATGGACAAATATCGGCAACCTTAAGACTAATACTGGTAACCTCAAGTAAGCATGTTTATTGTTTGCATAGAAAACAATTAAACAAAAGTTAGCTAGCTTTAAAATTGCACCACTGTGAGTCTGTGACCTAGTGTGGCAACCTTAAAAGGAGTTTATAATTTAACAAACCTTGTTAGGAGAGTCTTCAACAACGTTCTTAACAGAAACAGCTCCAGCCACAGGTTTCTCGGATACACCAGTCTGCATGAAAATAGCAACTGTCTGAAAACCTGCTACATGAATAGTAACCACAGTATACCTCAGCAACCAGAACTTGATTACCAACAACTATGTTTCTAAGACTATGTAATCTTATCATGTTGGATAACAACATTAACAAAGGACTTTGATATCAACATCAAAATAACTACGAGAGAAATGGTACATCACTGAATGATTTACAAATTTCAATACATGTCACTTTGATACCAATCTGCAACTTCCATTACATGACAGAATACAGACAGATAAAGCTTGTACTTTTTAGAATGAAAAGCAACACTGTAAAGTTTTCTTCTTGTGTGAGTATCCTAGTTGCAAACTAAATGAACGAAAATAACAAACACATGAAATACTCTAAGGAGTCCGTTTAGCTATGTTTGGGGAAAAATTATTTAAGAATGCTGACTTTGAGATGCATGGCATAATACAGAATGCCAATTCATTCGATAAAATTAGATCTACAATATATCGTAATAACTTCGACCACAGAAAAGTTGCAAAATATTCTCACCTAAAAATTCTGAAACATGATCTTTTATCAGACCTAATATTGATTTGCGTTGGCATAAACCACATAAGCACATATGTCCATATAGTTAGTTCTAATAATAACTTGAAACAAATGCCAACTAATAAGTTGGTTCTAAAACTGGTGCTTGGTATCCACACCGAGTATACAATTAGTAACAAACTGTAACTGTTGATACGAAGAACAAAAAGGACCTAAGTACTCGTCAAGACTATAGTATGTGTAATTGCCATAAACTAATTGTGTGTACCAAGTCTTTTCAAGGAAGAGGCACCTGCATTCGCAACAGATATTGCCACTACAGTGTAAGTTCTTCGTAGTCGGGAAAATAAATATTACACTACACCTGAAATTCTTCTTATGTTAGGAGTCAGCTTCATCACCATCCTGAACGTGAACTATGATATACCCAACATAAACAGCCTATTTAAGAATCCAACGTGATTGTCAGAAAATATCTTCTTGAGAAAAATGATCATAAAATATACATACAAGGGAATGAAGAAAAAGAAGATGGGACTCAAGTTGGATTAAATTTAAGCTAATATCAACAAGTAACAACTTGTAATTGTTAGGCATAAAAAACGTTAGAAAGTGTCGCATGTAATACATAATAAGATCCAAAAGTTATCTCCGAACTCATATCTTTACCGTCTTACAAAAGAAATAAAACTAGTGGACAATAATATACTCAAATGAAGTATCTACTGATGTGTGTGTGTGCCTATATGTTGTTTTCAATTTTTTTTTTTTTTTCTCTTGAAATTGAATGTATTCAGAACCAAGAAAACATTTGGCAACAATCTTTATATAAAATTTTTAAGAAATTAAAATCACTGATAAGCTGTGGCTACAATCGAAACTAAATTGACATCTGACTATAGGTGATAGGTCTATGCTACTTCCAGTTCAACATAGCTGATTGTAGTTTTACGGTTTTAATTATTTCAAAGGAAATACTAATGTATGTGTGCTGATAATACTTTGTCAACTGTAGCCACATATACCGACAGAAAAGAGGATCCAAGTATACACCTAAGATAAAGAACACGGTTTCTGACATCATGCAGTCAAGTTCATGGCTGGTACAATAGTAAACCGTTAAACATACAAAGAACGGTCTAGAGCAAACATACAGGTTTTTCACATAGATCAAGTCAATAGCTGCTAATTTCATTTTGTGACACAATGTCTCATATGATAATACTAGTCACTTGCTTGATTCGCACGCAAAGAAGCTTTCTTATAATTACAAGAACATACAATTAGCCGTATTAGCATTCCAAAAAGCAAACACTCCTACTATGGTAAATGCTAATAAAGTGTCTTTTACGACAGATTTTTTACCAGTAACAGAATTTCTACACTAGGCGGGTACTTAAGACATAGATGACAGATCTAATAATTTTTGTGCTATATCTCGAGGTATTCATCCACTGAAGTAGAAAATTACCAACTATAATGACACACACCTTGCTGTCACCAACCTATGACACTTTCTCTATCATTCAGATCTTAAATAAATGTTTAGCTATTCTGGGTACTCTGAGATGGAAGGCCAGTAAACATTATTTTCATCTGAAAAATCTGGTCAATAATGATGCCTATAAATTTATTGCAAGAGTTGTAAGATCTATCTATAGTTGTAGGAGCTACGTCCTACTAGGATTCATGGAGCTAGAATCTATCAAGCTTAACATTCTAACAAATTTAAGTATGTTCAGGTTCTTCAACCAATAAGTAAATTGAACAACTACACGCGAATAAAACATATGTAGAGATAGTTATCAGTCTTACAGTTGCTTCAACATAGTCTTTGGGGCGTCTGATTTTAACAATGTTGCCGGAAAAGGATCTGCCATCAAAACTGAGAGCAGTAGAAGCATCCTCAGGTGTCAAAAATTCCACAACAGCCTGGCCCTTCTCCTTATTCACCTGCAATGAAACCGTGATAAGCATTACCATCGTTTCTTTTTGAGACAAGCATGCAAAATAGAAGACATATCTATGAAAGCAATTAGCTACTTACAATACAACTGATACATGGACTCGGGCCCTGAACAAGATTAAAACCAGAAGGTCGAAGATAACCACTAAGCCATTTCATCACATCTGCATCAGAAGCTGAAGATGGCAAGTTTTCTACATATATCCTCCTTTTAGGCCTGGTTGCTTGAGTTAGCTGGACGGAGTCAACAGGCGTATTCATCATTAACGGAATGTTGGGGAAGACCCCAAAAGTTGGCCTGGGGACGACCGGAGTGAAGGGAACCGCATTGGACACCTCGTTTTTTATAGATGGTCCAGTTTTGTTTGATGAAGTGCTCTTCTTCTCTGGAGAACGACTAGTTGGGGAAGGAGTCCTAACAGCAGCCTCGCTTCTTCTCTTCCTTGGTGAATAGCCACCAAGCCGACTTGCAGACGTATCATGTCTCTTAGACTTGTTACTTGAGCCATTATTTGATAACTTCTTCCTGTCAAAATTGGAATCAAATCTTCCTACCCTATCTTTTGAAGCATGCGACGATGGATCATCATGCTCTCGCACATCATGCACTCTTTGCTTGTGTCCCCTTGGTGAAGGCGAATTGGACCTTCTACGTTTGTCTCTCTCATGTTCTTTACTTCTAGAACGTTTGCTTCTCAACTTTAATTCTTCATGGCGAGATTCAGATGTTTCCTTTTCCTTCTTCTCTGAACTATTGGAATCATGCCCCTTACGTAAATCGTGTTTCTTTTCAGTATCTTGGTCTCTATCTCGTTCATTTACATTTTGAGTCCTCTTCTTAGTGACATGTTCAGATTTCTCAACATTTCTGTCACTGTCAATGTTTCTATCCCGCTCAACATTTCTGTCCTGCATGACTTTTTTGTCCCGGTCAACATTTCTGTCCTTCTCAACGTTTCTGTCCCGGTCAACATTTCTATCCCTGTCCACATTCCTATCCCTCTCGATTTTTCTGTCCCGGTCAACATTTCTTTCCCTCTCGACGTTTCTGTCCCTGTTCACATTCCTATCCCTGTCCAAATTTCTGACCCCCTCGACGTTTCTGTCCCTCCCGACATTTCTGTCCCTGTCACCGTTTCTGTCCCTCTCGACGTTTCTGTCCCTGCCCACATTCCTATCCTTCTCGACGTTTCTGTCCCTGTCCACATTTCTGATCCCCTCGACGTTTCTGTCCCGCTCAATGTTGCTGTCCCTCCCGTCATTTCTGTCCCTATCAACAACTCTGTCCCTCCCTGCGCCTCTGTCCCTGTCAATGTTTCTGTCCCTGTCAACATTTCTGACCCTTTCAACATTTCTGTCCCTTTCAACATTTCTGTCCCTTGCAGCGTTTCTGTCCCTGTCAGCATTTCTGTCCCTGTCTTTTACGTCTTTTACTGCAGAATCCTTATTAGGCCTCTTTTCATGTTCATTGTCAAAGTCATAAGTTGACCTATCAGGGTTCTTTCTCTTTTCATGCCCACCTCTTTCGTTCTTTCTATCTTTTACATCATCATTACCAATCTTTGATTGTATTATTGGTCTATGAACATTATCACTTTCTTTAAATTCACCTTCAACTATTTTGTCTTCCCTCATCCTAGACTTATCCTCGATTGTTCGTGAACTAACCTTCAAACGCTCATCTGAAGCATATCTTTCATCACCACCAACACCTTCCCTGTGTCTGTGTCCGTGTCTATCAGATTCTACACGACTAGAGATACCCTCAGCGCCTTTACCTGAAACTACTTCTGACAAAACTCGCCGAGCATTATTGCTTTCTTTGTATTCACCTTCAACCATTTTATCTTCCCTCACCTTGGACCTATCCTCTTTCGCTCGTGAAATTTCCTTTTTAGGCTCCTTAATATCAATTTGCTTACTGTATTCATCATCGTCCCTATGTCTAGATCTATCAGATTCCACACGACCCGAAACTACCTCCGACTCAACTTGTTGATCTTCAACACTACCAGACTCCTTTTTGTTTTTTCTTCTAAGCATAATCTCATCATAACTAAAAGGCCTCGTTCGGGCCGAAGTCCCATCATTACTCCGTGAAATCTCCGATTTGATAACGTACCTCTCCTTGTGCCCCGTAGGCTTTCTCATCATATACTCAAAACTAACTCCCTACAGAAACTCAGAAAGTATGTTCTAAACTAACAATCTCTCAAAATTGTCAACAGTCACTTATTCTCAGCCATTGTAAAATCCTAACTCTGCAACTACCACAAACACGTAATCAGAACCGACACCATAAACCCTAACACAAACAAACATCATATAACATTAACACATTAAACCAAAACCCTACACTAAGGCTGTAAAAGAATATGAACACTTAAACGAACAAATTTTTGGCGCTCGCATCTGTTGTGTTCATTTATGTGCGTTCATTAAGATGATAAAACAGCATAAACAAACAAGTATTAAAATGTTCAAACGAACCACATAATCTTCGTTTTGTTTGTGTTTGTATGTCTAAGGGGGTGTTTGTTTAAGCTTATATGTGGCTTATGAGCTTATTTGTGTTTCGGCTTATATTTCATAAGCCCCAATTTTCTGGCTTATTTTGAGGCATTTGGGCTTATATAAGTTTATTATGGTATGATAAACTTATATAAACCCCATAAGTCTCAAAATAAGCCGGAAAATTGGGGCTTATGAAGTATAAGGCGAAATCAAATAAGCCCGTAAGCCCACACATATAATCTTAAACAAACACCCCCTAATTAATATAATACAGATATAACATTCGAACATAAGACGTGGAACACACGTAAACCAACCATCACAAACGGATAACCGGAAGCTCACAAACGTAAATGAACAAACTTTTTTTTTTTTTTTTTTTGGTATACCTGAGTTTCCGACTCGATATTGCGAGCCGACTAATCCCAGGGCGACTACCCTTTTGGATAGCCCGGAGTCGGCACAGGTGAACCTCTTCTCCCCAAGGTTCGAACCCAAGAGTAGACCTCTAGGCACTTTCATCCTAAGAGGCTAAACCTTGTTCGTGTTCATTTATTAATTTAGGCTGCGTTTGGCGACCAGGATATAAACGCTCCTATTTAGGGCTGAGCATCAGTCCCGGACTGGACCGACCAAGACGGAGACCGAATTAGCCCAAAAGCCGAGACCGAGGACCGGACCGAATGTGGTCGGTCCGGTCCTATTAGAAACGCGTCTAATCGAACCTCTGGTTTTACGCCATTTCCCACTTAATACAACATCTATGTTACCAAACACTAACCTAACCTAAACCCCAAAATTAAACCCTAACATTTTATTTTATCTACACTAATTAAATTAAATAAACTAATTAATCAATAAAAAAATGTTGAATCATTTTATGCATATAATAATAATAATATGATTAAATGAGATTAATAACTAATTTTATACCTGATATGATGATAAGAGTGGTGGTTAGATAAGATACGACGGAGTGCCACGTGTCCGCCGCCGTTAGGTTACGGTGGATCCTTATCGCTGCTGCTGGTGGTGTTTGGCTGCAATGGTGTTAGGTTCAGTTTTGGTTTGATTTTATTTTTTCTTTTTCAGTTTTGATTTCATTCAGTTTAGGTACTTGTGGTTTTATACTTTTCTACTTTTGTTACTTTGTGTATGTGTATGTTTGGTGAAATAGGTTGCGGCCGGGCTTATGTTATAAAACGAAAGCTGCAGCTTATTTTTATAAAGTTATTTGGTGAATTAGCTGGAGTTGAAATTTATTAATGTAAAATCGTATAAAAATACAAAATTCAATTCAGATATATGTTCAGCTTTTGCGTGGTAATCGATTATATTTTAAAAGGTATTTAAGCAATTTGATTAGCTATTAGCTGCTATTAAAATGCAGGTTATATAGCTGCTGATGTGTATATTAGATTAGTAGTATGAACATGTTATACATATATTTATTGTTAAGTTTAGCTATTGAATACTATTATTTTTGTATACATTCAAGCTTTTCAAGCCAAGCTCAAGCTTTGCTCGAAACCTACTCGAGCCAAGCTCAAGCCTGGATGTTGAAAGCTTGACAAGCTATCAAGCCAAGCTCAAGCCTAATATTTTTATTTATTTATTTATTTTTTATTATATATATATTTTTTTAATACAAGATGTTTAAACCACCTAGTTTAATTTGTTTACATGTAAATATAGAAAGATTATGTTCGGACTATTCAGGAAAAATAAAATGTCTCAAACCGAAATATCACAGGTACCACCACATCCTGGTCATCACACGGAACGTCAAGTTTTTTATGACTAATATACGTGGCTTATCGATAGCTATGTGGTCGTTTTCGGATTTTTTAGCTAATGAGTAGAGATGACAAAAAAATTCGTACCCGACGGGGACCCGATCCCCAAATCCGATTTGACTGGGGAATCCCCGAGTTGACCGGGGATGGGGATGGGGACGGAGAATCCCCGAATTAAAAAACCGGGGATGGGGGCGGGGATGGGATAACAAAAATCCCCGACCCCGAACCCGAACCCGAACTTTTAATGTATAAGTATACACTGTATAAGTTATATGTATATTAATACTACATGTACTTCTATATGTATATGTTTGTGAGTAGTGACAAGTATTATACTTGAAGTATATATGTATATATATGGGATATTTAGTGGATCAAATACTTTTAATTAATCCAATTATGTACGATGTATTATTTTTAAGACATTTATAGATCAATTCTTTATAATTTCGATTACTTGTAATTTTTATGCTCAATTTATAAGGCCGGAAAATCCCCGAAACACTGTGGGGATCCCCGATCCCAATTGGGGATGGAGATGGGGATGTAAAACGATTCCCCGATGGGGATGGAGGCGGGGATAGGGATGGGGAGTGAGAAACGGGGATGGGGATGGTAAATACAATTCCCGGTAATCCCCGCCCCGTTGCCATCCCTACTAATGAGATTGAAGTGAGTGAGTTGACTTTTGGTTTATGTCTAGATAGTGAAATGAGTTTATTAGATAATGCTTGATTAAGGGCAACTCATCGCTGCTGTTGCAGCAGCCAACTTATCTACTGCCACATGAAAAATAATTTTACAATTTATATTTTTTACCCTTCAACGTTTTCAACTTTACACATTTGGTCCTTTCCTTAATACCTTTGCAGCAGGTAAGATCCCTGCAGTCAACAGCAGGGATCATTTTCCCCTTGATTAATGTGCGTAAAGTTTATAATATATATGATCATGAATCATGATTTATAAAACAGTATTGATAATGCCTAAATAACGAACCAAGTATACAATGATTCTAACTTTGTTATGAGATGTGACATGATGATAACCTTTAACAATTTTTTGCCTAATGATATGTTACACAAACCATGTGTTATATAGTGTGTATGAAGGTTTCGGTTTTTTATAAACTAGTCGCCTCCTTGGTTAAGAGTCATGATCAAATCCGAAGAATATTAATATGTGAAATTTGCCATATGTTAGAGAAATATATACACGTAAGAGATCCGTAACCTTGAAACGTATGGAATCATTTTGCACGGTTCTAGCATTTCAGTTGTGAGACGATTTTCTAAGGCTTTGCATGTCTGGATTAACGGTTATGGTTGAGTACACAAGATTTAGTATTGTCCAAATAATAATAATAATAATAATAATAATAATAAAAAAAAAAAAAAAAAAAAATTCTAAAACAACTTGGGCAATCATGTGGAAGTGAAAGATGCCGATAAGACCTCAAATAATTGTGTGACAGCGAGAGACGCTGAACTCAAATGATTGAAACAAGAAATCGTGTTCTGACCGATTTAGGCACTTAATTATTATTTCATAAATGAGATAACTTACAAAATGATTTTGAAAAATATTGTCTATTTTTTTCATCTTTGAGTCTGCATATGTTTTACATATATCAGTCATCACATACAAAACATAATTAACGCAAGAATATGGATTAGTTTACCATTATTCTTACAAAACACGTCAAAATATATAAAAGCATAGACAAACACAATCTGGTGACCAGAATCCGATAGCTACATAGGTCTGAGCTGACACAACCCAATTCTTAATCATCCCGCAGCTTCAATCTTGAAACCATATGCTCCACCTTCTGCAGAATTTTAGAAAAACAGAATTTACAGGGTTAAAACGATAGAAAAAACCATTCTGACCCGATTCCAATGTTAGAGCAATTATTAAGAATTCTTCACGAACAAACTTTCTATCATGGTTTGTGGGTCACCCCAAAATGACCCGTTATTCAGCCCACCCGACCCACCTATCACGCCACTTCTAACCATAGTAATCAAAACAAGTATCTAACGTCCAGAGCAAGGTGGTGATATTAGTAAAGGGACTTACATGCTCAGTGTGTGGCAAATACTTTCCATCAAAGGTGAGTACTACACGATCCTTTCCATCGACACCTTTCACTTTGTCCACCGAGCAGAAGAAGTCTATAGCGGACATTCTGAAGAAGATATACAAAAAGGGAAAGCAAGTAAATTAAATGTTCAACCAAAATTTCGTTTCTACAGTTAACAATTGGTCTCTAGATGATACAGAGAAATAGAAGTTTTTGCGATCTCTAATCTTGTTCATATCAAGATAAGTGATGAGATTTTGAATCTGAGAAACTGTGACGAGATAAGTGCCATTTGCTGTTATGGGAATGTGGGATAGCTTTTTAGATTTCTAAGCAGTATCTGAAAGTCAAATCCCCCATTCTACTCGCTATATTCTTATCTTTAGTGAATTTCACTTTTGATAGAAAACTAACATCATCACATTTTTTAATCATTTATATACTTTTTCAAACGGTTAAAAAACTGATATACTAATATCGCTACAAAAATTTGAACTTACAACCTAATCTATAATGATCAGCTAATGAAGTAGGTCCATGGACTGTTTGCTGAACATTCAAATTACATTCTTTAACGGCTAACAAGTTGATATACTAATGTCTTTTAACAAGACTTGAACCCACGGCCTATAATGTATAGATCCACTAATGCCGTTAGTTCAAAAGCTACTTATCCAAACACTCGACAATCTATTATCTGATTATTGTGTTTTAATACTGCATAAGCAAATCCAAATACAACTTCCTGCATTTCGTTTTGTTATATCTGATTTTCAACCCCTTAATTGTCATATATAAATCGTAAAATGGAGCATTAGAATAGTAACTTACATGCCATCACCAAATTCTTCATTGATGATTTCCTTGATGCTTTCACCAAAGTGCATAACCGCTTCATTTAACCTTCACAATTCCAAACATTATCAGCCAATAATTCAATTAAAAAAGGAAGATCAGATAAAACAATTGTAATAAAACTCTTATTGCTATTAAAAATAAACTACTGTTTTCTTATACACATTTTCAAATTGCTTGTAAAAAATTGTGGCCTAGTGGTAGTGGTAACACACTTGATGTCCTCACAATGGGTCTAGGGTTCAGACCTCACTAGGTACACATTTGGGGTGACCAGAGAAAGGGTCGTCGGAAACGGCCCAGGATACCCTGGTTATAGGTTGCGTACATCTAAGTCAATGACTCGCTCTTCTCAGGTAAGCTAAATAGGAAAATCCTCATCCGTTTAGACTGCTTATTGAAAACAGATGGGTGTTCGCAATTGCATATTTTTTGGCATGTGCATATGGCATATAACTTATATGTTCCTTGCAACATAAGTAAAAAAGCGTGTGCACACTTATCAAAACACCTCATAACTGTTTTCTTCATTTAAAATAAGCAAACGGGTACCATTGGGTCATTTCTGCAATGGTATCACTCCCCTACCGCAAACGTTCAGTTAACCATGGTTTTTTGAGAAATAGTACATGGGTTCGATACCAACTAGCGGCTAAAAGTCATCGCAACACGTGCTTATTGGGCTAGCTCTTAGGGAAGAGTCACTCCGCGCCCAAAAAGGGTGCACGGGTCAGGTTCCGCTGATTTACGGGGTGTTTGTTTCGGCTTATATAGTCGGCTCATGGCTTATTTGGTTTTGGGCTTATGTTTCATAAGCTCACTTTTTGTGGCTTATTTTGAATCTTTTCGGCTTATATAAGTTTATTATGTCATAATAAACTTATATAAAAATTTCAAAATAGGCCACAAAAAGTGAGCTTATGAAATAAAGCCAAAAACCAAATAAGCCATAAGCCGGCTAAGCCGAAACAAAACACCCCTTAAAAACACAATAAGCACAAAAACACCTCTATAAATCACAAAATTTAGATATAATATGGTGGGTTCAAACACCATGGTTAACAAAAAAAATAAAAAATAATATATATATATATATATATATATATATATATATATATATATATATATATATATATATATATATATATATATATATATATATATATATATATATATATATATTACCTGTAAACAGTAGGATCCTGAAGAATAGAAGGATCATAAGACCTAAGCGGAGACTCCATCATCTGAAAAACATGCAAGTCGGTCAGCTCGGGCAGAGCTGCCCGTAGCTTAGCAGCAGTGTCGGGTTTCAACTGAGCTTGTCTTCTCAGAAGCTGGGCAACGTAAACATTTGTTAAACCTGTTTCTAAACCTATTTGAGTGAATGTTTTTCCCGACCGTCTTTTTACTCCCATTAAGGAGCTTACTACGTGGGCTTTTGTTTGAGGTTGTTGTTCCATGTTTTTTTTTTATTAAGATTTTTTGTTGAGGAGGGTGGGTGGTGTGTGAGTGGTTGGAATAAGTGGGCGGTTGAGTGAGTGAGGGAAATTCATTTTGTATTGTGTTTTGTAGGTGGAGTGATGGAGTCTGTTACGGAACGACGCCGTTTGTATGATATTTTAAGTTCTTTTGGCTTTTTGTGAATGGATATTAAATAAATAATTTATATGATAGTGATTGAAATGATATTTTTTTGGCTTTTTATGAGTTGATAACAAATAAACACTAGAGGGTGTTTTGCAGAGAGAGTTGAAGCTAAAGAAAAGGAAATGACATCATTTCTCGTGTTTGTTAATCAAAGAAATAAAAAAGCGGAGAATTGACAATTCTCAAGAATTTGTTCCTTTGTATTTTCATTTCCATTCGGTTTGGAGTGGAAATGGTAATTCTCGATGTGCTTTCTTTTTTTATTAAAAAATTGATTAAAATAAAAGATTGATATAACTAAATGGGATCTCGATGTGCTTTCTTCTCCTTGCACATTTTTTTTATGCTTGCATCTAGGGTGCTATTCGGGTCGAGTTGGTCGGGTTCGGGTCAAGTGGGTCGGGTCCAAATCGGGTCGAGGGTAAAAATAATATACCCGAACCCGACCCTATTTGAACTCGGGTTAGTCGGGTTCGAGTCAAATCGGGTCGGGTCAAGTCGGGTCGGATCAAGTCGGGTTCGAGTTTGTCCAATTTACAAAATCACATAATTTTATTTCTTAAACTTAGTAGTTAAAATGTAGTAATTTGTTGCATAAATTGTATATGAACCATAAGTCTACTTAGTTATTATATTGTTCTTGTCATAGTATATATCAAAACTAGTCTTTAAAATCATTTTATGTAACAATTGTTTCTATGAACTAATAAAAGTAAAAAAACTTCGTAATTGGTAAATGAGTATTTGATTTAACGAATATATCACTTAGATTTTAAACATATTACAGTATATAAACACATGAGCATGTAAGTAATTGCACATTGATATTTTTGTTGGACCTAAACCAACATTGATGTCCAGGCTATATGCAACTTCTCTAAGTCAATTATAACCTTTTTTCGTCTCGAAACAACAAATCAGAAACATACCATTTTGTAATATGCATTTCCATACACATTCTTATATTCTTATTATTAAAGTATATAATTCATGTGAAATGATGACTCACGATATGATGATATAGTTTACTCTAGGATATGTACGTTTTAAACCTACAAAGTTTTCAAGCCAAAAAACCACACTAAAAATTATATAGAAAATGGACCAAGTTTACTACATGGATCACTTAATTTAATTTGGGCATTTCAATTGAAAAAAAAAAAAAAAAAAAAACCCGGGTTAGTCGGGTTGACCCAAACCCGAATAGGCAAGTATCTTAAACCCGATACCCGACCCGAGTTCGTAATCGGGTTAGTCGGGTTGACCCAACTAAGATTTTGGACCCGAGTAATCCGACCCGAGTATCCTTATTCGGGTTCGGGTCCTGGTCGGGTCGGGATTTATGACACCCCTACTTGCATCACAACTTGTGCATTATAGTATTGTATCATACAACACTTCAATGCATAGTTGTGGTATTTGCATCAAAAAATGTGGTGAGAGTATCAACTCTCTAATAGTAACTTTGAGGAAAATGATTAAGGGTGTGTTTGGTTTGTTGCTATGAATCACAATGGGTATGGGTTTTGGTATATGATGGAATGGTAATAGAGGGTATGATGAAACCACCCACACACATAAGATATGAGAAAACCTTCACATTTAGGTATCCTCAATTTATTATAGTGGGCCTCATAACCAACCAAACAACATTAATAACTTTCAAAATCATAGATTCATACTCATATACCTCAACCAAAGGCCTAAGATGTCTAAAAGTGCGATTAAGCTTGTGCTTAATTTAATCCGGCAAAAATTTGTTGGTTTTGAAAAAATGGGTCACTCATATTATCATTAACAAAATTTTGACATATATATTGTACTTACATTTAGGGTGCGTTTGATATGATCACGGATTTAGAATAAAATTTGGATTTGGTATAAAATGAAAAGAAAGTATGAGAGACAAAAATGGTGAAGACAAAAGAAAAATATTAATTATAAATGAAATATTATTTTTTTATTGTTTTAAATATATATTTAAATTACTACAGTATTTACTAAAAAATAGGAGAGGGATAGACATAAAGAAAGAATGGCCCACATAAAAGTTAAAAGAAAAATTTAGGGTCCGTTTGGTTTGTAGATGAGTTTGGATTTGGTTTAAGATTTGGATTTGGTGTAGGTTTTGAAAAAATTAAGAGTGAGAAAATATAATATAAAATTTTTAATATAAATTGATTTTAAATTTATTTCTATGTTATGTTATTATTGAATAAAGAAATAGAAAAAACAAAAAGGATGAGAGAGAGAGTGAGAACATGTGGTGGATAATAAAAAGTTAAAGAAATCCACTGACAAGTGCAGAAAACCCATCTAAGGGGGCCGGATTTAATTATTGGGGACCATGCCTGCGCGTCAGCCTAAACATGAAATACCAAACAACTTATTTTGCACATCTATCATCCTAAACCCTCTTAAACCTGCTAACCAAACTGGCCCTTATAAGCAAAATTATAAGGTTTCAATTTTGATTTATTCCAATCATTCCTCAAGTCAAAAGAACCAACTAAACATATAATTAATGTCAAATCAACACTAAACCCATTCCCCACCCTCAAAACAAACACACCCTTAAGTTTACCAGTTAGGCATGACAATCAATGCTTTAACTGATATTCCGGATTTTTTGTTTTATTATATTTTTTTGATGTCGAGTAAGGGTTAGCATAAAAATCGATAAATCGAATTGAAACCGTGAAAACCTAACTAAAAAAGCTGGGCCAATTGACGAAACGATTGTTGTGGTTTTATTTTTTATAAAAATTGAATGTTTAGTGGGGTTTTTGGTTTTATACGAAAAACCGAGATAACCACCACGCCCACCTCTCTATATCTCTTTCTATACGAAAAACCGAATAATTTTTATCTATATAAGAATTTTGATATTTAATTTCAAAGATTTAAATATATAACATTATGTAAAAAAGCAATAGTATTGTTTATTATCTAGACACCTAAAATTCACCCAGCTATGAATATTTTATCTTTGTTTTCGAGAAGTAATGGCTACTTGCAACTCAAATAGATATTTTATCCATTTATAGATATTTCATCTTTGTTTATTATCTTAAAGAAGGCAATACTAGCTACTTGCAAGTTGCAACTCATATAGAATTTTGTATTGCAGTGGCGTCTCTTTGTACTTTCAAAACTACTTGTTTTAAATTAGCATAAACTTACATTAAATTAAGAGTGCGTTTGGTATATGGTAATCAGAGAATATTTTCATTTCAAAATAAGATGTTTGTTTTACTATTTTGAATTCAAAATTTTGCTATTATACTCAAATATAAGGGTCCGTTTGATTTTTAGATGGGTTTAGATTAATATTTAGATTTGAGAAAGGTCTGAAAGTAAATAGAAAAAAAAAAAGAAAGTTAATTATTATTTAAAAAATATACATATTATATAAATTAATTGTTTTGAAATATAATATTTTTGAATAAAAAATAAAGACACACCACTAGTGATATTCAATGTGTGATTGAGAATCTTGAAAAATTAAATAATATATATTAGAGGCTTGGCAGTGGATGCGAGGAGGCACGTCACGGTGCCCTTCCCCTGCGGGAACACAGCCGCCGGTGCTCTCCCACCGCATGGCAAGGCACAAATGCGAGGAGGTTTACCGCTTGCTCCATGTTTGAAATTTGAACGTTGGAAGGATAAATTATTGGAGGATAAAGTGAGTGAAGGGTGAGGGGTGTGATGCCAACAAAAAGTGAGTGAGTGAAGGAAAAAGTGGGAGGGTGATGTGGCATAAGGGGATTGGTTGTTTGTGAGTGAAGGGATTTGATGTGAGGGGAGTGTTGCCAATCCCCTAAGTAATTAAGTCAGATTAGTAGCGACCAAAACTGAAGTTGTAGATTAAGAGGGACTTGTTTTTAAGTGCACCGGCAAGGATCTTGGCAAGTCGAGTGTTGCCAACCCCCTTAGGATTGAGATTTGGAGATCAAGGTAGCACGTGAGCCTAAACAAAAGTTACCAAACACTTGATTTTAGATGCCTTTGAGCCTAAAGCCCTTTAACCCCACGTACCAAACGCACCCTAAAACATGCTCCATATCCCACTCACTTGCCTCCTATCAGAACTATCATACGTGTAAGACCCACTTTATGATTGTGATTAATAGATACATACCAAACGCACCCTAAATGCATATATGTTTCAGGCTTTCACACGTGTATACGTTTCAACTTTTAAGCTTTAACATGTTCATCCATTATATATTTTTTTAAAATAGTATGACTAACTGTAAACTCTACTTATTTTAAAAGCTCATTTTAATTAGCTTGGGCTTCTAAAAGCTTATAGCTTATAAAAGCTTTCAAAAACTTGTGTGACAAACAAAACTTATCGTAAATACTAAAACCCTAATAAGCTCTTGTAAGCTTGTTGCCAAACACACCCGAGTTGGCTAAAATACAACATTTTATTTTTTTTTTTTAATTTTTTTTAGGAGTAAGGGTGTTTGTTTAAGCTTATCTGTTTGCTTATAAGCTTTTATTATTTCGGCTCATATTATTATTTATGTGATTATGCAAGCTTGTTATGGTATAATAAACTTGTTGTTATGGTATAATAAACTTGTATAAAATATTAAGTTTCAAAATAACCAAAAGAAATTTAACATATGAAATATAAGACGAAATTGAATAAGCCTATCAAAATAAAAATAAGCTTCAACAAACACCTTTAAAAGGTTAAAATATTACTTTTAATTAAAAGACTAATAACCCAATCATATAAAAAGTTTAGGTTATATGTAATTAAAGGAAAATGATAGTATATATTTTTAATTTATGTGCCTAAAAATCTTTTTAATTACATGATAATGACACATAGATAAATATATGAACTTTGTTTAACATATCAATATCACCCTCTTTTAGCTAGTTGAAATGTTCTCTTTAAGAACAAATTTGCACCACTTTCATTTCTATAACACAACACCCGGAATATCGTATTTTGATCCGTACTACTCCATTTCCCGGTCGTCGTAGGGACTACTCCGACCCCGTTTTCATCATAAACCAACGTCCCAAGATCGTCCACGAGCTGCTCAGTCGTCCGTCCCATTAAACTCACTACTCCTTCCACATTTTCCGCCTCACGGTCCACTACATCTTCAGCTATTAGCCCGTCCCCATGCGTCGAAAATAGCTTCTTTAAGTCCTTGAAATCGTCTTCTATCATGCTATGATCAAGTCTTATGAAGTTTCGTGAGCTTCCTCCAGCTAGTAAGACCATAAGGAACACGTCGAATGAGGCTTTCATTAATTCTTTTGTAGCTAATGGCTGTGCTCTATCAGTTAATATAGCGGTTAATAATGTTAAGTTATGTTTCATTATCTTGAGAGCAGGGGCAATACGTGAATTTTCCACGTCTCCAACGTATAAACTATTGTAGAAAACCGAGTTTGAGTCAAGGAATATTAGTCTATAAGCTGCGACTTCTGACACATATTGTGTGGCAGATTGGATGATGTGTCGAGTTTGGTCAAAGTAGGATCCAAGTCGGTTTTTTGGAGAGAAAAGGATGTGAGGGGAGACGGTGAGACTTTTTTGGAGGGAGTGGAGTTGGGAAAGAATGTAATGTAAGGTGTTGAGACGAATGTAGAGACGTTGTGTTCCACGGCTAGTTGAGGGTCGAGAACAGTTGGTTCCTTCCTCGATATTGACCTCATTTGGATTTGTGGTGATTACAGGAGCGCAAGCTGCAGGTGCGGCCATTTTCCACAGTTTGATGAACTTGGAGTTGCGACCACATCGTGTTAGAGGTGGAAGCGTGGGAACATAGCTTTGTTTTGATCCTGAATTACGAAAAGTGTAACAAAAACATGTTAATAACAAACGTCCAAATATTTTTTTACGTATGTTTTCTCATACTCGTGAAGGTTGTAGTGCAGGTTAAGTAATCTTACCACATGATGCAACAAAATTTGTATAGTCGTGTAGTATGTCCTCAACTGCATAAGCAAATTCACGCACCAGATCTTGAGAAACTCCAATCGGGATGTCAAAGTAAGATTCGATAGCAGCTTTAGTCTCTTGTATTAGATCCAAAGCTGATTGTGCATAAGGCTCACTTTTAGACTTTGGGTTCCATGTCTTTACAAAAAGCAACGATCGAAAACCATCAGTATAAACATAATTCCATCTATTTACTGTTAGTTTGGGCCGTGTTTTATTTGTAATTTAAAATCACGCATTAGTTATATGGAATTTAAAAAGAGTAGACAAAAAAAGTGTTTGGGAATCAACCCATTTCCACCCGTGCTAAAAATGACCCATTTAACAGAACCATCGCTTGTGGCTCATGCCAAGTATAATGCATACCTCAGTTTCTTTGGCTGTATGAACAACATCTTTAGCTCTCTTCAAGCTTTCTTGAATCCATTGTCTCAAATATCTCAACAAAACTGAATCAACTTCATAAGGAACCATCTCCCTCACGACGGTCTTACCTCCATCTTCATATTCTAGAGTGTCTTCAACCACCATGTTGACCAATACTTTTTCGAGCTTATCTGCCCTTTGAAGAACAGCAATGGTCTCATTGGAGATCATAGAGTTAGCAGCCAAGAATTGCCTCAACACTTTCCCATAGCATGCATGAAGTGTCACTGCCGCAACTCCAGCTGAAATCGGGTGCCATTTTCTCAACAACGTACTAAACATTGCCTTCTCTCGTAGGGCCAATTCCCCCGTTCCTTTTGCTAATTGGATTAATTTTTCACTTTCTTCTTGCAGTGTCATGGATTCATTTATCATGTTACTATTGTCCAACATCTGTCACACACATTGGATCAACATTAGTAAATGGTAGATGTGACCATTTCGACCTATTTACTTATGCATGACTTGATATGGGTTATGCTATATCTCCTAAGGTCAAACAGAAACATTGCTTAAACCCGAAACCAATTTGACCATACTAGATTCAGTCAAGCTAACTGGATGAAATGAAATTTTGGATTACCTTTGCAAAGGCATTGCTTAAAGAGGACCGAATATAATAATCAACCTTGTTTCCTGTATCATATTTTTCTATATCAGTCGCAGTATAAGCGAGCACATCTTCTTCCAAGATCTTGGTGGCCGAGAAAACCAAAGGAAGAATGTTCTCCATTAGGCCGAGCGTTCCTTTGTTAAAACTGTCATGGTAGTCAAGCAACCGGTTTTCTGACCATGTCTTCATGGAGTTCAACATCACCGACAATAAGTCTACGTATATACGATCTTTGTCCACTTTCTTTGAATCAACAGAAACCTCGTTTAGCATAGTCAACGAGGCACTAAGTAAATCGTTCTCCACTTGTCCTGTTGACGGAGCCATAAAACTTATCATTCCCGTTATTACTCAAATCATTAATGTTTGTATACATAATCATCAGAAGCTTATTTTATTTTATTTATTTTTTTTTTTCATGACAAAAAGGTTGCTAAATAATTTTTGTCAATGTGTACCGGTCATAACGTATTGTTCAAAAAGTACCCATGTGAAACACAAGTTGTGTATCGGTCTTGTGATCCCTAAAATGGGCCATGTTTTCTTCATGAGTTCTAAAAGCTCATCGACCTCATCAAGAACACAAGTTTCATCTTTCAAGTCGAAAATGGAGCGAAGAAGGGCGACATATAGGATTACGTTGAGGGGATAGCCATCAGCCCAATGACAAACATCTGTAGGGGCTCCGTTTGAGCTTCTCCATGACAATGAAAACACACTATTACAAAGTGTTTTCATTGTCTGCGAGTTTTTGTTTGTGTCAATTAGCTTGACTTCACTATCATGAATGATGTCTCGAAGGCACTTTGCAAATGTGTTGGTTTTGTCTAAGGGGATGAAAGGGTGAATGAGGAGTCCAGCTTCAAGGATCTTGAGTTGGCGTTTTTGCCAAATGTGGTATTCGTTTGAATCGTTAAATTCTGATAGTTTTAGTTGGCGGAGAAGTTCTAATGGCAAAATTATTGTATTTGCACGTCGACCTGTCTGTTTTGTTACACAACACATAATAAATTTGAGATTAGAAGTTTTACAAACAATTGTTTGAAGCTACTAAATAGGAATTATAAGTTCATGTGAAAAGAAGTTTACTTGGCCAACCAGGGTTCTCATAAGTGTTTTCCGTAGACGATTATCAATGCCATCAGACACTTTCATTTGTTGTCTCATGATCTCAGCAGACGTTAATGGGCGTCTCGTCCTCCAATTGTTTGATAAAGATGAGAATGGTGCCCTCGGGCTCGTACTACTACCATTATTATAATACCTACCCGGAGACAAAGGATTCGACCCACAAGAGTTAGTCCTTCGCGTAGAAGGAGTTCGTTTCAACATCTTCAATCCTAGTGCCTTTTTTGTTCGACTCATTACCACCATCCCTACCCCATTCCGTGGGGAACGTGGAGACCCCCCATTGCGCGGGGAACGTGGCGACCGTGGAGACCCTGGTGACCCAGGGGAACAGGACCTATTTTCCCCACTTTCATACGGATAGAATGTAACAATGGAGGTACTTCTTCCAAGGCCTGAGGAGGATCTACACGCAGTGAAAAATATTTCATAAGCAGTCATACGAAGGTCGTCGTGGTCAAGGCCATCAATATCCCTAAACAGGAATGAAAGGTCATTGACAGGGCGAGAGGCGGGAGGAGAGGGGACATGAATGTGGTTTGTGGGGTCTTGAAAGTATTCACCATGGGTTCGTAACACCATGATTGGTGCTAACGTTGGACCGGGTGAATAAAGACAGGGTTGTTGTCAGATTCCGTCGAAAGATTTCGACGGAAGTGACAAAATTTTGACTTTTTTTTCAAACCATATATCAAAACAAAGACATTGACATTCTTTTGAGAGAAAGATGCAACAACGTCCAGTATTATAAATTTCTTAAGGTTGTCAAAAATTGATTGTCCTAATGCTTAAAAACAAATTTTCAGAAATACAGAAATAACCCCGTAATTATACATCGTTACACAGCTTTTTACGTTTGAAACTTATTTTTACACTTCGGTCCCTGAACTGTTATCGTTAACGAAAATCTGTTGCAGTATGATAAAATGATCAGAACATCAGGGTAGGCATGATAATTACTCCGTATGAAAAATAACAACAATAATGTTTCACAATAAGATCCAGAACTCTTTAATTCGATACAATATCACGAGGATTAGCCTATTGGTATATCCAGCCAAGAAAGCCAGGTGAGGTGGCGTGTAAAATCTACATTATGATACATAAGCAAGCATCCGATTCCTCATCTTCAGAATCACTAACGTCACTGCAGCCCCAAACATGAATGATCAAAGAATACACATTAGTATCACGAAACGAAGTTGATTCTTTTATCAAAGATTCAGAAGAATATGAGGCATCATTCTTAACAATACTAAGAAACTGCATCCAACTACGGAAATCAGATTAGAACATTAACATTCTGTTTTGTTGAACTTAAAATGAAACTCAATTCAATGATCTATACAACCATGGGTCAATTTCGATTGTGTTTTATCTCAAACTTGTCAAGAAGAATCTTAGCTAAAAGGGAATCAGACCAAACAGGCTTATAGGTCGACCAAAATCTAATTTATCTATCACATAAAGCCATGAATTGATCAACTTGCGTTCTATTAGTATTTATCTAGAAGTAGGGATTGCAACTCATACATTGACTCATGAAAGGGTATATTTCGGTCCTCAAATGGAGAAAAAAAAAAAAAAAAGAAGCTTGACCAAAATCTATCTCCTAATCAATTTTATTCAATAATGTACATTATTATTGAAATAATATTGTTTTAAGCAACATTAAGGTAATATTTGTATAAAAAAAAAATCAAAATGGTCACCAATGCGTTTGAGATTCAACCCGTCCAGACACATTTTGACCCATATTAAAAGACCAGTGATGACCCGTTATTCGACCTGCCCATATTGCCACCTCTATCTTGAGCACAAGGTTTTGAACTAGCAACTAGGACCATAGTGAAAAGATAAGACGGTTAAGGAACTTTTGGTCTTCATTATGTTGTACGTGCACTTTTGTCAAGACACTAAGAAGATCAGTATGACCATGTTGGACAGCCCTATTAGTTTTAAAGCATCATCTCTACAAATAGTCAAATACAGTAGGAAAACTTCCTCGAAGTAGATCGTGCACCTCACAAGTCACTAATTACATTAGGAGGGTATTTGGGTATGCATTTTCAAACTGATTATTGCAACTTAAAATATAACATAATTGGTTGACTGAAACTTGGGATATTTAATGCATCGACATATGGAGTCTAAAGTGGCTTGGTGCAATGACTTTGACCCAAAATGGCAAAATGTATCCATCACTTCCAACCACTAATTAAACTAAAGGAGTAATGTGATGTACGTTTATTGCAACTTGAAAAATTATGATTAAACAATTGATGGTAAGACAATTTTTACGTAATCTCATCAATTAACTTGTTATCGCAACTCCTTAGCTACTTCAAGAAATCTGATCAAATTGACATCAAATAATCAAAAACAATAATCATGATCACCAATCCGAACACTCAAAACCGATATCACTTAAAATGCATCTAATCCTACAAAGCCACAAAACTAAACATATCATCAAGGATTTTCTTAAATTAACATGATCTAACTAAATTCGGAAGTAATATATCATATGCTATTAAGTACTCATAAACACGGAAAAAACACTAGAAGCAACAATAAAACAATTTGAGTATACCTTGGTTGATATTCCAAAACTTCAGTAAGTTTATGTCCATTCCTATCATTCCACTGCACTTTCCGCTGCTTCTTACCCGATTTCTTCTTCGATAAACCGCCTTTTTTAGGCAACAACAGTTTCTTCGCTTCGTCTTCATCTTCCTCTACTTTCACCACATTCACTACACATTTCTCTTCATTCCCATTCTCCACTAGCTTCGATTCCACCCCGGAATCATCCATTCACACATAAACTACACCGAAACAATCCAATCTACGCCGAAATCACAAACTAATCCAAAATTCACCAAATTCAACTCCAAAAAGTCAAATCACCAAATCAAGAAACCAATAGTCCAGTACAAAAACTTTCTATTTTTAGTAAGATTAATAACCAACTAGTCTTCTTGATCACTTAAAACTCAACCCTGCTTCAAAGAGCCAACACCATCAAAAACCCTTCAAACCCAATTCACAAATCAAGATTGCAATACTAAAACTTCAGTCAAATTGCAAGATTAGTAATCAATGAGCCTTGATTACTGAAAAGTCAACGGGAAGTAAAAAAGTCAACTGTTGATAAAAAGATGAAATTTGACACTTTTATAGAAACCCCAGAAGATATGTTCTTAAAGAAATTTTGTAAAAAAAATCTTGAAGTTAGGGTTTGAAAGAAGGAAAGAAATAATATTGGGGTGAGTGTGTTAATGGAACTTTATTATGGCTTTATATGCAATTTAAAAATAATGGAATAAATGGTTATTTTTTTCTCTGTTTATTTTATAGGTTTAAAAATAGAAATATAGACTCAGCTGACCCTTGTCCACTTGTCTTTTTCTTTTATCCCCCAATTTATTTCACAGCTTTTTGTCAGTTTCCGTTTCGTATTTCTGACAGTTTTAAGCGTTTGACATATTAAACTTTATATTTTCTGTTTCACACTTTTAGGTTTATAGCCTTTTGATATAAACAAAATTAAAAAAAATAAAATGAAAAAAGGGGAGGGTGTGGCTAACATTTTTGGGGAGGGTGAGGATAACGGCCCCCTAAATTAATAGTGTGAACAATCATTCTCTCCATTTCAAAATAACAATATCTTGAAAAAAAAAAAAAAAAAAAAAAAAAAAAAAAGGTTAAAAAAAACATAATCATTACAAGTAGGGTTGTATACGAATCGGACGAACACGAACGGAGCCTTATTCATGTTCGTTCATTTAATTTTAACCGGACAAATAAATGGATACGAACGCTTAAACAGACGTATTTTTTTGTTCATGATCGTTTATTAAGAGATTGAGTTGTTCATGTTTGTTTATGTTCGTTCATTGTAACACTAAACAAATATAAATGATCGAACATAAACGAAAATAAATAAACAAACATAAACTTTTATTTTATTATGCACAATATATTGTCTATAAGTGTTGTTTTTTAAACAAATCAATTTTTAAATTCTACAATTGAAAGATATGATCTACGCACACAGATAAATAAATGAACATAAACGAACATTAACGAACTCATAATCAGACATTCATGAACGTAAATGAATGGACATGACTTTTGTTTATGTTCGTTAATTTAACTAAACGAACGTAAAATATTGTTCATGTTTGTTTAGTTAATAACTAAACGAACATAAACAAACCTTTTATCGAACGGTTCATGAAATGTTTACTGAACGTTCAGTTCGTTTACAGCTCTAGATACAAGTCTTAAAAATAGTACTTACTACTTGTTGGGATTTAATAACATGTTAACCATTAACTCTACGAGTACGCAACGGAATATGAATCTAGTTTAACCTTTATGATTAACACACATATAAACAACTTAAGGTAAAAAGAAAACGAGAAAAGTAAATAGAAAACTAACCCTCGTAGTCACCCGCAAATGAAACAATAAGTGATTAAAACAATCACCTCTATGGTTGCTCACACAAACACGTCAAACAAATACGTTACGATGCTAGTCGCTTGCTTCACGTATAACAAGCAAACACCACGTGTTCTTGTTCTTGCTTTATAACCAATCGAATACTCAACTGAGTATACGTTCGAATTGGTTAAATAAGATGAGGGAGCAAGACAAATAAACAAAGTTACAACTCTTTGTTATATGTGTTGCTATGTACGACAAAACCAAAACCACTATATATTGTTTTTGTGTTGCCGTATATATGAGACTAATAGAAACTATCTTTTGCTTTTGAGCACAATAGAATAAGTATGAATGTTTTTCTATTCTCTGTATCGTATATCTTGTATGTCGTGTTTTATCTTGTTCTTCTCCGAAAGTGAGACCAAGGGGTGTTTAAATACCCACTAATTTTGTTCTCCAAGCTTTAATCTCCACCTCATTAACTTTCACAAAGTCAACACTCTCCTCCCCTCCTAGAACCTTCCCATAACTGGCCACATTGGAAGGAGGTCCGGGAGTTTCGTTTTCCGACATTCAAGTCCCTCTCTTTATATTCAACGTATAATAAAATTAGTTAAAGCGTCTAACGATTTAAACTAATAACCGTTAAATTATTTCGTGAAACATATTAAACACTTAATAAATATAACACATGTATGTATGTGTGTGTGTATATATATATATATATATATATATATATATATATATATATATATATATATATATTAATTATTTAATAAACGTAGTTTTCGTGTATTAACGTGTGTGCCCCCAATAAACTCGCACATTTCTCGTTGTATATCGGCTAATCTAACTACCATATTCAACACTACTTAGGTTACTTTTAGCAATTTTATTTATTCTCTTCCGAAATAAGCAACTTTACTTATTTATTCATTTAAAAGTATACAATAATGGATGTGAAACAAATATTGGAATATGGTGGTGGGTCCCACATGATGAGTGATCAATGGTGGAAAATGGTTTTACTAAAGTAGCAAGTGTTGAGGTCGTTAATCTCGTTATCATTGGGTGTCCCGCCATTTGGTTTGGTAGTGTTTTTTGGACCTTGTGGTGTTTGGTAGTTAGATTGACAAGAGAGTGGTCGAAATCGAGATGAATCGGTCCTTGTTAAGGTATGTTGAGAGGGTCGGGTTTGAATAGACGAGTTTTGTCGGTTGATTATCTCATAGTTTGACAACTCTAAGTGACTCGAGGCTTATGACGTACATGCTCACCTATACTATCAATAAATAGAAAACACATGTGTTTAAAATTTAAAAACTTAAAAAATAATTATCGTTTCTAGACTAAAATATATTTATTTATAAAAGTCTTGCAATTTATTAAATAATTAAATATTTAATCACAAGTTAAACCACTTACTTCACACTCATATATATACATAAAAAATTACACATACAAATTAACGCTACTATAAACCGTCGCTGTTATGTAAGAGTAATCGTTGATACTTTATACACCATATTTAGAAAAGCATGTTTTATTATTTCATTTTTCTTATTAGTAAAGTATCTTTCGCAATATGTTGATACTTATGGTGACCTAGTAAAAAGAGTTGCGTGATTATCATCACTAAAAATTTACGTCAATCTTCTCAAAAAGAGGAAGTCCGGTTCATATCTGAGTGATGGTGAACACAATTTTGTCGACTAAAAAGTTAACAACCATACATCAATCTTCTCAAAAAGGAAGCCCGGTTCGTATCCGAGTGATGATGGACACAATTTAGTCGACTAAAAAGTTAACAACCATGATTATCAAGTAATGATAAAAGAAAAAGTATAACAAGTATTTTGTGAAGTACTTTTTAGTGCTGCATATTCTGATATTTTGTGTTAAATATTAATATTTTAAAATGTTATTCAAGCTCAAGTATAAAAATATAGTGGTGTCAGCCTGTCGGTTGTGTTTGTGTATGAGAATGTGGAAAGAAATATTTATGATTTTGACACGAATTAAGGGGCGATTTCATTACAAAAAAAAAAAAAAAAAAAACATATAAATAAGGTGGTCATGCATGTTATTATGATTAATAACAATTAATTATGAGAAGATTCTCAATTTAACTGGAAATCAAGTTAGCATCTTGGAATATATAGGGTGGCATGTTGACATGTCGAAGTAGGCTAAATATATTCTATAAAAAAATCTCGTTCGAATTATTTTTATGACCTGACAAGTAAACTTCAGACTTCACAACACCTATATAAATTAGTAAATCACTAACCTTCCATAATTGTAGATGAAATGTCTAAGAAAAATGATTTTTACAAATTTGCTGCTAACAAAGATTTGAACTTGAGACCTCGTATTAATCCGCTATATACCCACCGGGGCATACACACTTAAATATGAAGATCTTATGACATTACACATGATAGAAATAAAATCATGGGCCATTATTGCACCCTTGCCTAACATAGGGGCGGACCAAGCAATATAAGTGATCACGTGCACAAATTTTCTTTATTTGACATATTATTTGACTGACTAGACAAGACATAAAATTTCGAAACCAGGTTCATTTAAGAAAAATCTGGCGAAAACGTACACTAGACGGCAAAAATCCATCAGGTTCCCGTGAGCCCCGAGAACCCCTAGGTCCCCTGCCTAACATGTCACAATTGTAATATGTCAATATATACCGATAGTGAATGCTCCATTAGTAGTTGTTGTTGTTGTTGGATATGTACCCACCACCTACTACCCACCAATATAGATAGTGCACTAAAGATACACACACATAGATAGGTATATATTTTGCTTTAAAGTTCACCAAACATGATTGCAAAAAAAAGGACTTCATTTTTACTCAAAGTTCTTGTTTACTCAACTGAAACATATAACATGCTGCAATGCTCAGTTTTCATGCTTGCATTTGTGTCTATCATACAAAATGGTCAAGAAGACAGCAAAAATGGCGTGTTTCGAGAGGGCGTCACCAGCACTAAAGCAGATTTTGCTCCAACTCTATAGGTAATGTACTAATGTTATGAGCTTGTATTGCATCCCTATAAAAATGTGCTACAGCAATTTACATACATATGAACATTGGTTGATGTCGATCACACTAGCAATATAGACGCGTTAAAAGCAACTCAACGTTTGTAGATACACCTTAGTTTTTGGCAGACAGTTTTAAGTGTCTTCCATTCTGTCATGGTGGTCCAATGTGTTCACGTAGCTTTTTAACGTCACCAAACATGTGCCCACAAAGTTAATTCGTCAAGGTTCTGTTGATTTAATGAAATGTCCTAAAAGAAGTTTGAAAATGTTACATGTTACACTGTTAGTGAAAATTTGTCGCATTTGTTTGATAACACGTAAAAACAGGTTGATGTGTATTGATCAAATGCTTGCAACGTCCATATCGTAGTAGTTAAGACCAAACAAAGTACTATTTTATACTATAATTTTATTAATCATATATAATACGTTAAATGTTTACAAAATTTCAAAAACTGTTGACGGGTCGGTCCAAGCTGGCTCGAGTAGTTTTGACCCGCACATAAAACTATCCTTTTGACCCATTACCCGGAACCACCCATTTTCCATCTCTAGTGAGTATCATACAGATTAGCAAGTAAGTACATGATTTGCTCTTTCATTGTTGTTGCAGCGCTGATAAGCCATTGGCAGTCGAACACCAGTTGCATGAATTTGGATCATTGCAATACCATGTTCAGGTAAATAAAAAAGATAGAAACTTTTTAAAGTTAACGTATATTTTGATTCATCTAAGATCTAACATAAGATTTATCAGTCCTATGTTTCAGAAGCTTATCATGCTTACCTATCTATCTCGACCCCTATTCTGTCCACGGGATCCTCAATCTCTAAAGCATTACCTCATAACATCAAGGAGACCATTAGAAGAATTTGTCCTCAAGTAATCGAGATTGTTGAACCACCAAAAGAAGGATATCAACTGACTCTCAAGCTTGATTTTTCTAAAATTCCACGCAAGAAAGGTAAAATTATGCTTCAGAACACTTATCAAATACTTGTTCAATTTTTCTGTATTCTAAATTCGATTGTTTTTATTCATGTAGATGCAGAAAAGATAATCATAGAAATTTCATCGGTGCAATCTGTAATACTAAGCTCTCAGCTAAGAGAGATTTTGAGGGACGTTAACGCCCATGAGATATCTGAAGGGACACACAAACCAATCAAACTTATGTATCATCCAAACGAGCCTTTCTACGTTGTTAAACAGGTAAGTTTAACACAAAGCTTAAAAAAAGTTTATTACTAGTACAAAATAGCTTATTTCAAGCCTCTAAGGCTATTTGATTCATTTGTTTAACAGCCGGCAAAGTTGACTGCAATTTTTCCAATTCGCTTTAAAGAGGAATCAGATGTAGTTATCGCGAAGGCCTTCTTTCAGGTTTAAATTCTTCTCGAACATGCCCGACCCATCCATCTTGCTACCTATGCTACTGAAAATTCTTTTTGGAGTTCAATTACCAAACTAGTGTATCGTCTTGTGTTTCACCTAACAGGAGCTAGTGGATGCCGGGAGTTCGGGTGTGTGTGCTAAGGCACCTCCTTGTTACTGGTCGCCTATTCCACCTTCCGAGTTAAGAGGAGAGCCTTTGTCAGATTTGAGCACTAATGGAGGATTCGTTTCATTTGGTATGAACAGAACTCAATGTTCACGGTTTAAAAAATACATCATTCTTCAAAGCATTCTTCTAAATATGAATTCGCTTAATTTTTACAGATATATACTCACGACATGTTGAAGGTAAGAAGCTAGACAAGACCGTATGGAACCTGCTTAACTTCAACGCATTAGTAAAATATCATGTAAAGGTAATATTAAAGTTATCACTTATAGAGTAAAATTTACTGAATGTAAAAATTTGATGATGAAATTGATTTTTAACAGTCTACTAAAGGCTTTGTGCAACGAAGGATGAGAAGCCGTTTGGATAGCTTGGTTGAGGTAAACAGGCCTGGAGTATAATACGAAACCACCTTATTAATGATTACATTTTAAACCAGTTTATTTGCATTTGCACATTCGTAATGTTGGAAATTGCAGGCCCTGTACCAAACTAGCACTCCAGAAGATCACCACATTGAAAAAGTTAAAGGTATTCACAAATTATTCATCCAATATTTTCAACGCGATTTAATTAATTCCACAAGTTGGGTAAAACGGGTCACTTTTATTATGGGTCAAAACTGGTTGGGTTGACCTGCAAACAATTTGTTGTCCACCTTTATTTCTTTTTGCAAACAGTTAATTCATTATTTATAACTTCACAGTATAAGTAGTCAGGATGTATCGTCGAATAAAAAACGACTTAGGAGGTTGTATGCGTTAATAATTGACTTTGGGCGGTTTACAGTCCACTTGTGTTTAGCAAACAAATTTGGCTAGACACATTTAGAGATAAATCAGAACTCAATTCACATCGACCCATTCATAAGTAAATGACTAGAAAGATCAAATTTTTGATCTTTGAACAATAGTAACCACTCTACATTTCAAATCGTTGCAGGACATAGAATCGTAAAGAAACTGATGAAATTTACTAGATGTACGATCCTTGTGAAAAGATGGAACATGACAAAAAAGCTTAAGAGAATACGCTCCAAACTAAGAATCCGTGGATTCAAAAAGTTTCAAAGGCGCTGGTTGAAACTTCCTAGTTTCTCTTCCGTAATGAGCTACCAGAAGTTACACAAGTCTTAGAAAACAAATATGAAATGTCTGATTGTAAGCATACTGATGTTCTAAATACATTTTTCTGTGCATAAGTTTTGCATGATTGTAGATTAAAGAGAATAAACACAATCAAGAAAACTTACAATATTTCATAAACTTCTTCTGAAAAAACTAAAGAAAGCTATAACTGTTAAAATTATTAAGCATTACAATCATATAAACAAGTAGACACATATATGGAAGCGTAGGATCAACTATAATATATAAAAGATTAACATAAATATAAACAAGAACGTACCGTAGGATTCTAGCTGAACAAGAATCAAACTTTAATAAACTTGGATGAAACTCACCTTTTTATTTCATCAAAATAGAATTTATATAGTGGTTGAAGGCAAACGGGCAACAAGCTGCGCCGCTAGCCCTTTTTGGATTGCAAAGCTAACTCTTTTGAAAACTACATTTGTAGATCTATGTGTCATAACATTACTCTTCATAACTCGTTAGACTAGAGTCGTGTAGTTCCACTGCCTCAGGTGCAAGGAAACCAAATGTATCAAACGCGAAAGGAATAAACACGTGTTGATTTTCAATGCATGCTTTCTCGTGTTTTGTCACTTTGCACGAGGCGGCTTTTAAAGCGGCATGTCCGTTTTGTTATTTGATTCTTTGATAATTACTATAGTGAGTAATTACCTCGTTCTTGTATAAACAAACTATTACCAAATTTAAAGGTTATGCTAGTAACAAAACACAAGAATTTTCTTATTGAAAATTTCGATCCAATAAACCCTTATGGGTGTATGGACGATCGGCCAAGAAGGAGAAAACAAAGAGGATAAAAAACTTTTAGGGTTTTGTGTGTGTGCGTGTAAAAGTTTTTACCCTAAGTTTGCTTTTATAGTAATTGTAAAACTTTGGGAGCAAGTTAGGGCAAAGGGAAATCCCCTTGTGTGTGTTCGACCGGCCTAAGGACCCAAGAGGTCCTTCCGGATCTTTCTTGCCTCCTAATTACATTATAGTCCCTTTTGTTTGTCCGTTAAGTACTAACGACAGTTAGCCATTTCTTGCGTTTAAATAATTATATATACAACGTTTAATATATATCAATTATTATACTTTAATTCTTGTTTGTAATGTGTGCAATCCCGAGGTCTCGAGTTCGATTCTAGACATATGCTTATTAATATTTATCTACAAACTCTAACAGCTCCCACTTGGATATCTATTAATAGCATAATGACATTGGTAAGTGTCTAGCAACACGCCAATGCCCCTAGACCAACTCGAGGTAGGTTTCCTGGAAAACCTTTAATGATTCATCATTATTATTATCCTTTTGTTTCTAATACCACATTAATAAAGATATGGGTTCAAGTGGCGGAGGGGATAGGGTGGCTAGCCGGTGGAAGTGGACCTAAGGCTATACTTGAACCTTGGCAATCAAAAGTGTCTAGAAACGATACTACAAATTTTTTGGGACCTAGGTAATGTCTTAGGAACAACCTTGGGGAACAACCAACCCGTTAATGAAGTTTAAAATCTTGATATTACCAAGACTTTACAGCTTTTGATGATTTTTACTTGCTGCCATTGATGCTGGAAAAGTGCAGAGGGAGAAGTTTTAAGTTGAAGAAATAAAAAACAAGAAAGAAGATGAATAGATAAGATTCTATATAGTTCATTTCTCCCAAGAACATTAGTATTTTATTGGTTTTGAACTTTTGACAGTTAACTAAAAATCAATGTATTTAAATTTTAACGGTAGGCAGATAAACATTTAACTATCAATATTGGTGAATAACAATCGATGAAAGAGGTATCCGTTTTTAAACTAATTATACAAGTTGTACAAAAGAAAAAAAAAACTAATGTTGTTTATTGGGCTAATTATTTAGAAATGCACATAACTTGTCAAATTTTGTTGTTTCGTGTAGTCATTTTTATTTTCCTATTAAAACACAAACCTTTCATATTTCGACATTTGTGTGTATTTTGGGACCATTTCACCCTTACTTTGAAAGGTAAAATGGTCATTTTACATGAATAAAATACACACAGAAGTCGAAACTTGAATGCTTTGTGCTTTAATAGCAAAATATAAGATGAGTACACGGAACAAGAAAAATTGATAAGTTAGATGCATTCCCAAGTCATTAGACCTATTTTATTGATCAATCGTATATTCATATCGTCAATCCAATTTTTGAGCTATGCAAACAGGGAAATATTTAATTTTGTTACTCAAGAAATATTGTTAATTTTATGTTTGATGTGTTTGTTTTAGTCTCGGTCCATTCTAAACCCGACCAAAAGCGTTAACTCATTTACTGATCAACCCCTTGATTTTCAGCTTGACTAAATGAGGCACCGCCTTGATTTTCAAGCTGGGTTCGAACTATATATTGTTATTATAAGAAAAGGAAAAAAAAAAACATTGCCCCCCTTAACTTGAAATCCTGGCTCCGCCCCTGGTCACCTGTGATTAAATACTAATTTGAATATTCTAATAATATCACATGTGATATTAGTGTTAAATCATATGTGATATATAATATCACATATGATATGTAATATCATATATCATATGTAGATTTAACACTAATATCACATGTGATATTAAATATTAACACTAATATCATATGTGATATTATTAGAATATTTAAATTAGTGTTTAATCACATGTGATTTCTTATGCAGGTTTTAACAACGAAAAAAAAAATGAAAAAATGTGAAAAAAAGTTTATTTATTTATTTATTTTTTTGTCGAAAGTATATCAAATTTCCCGTCTATAAAAAGATAATTAAATGCTCGTCGTGATGGTGTAATTATTTTCGCTTAACGGTTAACGGTTTAAGATATATTTAAATAATAAAAAATAAGTGAAATATTAAAATACTTTTAATCTTAGTCTTTGATTTTTTTTTTAAATGAAAGGTTGGGATGAGTCCCTTAGTATGTGAGAAAAGTTTAGTATGTAAAATAACTCTCCTCACTCTGTTCCCCAATTTTTATTTGGAGAGAAAATAAGAGAGGGGAAGGGAAATGATAAAATATTTATGTTCTCGAATTTATTTGGAGAGAAGAGAAGAGAAGAGAGAAGTAAATTATGTTAAAATTCCCCTCCTAGTGAAAGGAAAGTAAAAAAATTATGTGTTCTTTAGATTTTTATGAGGAAGGAAAGGTGAAGGGAGGGAAAGAAAGTGAGGGGCGTTTGAGGTTTTTTTAGGCAAGATGTCCTGCCCACTTTTGGGAGGATTGGGAAGGGAACCAAATGCTAACCATTTAAATGACCAAAATGCCCATTATTTCATCTAGTTATATAATCTTTTTACTCATGAAATCATGTCCACATCTTTACTTTATGAGATAACCCTTCTCCAAATTATCTCTAGGTCCACATCTCCAAGCTCCAAGTTATTTTATTTTTGTGTATATACAACAATCTCCTCCCATCTTTGATTCTAACTTTTTTTTGACAACCTAAAAGTGTACTATGAATGGGTCAACTGTGATCTACCCATTCTTGTTGCAGGAAGTTTTATTTCGATTACAAAATGTGGGTAAATTGAGACAATAATAGATCGGAGGTTTGTTTGGGTTTTGACTGCTAGAGCCTTTGCAATTTGACACTTTTTTTTAAACAAATAAATTAGATGAAAATGGTTCATACATTTTGGTAAGTATTAATGGATTACATTTTTTTTCTTTTGCTGTATATATATGGGCAAATTAATCATTGGCTACAATTTAAAATAATTAAGTTAACCTCATTCCAGTAGTTGAAGAACAACGAAATCTTGTAATATATTTTTGTGCAAGTTATGCATAAATAGGTATATTTGTAAATTTCTTTTGGTTAATACTTCCTTTTCTTTTTGGTTTGTATTAACTTGAGAACAGAGTGCTAATCTTCTTCCCAAATTAGGATGATTTGGAGAGAAGATGACTTTTGTATATACTTTTATTAAATATCTTTTCTTTTCTCTCTAACTTGGGAACACAAACAAAAAATCAATATATTCTTCCCCTCTTTTTTTTTCTCTCTCGTTTTTAACCTCTTCATTTCTCTTCTTTCTATTTTATATCTCGGGAACAGAGTGCTACAGTTTATCTATAGATTTCAAAAAGAGTTATAATTTTGAGGAGAGTTATTTTACATACTAAACTTTTCTCACATACAAAGGGACTCATCCCCACCTTTCATTTAAAAATAAATCAATGACTGAGATTAAAAGCATTTTAGTATTTCACATATTTTTTTATAATTTAAATCTCTTAAACCGTTAATCGTTAAGCGAAAATAATTACACCATCGCGGCGAGCATTTAATTATCTTTCTATAGACGGACACTTTGATATACTTTCGACAAAAAAATAAAAATAAAATAATAATAAATCTTATTTTTCATGTTTTGTTTGTTTTTTTTTCTTTTTTCTTCGTTGTTAAAACTTGCATAAGAAATCACATGTGATTAAACACTAATTTGAATATTCTAATAAGAACACATGTGATATTAGTGTTAAATCACGTATGATATGTAATATCACATGTGATATAAGTGTTAAATCTACATACGATATCACATGTGATATAAGTGTTAAATCTACATACGATATGTAATATCATATGTGATATTACATATCATATGTGATTTAACACGAATATTAGGGGTGAGCATGGGGCAGAGTGGGGCGATTTTGTGGTAAAACCAAAACCCGAACCGTATATTTTGGTTTTTGAAAACTACAAACCGTTTGATTTCGGTTTTTTTGGTTTCGGTTTTTCGATTTTTCACATTGAATCGGTTCGGTTTCGGTTTATATTCGGTTTTTTCTTACTTGAAAACAAGAAAGTTTTAATTTTATATAAAGTTTACGATTCCAAGTTTTCAAGCAATAATATTTAAACAAATATCAATAATAGCATAATATCTAGCAATTCAAAGCTTCGAAAAAACGTATGAAACACCAAACATGAATCTAAAATATAGATGTCTTTGCGGCTTTGCACTTTTTGTTCACAAAAACATTCAAAGAACACTATTATTCGATAACAAAGATATAATATCTATAAATATAACAAATTTGAAAAACACTATTGTTTTCTTTTTGTAATAGGTAAAGTTGCATACTAAAATGTTTAAAATCCAAAACTAAATAGCAAATCTCTTATATAGATAAAATTATATAAAAACATAAATAAAGGTGGGGCAGAGCGGTTTTTTTGGTTCGGTTTTTCTTATGAAACCAAACACCGCCCCAAACATTCGGTTTTTACAAAATTTAAAACCACCTCCATCGGTTTGTCAAATGGGGCGGTTTTTTCGATTCGGCTTTTTCGGTTTCGATTTGGTTTTTGTTCTCACCCCTAACGAATATCACATGTGATATTATTAGAATATTCAAATTAGTGTTTAATCGCTTGTGAATTTTTCATGCAAATTTCAGTAACGAAAAAAACGTAAAAAAACATGAAAAAAATAATAATTTTGTCAACAGTATATCAAAGTGTCTGCCTATCTATAGAAAGATAATTAAATGCTCATCGTAATGGCATATATTTTTTTCGCTTAATGATTAACGGTTTGAAAGA
Organism: Artemisia argyi; assembly: GCA_030686995.1. Classification (NCBI taxonomy): domain Eukaryota; kingdom Viridiplantae; phylum Streptophyta; class Magnoliopsida; order Asterales; family Asteraceae; genus Artemisia; species Artemisia argyi. The sequence continues at coordinate 11,983,754 of CM060685.1, forward strand.
TATTAATATTTGAAAAAAAGGATGAAAGTAGATTTTTTAAATTGTTGGGATTAATCTCATTCATTAGATCAAATAAAGATAAAGGATGGAGATTGATCCCTTGGTATGTAAATGATCTTTAATCTAAACTCTAAGCATAGGGTTTGTTAAAAACTACGAAAATATAGAATATATTTATTAACAGTTAGAAAGAAAATTGTAAAGAGTTGATAGATGCATGGAAAAGTAAACACAAATTTGTTCTTTATTTGCAAAAATTGAACTTTGGTGAAAGAGAAATAATTAGGAACATCTTTAACCACTTAAGCTATAGCCTCTCATTTGTTGTAATTCGCTTTTAAAAAATTTACACATCACAAATTTTTTAAAAACTTTATAGATATCTGATAAAATCAAGCTCATGATCCAAGCTTTTGACAACTAATATACAAAATTATTACATTATATAAATTCAATTCATAGTGACTCAGATACATGGCTATACGCGAATCTTATACATAATAAAGTTATAAACCAATTTATTAAAATGTAGCATCTCATGTAAACTAAATCTAGAAGATAGAAATTCAGTGGGTTATTTTGTATTGTTTTCTTTTTAGTTTGTTTTTTATGTGTGTAGGTTTATAAAGGTTTGAGGATCTTTTATAAAATAGATGAAAGATCAAGGGTTGAAAGTGTTCATGTGCTCAAGCTGCAAAGGTGCAAAGTGCAGCTTCCTAAACCTACTAGGTTTAGGCTATATAATGTCTTTTTCTCTTAGCACACCTCTTATTTTTCATGTTTGTTTTCTCTTATTCTCTTAGTCTGTGTAATCATTTTAGGGTATGTTCTCTATGTATTTTTACTTTCTCTTTTTGAAGTTTTGAACTTAAAACATCTCCCAGTATTGTATGTGGGTTGATATGCAGTTATAAAACAAAAGGGTGGTTGGTTGAATTCATAAATAGGTGTTTGTGATCTTTAGTATTGTTTGGTAAAATTTTGTATGGTATCAGAGCCAAGTTAACTCTGTACTAAAGGTTTCTATTATTTTTTAATCATTTTTCAAAATTAGGTTTGATCAAATTTAGGGGTTTCATTGTTTGATGATAGTTTGTGATTCAAAAATTGTTGAATGATGTTGATTTGTTACAGATCTATTGATTTGAGTCTTGAATTTCATTTTTTTCTAAAAGTTGGGGTTTCTTGATTTTTGGGGGTTTTTCAAAATTGAGAGAGTTATTGAGTTGTTGGTTGTCTTAATCATCTTTTGGGTTAAAGATCTGGTATGTGGTGTTTGTTCTTGTCCAAAATTGATAAGTTTAAGGTTTCCTGTATCAAACCCTAATTCAGGTTTCGTGGTGTTTAAATCTATATATCTTGAAAGATAAGAGGTCTAATTGAGTAAATTAAGCAGTTTTGGTGAAATCCCCCAATTTTCTATAATTAGGTTTTTCTTGTTTTGAGATCTAGTTGATTTTGTTTATAACTTTTTTTTGTCTAATATTGTGCTTTGTTTAAATTTCAGGTCGTCATCCGCTATAGATATGAATTTTAGATAAAAGATCATCGGGATCTTGGTATTCTTGTTGGAACATGTGCACTGTAACACCTCTCACACCCTCTCTAGGTTATTATTCAAAGTTGTTGTTTTAGATAAATTAGTGGATAGGTTAATGGATTATTTATTTGAGAAGTTGCTGGTGTTGTTAAGTGAAGTAGGATTGTTTGTGATTGTTGGGCGTTTGGCTGGGCTTTCTAGTTGTGTTATATGTTTTTTGTTTTATTTCTATATTATTCATTATCATATGATGTGGTCAAAATGGTGGATGGTGATTATTTTGATAAAAATAGGAATAGAGACATAAAGAACCATTATATTTGATACACGTTTGTTGGGAATAATATCTAGATAAATAGCGGATTAGAATTTACAAATTGCCATTTGGAAAGTATTAAAGTTAATGTAAATTACATTGTTCGTCCCTGTGGTTTGACCATAGTAACATCGCAAGTCCATCGACTTTCATTTTTGCATGATTATTTTAGCATTAAGATAAAATTACACGTTTGGTCCCTGTGGTTTACCCTAAATAGCAGGTTTAGTCCCAAAGTCGTTTTAACTACACCACACATACCTATTTTTGAAACCTGTTGCCCATTTAGTCCCTATTATCGGAAATAGGGACTATCCGTGTAATAAAAAAAACTATAAATAATTACACAGATGATCCCTTTTTTTAAACTAGGGACTAAATGCGCAACGGGTTTCAAAACAAGGTATGTGTGGTTTAATTAAAACAGACTAAACCTGTTATTTAGGGTAAACCACATGACCAAACGTATAATTTTTCTAGCATTAATTATATCATTGCTATATTAGCAATGTATATATGCACATTTGTGTTAAGAATAAGATAAAAACAGATTTAAATGTGAAAGTTTTTATGAGTTATGATTTACACGATCCTCAAGTTTAAAAAGAAAAATGATTTTTGTTTTATACTTGACATTGACTGCGAATGTATGAACATACGTGTGACCTTAAGTAGATTGGGTAGTAATTTTCGACAACCCACAAAAGGTGAAAGAATGAATATAAAATTAAATTCCAACGCAATAATGAGAATTCTACTTTTAGCCTAGGATTAATTAGGTAGTTGTTCATTGTTTAATGTGTTAGGGTATTAACGCAAAGCTCTTTATGTACTAACTCGCATAATTCCGCCCCATTGTGGCGACAAGTTCTATATAATTAAAATATTCGGCGAGCATATTTTTTTTATTATGTGTTTCTTTTGTTAGAAAACCCAAACCCGGACATGACCCATGTAAATAATCGGCTCAGCTATGTCAACCCTAACCTGTTAACACATAACCCGAACCTGACCCATTTAACCCATATACATACTTGGGTTGTCGGGTTAAATAGGTTACACGGGTTTAATAAGTTAAATGGGTTTTTGGTTGAGCATGTAACCCGTTTATATACTAAAGTTGGCACATTAAATGGGTTAAATAGGTTTGTGGGTCGACCCGTTTAACCCATTTAACCAGTATAATAAAATATAAATAAATTTAAATTTAAAAAAAATTCTTAAACGGGTTAGCGGGTCGACCTGTTTAATTTATTCCTAACCCGAACCTGACTTGTTTAATAAATGGGTTAGATGGGTCGACCCAAACCCGACCCAAAATCTGTTTACACTCAACCCGAACCTGTTAATTTTTATGTCGGTTTCAAGTCGCGTTTCGTGTTGCGTCAGAAATTGCCACCCCTACATGCCGGCCATAAACACAAAATTTATGTTTTTCTTCCGTTCTTCATCCAAATGAGCCCAAATATTGTACGTTTCCAGCAAGTGCATTCCCTAAGACGTAAAAGTAAGAAAAGAAATGATTTAAAGTAACAAATGATACAGAGTGCATGTTTTAACGACTAAATGATCTTTAAAAGGAGTATAATTCGTGCCTCATCAAAGTTGTTAGGAAATTTTTATTATCTTTGAAAATAAATATGAGAAATTGAAAAGGTTCATGAACCACAACTAAAATAACATCTTTGCTGTTATGAAAAAGTTGTTGAGGTAAAAGCCAAGTAGATGGTTACACTTGTTATTTATTCTTAATTTTGTCATGGATATTTTTGGTTTTTCTTTGTTGTTTAGCTCTTAATTTGGTTAAGGCTATGCTAATTTGATTTAAAGTAATAAATGAAGATTTCAAGTGTGTATATATATATATATATATATATATATATATATATATATATATATATATATATATATATATTTGCCTCGTTTATTTATTTATAAAATTCTAGCTACACAACTTCTATAGACTTTTAGAAGGTTATTTGCCTCGTTTTGGGTGTGTAGATGGATTTATTAAAGAATCACTATTGATTTTAGTTGCTTTGTACAATTTATATATTAATTATATAGTCACATATAGTTAAAAAAAAAATTGAATGTGGCTATGTGGCAGCTTTTATTACACGTGATGTATGTTTCTAGACGTTCTATATATATTATTTACTTACAATCTGTAAGTCAGAAGTGATATTTTTTTTGGATTGGATTGACCCAAAATGAGTGTGGTATATGATTTAAAGAGTTTCTTTATCTTACTAGAAGTATGAAAAATTGGATTTTTTCCCTAGATTTTATGTTATATTGGTTTTTCGGATATATAAAAGATTGTATATGGAAACTTCTGTATCTAATGCAACAGGTAGAGTCAAACAAAATGAAAATAAGTTGGAAACCAAAAGAAGGTAGTTAAATGATTTATGTTAGTGAAAGATGGGCCAGTGCATTATTTACCAAAATTTCTTTTATTTACCAAGTTTAACAATGTTTTATATGGAAATGAATTTTATTTAAGAAAGAACTATGTTCAATAAATACTTCTAAAACCATGCCCTCATGGCACAAGTTAGAAAACCCAAATTGAAAAATGAGATTTAAGTTATTTGTGAATTCTTAAAGATGATTTTAGAATTATTAACTCTTTTATTTTATAAGTTATTTTCTTGATACACATTCAACTAATATGTTAACTATTTTTTGGTTATTTTATTCAATCAAAAGGCTTTTAGTAACATTTTAATAGTGAATCTTAAGGTTTTTAGTGATATGTTAAATCTTCAGCATCATAGAAAAGGTAATAGCCTACTTAAGTGACTATTTACATGACATAATCACCTTTATTGTTTGTAGGCATGAATTCTTACAATTTTCAAGCCATAAATCACACTATTGAAACTTTTTTTTTGGTTGTTGTTGTTGTTGTTGTTGTTGTTGTTGTTGTTGTTGTTGTTGTTGTTGTTGTTGTTGTTATCATTCTAACAATTATCAACACTTTTATATCATTTGATAGCAAATAATGGACTATTTCAAGGACATGGGTATTCGGTACAAGGACTAAACTCATTTTTTTGTGTGATTATCCTAACAATTATCAACACTTTTATATCCTTTGTCAGTAAATAATGGACTATTTCAAGGACGTGGGCATTCGACACAAGAAGTTAGCTAAGAGAGAATTTGAAAAATACGATTATGTTGGTGCTAAAAAATTGCCAAAAAAGCAAAAGATTTGTTTCCGGGCTTAATTTATTATCAACATTCATTACTGTTATTGACATTTATCTCTTTAGAGATAAATTTGTTGACAGTGAACGAGATTAGTAAGGAATATTGGGTAGGAAAAATCAGCTACACCAATGAAAATATCTAAAACTTATGACAAAATATACAATCATATTAAGTTTGTGGAAAATTCGGTGATTAGTGTAGAAAGAGCCATGGAAATTTTAATAGAGGATCATGTCATTCTGATTGGCAAATATTATATCATGTGTCCTGGGTTACTGCATATCTATTCGAAGGATACAATTAACAAGGAAATTGTATGTATCATATGTGGTATGCTCTTTCATACTTAAAGCCAAAAGCAAGCAGCGGTTCTAATGAGGATGACTTGTAACACCTAAATCAATTTATGAAGTAACTTGCTGAAGTATATCTTTGGTATTGTATCTTGAATGTTTTCCTGGTTAGTTGATAATAAACGTATGGTAATTTTTCATATGCGTTTGCTTGCGTCTTAAAGATGTTATCTATATAGCGGTATTTAAGGTGCGGTTGCAACTATATAAAATAGCATCTGTAAGACACAACCAAACACATATGCAAAATCACCATATGTTCACTGTCAACCAACCAAGTAGACATTCAAGATACAATAGCAAAGATACACTTCACTATGTTGCTTCATAAATCGATTTGGGTTTTAAGAGTCATCCTCATTAGAACCGAAGCTTGCTTTTGGCTTCAAGTGTGAAATATCACACCACATCTGATACATACAATTTCCTTGTTGGTTTTATCCTAGGAATAGATATGCAGGAACCAGGACACATGATATAATATTCCAATAAGAATGACATGATCCTGTATGAAAATTTCCATGGCTCCTTCTGCACTAATCACCGAATTTTCCACAAACTTAATATGATTGTATATTTTGTCATAAGTTTAAGATATTTTCATTGGTGTAGATGATTTTTCCTGCCCAATATTCATTACTAATCTCGTTCACTATCAACAAATTTATCTCTAGAGAGATAAATGTCGATAACAGTAATGAATGTTGATAATAAATCAAGCCAGGAAACATATCTTTTGCTTTTTTGGCAATTTTTTAGCTCCAATATAATCGTATTTTGCAAATTTTCTCTCAGCTAACTTCTTGTGCTGAATGCCCATGTCCTTGAAATAGTCCATTATTTGCAGACAAAGGATATAAAAGTGTTGATAATTGTTAGGATAAACACACACACACACACAAAAAAAAGAAAAAAAAAGAAAAAGAAAAAAAAAGAATTTAAATAGTGTGATTTATGGCTTGAATATTGTAAGAATGCATGCCTACAAACAATAAAATCTAATTAGGATAGGTGATTATGTCATGTAAATAGTCACTTAAATAGGCTATTACCTTTTCTATAATGCTGAAGATTTAACGTATCACTAAAAACCTTAAGATTCACTATTAAAATGTTACTAAAAGCCTCTCAATTGAAAGGATAACCAGAAAAACCGTGAATAGTTAGTTAAATTTGTATCGAGAGTACATCCAATTAAGAACCTTCTAATAACTTATAAAAGAGAAGAGTTAATAATTCTAAAATCCTTTTTAAGAATTCACAAATAAATTAATCCCATTTTCCAGTTTTCATAAAAATCTAAGACGAAGCAAACGTCCATTTACAAAAGTAAAAATTGCATTGGATCATTTTTCATTAACGGAAATCATTAAACAACCTTCTTTTGGTTTCCAACTTATTTTAACGTTGTTTAACTCCAACTGTGAAATGCCTGAACTCGAACTGATTTTATTATTATTATTATTATTATTATTATTATTATTATTATTATTATTATTATTATTATTATTATTATTATTATTATTATTATTATTAATATTATTATTATTATTATTATTATTATTATTATTATTATTATTATTATTATTATTATTACTATTATTATTACTATTATTATTACTATTATTATTACTATTATTATTATTATTATTATTATTATTATTATTATTATTATTATTATTATTATTATTATTATTATTATTATTATTATTATTATTATTATTATTATTATTATTATTATTATTATTACATCACTTTATTAGAAAATTATAGGATTTACAAGAAGTTAGTGGGAAGCTGAGATACTAACTGGACTCCCATTCCTTTAGCTATAAAAAAACTAATTCTACTAAAGATATGAGCATCAACACGTGCTCAAATGTCTTGGGTCATCGAGAACTTTCAGATTCACTTCAATAAGGTCACTGCATCATTCTCAAGTTCCCCAAAAGAAGAGAAAGAGAAGGGGAGGAACCCATATCCAATATTCGGGCACTTAGCCTCATACTTGACGCGTTTACGTTGTGCAGCCTCAATCACTGTACGACCCGACAAAAAATCAACAATACCAGTTTGCGTCAAGGGATGACCCAGTCAAATCAACACATACATCAAGCCCTCCGTCCCACGAGTAGAGCAACATATCAGCAGGATGTAAAGGTTTGTCCCTTTCCTCACAAAGCCCAATATCAACCTCTTTACGAGCCGAAATACCTGACCGAGAACATATGTCAACAAGAACATCACGTTCCACGTTATGCCTATGTTTAATACCAATAATACCCGCGCAAGATACAACATGGTCCCCAAAAATATCCCCAAGAAAGACCCTGGAACAAGCTGGGCACGATAACATAACACACACCGGTAGGTCCTGGCATTCATAGTCTGTCCCAACCCAGATATCGGAACCACCCTAAGCCAATATGAAGTGTAGTCCTCCATTTGCGATTTCCATAATGCCATCTGTCTAGTAGATAAAGAAAATGTAGATTCAGTTGTTTGGGTAACACGTGCGAAATATATATCTGCCAGTTTCTTCCTGAGTTTGGGGGCAGCGATCTCACATGGATTACTCAAAAGGTCAATATCCACTTTCACATTAAAAGCACACAAGGCATCATCAAAGGAAGGCCCAGAAGTTAAGATACTAGAACATCGAAGCAACTTAGTCTGTAAGCTAGCAGATTGAAGTCTAGATGCAAGAAATGCATAGTTTAAGACGTCACCTGCAGAATATTATTATTATTATTATTATTATTATTATTATTATTATTATTGTTATTATTATTATTATTATTATTATTATTATTATTATTATTATTATTATTATTATTATTATTATTATTATTATTATTATTATTATTATTATTATTATTATTATTATTGTAAACATTACTTTATTAGAAACTTATAGGATTTACAAGAAATTAGTGGGGAGCCGCGAAACTATATGAGCCCTCAGTCTATTAGCTATAGCAAAGCTAATCCTACTGAAGATATGAATAGCAACACGTGCCCAAATGTCTTGAGTCATAAAGAACTTTTGGATTCGCTTTACTACGTCCTTCTCAAGTTCCCGAAAAGAGAAGAATGAGAAGGCGAGAAACCCATATCTAATATTCGCACACTTAGCCTCATACTTGATGCTTTTACGTTATGCGGCTTCAATCACCACACGACCAACACAAAATCAACCATATCAGTTTGTGTCAAGGGCGAAGACCCTGTCAAATCGACACATATGTCTTGCCCTCCTTCCCAAGAGTTGAGCAACATATCAGCTGGATGTAAGGGTTTGTCCCTTTTTCCACAAATCCTGATGTCAACTTCTTTACAAGCCGAGATCCCCGACCGAGAACAGATGTCAACAAGAGTATTGCGCACCACGTTATGTCGATGTTTAATACCAATAATACCAACGCACGATACAACATGGTCCCGATAAATATCCCCCGTAAAGACCCTGGAACAAGCTGAGCACGACATCTGAACAGAAAATAGGAGAACACCTAGCCGATAGCATAACACACATCGGTAAGTCCTAGCATTTATAGTCTGTCCTAACCCAGATATCGGAACCACCCTAAGCCAGTCCGAAGTGTAGTCTTCCATTTGCAATCTCCATAGAGCCATCTGTCGAGTAGATAGGCAAAAACTGGATTCGGCCGTTTGGGTAACACGCGTGAAATATATATGTGCCAATTTCTTCATAAGTTTGGGGCAATGATCTCACTTGGGTTATTCAAATGATAATCTCCATTTTTGCATTAAAAGCACACAAGGCATCACCAAAAGAAGGCCCAAAAGTTACAATACCGGAATGTCTAGGGAGCTTAGTCTGTAAGCTAGCAGATTGGAGTCTAGACGCAAGGAATGCATAGTTCAAGACATCACCTGCACAGTATACACCAAGCACCCAAATGCAAAAGGTAAGGTGGCAGACCTCCACTGCCAATCAACAAAACCAGTTCCAGAAGCAGGGACAATACACTCAAGAGAAGAACAAAGTGCCGCATCAAATGAACTCTGAGCATGCTCAAAGACCGAGGAGAGCATGTGGGAATTATAAAATATAACTTAGAAATACCGGTACAAGCACGAAGGAGCAACAACTCACACTGAGGGCCATTAAGCTTAGCAGCAACACCTATAAGCTCAATGGTTTTAGCAACCCTTTACATAACAAGCTCACTACTAAACTCAAGGTCCACACTAGCACGCCTACCCAGTAATTTAGCACCGTGTAAAGGTCGAGCAATATTAGGTGGAAAAACACCTGCAAGCCTGCTTCTGGGGTATTCCTTTGGCAAAAAAGCATCAATTTTAACAACATTGAGGTGCCAACCGCAATAAGGTCCATCCATCATAATAAGCTCTAAAACCTCCCCCATGACCAAAGTTATCAACACTTTTATGCGATTATCCTAACAGTTATCAACACTTTTATATCCTTTGTCAGCAAATAATGGACTATTTTAAGGACATGGGTATTCGGTATAAGGAATTAGCTGAGAGACAATTTGCAAAACATGATTATGTTGGAGCTAAAAAATTGCTGAAAAAGCAAAAGATTTGTTCCTCGGGCTTGATTTATTATCAACATTCATTACTGTTATCGACATTTGTATCTCTAGAGATAAATTTGTTGATGGTAAACGAGATTGGTATGGGATATTGAGCAGGAAAAATCAGCTACACGCATGAAAATATCTGAAACTTATGACAAAATGTACAATGATATCAAGTGTGTGGAAAATTCGGTGATTAGTGTATAAGGAGCCATGGAAATTCTAACACATGATCATGCCATTATGACTGGCATATATTGGATCATGTGTCGTGGTTCCTGCGTATCTATTCCAAGGATGAAATCAACAAGGAAATTGTATGCATTAGATGTGGTGTGCTCTTTCATACTTGAAGCCAAAAGCAAGCAATGGTTCTAATTAGCTAGTAAAACCTAAATTGATTTATGAAGCAACTTGGTGAAGTGTATCTTTGGTATTGTATCTTGAATGTTTGCCTGGTTAGTTGACAATGAACGCATTGTGATTTTTCATATGTGTTTGCTTGTGTCTTAAAGATGTTATCTATACAGTGGTATTTAAAGTGTGGGTGCAACTATATAAAATAGCATCTGTAAGACACAACCAAACACATATGTAAATCACCATATGTTCATTGTCAACTAACCAAGCAAACATTCAAGATACAATACCAAAGATACACTTCACCAAGTTGCTTCATAAATCGATTTAGGTTTTACGAGTCATCCTCATTAGAACCGTTGCTTGCTTTCGGCTCAAGTATGAAAGAGCACACCACATCTATGCATACAATTTCCTTGTTGATTTCATCCTTGGAATAGATACGCAGGAACCAGGACACATGATCAGATGTATGCCAGTCATAATGGCATGTTCCAGTGTTAGAATTTCCATGGCTCCTTCTACACTAATCACCGAATTTTCCACACACTTGATATCATTGTACATTTTGTCATAAGTTTCACATATTTTCATAGGTGTAGCTGATTTTTCCTGCCCAATATCTCATACCTATCTCGTTCACCATCAACAAATTTATCTCTATAGAGACAAATGTCGATAATAGTAATGAATGTTGATAATAAATCAAGCCCGGGGAACAAAACTTTTGCTTTTACAGCAATTCTTTTGCTCCAACATAATCGTGTTTTGCAAATTGTCTCTCGGCTAACTCCTTGTACCCATGTCCTTGAAATAGTCCATTATTTGCTGACAAAGATATAAAAGTGTTGATAATTGTTAGGATAATCACAAAATAAATAGTCCATTATTGGATCATTGCAATACCATGTTCAGGTAAACCAAAAAGATAGAAACTTTAATAAATTTAACGTCTATTTTGATTCATCTAAGATCTAACATAAGATTTATCAGTCCTATGTTTCAGAAGCTCATCATGCTCACCTGTCTATCTCGACCCCTCTTCTGTCCATGGGGTCCTCAATATCTAACGCATTTCCTCATAACGTCAAGGAGACCGTTAAAAGAATTTGTCCTCAAGTAATTGAGATTTTTGAACCACCAAAAGAAGGATATCAACCCACTCTTAAGCTTGATTTTTCTAAACTTCCATGCAAGAAAGGTAAAATTATGCTTCCAAAAATTATCAAATACTTGTTCAGTTTGTCCGTATTCTAAATCCGATTGTTTTTATTCATGTAGATGCAGAGAAGATAATCATAGAAATTTCATCGGTGCAATCTGTAATACTAAGCTCTCAGCTAAGAGAGATTTTGAGGGACGTTAACGCCCATGAGATATCTGAAGGGACATACAAACCAATCAAACTTATGTATCATCCAAACGAGCCTTTCTACGTCGTTAAACAGGTAATTTTAACACAAAGCTTGAAAAAAGTGTATTACAAAATAGCTTATTTTAAGCCTCTAAGGCTATTTGATTCATTTGTTTAACAGCCAGCAAAGTTGACTGCAATTTTTCCAATTCGCTTTAAAGAGGAATCAGATGTAGTTATCGCGAAGGCCTTCTTTCAGGTTTAAATTCTTCTCGTTACGATACTTAAGTTTAGATTCAACCCAAACCTGTTTTGACCCGTTACAGAACCTGCCCGACCCATCTATCTTGCTACCTATACTATTGAAAAATCTTTCTTTGGAGTTCAGTTACCAAATTAGTATCTCGTCTTGTGTTTCACCTAACAGGAGCTAGTGGATGTCGGGAGTTCGGGTGTGTGTGCTAAGGCACCTCCTTGTTATTGGTCGCCTATTCCACCTCCCGAGTTAAGAGGAGAGCCTTTGTCAGATTTGAGTACTAATGGAGGATTCGTTTCATTTGGTATGAACAGAACTCTCAATGTTCATGTTTTCTTCACAGCATTCTTCTAAATACAATTTCGCTTACTTTTTACAGATATATACTCACGACATGTTGAAGGTAAGAAGCTAGACAAGACCGTATGGAACCTGCTTAACTTCAACGCATTAGTAAAGTATCATGTGAAGGTAATATTAAAGCCATCCATAGACTAATTACTGAATTTGTAAATTTCAATGATGAAATTGAGTTTTTACAGTCTACTAAAGGGTTTGTGCAACGAAGGATGAGAAGCCGTTTAGATAGCTTGGTCGAGGTAAAAAAGACCTGGAGTATTATAATACGAAACCACCTTATTAATGAGTACATTTTAAACCAGTTTATTTGCATTTGCACATTCGTAATGTTGGAAATTGCAGGCCCTGTACCAAACTAGCACTCCAGAAGATCACCACATTGAAAAAGTTAAAGGTATTCACAAATTATTCATCCAATATTTTCAACGCGATTTAATTAATTCCACAAGTTGGGTAAAACGGGTCACTTTTATTATGGGTCAAAACTGGTTGGGTTGACCCGCAAACAATTTGTTGTCCACCTTTATTTCTTTTTGCAAACAGTTAATTCATTATTTATAACTTCACAGTATAAGTAGTCAGGATATATCGTCAAATAAAAAACGACTTAGGAGGTTGTATGCGTTAATAATTGACTTTGGGCGACTTTACAGCCCATTTGTGTTTAGCAAACAAATTTGGCTAGACACATTTAGAGATAAATCAGAACTCAATTCACATCGACCCATTCATAAGTAAATGACTAGAAAGATCAAATTTTTGATCTTTGAACAATAGTAACCACTCTACATTTCAAATCGTTGCAGGACATAAAATCGTCAAGAAACTTATGAAATTTACAAGATGTACGATCCTTGTGAAAAGATGGAACATGACAAAAAAGCTTAAGAGAATACGCTCCAAACTAAGAATCCGTGGATTCAAAAAGTTTCAAAGGCGCTGGTTGAAACTTCCTAGTTTCTCTTCCGTAATGAGCTACCAGAAGTTACACAAGTCTTAGAAAACAAATATGAAATGTCTGATTGTAAGCATACTGATGTTCTAAATACATTTTTCTGTGCATAAGTTTTGCATGATTGTAGATTAAAGAGAATAAACACAATCTAGAAAACTTACAATATTTCATATACTTCTTCTGAAAAAACTAAAGAAAGCTATAACTGTTAAAATTATTAAGCATTACAATCATATAAACAAGTAGACACATATGTGGAAGCCTGGGATCAACTATAATATATAAAAGATTAACATAAATATAAACAAGAACGTACCGTAGGATTCTAGCCGAACAAGCATCAAACTTTAATAAACTTGGATGAAACTTACCTTTTTATTTCATCAAAATAGAATTTACATAGTGGTTGAAGGCAAACGGGCAACAAGCTGCGCCGCTAGCCCTTTTTGGATTGCAAAGCTAACTATTTTGAAAACTACATTTGTGGATCTATGTGTCATAACATTACTGTTCATAACTCGTTGGACTCTGTTAAGTAGTTCCACCGCCTCAGGTGCAAGGAAACCAAATGTATCAAACGCGAAAGGAATAAACACGTGTTGACTTTCAATGCATGCTTTCTCGTGTTTTGTCACTTTGCACGAGGCGGCTTTCAAAGCGGCATGTCCGTTTTGTTATTTGATTCCTTGATAATTACTATAGTGAGTAATTACCTCGTTCTTGTATACACAAACTATTACCGAATTTAAAGGTTATGCTAGTAACAAAACACAAGAATTTTTTTATTGAAAATTTCGATCCAATAAACCCTTTTGGGTGTATGGACGATCGGCCAAGAAGGAGAAAACAAAGAGGATAAAAAAACTTTTAGGGTTTTGTGTGTGTGCGTGTAAAAGTTTTTACCCTAAGTTTGCTTTTATAGTAATTGTAAAACTTTGGGAGCAAGTTAGGGCAAAGGGGAATCCCCTTGTGTGTGTTCGACCGGCCTAAGGACCCAAGAGGTCCTTCCGATCTTTCATGCCTCCTAATTACATTATAGTCCCTTTTGTTTGTCCGTTAAGTACTAACGACAGTTAGCCATTTCTTGCGTTTAAATAATTATATATACAACGTTTAATATATATCAATTATTATACTTTAACTCTTGTTTGTAATGTGTGCAATCCTAAGGTCTCGAGTTCGATTCTAGACATATGCTTATTAATATTTATCTACAAACTCTAACAGCTCCCACTTGGATATCTATTAATAGCATAATGACATTGGTAAGCATCTAGCAACACGCCAATGCCCCAAGACCAACTCGAGGTAGGTTTCCTGGAAAGCCTTTAATGATTCATCATTATTATTATCCTTTTGTTTCTAATACCACATTAATAAAGATATGGGTTCAAGTGGCGGAGGGGATAGGGTGGCTAGCGGGTGCTAGGCCTCCCCCAACTAGCGGAAGTGGACCTAAGGCTATACTTGAACCTTGGCAATCAAAAGTGTCTAGAAACGATACTACAAATTTTTTGGAACCTAGGTAATGTCTTAGGAACAACCTTGGGGAACAACCAACCTGTTAATGATGTTTAAAATCTTGACATTACCAAGAATTTACAGCTTTTGATGTTTTTTACTTGCTGCCATTGACGGTGGAAAAGTGCAGAGGGAGAAGTTTTAAGTTGAAGAAATAAAAAACAAGAAAGAAGATGAATAGATAAGATTCTATATAGTTCATTTCTCCCAAGAACATTAGTATTTTATTGGTTTTGAACTTTTGACAGTTAACTAAAAATCAATGTATTTAAATTTTAACGGTAGGCAGATAAACATTTAACTATCAATATTGGTGAATAACAATCGATGAAAGAGGTATCCGTTTTTAAATTAATTATACAATTTGTACAAAAGAAAAAAAAAAACTAATGTTATTTATTGGGCTAATTATTTAGAAATGTACATAACTTGTCAAATTTTGTTGTTTCGTGTAGTCATTTTATTTTCCTATATTAAAACACAAACCTTTCATATTTCGACCTTTGTGTGTATTTTGGGACCATTTCACCCTTACTTTGAAAGGTAAAATGGTCATTTTACATGAATAAAATACACACAGAAGTCGAAACTTGAATGCTTTGTTCTTTAATAGCAAAATATAAGATGAGTACACGAATCAAGAAAAATTGACAAGTTAGATGCATTCCCAAGTCATTAGACATATTTTATTGATCAATCGTATATTCATATCGTCAATCCAATTTTTGAGCTATGCAAACAGGGAAATATTTAATTTTGTGACTTAAGAAATATTGTTAATTTTATGTTTGATGTGTTTGTTTTAGTCTGGGTCCATTCTAAACCCGACCAAAAGCGTTAACTCATTTACTGATCAACCCCTTGATTTTCAGCTTGACTAAATGAGGCACCGCCTTGATTTTCAGGCTGGGTTCGAACTATATATTGTTATTATAAGAAAAGAAAAAAAAAACACGTTGCCCCCCCTTAACTTGAAATCCTGGCTCCGCCCCTGGTCACATGTGATTAAATACTAATTTGAATATTCTAATAATATCACATGTGATATTAGTGTTAAATCATATGCGATATATAATATCACATATGATATGTAATATCATATATCATATGTAGATTTAACACTAATATCACATGTGATATTAAATATTAACACTAATATCATATGTGATATTATTAGAATATTTAAATTAGTGTTTAATTACATGTGATTTCTTATGCAAGTTTTAACAACGAAAAAAAAAAATGAAAAAATGTGAAAAAAAGTTTATTTATTTATTTTTTTGTCAAAAGTATATCAAATTTCCCGTCTATAAAAAGATAATTAAATGCTCGTCGTAATGGTGTAATTATTTTCGCTTAACGGTTAAAGGTTTAAGATATATTAAATTATTAAAAATAAGTGAAATATTAAAATACTTTTAATCTCAGTCATTGATTTTTTTTAAATGAAATGTGGGGATGAGTCCCTTAGTATGTGAGAAAAGTTTAGTATGTAAAATTACTCTCCTCACTCTGGTCCCCAATTTTTATTTGGAGAGAAAATAAGAGAAGGGAAGGGAAATGATAAAATATTTATGTTCTCGAATTTATTTGGAGAGAAGAGAAGAGAAGAGAGGAGAAAAGTAAATTATGTTAAAATTCCCCTCATAGTGAAGGGAAAGTAAAAAAATTATGTGTTCTTTAGATTTTTTTGAGGAAGGAAAGGTGAAGGGAGGGAAAGAAAGTGAGAGGGGCGTTTGAGGTTTTTTTAGGCAAGATGTCCTGCGCACTTTTGGGAGGATTGGGAAGGGAACCAAATGCTAACCATTTAAATGACCAAAATGCCCATTATTTCATCTAGTAATATAATCTTTTTACTCATGAAATCATGTCCACATCTTTACTTTATGAGATAACCCTTCTCCAAATTATCTCCAGGTCCACATCTCCAAGCTCCAAGTTATTTTATTTTTGTGTATATACAACAATCTCCTCCCATCTTTGATTCTAACTTTTTTTGTAACAACCTAAAAGTGTACTATGAATGGGTCAACTATGATCTACCCATTCTTGTTGCAGGAAGTTTTATTTCGATTATAAAATGTGGGTAAATTGAGACAATAGTAGATCGGAGGTTTGTTTGGTTTTTGATTGCTAGAGCCTTTGCAATTTGACACTTTTTTTTTAAACAAATAAATTAGATGAAAATGGTTCATACATTTTGGTAAGTATTAATGGATTACATTTTTTTTCTTTTGCTGTTATATATATGGGCAAATTAATCATTGGCTACTATTTAAAATAATTAAGTTAACCTCATTCCAGCAGTTGAAGAACACCGAAATCTTGTAATATGTTTTTGTGCAAGTTATGCATAAATAGGTATATTTGTAAATTACTTTTGGTTAATACTTCCTTTTCTTTTCGGTTTGTATTAACTTGAGAACAGAGTGCTAATCTTCTTCTCAAATTAGGATGAATTGGAGAGAAGATGACTTTTGTACATACTTTTATTAAATATCTTTTCTTTTCTCTCTAACTTGGGAACACAAACAAAAAATCTATATATTCTTCCCCTCCTCTTTTTTTTTCTCTCTCGTTTTTAACCTCTTCATTTCTATTCTTTCTATTTTATATCTCGGGAACAGAGTGCTAGAGTTTATCTATAAATTTCAAAAAGAGTTATAATTTTGAGGAGAGTTATTTTACATACTAAACTTTTCTCACATACAAAGGGACTCATCCCCACCTTTCATTTAAAAATAAATCAATGACTGAGAATGAAAGCATTTTAGTATTTCACATATTTTTTTATAATTTAAATCTCTTAAACTGTTAATCGTTAAGCGAAAATAATTACACCATCGCGGCGAGCATTTAATTATCTTTCTATAGACGGACACTTTGATATACTTTCGACAAAAAATAAAAATAAAATAATAATAAATCTTATTTTTCTTGTTTTGTTTGTTTTTTTTTTCTTTTTTCTTCGTTGTTAAAACTTGCATAAGAAATCACATGTGATTAAACACTAATTTGAATATTCTAATAAGAACACATGTGATATTAGTGTTAAATCACATATGATATGTAATATCATATGTGATATTACATATCATATGTGATTTAACATGTGATTGGTGTGAAACGGTAAGATAATATTAAACAAGTGATGGTCAACAAGTCAAACAGCTTAAACCAATGCTTCCGTGGAATACAGTGTTTCCCCCGGGTCGTTAGATCCCAACGAGGTGTGGATGGTATTAAAAACGAATTTGTGATCGGGTGAATTTGAACAGGAAATGGTATAAGTGTGAGTGAGTGATTAATCTAAGGGTTTATAAAACAAAATAGCTTAAATAAGCTATAAGAGTGATTACATAAACCTAAATAACTTAGAAACGTTTAAAACCTAGAAACGCGTACGTTTAAGTTAAATCTACGTAAACGTACGAAACAAAAACGATTTTAACTAAAGTAGGAATTTGTATGCCTTAGGGGCTTAAATGCAAATTAAATAAACTTAAAATATTTATTTTATAATTACTAATTATTTAATTAATTATTATTTATTTAATAACTATAATTAAGTATTTAAGAATACACTAATAATTAATAAAATGTAAATTAAGTCTAGGAAAATAAAATTAAAATTTATAAAAGTCTAAAATATTATAAAATTTATTTTAAAACTAAAATTATATTTCTAAAACAATTTATCTAATTATTATTAATTATTAACTATATTTAATTATTAGTTAACTAATTATATGATTTAAATTATTATAAATACTAAAAAGGCTTAGATAGTTAAGAAGATTTTATAAATCTAATTAACCATCACAGGAATCCTAAAAAATTATAAAAAGTTTGTTTTATATATATTTAAACTAATTTACTAATTATTATACTATTTATTAATTAATTAACAATTATACTAATTAAATTATAAAAAATAGAAAATGAACAGTAAAAATTATGGAAAAATTCCTAAAAATGTTTTATAACATATAAAAGCTAGGAAAAATATAAAAACTAGGTTTTGCTTTATAAAAACTAATTATGCTATTTATTATTTAATTATTAATTAATTATTAATAAAACTAATATTAATTCTAATAAATACTAAATGATAAAATAAAAATCTGAGAAAATTACTAAAAATACTTTAAGGTAAAAGGTAATTAATAAAATATAAAAACACAAATTACTTAATAAAAATCTAAAAATGAAAATTAAAATTTAAATTATATTAAATAGAAACTATCACTTATTATTAAATTGACTTTTCTGGATTTTTCTTTTGGAATTCTATTTTATACCTAAAAAGAATTAACTTTTATGAAAACAACTTTTTCAGAACTTAAAAATAAGCTAATTATAAGCTAAAAACCTTAACAGTTGACTTATGTTGACCAGTTGAGAGATTAAGCTCACATGAGCTTATGTGGGGTCCACCTTGGTTAAACTTGGTTCAAATAAGTTCAATGGACATGTATAAGCTAGAAAAAGCAATTGTGGTCCACTGAATAAGCAAATAAGCACAAATAAGCACTCCAATTCTTACTTACCGACTGAAAAATGGGACAGAGTTCAAGGCTATTTCTAAGTGGGGTCCACAAGGTCCTAGGTCAAACAAAAGGTCAAATCTTAAAGCCTACCAGGAGGGGGGTTGGGAGAACCAAAATACAAACTGTGGGACCCACTGGGTGGCCACAAACAACCACCAAAGGTGGTGGGTTTGACTGGTGACCTGCTGATGCAGGGGAGGTATTCCTCCCTGCAGGTGTGTTTGGCCAGGTGTGGAGCCCAGCAGAAAATTGCTAAAAATATAACAAATGTGAGACACTAAAGACTAGCTGGGGGACTTCAATCCCAAAAAGTTTCAGAGGCTGAATCACAATACTAAATTCTACAAAATTCCTTGAATTTTTTAGTTTTTTCTGTCAAAACACAATTTGACTTTTGAGAAAAACTACTTATGTTGACTTTATTGGATTTTGATCCCTTCTAACCTACTGAAAATGAACTAATTAGCTACAGGGAGAGTGAATTAAGCTATAAGAACATCATTTAGTCAAAATGGTTGAGATTTGAAACCCCTAAACCTCAACAGTTAACTGTTGGGAGGATTGGGAGGTGATTTTGACTTTTCAATAAAAGACCACTGGTTTTGAGTGTAGAACTGAGTTATTAGACCATCATGTACCATACATCAAACAAGAACAACAATACACATAGCCTTGAACACAGATAATTAGTCTAATCCAAACACCCCTTATGAAATGTTAAACCAAGATTTTTGAACCAAATAACTTATTCAGGCCTTAAAATTGATTCCAGACCATGTATTAGGATAGCTAAGACCAACTGAGCATGAATAAACACAAACACAAGCATATATCACACTTAATCACTAAATTGCAATTTCAACCGTGAAATCAAAATTTTAAGCAACAACTAAAACAAACAACTAAACAATATTATGCAAGATTATGATTAAGTATCACCAAAGAAGCATAAAAGAACAGTTTAAAACCAAGTTAAACAACTTATACAATAAATAAGAAAAATTAATCAAGAGCTTACAAATGAGTGACCAAACTGAAACCAAGTAACCAAGGACCATGAACATGTCCTATAGCTTTCCATAAAGCAACTAATACCCTGGCAATCCACTGAGACCAATGCTTCAAGCTCAATCTTCTTCTCTGACTGAATTTTTTATTTTATATATATTTATTTAGTATTTTTGTGATTTTTGATTTTTTCTTAGTTAAAGAGTTTTAAACACTTTCTAAACTATAAAGATCTTATAAGTGATATTATTTGGGTCTAATGGAACATGAAATAACAACATTCAACAATATTCAAGTGAATTTGTCAAATTCACTTGAAATCGGCAAATCTGAATTTAGTAAATAGAACTTGAAATTAATTTGAAATAAAGTTTGGAAATACATGAAATTAACTGGGTACAAGCTGTTTTAATTGAAATTACAACTGAAAGAGTAAAATAATTGACCCACGTTTCACTACTTTACACTACTCCTAGATATTTCTTTTCTTTTGCTTCCCCTCCATCTTTATAAGACTTTTCTTGTTCCCACTAGCACTCTGGTCAAATCCCATCATTTATCTTGGCCGTTGAATCACTGCTTCTCATCTTGACCGTTTAAAAGTGTTTTGGCGACAACATTCAACACGTAGCTTAGGAGCAGTTTGAGTGTAATTAAAGCTTTTTGTTGTGATATGGAGGTGGAGGGGAGCATTTTAGATATTTCTATGGTCAAGTTGGGGAGGTATTGTGCAAAACAGGGGAATGGTATGGTTTTGAGGTGAAAATGGTGGGAAAGCATTAATTGCTTGTGGGCTACTGTAGGGGTGGAAGGAGGTGGTGGAGTAGTAGGTTAGACAGCTGGGAAGTTAGGTGGAAAGATAGTGGTGAAACCACTGAGGTGGAAAGGTGTAGCAGTAATGGTGGTTTTGGAGGGGAAGGTGAATAGTGGACGGGGGTGTGGTATTTGTGGAGGGTTGACCGGGTCAACGCCAGGGGATGGGATGGGCTTGATTTTGGGTTTATATTTTGGGTTTGGATGGGTTAATATATAAAGGGATTGGTTTGTTTGTTTATTTAAAAACCATAAGGACTAATTATGTAATTTGCAAAATTTTGAGGGGCTGTTTTTGTAAATTTACCAAAGCATACACAAAGACCAAACTTGACAAGGATGAATAGTACAAGGTCCATTTTGATAATTTCTAATTTTTGAATTCCAGGGACTAATCTTGCCAAATGTGAAACTTCAGGGACCAATTCTGCCATTTTCTGAAAGTCCAGGGACCAAACATGTAATTTCATTAAAATTGCCACCCAAGGACCATTCCTGCCATAGAAGATTAGTATAAGGACCAAAATTGATTTTTCTCAAAGTTTTTACATCCCAGGGACCATTTATGTCAATTTTGCAAAGTTGAGGGACTAAACATGTAATTTTGTGAAACTTTGCACCAAAGGACTAAATATGTAATTTGTGATTCAAAAGGACCTTTGGTGACTTTTTCATGTTTTTAGAATAACCAGGGACTAGTTTTGACAACTTTTGAAACTTGAGGGACTGAAACTGTCAATTATGCAAACTTTGTACGTTTTTTTTACCTGTTTTTGATTATTTTGCATTTGAAACATATAAAACACACTTCTAAGATATTTTAAGTATTTTGATGCATATTTGAGTGTTTTTGGATGTTTTGGCAGTTCAGATTAGTATAAAATGATGAGTATTTAGACACTCATCAATCCCCCACACTAAAACATTGCTAGTCCCTAGCAATCTTTTGAGAAAAACTTAATGGATTTGAAAACTCTTTACCAAAAGCCATCACTTCTGGAGTAGCCAGATGTATCGATTCAAGTAAGAACTATGGTCCACCTGATAACCATGTGATTTTGAGCAAACCACCAGCTGTCAACGGATTTGATTAGTCTTTACCAAAAGCCGTTTGCTTCTGGACTAGCCAACTCTTGATGGACAAAGTCAACATCTTGGTGAGCTGATTACCAATTATGGTTTTTCCACTGCCTTTACCACAAGCCATAATCTTGCGGGCTAGCCAACTCATTCACTTTTTAGGATATGACGAGTTGAGGTACCATACAATTTTGGGCAAATTGCAAGCCATAAACGGATTTGAGATATCTTTACCAAGAGCCGTTTGCTCTTGGATTAGCCAATCCTTATGTGGGTTAGACATGGCGGATTGATAACCATTTATTGCGTTCTAAGTGAGAAATTTTTTTAAAATTTGGGCTAAAATGGGGGTTCTTGATGGAACATGTGTTTAAATTCGTTAGAATAACGAATCTCCCCCCACACTTAGAACTGAATATTGTCCTCAATATTCAAAATACCGGGTGTTAAACCAACACTTAGAACGTAAGAAGGAAAATACTCATAGCCTTTATTTAAGTTTATGTACATTTTTTTTAAGAGGATATTTACATATATACAATCATGTGGGTTAGTATCTCCCCCACACTTAGGGTAAAAACCCTAATGCATGCTACTGTTTTTGATTACCGAGTCGCTAGCTTGACTCGACCCCGAATTCATTGGTTCATGGGGAAGTAGGATGTGGAAGAAACAATCTCCATCGGACTTTCATTCAAAATGTTTGGATAAAAATTTGAAGCACGTGAAAGTTCCACACCGATGAGATATACAGACCCTGGCTCAAAATTTATAAATGAGAATGCCGGGGTCAAAGATAATGTCCTCACTCCCGAAAGAGTGAAGAACAGGAGAAGCCACGGGATATATGAAGAAAAGAAAGAAAGTCATGATGAAAATCATGACTAACTCCTCATCTTCAATAGGAGAATTCATTGTTTCATGAATCTCCTCTTTTAAGCTCGTTTGATCAAGACATATTATGGGTATGTCTAGATCAAAATAAAAGTTATCATACTCCGGTGGAGATATGATATGAGTGAGTTCACAGGAGAACTCCTCAAAGGTGAATGATTCGTATTCGGGATTGATTTGAGTGAGTTCACTGGGGAACTCCTCAAAAGTAAATGATTCATATACGGGAAGAGAATTATAAGAATGGGAAGTGGTAATACCACTTATCTTCTCTCCCGTATGATCAAAATGGAACGTTTGCAATTCCGGAATAGAATCATTGATCCAAAGCTCACTATCCTCAACGGGGATAGGAGATGAAATAGGCTTTTCATTAAAAGCCTCAATTCTAGAAATGAGAAGATTAGCATTTAATAATGTAAGACGAAGAGCATCGTCTTGGGTTATTTCTTCATCATTCTCTTCTTTTGAGTTGACAAGCTCAGAAGGTAATTCCCGCACATAACTTATGTCTCCACAAGATAAAGAATAGTTCTCATCAGAATCAGAGAACATCTCAATATGATCATTTGGAAAGATAAGAGGGGGAGGGATATCACACTGGTGATCAAGAATTCCCTGTGACTCACTTGGGATTGAGACAAGGTTCTCAACACTAGACTTTATGAATTCGTCCAATTCCTTTGCAGGAATAGTGTCAAGATACTCGTCCCCCATGCTCAGAGAATGAGTGGGAACCTCAGGTGTGATAACATCAAACTGAGGGAGCTGAGAAGGACTAGCATACATGGATTTTATAATTTCCATTTGTTCTGCTGCTAGTAATTCTCCCATACTCTTTTCTCCCTGTATTTCCATGGAAGGAGTCTTAACTGATGAATTTGATGAGGCATCATCATTATCACTTTCATCATCTTCATCAAGAAGAGCAGCATTGTGAAATTTAGAACGTGTTATAGCTGCTCGTTCTAAGACTAGTAATTCTTCCATGCTTCTTTCGTCTCTAGCTGCATGTTCTTCTGCAAGTAATTCCGCGATAGATTTATCACGAGAATATTGAGTGAGTGGAGACTGTGGGGGTGTGGATGTGTCAAAACCGGATGTATCAGAACTAGAACAATGTTCAGGTTTATAATACGGTTGACATTGGAAATCATCATGAGGACCCCCACAATATACACAAGAAAAACTTGGTGCATTGTGAAACGAAATATTAGCCAACTCATCCTTAAGGTCTTTAAGTTTCTCAAGAACCTCTTGACAAAGGTCTTGCGGGTATTGAGGAGTTGCTTGGATCATTTGGCACTGTGGATGTGGGTCTTGAAACGAATAGTCGTAATTGTTGCAAGGAAATGGATTCCCTGTTTGACAATCCGAGCTAAAGTGAGGACCTCCACAATACTCACAACAGTTGAACTGATGTGGCTGTGAGTCGTATGTGCTTAAGTTATAATTGTTATCAGGAACCTGCTCATAGACAAGCGTGTTTCCCAATTGACAATCAGAACTGTAGTGTGAACCACCACAATACTCACAACAGTTAAACTGCTGAGTCTCATGGTGTGGAAGCTGATGGAATGAATCAGTCGTGTCATGGTAGAAATAGGGATTCTGGTTATAGACAGACCCGTTTCCTGACTCTACCATGCCACAACTGGGCAATTACCACCATTATAAGGACTACCACACCATTGACAGATAAGAGTGTGAGAATAAGACATAGAAAGAATTAAAGGGTTTTGGAGGGTGAGAAATGAAGAATCAAAAAGGTAGGAGGATAAAGGTGAATATTTTTGGTATTTTTGAAAATTTTTGTAATAATAATAAGAAGGAAAATATTTTTGGGTTTTTTTGTGTTCGTTGAAAACTAATTTTAAAATGTTTTCGGAAACAGTTTTGGTTTTATATGATAATAATATGAACAAGGATGGATAAATATACAATGAACGTGTATTCAGATTCACTAATACGCAAAATCGTTTAGAATAAGCGCACAACCTCCCCGGTAGCGGCGCCAAATTTTGATTGGTGTGAAACGGTCAGATAATATTAACCAAGTGATGGTCAACAAGTCAAACAGCTTAAACCAATGCTTCAGTGGAATACAGTGTTTCCCCGGGTCGTTAGATCCCAACGAGGTGTGGATGGTATTAAAAACGAATTTGTGATCGGGTGAATTTGAACAGGAAATGGTATAAGTGTGAGTGAGTGATTAATCTAAGGGTTTATAAAACAAAATAGCTTAAATAAGCTATAAGAGTGATTACGTAAACCTAAATAACTTAGAAACGTTTAAAACCTAGAAACGCGTACGTTTAAGTTAAATCTACGTAAACGTACGAAACAAAAACGATTTTAACTAAAGTAGGAATTTGTATGCCTTGGGGGCTTAAATGCAAATTAAATAAACTTAAAATATTTATTTTATAATTACTAATTATTTAATTAATTATTATTTATTTAATAACTATAATTAAGTATTTAATAATACACTAATAATTATTAAAATGTACATTAAGTCTAGGAAAATAAAATTAAAATTTATAAAAGTCTAAAATATTATAAAATTTATTTTAAAACTAAAATTATATTTCTAAGACAATTTATCTAATTATTATTAATTATTAACTATTTAATTATTAGTTAACTAATTATATGATTTAAATTATTATAAATACTAAAGAGACTTAGATAATTAAGAAGATTTTTATAAATCTAATTAACCATCACAGGAATCCTAAAAAATTATAAAAAGTTTGTTTTATATATTTTTAAACTAATTTACTAATTATTATACTATTTATTAATTAATTAACAATTATACTAATTAAATTATAAAAAATAGAAAATGAACAGTAAAAATTATGGAAAAATTCCTAAAAATGTTTTATAACATATAAAAGCTAGGAAATATATAAAAACTAGGTGTTGCTTTATAAAAACTAATTATGCTATTTATTATTTAATTATTAATTAATTATTAATAAAACTAATTTTAATTCTAATAAATACTAAATGATAAAATAAAAATCTGAGAAAATTACTAAAAATACTTTAAGGTAAAAGGTAATTAATAAAAATATAAAAATACAAAGTACTTAATAAAAATCTAAAAATGAAAATTAAAATTTAAATTATATTAAATAGAAACTATCACTTATTATTAAATTGACTTTTCTGGATTTTTCTTTTGGAATTCTATTTTATACCTAAAAACAAATAACTTTTATGAAAACAACTTTTTCAGAACTTAAAAATAAGCTAATTATAAGCTAAAAACCTTAACAGTTGACTTATGTTGACCAGTTGAGAGATTAAGCTCACATGAGCTTATGTGGGGTCCACCTTGGTTAAACTTGGTTCAAATAAGTTCAATGGACATGTATAAGCTAGAAAAAGCAATTGTGGTCCACTGAATAAGCAAATAAGCACAAATAAGCACTCCAATTCTTACTTACCCACTGAAAAATGAGACAGAGTTCAAGGCTATTTCAAAGTGGGGTCCACAAAGTCCTAGGTCAAACAAAAGGTCAAATCTTAAAGCCTACCAGGAGGGGGGTTGGGAGAACCAAAATACAGACTGTGGGACCCACTGGGGTGGCCACAAACAACCACCAAAGGTGGTGGGTTTGACTGGTGACCTGCTGATGCAGGGGAGGTATTCCTCCCTGCAAGTGTGTTTGGCCAGGTGTGGAGCCCAGCAGAAAATTGCTAAAAATATAACAAATGTGAGACACAAAAGACTAGCTGGGGGACTTCAATCCCAAAAAGTTTCAGAGGCTGAATCACAATACTAAATTCTACAAAATTCCTTGATTTTTTGGTTTTTTCTGTCAAAACACAATTTGACTTTTGAGAAAAACTACTTATGTTGACTTTATTGGATTTTGATCCCTTCTAACCTACTGAAAATGAACTAATTAGCTACAGGGAGAGTAAATTAAGCTATAAGAACATCATTTAGTCAAAATGGTTGAGATTTGAAACCCCTAAACCTCAACAGTTAACTGTTGGGAGGATTGGGAGGTGATTTTGACTTTTCAATAAAAGACTGTGGAAAACTAGAAGGGGGGTTGAATAGTTTACCGATTAAAATCTTTTTATACTTGTTAAGTTGGCTTTGAAACTTTCCGTTTGATCAAAGATATATGCACAAACACAATATATAACATACAAGTAAATGAAAAAAACGATCAAACCACAACACGAGTATTTATCGTGGTTCGGCTACAAGGACTCTTTTTCCTTGCCCTACGTCCACGCCCCGAGTATCCAACTCGAGAGTTTCTTTCACTAGTCAACAAGCCCCTTTCACTGGCGGAGAAAACCGTACACGTCGCTTATACTTTTACCGACACAAAGCTAGATGTCGAGTTCTTTTACAAGGGCACAACCACTCCCGTTGAGTTCTTTTACTAGGGTACAACAACTCCCAACACTCTTTGTATTTTGAGGACTAAAATACTAACCACTCACTACCGAATATACACAAACAATTGACGTGTAAACAACAATAGTTTACACAATACTAAGCTAACAAGTCTTGCAACGTTGTGTTGGAAACTTGTAACTTTTGACGACCTTATGAGCTTCTTTGCTACAAAAGGAAACTTCACATTTACAATGTTAAGAGGTTAGAAGAAAAGATGAGTGTGTGTGTAAAATATGATCTCAAGAGGTTAGCCAAAAATCAAGTTATGGCTTGGTATTTATAGCACAACATTCTGTATGCTCGGCGGATCAGGCGGAACCCTCAGATGGGTTCCGCCCGTGTACCCCCAGGGTACCGCCGGGTCTGCAGTAGGTTTTTGCAATAACTCTTCAAACCAAACAAGGTCTTGTCTCATAACTCCTAGCAACCAAACAATGTCACATCACTTAAAAACAAGTCAAATACAAAGCTTGCAAGCAACAACAAAGTTAGTCAAACACATTTCTTTCAATAAATGCTTAATGACAAAACTTGCCATAAATGTGATGTGACTATTTCTAATTTAAGAAATAAACTTGTGTTGTGTTTTATAAAATGTAAAATGTAGCAAAAGTCTAGTTTATGCAAGTCTTAAAAACTAAGATTATGTTTTGCTTAAAAACTAAAGTTTACATTTTGTCGTTAACAAAACTTAGCGAAGATCGTAAAATATAAATAACGTTTTTAGGCGATATTTGTATTAACAATCTCCCCCTTTTTGTTGATGACAAAACATAAACTTTGTTTTTAAGTAAGACGCAAAATCTTGGTTTTCAAGACTTTAAAAAAATTATATTAACCTTGTTTTACTTAAGAGACGAAAAGCATATTAAGTATTGAAGGTTTTAATATATTTCTCCCCCTTTTTGTCGAAACAAAAACTAGAGTAGCGAAGCGGAATAATCGCCATGCTCCCCCTTGGTCGATACTCCCCCTAAATGGAGTACCAATATGGGAAACATGGATTTTGAGACCTACAAAAAAAAATGGTTAGTTGGTGATATATATAGTCAAGCTTGTAGTTACCACACACATTGCAACCACAATGACAACACAACATTGATCAACCAACAATGCACAAAAGTAAGTAGAAAGAAATTTCATTTCAAGTAAAATTTTGACTTATAAAAGTCAAAAGACAAGAAATGTTAACTATTCTACTACTTAGTAACCAAAAACTAAGAAAATAACCAAGAAAATAAAATAAAATCCTACATTCCTAAATTGGGGCAAACGGCCTCCAAGGGTTGTCTAGGATTTGTTGGGGTGGGAAAGTGCATCCAAACGTTCAATGACATGTTGAAATGCAAACCGGGTTTCATTTTGGAATTGGTGAAGCAAGGTTTTGATGCTTTCACCCATTTGCTCACAATTTGAGCAAACATGTGGATGGGTGGGTGAAAATGGGTTGGTTTTGGTTTCTTGGCTTAGGGGTTGGTTTGGTTTTGGTTCTTGGGTGGAGGATGGATTTGGGATTGAATCTAGCAAGGTGGTTTGAAATTCCATTGCTTGATGAAGGTGGTTGTCAACCATGCTTTGTATTTCCTCATAAGAGGGAAAGAAAGACTCATAAGTTTGGGCTTGAGAAGGTGGTGGAGTTGGGTGATCATGGTGTTCAAAATTTGGTTCTCCATAAAGAGGACCATGGATTTCACGATAAATTGGGTGAAACAACAACGGTTTGGGTGGTTGGTACACTTGTTGTGGTGGTTGGGTAAGTTGAAGATCTTCATCAAGATCAAGAATTGACCTTGGTGATTGATTTGCAAAAGGTGGTGGTTGGGTATGTCTTGGTGGAAGATCATTCAAATCTTGGACATACGGGTGTGGTGATGTTGGAGTAGACCCGAAAAGCTCCATAGGTTCAATTTTGGGTAATGGTGATGGTGATGGAGTTTTGGATGGTTGGGTTGGAGCACTTGGTGGAGTTGGGTCAATGGGTGATTTAGTTGGTGGTGGAGTAAGCTCATTTGGTTGTTTGGGTGATGGAGATGGAGATGCAAGGTTCAAAAAATGTTCATTTTTTATGGGTGACGTGAATTCATCCGAAGATGAGGAGCTAAGGTTGATGGATTGGTTTGACCATAGTGGTTTGACACTTATCCGGGCGGTTCTCCGGATGGGTCGTGATGGTTGAGAGGTGTTTGTTGACTTGGTCATGGTTAAAATGGTTTAAAGTTTCAGAAATGGTGATGAAGAAGGTGTGATTTGATAGCGTTTAGGATGGTTTAATTTATAGTGATGAAGATTTGTGGGAACGAGTGTTTGGATTTGATGTTAGTCCATACAAAAATGGTGGTTCATAATGATTTGGAAAACTTAATTGTGGGTTGTCATGTCATGGAAGTCAATCCAATGAGAATGGTGAAGTGAGAAGACAAGTTTTGCACTAAATGATTAGTGGTTTTGGTGAGTTTGTTTGATGGAAAAATCTCAGGGATTTCAAGGATCCTTTAGAAGGGATCATTCCTTTATGTGTGAAGGATACTTGAGGTAGTTATGGCTATTTTTGAATTTTGGCGGGAAATGGTTTTGAGTGAGTTATAAGGAATGTCGAGTATCTTAGTAAGCTAAACACATTGCAGGTAATGGATTTCTAGCTAAAAGAATTAGATTTTGGTGTTTGGATGTTGAAATGTTGAAAACGAAAACAAAAATTCTGCAGGCTACTGGCGGCACCTTGAGAATACACAGGCGGAACCCAAATGAGGGTTCCGTCTGGTCCAAATCTGGGTTACCCAGATTTTGTACTGGCGGAACCCAATTTTGGGATCCGCCTGATCCGCCAGTGCTGAAAAAGTTCACAGTCCGCGTTTTTGACCCGCGAGACGATTTTCAAAATTTTCGAAAAGTCCTAAAACCAAAAATATAATACATACCTGGTTAGGAAATGCAAAAATTAGACATGTAAAAACGCATATCATAAGACTTTGACCGGGGGGGGGGGGGTAACGACATTCACTATACTTGGTGAAAATTAGATAAGCATGAAAATTTAACAACTTTCCAAAAGTTGTCTTCCTGCATCATTGTTAGTTAAAACATGTTCCAAAGTGTATCAAACATTGTAGTAACACACAAATACATCACAAATATTGTTTAAGACTACCAAATTGTTCGAATAGCACCTTGTGCCAAACACTCCTAACACACCCGCACTCATTGACGGTCCATCTTCTTCTTCATCTTTCCAAGGAATCTCCCTATGTTTTTGAACATCCCTTTTGTTTGCTTGAACTCCTCCGACTCATTTGGAATATCCGGAAGTTGGGAAAGGTATTCTAGAGGTGGGAGCCTAGAGTTTGTCAAATTGTCATCTTCACTCATTGAGGAAGAGGAAGATGAGGTAGGAGGATGTGGGCATTTTCCTTGGGCTTTGTACATTCTCTTATCACTAAGTGGAACAAAGGTTTGAGGGATGAGAGAGTAGTCAAGACGAAGATGGTTAGGAGTTGGTGGAATGGGTGAAATGAACCTAAATAGACGGGTCAAGAGCATTCCATACGGCATAGCCGTTGTGCCATGCACGGGAATGTCGGCCATTCTCTTAGCCATGTAGTAGGCAAGATTGAAAGGTTGCCTAACGGACAAAGAGTAGAGCATGTAGCATAGGCAAAGGTTGATATGGTCTCGGTTTCCTATGGTGCTTATTACATTGGCTCTTCGGACTTCCTCCCATTTCTTGAATTGGGGCAAGAGTTCATTAAGTTCCATTTCATATGGATCCTTTTCGACTTCATTTCCCCTACGGGTTCTCCTAGTGGTGGTTGTTCTAACAAAGAGATGGTTACGGAGTACATCTTTGGACACAAGAGGGGTGTCATAAGGATGGAAACGGTCATTGAGAGTGTCAAGGGTTGAGAGGGAGTGCAAATCGGAGTAGATACAAGTACCATGGTTTGGGACCCCTAGGATTTGAGCAAATTCCTCGAGAGTGAAGGAGTATTGGTTACCACTAGCCCTAAAGTTGACGGATATGAAATCATAATCACCCGTGGAGAGGGTGACGGAAGCATAGAATTCTAGGATGAATCTAGGACAAATAGGCTCGTCGATAGTCAAAAGACACTCAAAGTTGATTGCGGCGAATTCGTCATAAAGGTTTGTGCCTTCTAGGAAAGATGGGTCAATGGTTCTACCCTCATGGACATAGTGTTTTTCTAAGGCTTTGAAAATGTTGACATGGTTTGGGGTAAGGCCTTTGGTTTTGTGGTGTTTTGGTAGGTACTTAATTGTGTCCTTGTGGTCGTAGTGGGTTAGAGGAGGCATGATGATACCTAGAACAACAAAATTTTCACATTTTAGTTTAAGTAAACTACTTATTATAATGTGGATGTTCTAGTGTGTGCCTATATGAAAACTATGTGGAGGTGCGGTTATCTTGACTCATTTTGATGCATCAAAACGTTTTACAATGCAAGTTTTGTTATAAAACAAAAGATAACCCAAACACTCCTAGTTCAATGTAGCTTCGTTTGAATGTACCCGAAAATACATATTAGTTATGTATTCCCTTTAGCATTCAAGAGACATTATGCAAGTGATGTTTTGAACATAACGTTTTGATTTTGTATTCTCAATGTGAGACGAAAAAATATTTGTCCTACTTGTGAGAAATTTTTGGAAGGATTTGACATGGGGTGTTTTAGCAAACATGTTTATACTAATTAAAGATGCAATTCCTAACTATGGGAAACATGATTAGTTTTATTAATTACCTAATCTCATGCATGAATTTCTTAAGTTAATGCATAACCCCAAGTTTTTGTTTTTGTGCAAGAAATAGAATTCCTAGACTCAGATCAGGATTGTAATCAAGTTAAGAATACTTACAATGATGATGGATTAGTAATGTGATTGAATGGAAGGCCAAAATTTCGTGGGTATGGATGAGAGGAATGGTGAATAGTAACAGTTTTGGAAGTGGTGGTATGAGATAATGGGTGTTTGGTTTAATATAAACAAATGTTTTGATTCTGCAGGTCGACGGATACGGCGGAACCCTGAGTTGGGTTCCGTCCGTTATGGCTGAGGGTTCCGCCGACCCTGCTGAGAAAAATGGTTTTGGATTTGTTTTGATTTTTGTGATTTTTGTCTAATGTCCAGAACTACAATGTAGGTTCCATGAGTCCTAAGCCTAGCCTAAGAAGATTAAAAGGTTCACGTTTAAGAGGTTTTGTGAGAATGTCGGCTATGTTGTCTTCGGAAGAAACTTTCTCAATTGAGATATTTCCTTTTTGAACGTTGTCACGAAGGAAATGATGACGGATTTCAATATGTTTGGTACGAGCATGTTGAACCGGGTTTTTGCTAAGATCAATGGCACCTTTGTTGTCACAAAGAATTGTGATGTTGTTGAGTTGAATTCCATAGTCGACAAGAGCTTGCTTCATCCAAAGAGCTTGTTGACATGCCTTTCCGGCCGAAACGTACTCGGCTTCCATTGTTGAGATAGCAAGAGCCGTTTGCTTCTTAGAGAACCATGAGGTGAGACAATATCCAACAAAAGTACAAATACCACTTGTGCTTTTTCTATCGACATAGTCACCGGCATGATCCGAGTCGGCATACACTATGGTGTCTATTCCCGTTCCTTTGGGATACCATAAACCTAAATGTGTAGTGCCCTTAATATACCTAAAAATCCTTTTTAACGGCTTCGAGATGGGTAGTTTTAGGATCTTCTTGAAAACGAGCACATAGACAAACACTAAACATAATGTCGGGTCTACTAGCCGTTAGGTAAAGTAGACTACCAATCATACCTCTATATTTAGTGCTATCTACGGATTCACTTTCCTCATCCTTGGTGAGTTTAGTTTCCGTGGACATGGGAGTTTTGATAGGTTTCGAATCTTCTAGTCCAAATTTCTTAAGCATGTCCTTAATATATTTAGATTGGTTAAAGAAGATACCATCTTCAAGTTGTTTGATTTGGAGTCCTAAGAAAAAGTTGAGTTCTCCCATCATACTCATTTCAAACTCGTCATGCATGATTTTTGAGAAATCCACACATAATTCTTGACAAGTTGATCCGAATATAATGTCATCAACATAGATTTGGACTATGATAATATGTGAATCTTTCTTCTTAGTGAAGAGAGTATTATCAACTAAGCCCATGGTATACTTATGGTCAACTAGGAATGTTTTAAGTCGATCATACCATGCTTTTGGAGCTTGCTTAAGTCCGTAAAGAGCCTTTTTAAGTTTGTAAACATAATTAGGTTTTTCAAAATCGATGAAGCCCGGTGGTTGAGCCACATATACTTCTTCATTAATGACTCCGTTTAGAAGTGCACTTTTGACGTCCATTTGAAAGAGTTTAAAATTATGTGCACACGCATAAGCAAGTAATATTCTAATTGACTCGAGCGTAGCTACCGGAGCAAAAGTTTCATCGTAATCAATGCCTTCTTGTTGATTATATCCTTGTGCTACTAGCCTAGCTTTGTTTCTAGACACAATTCCATTTTCATCCATTTTATTACGAAAGACCCATTTTGTTCCAATTATTGTTTGACTCTTTGGTTGAGGAACTAATGTCCATACATCATTCCTAACAAATTGGTTTAATTCTTCTTGCATTGCAATTACCCAAGATTCATCTTTAATGGCTTCATTAATGTTTTTCGGTTCAATGGTTGACACGAAACAAAAGTAGTTGCTTTCATTTTGAACTTTTGATCTAAGTGTTCTTTCGTTAATGTTGCCTATGACACCGTCTAATGGATGACTTTTAGATTCTTTGACATTGACAAGTTCTTTGTTTAATAGTTCATCTTCCTTGACATTACCTAAGATTTCTTGACATTCAATTGCTTGGCTTTCAACTAAGTCATCATCTACCAAAGGTGATGTCTTAGAGGGAGGTGGACTTTCGTCAAATGTTACGTTTAACGATTCCTCGACTCTTAAGGTTTCTTTGTTCAAAACAATGTAAGCTTTACTATTTTGTGAATATCCAAGAAATACACCTTCATAAGACTTTGGGTCAAATTTGGTGAGATAATCCTTGGTGTTAAGAATGAAGCATTTACTCCCAAACACTCTAAAGTATCCTAATGTAGGCTTTTTACCTCTATAAAGTTCATAAGGAGTTTTATTCAAAAATCGTCTAATTAGGACTCGATTAAGAATGTACGTTGATGTGCCAACGGCATTACACCAAAACTTTTGTGGAATAGTTTGTTCATTAAGCATTGTTCTACTCATCTCTTGTAATGTCCGGTTTTTACGTTCTACTACACCATTAGATTGAGGAGTACGTGGAGCCGAAAAGTTATGAGTAATTCCATTTTTATCACAAAAGTTTCCAAATTGAAATTCATTATCAAATTCACGACCGTGATCCGTTCTAATAGACACTATATTAGACCCTACTTGATTTTGAATTTTCTTACTTAGAATCTCAAATTTATCAAAAGCTTCATTTTTACTTTTCAAAAACTTTGTCCAAGTATAACGTGAGTAATCATCTACTATGACCAAAGTATAGAAGTTACCTCCATAACTTTGTATAGCAGATGGACCAAACAAATCCATATGCAAAAGTTCTAGACACCTAGATGTAGACACCATGTTTTTAGCCTTATGGCTACTATGGACTTGTTTACCAACTTTGCAAGCATCACAAAAGTGTTGGTCATATTTCAACTTGGGTAGGTTTCGAACTAAGTCTTTGGAGGAGAGGTTTTGGATTAGTCTCATGTTAGCATGTCCTAAACGTCTATGCCATAAAGTTGAAGATTCATCTAATGAGGTAAGACAAAGTTTGTCTCTAGATGTTGAATCCAACTTCATGACGTATACGTTGTTCTTAAGGACACCTTTTGCTACGGTTATACCATCTTTAAGGATTTTACTACCGTTTTCACTAAAAAGGACATTATACTTATTACGACAAAGTTGACTAATACTAAGAAGATTAAATCCTAAGTTATCAACATGAGCAACATCATCTATAGAAAGGGAGTCATGAGAGATTGTACCTTTTCCGATGATTTTGCTCTTAGCATTACTACCAAACGTAACATTACCTCCATCACATTTGTTATATGTTGAGAAGAGGCTTTTATTACCCGTCATGTGCCTTGAACAACCGCTATCTTTAATCCATTCATCCGGATCCAAACAAACTTTGAGGCACACCTATTTTATGAAAAACACTCAAACATTTGGTCCCCAATTTCTCATGGGTCCATTTTGGTTAAGCATACCATTAATTCGTTCCAAATAGGAAAATAGAGCATAAGGGTTCCATGGCATGTAGTTTGAGTTTTGGTAATGTCCAGGAGTGTTTTGATTCCAAGCGTGTTGGTAGTTTGGTCGAGCATTGAAGTTGCTCTTTGGAAAGGGGCGTTTGGGAATTGGAGTCTTAGGTCTTGGTTGAGTAGTCTTAGCTCTAAATTCACTTTTACTAAGTCCTACTCCAGTTCTAAAGGCAGGTTTTGTTCCATTTTTATATGTAACTTTAACAAATTTTGAACGATCCGATGTGGATGGAGTTACTGCTGCAGCAGTCCTGGCGGATCCCTCGGGGCCAACGGGCGGAACCCTAATTTGGGTTCCGTCTGGTCCGCGGGCTGCTGTAGCAATTTTGTTTGTTTCATGTGTGTTCTTTTCTTGTTTCGTTTGTCCCTTAATGATTTCTACTTTCCTGAAACCTAGACCTGTTTTATCAAAAGGTGACTTTTGAAGTTTCATAATTTCATCCGCACATGAAATGCTCTTATCGAACTTTTTGAACTTTGTGGTTTGTTTGATTAGATCATTTTGAGTAATTTTAAGTCTCTCAACTTCAAGTTTAAGTTCTTCACATGATTTGCATGAGGTGTCAATATCTTTACTCTTTTCTAATCTCTTAGCTTTTTCTTTTAACTCATAGACTTCATTTTCTAAAAACTCCTTTTTAGTTTTCAAAAATTTATTTTTGTTTATGATTTTTAAGCTTAACTCACAAAGTTTGTTATATTCATTTTGTAAAGTATCATCATCTATAGAGGAGCAAGATGAGTCGGAGAGTACCTCATTTGAGTTGTGAGCCATGAGAGCAATATCATCATTCTTTGGCTCATCATCATCTCCTTCATAGTCACTCCAAGCACCACCCACAAAAGCTTGTTGAGGTTTGCTCTTGGGTGGTTTTGGACATTCTCCTACAAGATGACTTGTGTCTCCACACCTATAACATTTTCTTTCAACTTTTCCTTTTCGATCATCACGATCTTTCCGGAAGGTTTTCTTGTCATCTTTAGGTTGCCTTACAAACTTTCCTCGCCTATGAAAGAACTTCTTGAAGTCTCTCACGGCCATAGCATATTCCTCATCATCACTATCCGAAGTAGATTCTTCATCATCACTTGATTGGACTCTAGCTTTCAAGGCAATGGACTTAATTTTTTCTTTCTTGCCTCTAACTAGTTCTGAATCTTTTTCCATTACCATTTCATGAACTTTGAGGTTTCCAATAAGCTCATCAAGTGACATGCTTGAAAGATCTTTGGATTCTTCAATTGCCGTCACTTTTGCTCTCCACTTCGGATGGAGTGCTCTAAGAAATTTCCTGACAAAGTTCTTACTACAAAAAGATTCATCAAGTGCTTTAAGTGAAGTAATAATAGTGTTAAACCTAGCAAAGGCATTATCAATAATCTCATCTTCGGAAATAACAAATTGTTCATATTGTTGAACAAGAAGATCAATTTTGTTATCTTTAACTTGTGAGTTTCCTTGATGAGTGACAATTAAAGATTGCCAAATATCTTTGGCGGTTTTACACAAAAAGACTCTTTCATATTCTTTCTTAGGCAAAGCATTATAAAGCATCATTTTAGCTTCATTATTTTTACCTATTAATTTCTTTTGATCATCATCTTTGATGTTAGTAACTACGTTATCACCATCAATAATTATATACCACAAATCTATATCTTTAGATTTCACGTAAGTTTCAAAACGGTTTTTCCAATATATAAAACCATTTGCTTCAAAGAGTGGTGGTCTTTGCATAGATTGCCCTTCTTTGTAATTTTCAAAATCCATGGATCGTTTCAAGTTTTAAAACACAATATATTTTAAAAGCTTGAGTAACGTAGCTCTTGATGCCAATTGTGGAAAACTAGAAGGGGGTTGAATAGTTTACCGATTAAAATCTTTTTATACTTGTTAAGTTGGCTTTGAAACTTTCCGTTTGATCAAAGATATATGCACAAACACAATATATAACATGCAAGTAAATGAAAGAAACGATCAAACCACAACACGAGTATTTATCGTGGTTCGGCTACAAGGACTCTTTTTCCTTGCCCTACGTCCACGCCACGAGTATCCAACTCGAGAGTTTCTTTCACTAGTCAACAACCTCCTTTCACTGGCGGAGAAAACCTTACACGTCGCTTATACTTTTACTGACACAAAGCTAGATGTCGAGTTCTTTTACAAGGGCACAACCACTCCCGTTTAGTTCTTTTACTAGGGTACAACAACTCCCAACACTCTTTGTATTTTGAGGACTAAAATACTAACCACTCACAACAGAATATACACAAACAATTGACGTGTAAACAACAAGAGTTTACACAATACTAAGCTAACAAGTCTTGCAACGTTGTGTTGGAAACTTGTAACTTTTGACGACCTTGTGAGCTTCTTTGCTACAAAAGGAAACTTCACATTTACAATGTTAAGAGGTTAGAAGAAAAGATGAGTGTGTGTGTAAAATATGATCTCAAGAGGTTAGCCAAAAATCAAGTTATGGCTTGGTATTTATAGTACAACATTCTGTATGCTCGGCGGATCAGGTGGAACCCTCAGATGGGTTCCGCCCGTGTACCCCCAGGGTACCGCCGGGTCTGCAGTAGGTTTTTGCAATAACTCTTCAAACCAAACAAGGTCTTGTCTCATAACTCCTAGCAACCAAACAATGTCACATCACTTAAAAACAAGTCAAATACAAAGCTTGCAAGCAACAACAAAGTTAGTCAAACACATTTCTGTCCATAAATGCATAATGACAAAACTTGCCATAAATGTGATGTGACTATTTCTAATTTAAGAAATAAACTTGTGTTGTGTTTTATAAAATGTAAAATGTAGCAAAAGTCTAGTTTATGCAAGTCTTAAAAACTAAGATTATGTTTTGCTTAAAAACTAAAGTTTACATTTTGTCGTTAACAAAACTTAGCGAAGATCGTAAAATATAAATAACGTTTTTAGGCGATATTTGTATTAACAAAGACCACTGGTTTTGAGTGTAGAACTGAGTTATTAGACCATCATGTACCATACATCAAACAAGGACAACAATACACATAGCCTTGAACACAGATAATTAGTCTAATCCAAACACCCCTTATGAAATGTTAAACCAAGATTTTTGAACCAAACAACTTATTCAGGCCTTAAAATTGATTCCAGACCATGTATTAGCATAGCATAAGACCAACTGAGCATGAATAAACACAAACACAAGCATATATCACACTTAATCACCAAATTGCAATTTCAACTGTGAAATCAAAATTTTAAGCAACAACTAATTTCAATAAACAACTAAACAATATTATGCAAGATTATGATTAAGTATCACCGAAGAAGCATAAAAGAACAATTTAAAACCAAGTTAAACAACTTATACAGTAAATGAGAAAAATTAATCAAGAGCTTACAAATGAGTGACCAAACTGAAACCAAGTAACCAAGGACCATGAACATGTCCTATAGCTTTCCACAAAGCAACTAATACCCTGGCAATCCACTGAGAACCATGCTTCAAGCTCAATCTTCTTCTCTGACTGAATTTTTTATTATATATATATTTATTTAGTATTTTTGTGATTTTTGATTTTTTCTTAGTTAAAGAGTTTTAAACACTTTCTAAACTATAAAGATCTTATAAGTGATATTATTTGGGTATAATATAACAGGAAATAACAACATTCAACAATATTCAAGTGAATTTGCCAAATTCACTTGAAATCGGCAAATCTGAATTTAGTAAATAGAACTTGAAATTAACTTGAAATAAAGTTTGGAAATACATGAAATTAACTAGGTACAAGCTGTTTTAATTGAAATTACAACTGAAAGAGTTAAATAATTGACCTACGTTTCACTAGTTTACACTACTCCTAGATATTTCTTTTCTTTTGCTTCCCCTCCATCTTTATAAGACTTTTCTTGTTCCCACTAGCACGCTGGGCAAATCCCATCATTTATCTTGGCCGTTGAATCACTGCTTCTCATCTTGACCGTTTAAAAGTGTTTTAGCGCCAAAATTCAACACGTAGCTTAGGAGCAGTTTGAGTGTAATTAAAGCTTTTTGTTGTGATATGGAGGTGGAGGGGAACATTTTAGATATTTCTATGGTCAAGTTGGGGAGGTATTGAGCAAAACAGGGGAATGGTATGGTTTTGAGGTGAAAATGGTGGGAAAGCATTAATTGCTTGTGGGCTACTGTAGGGGTGGAAGGAGGTGGTGGAGTAGTAGGTTAGACAGCTGGGAAGTGAGGTGGAAAGGTAGTGGTGAAACCACTGAGGTGGAAAGGTGTAGCAGTAATGGTGGTTTTGGAGGGGAAGGTGAATAGTGGACGGGGGTGTGGTATTTGTGGAG
Source organism: Artemisia argyi (assembly GCA_030686995.1). Classification (NCBI taxonomy): domain Eukaryota; kingdom Viridiplantae; phylum Streptophyta; class Magnoliopsida; order Asterales; family Asteraceae; genus Artemisia; species Artemisia argyi. The sequence goes on from CM060685.1 coordinate 12,023,990, forward strand.
GGTTGACCGGGTTAACGCCAGGGGATGGGATGGGCTTGTTTATTTTGGGCTTGATTTTGGGTTTATATTTTGGGTTTGGATGGGTTAATATATAAAGGGATTGGTTTATTTGTTTATTTAAAAACCATAAGGACTAATTATGTAATTTGCAGAATTTTGAGGGGCTGGTTTTGTAAATTTACCAAAGCATACACAAAGACCAAACTTGACAAGGATGAATAGTACAAGGTCCATTTTGATAATTTCTAATTTTTGAATTCCAGGGACTAATCTTGCCAAATGTGAAACTTCAAGGACCAATTCTGCCATTTTCTGAAAGTCCAGGGACCAAACATGTAATTTCATTAAAATTGCCACCCAAGGACCATTCCTGCCATAGAAGATTAGTATAAGGACCAAAATTGATTTTTCTCAAAGTTTTTACATCCCAGGGACCATTTATATCAATTTTGCAAAGTTGAGGGACTAAACATGTAATTTTGTGAAACTTTGCACCAAAGGACTAAATATGTAATTTGTGATTCAAAAGGACCTTTGGTGACTTTTTCATGTTTTTAGAATAACCAGGGACTAGTTTTGACAACTTTTGAAACATGAGGGAATGAAACTGTCAATTATGCAAACTTTGTACGTTTTTTTACTTGTTTTTGATTATTTTGCATTTGAAACATATAAAACACCCTTCTAAGATATTTTAAGTATTTTGATGCATATTTGAGTGTTTTTGGATGTTTTGGCAGTTCAGATTAGTATAAAATGATGAGTATTTAGACACTCATCAACATGAATATCACATGTGATATTATTAGAATATTCAAATTAGTGTTTAATCGCTTGTGAATTTTTCATGCAAATTTCAGTAACGAAAAAAAACACGGAAAAAAAAATAATTTTTTCAACAGTATATCAAAGTGTCTGCCTATCTATAGAAAGATAATTAAATGCTCGTCGTAATGGCATATATTTTTTTCGCTTAACGATTAACGGTTTGAAAGATATTAATATTTGAAAAAAAGGATGAAAGTGGATTTTTTAAATTGTTGGGATTAATCTCATTCATTAGATCAAATAAAGATAAAGGGTGGAGATTGATCCCTTGGTATGTAAAAAATTTGGTATGTAAATGATTTTTAATCTAAACTCTAAGTATATAGGGTTTGTTAAAAACTACGAAAATATAGAATATATTTATTAACATTAGAAAGAAAATTGTAAAGAGTTGATAAATGCCTGGAAAAGTAAACACAAATTTGTTCTTTATTTGCAAAAATTGAACTTTGGTGAAAGATAAATAATTAGGAACATCTTTAACCACTTAAGCTATAGCCTCTCATTTGTTGTAAGTCGCTTTTAAAAAAATTTACACATCACAAAATTTTTAAAAACTTTATAGATATCTGATAAAATCAAGCTCATGATCCAAGCTTTTGACGACAAATATACAAAATTATTACATTATATAAATTCACTTCATAGTGACTCAGATACATGGCTATACGCGAATCTCATACATAATAAAGTTATAAACCAATTTATTAAAATGTAGCATCTCATGTAAACTAAATCTAGAAAATAGAAATTCAGTGGGTTATTTTGTATTGTTTTCTTTTTAGTTTGTTTTTGATGTGTGTAGGTTTATAAAGGTTTGAGGGTCTTTTATAAAATAGATGAAAGATCAAGGGTTGAAAGTGTTCATGTGCTCAAGCTTCAAAGGTGCAAAGTGCAGCTTCCTAAACCTGCTAGGTTTAGGCTATATAATGTCTTTTTCTCTTAGCACACCTCTTATTTTTTATGTTTGTTTTCTCTTATTCTCTTAGTCCGTGTAATCATTTTAGGGTATGTTCTCTATGTATTTTTACTTTATCTTTTTGAAGTTTTGAACTTAAAACATCTCCCAGTATTGTATGTGGGTTGATATGCAGTTATAAAACAAAAGGGTGGTTGGTTGAATTCATAAATAGGTGTTTGTGATCTTTAGTATTGTTTGATAAAATTTTGTATGGTATCAGAGCCAAGTTAACTCTGTACTAAAGGTTTCTATTATTTTTTAATCATTTTTCAAAATTAGGGTTTGATCAAATTTGGGGGTTTCATTGTTTGATGATAGTTTGTGATTCAACAATTGTTGAATGACGTTGATTTGTTACAGATCTATTGATTTGAGTCTTGAATTTCATTTTTTCTAAAAGTTGAGGTTTCTTGATTTTTGGGGGTTTTTCAAAATTGAGAGAGTTATTGAGTTGTTGGTTGTCTTAATCATCTTTTGGGTTAAAGATCTGGTATGTGGTGTTTGTTCTTGTCCAAAATTGATAAGTTTAAGGTTTCCTGTAACAAACCCTAATTCAGGTTTCGTGGTGTTTAAATCTATATATCTTGAAAGATAAGAGGTCTAATTGAGTAAATTAAGCATTTTTGGTGAAATCCCCCAATTTTCTATAATTAGGTTTTTCTTGTTTTGAGATCTGGTTGATTTTGTTTATAACTTTTTTTTGTCTAATATTGTGCTTTGTTTAAATTTCAGGTCATCATCCGCTATGGATATGAATTTTAGATAAAAGATCATCAGGATCTTGGTATTCTTGTTGGAACATGTGCACTGTAACACCTCTCACACCCTCTCTAGGTTATTATTCAAAGTTGTTGTTTTAGATAAATTAGTGGATAGGTTAATGGATTATTTATTTGAGAAGTTGCTGGTGTTGTTAAGTGAAGGAGGATTGTTTGTGATTGTTGGGCGTTTGGCTGGGCTTTCTAGTTGTGTTATATGTTTTTTATTTTATTTCTGTATTAGTCATTATCATATGATGTGGTCAAAATGGTGGATGGTGACTATTTTGATAAAAATAGGAATAGAGACATAAAGAACCATTATATTTGATACACGTTTCTTGGGAATAATATCTAGATCAATAGCGGATTAGAATTTACAAATTGCCATTTAAAAAGTATTAAAGTTAAAGTAAATTACATTGTTCGTCCCTGTGGTTTGACCATAGTAACATCGCAAGTCCATCGACTTTCATTTTTGCATGATTATTTTAGCATTAAGACAAAATTACACGTTTGGTCCCTGTGGTTTACCCTAAATAGCAGGTTTAGTCCCAAAGTCGTATTAACTACACCACACATACCTATTTTTGAAACATGTTGCCCATTTAGTCCCTATTATCGGAAATAGGGACTATCCGTGTAATAAAAAAAACTATAAATAATTACACAGATGATCCCTTTTTTTAAACTAGGGACTAAATGCGCAACTGGTTTCAAAACAAGGTATGTGTGGTGTAATTAAAACAACTTAGGGACTAAACCCGTTATTTAGGGTAAACCACAGGACCAAACGTATAATTTTTCTAGCGTTAATTATATCATTGCTATATTAGCAATGTATATATGCACATTTGTGTTAAGAATAAGATAAAAACAGATTTAAATGTGAAAGTTTTTATGAGTTATGATTTACACGATCCTCAAGTTTAAAAAGAAAAATGATTTTTGTTTTATACTTGACATTGACTACAAATGTATGAACATACGTGTGACCTTAAGTAGATTGGGTAGTAATTTTCGACAACCCACAAAAGGTGAAAGAATGAATATAAAATTAAATTCCAACGCAATAATGAGAATTCTACTTTTAGCCTAGGATTAATTAGGTAGTTGTTCATTGTTTAATGTGTTAGGGTATTAACGCAAAGCTCTTTATGTACTAACTCGCATAATTCCGCCCCGTTGTGGCGACAAGTTCTATATAATTAAAATATTCGGCGAGCATATTTTTTTTTATTATGTGTTTCTTTTGTTAGAAAACCCAAACCCGGACATGACCCATGTAAATAATCGGCTCAGCTATGTCAACCCTAACCTGTTAACACATAACCCGAACCTGTCCCATTTAACCCATATACATACTTGGGTTGTCGGGTTAAATAGGTTACACGGGTTTAATAAGTTAAATGGGTTTTTGGTTGAGCATGTAACCCGTTTATATACTAAAGTTGGCACATTAAATGGGTTAAATAGGTTAAATGGGTTTGTGGGTCGACCCGTTTAACCCATTTAACCAATATAATAAAATATAAATAAATTTAAATTTAAGAAAAAATCTTAAACGGGTTAGCGGGTCGGCCCGTTTAATTTATTCATAACCCGAACCTGAATTGTTTAATAAATAGGTTAGATGGGTCGACCCAAACCCGACCCAAAATCTATTTACACTCAACCCGAACCTGTTAATTTTTATGTCGGTTTCAAGTCGCGTTTCGCGTTGGGTCAGAAATTGCCACCCCTACATGCCGGCCATAAACACAAAACTTATGTTTTTATTCCGTTCTTCATCCAAATGAGCCCAAATATTGTACGTTTCCAGCAAGTGCATTCCCTAAGACCTAAAAGTAAGAAAAGAAATAGTTTAAAGTAACAAATGATACAGAGTGCATGTTTTAGCGACTAAATGATCTTTAAAAGGAGTATAATTCGTGCCTCATCAAAGTTGTTAGGAAATTTTTATTATCTTTCAAAATAAATATGAGAAATTGAAAAGGTTCATGAACCACAACTAAAATAACATCTTTGCTGTTATGAAAAAGTTGTTGAGGTAAAAGCCAAGTAGATGGTTACACTTGTTATTTATTCTTAATTTTGTCATGGATATTTTTAGTTTTTCTTTGTTGTTTAGCTCTTAATTTGGTTAAGGCTATGCTAATTTGATTTAAAGTAATAAATAAAGATTTCAAGTATATATATATATATATATATATATATATATATATATATATATATATTTATAAAATTCTAGCTACACAAACTTCTATAGACTTTTAGAAGGTTATTTGCCTGGTTTTGGGTGTGTAGATGGATTTATTATAGAATCACTATTGATTTTAGTTGCTTTGTACAATTTATATATTAATTATATAGCCACATATAGTTAAAAAAAAATTGAATGTGGCTATGTGGCAGCTTTTATTACACGTGATGTATGTTTCTAGACGTTCTATATATATTATTTGCTTACAATCTGTATGTCAGAAGTGCTATATTTTTTTTTGGATTGGATTGACCCAAAATGAGTGTGGTATCTGATTTAAAGAGTTTCTTTATCTTACTAGAAGTATGAAAAATTGGATTTTTTCCCTAGATTTTATGTTATAATTGTTTTTCGGATATATAAAAGATTGTATATGGAAACTTCTGTATCTAATGCAATAGGTAGAGTCAAACAAAATGAAAATAAGTTGGAAACCAAAAGAAGGTAGTTAAATGATTTATGTTAGTGAAAGATGGGCCAGTGCATTATTTACCAATTTTTTTTTTTTTTTTTTTTTTTTTTTTTTTTACCAAGTTTAACAATGTTTTATATGGAAATGAATTTTATTTAAGAAAGAACTATGTTCAATTAATACTTCTAAAACCATGCCCTCATGGCACAAGTTAGAAAACCCAAATTGAAAAATGAGATTTAATTTATTTGTGAATTCTTAAAGATGATTTTAGAATTATTAAGTCTTTTATTTTATAAGTTATTTTCTTGATACACATTTAACTAATATGTTAACTATTTTTTGGTTATTTTATTCAATCGAAAGGCTTTTAGTAACATTTTAATAGTGAATCTTAAGGTTTTTAGTGATATGTTAAACCTTCAGCATCATAGAAAAGGTAATAGCCTACTTAAGTGACTATTTACATGACATAATAACCTTTATTGTTTGTAGGCATGAATTCTTACAATATTCAAGCCATAAATCACATTATTGAATTTTTTTTGGTGGTTGTTGTTGTTGTTGTTATCATTCTAACAATTATCAACACTTTTATATCATTTGATAGCAAATAATGGACTATTTCAAGGACATGGGTATTCGGTACAAGGACTAAACTCATTTTTTTTTGTGTGATTATCCTAACAATTATCAACACTTTTATATCCTTTGTCAGTAAATAATGGACTATTTCAAGGACATGGGCATTCGACACAAGAAGTTAGCTAAGAGAGAATTTGAAAAATACGATTATGTTGGAGCTAAAAAATTGCCAAAAAAGCAAAAGATTTGTTTCCGGGCTTGATTTATTATCAACATTCATTACTGTTATTGACATTTATCTCTTTAGAGATAAATTTGTTGACAGTGAACGAGATTAGTAAGGAATATTGGGTAGCAAAAATCAGCTACACCAATGAAAATATCTAAAACTTATGACAAAATATACAATCATATTAAGTTTGTGGAAAATTTGGTGATTAGTGTAGAAAGAGCCATGGAAATTTTAATAGAGGATCATGTCATTCTGATTGGCAAATATTATATCATGTGTCCTGGGTTACTGCATATCTATTCCAAGGATACAATTAACAAGGAAATTGTATGTATCATATGTGGTATGCTCTTTCATACTTAAAGCCAAAAGCAAGCAACGGTTCTAATGAGGATGACTTGTAACACCTAAATCGATTTATGAAGTAACTTGCTGAAGTATATCTTTGGTATTGTATATTGAATGTTTTCCTGGTTAGTTGATAATAAACGTATGGTAATTTTTCATATGCGTTTGCTTGCTTCTTAAAGATGTTATCTATATAGTGGTATTTAAGGTGCGGTTGCAACTATATAAAATAGCATCTGTAAGACACAACCAAACACATATGCAAAATCACCATATGTTCACTGTCAACTAACCAAGTATACATTCAAGATACAATAGCAAAGATACACTTCACTATGTTGCTTCATAAATCGATTTGGGTTTTACGAGTCATCCTCCTTAGAACCGCTGCTTGCTTTTGGCTTCAAGTGTGAAAGATCACACCACATCTGATACATACAATTTCCTTGTTAGTTTTATCCTAGGAATAGATATGCAGGAACCAGGACACATGATATAATATTTGCCAATAAGAATGACATGATCCTGTATTAAAATTTCCATGGCTCCTTCTGCACTAATCACCGAATTTTCCACAAACTTAATATGATTGTATATTTTGTCATAAGTTTAAGATATTTTCATTGGTGTAGATGATTTTTCGTGCCCAATATTCATTACTAATCTCATTCACTGTCAACAAATTTATCTCTAGAGAGATAAATGTCGATAACAGTAATGAATGTTGATAATAAATCAAGCCAGGAAACATATCTTTTGCTTTTTTGGCAATTTTTTAGCTCCAATATAATCGTATTTTGCAAATTCTCTCTCAGCTAACTTCTTGTGTTGAATGCCCATGTCCTTGAAATAGTCCATTATTTGCTGACAAAGGATATAAAAGTGTTGATAATTGTTAGGATAAACACACACACACACACAAAAAAAAGAAAAAGAAAAAAAAAAGAATTTAAATAGTGTGATTTATGGCTTGAATATTGTAAGAATGCATGCCTACAAACAATAAAATCTAATTAGGATAGGTGATTATGTCATGTAAATAGTCACTTAAATAGGCTATTACCTTTTCTATAACGCTGAAGATTTAACGTATCACTAAAAACCTTAAGATTCACTATTAAAATGTTACTAAAAGCCTCTCGATTGAAAGGATAACCAGAAAAACCATGAACAGTTAGTTAAATTTGTATCGAGACTACATCGAATTAAGAACCTTCTAATAACTTATAAAAGAGAAGAGTTAATAATTCTGAAATCCTTTTTAAGAATTCACAAATAAATTAATCCCATTTTCCAGTTTTCATAAAAATCTAAGACGAAGCAAACGTCCATTTACAAAAGTAAAAATTGCATTGGATCATTTTTCATTAACGGAAATCATTAAACAACCTTCTTTTGGTTTCCAACTTATTTTAACGTTGTTTAACTCCAACTGTGAAATGCCTGAACTCGAACTGAATTTATTATTATTATTATTATTATTATTATTATTATTATTATTATTATTATTATTATTATTATTATTATTATTATTATTATTATTATTATTATTATTATTATTATTACTATTATTATTACTATTATTATTACTATTATTATTACTATTATTATTATTATTATTATTATTATTATTATTATTATTATTATTATTATTATTATTATTATTATTATTATTATTATTATTATTATTATTACATCACTTTATTAGAAAATTATAGGATTTACAAGAAGTTAGTGGGAAGCTGAGATACTAACTGGACTCCCATTCCTTTAGCTATAAAAAAACTAATTCTACTAAAGATATGAGCATCAACACGTGCTCTAATGTCTTGGGTCATCGAGAACTTTCGGATTCGCTTCAATAAGGTCATTGCATCATTCTCAAGTTCCCCAAAAAAAGAGAAAGAGAAGGGGAGGAACCCATATCCAATATTCGGGCATTTAGCCTCATACTTGACGCGTTTATGTTGTGCAGCCTCAATCACTGCACGACCCGACACAAAATCAACAATACCAGTTTACGTCAAGGGATGACCCAGTCAAATCAACACATACATCAAGCCCTCCGGCCCACGAGTAGAGCAACATATCAGCAGGACGTAAGGGTTTGTCCCTTTCCTCACATAGCCCAATATCAACCTCTTTACGAGCCGAAATACCTGACCGAGAACATATGTCAATAAGAATATCACGTACCACGTTCTGCCTATGTTTAATACCAATAATACCCGCGCAAGATACAACATGGTCCCAAAAATATCCCCAAGAAAGACCCTGGAACAAGCTGGGCACGATAACATAACACACACCGGTAGGTCCTGGCATTCATAGTCTGTCCTAACCCAGATATCGGAACCACCCTAAGCCAATATGAAGTGTAGTCCTCCATTTGCGATTTCCATAATGCCATCTGTCTAGTAGATAAAGAAAATGTAGATTCAGCTGTTTGGGTAACACGCGCGAAATATATATCTGCCAGTTTCTTCATGAATTTGGGGGCAGCGATCTCACATGGATTACTCAAAAGGTCAATATCCACTTCCACATTAAAAGCACACAAGGCATCATCAAAGGAAGGCCCATAAGTTAAGATACGAGAATGTTGAAGCAACTTAGTCTGTAAGCTAGCAGATTGAAGTCTAGATGCAAGAAATGCATAGTTTAAGATGTCAGCTGCAGATTATTATTATTATTATTATTATTATTATTATTATTATTATTATTATTATTATTATTATTATTATTATTATTATTATTATTATTATTATTATTATTATTATTATTATTATTATTATTATTATTATTACTATTACTATTATTATAAACATTACTTTATTAGAACCTTATAGGATTTACAAGAAATTAGTGGGGAGCCGCAAAACTATATGAGTCCTCAGTCCATTAGCTATAGCAAAGTTAATCCTACTGAAGATATGAATAGCAACACGTGCCCAAATGTTTTGAGTCATAAAGAACTTTTGGATTCGCTTTACTACGTCCTTCTCAAGTTCCCCAAAAGAGGAGAATGAGAAGGAGAGAAACCCATATCTAATATCCGCACACTTAGCCTCATACTTGATGCTTTTACGTTGTGCGGCTTCAATCACCACACGACAGGCACAAAATCAACCATATCAGTTTGTGTCAAGGGCGAAGACCCTGTCAAATCGGCACATATGTCTTGCCCTCCTTCCCAAGAGTTGAGCAACATATCAGCTGGACGTATGGGTTTGTCCCTTTTTCCAAAAATCCTGATGTCAACTTCTTTACAAGCCGAGATCCCCGACCGAGAATAGATGTCAACAAGAGTATTGCGCACCACGTTATGCTGATGTTTAATACTAATAATACCAGCGCACGATACAACATGGTCCCGATAAATATCCCCCGTAAAGACCCTGGAACAAGCTGAGCACGACATCTGAACAGAAAATAGGAGAACACCTAGCCGATAGCATAACACACTTCGGTAAGTCCTAGCATATATAGTCTGTCCTAACCCAGATATCGGAACCACCCTAAGCCAGTCCGAAGTGTAGTCTTCCATTTGCAATCTCTATAGAGCCATCTGTCGTGTAGATAGGCAAAAAGTGGATTCAGCCGTTTGGGTAACACGCGTGAAATATATATCTGCCAATTTCTTCATAAGTTTGGGGCAATGATCTCACTTGGGTTATTCTAATGTCAATTTCCATTTCTGCATTAAAAGCATACAAGGCATCACCAAAAGAAGGCCCAAAAGTTACAATACCAGAATGTCTAGGGAGCTTAGTTTGTAAGTTAGCAGATTGGAGTCTAGATGCAAGGAATGCATAGTTCAAGACATCACCTGCACAGTATACACCAAGCACCCAAATGCAAAAGGTAAGGTGGCAGACCTCCACTACCAATCAACAAAACCAGTTCCAGAAGCAGTGACAATACACTCAAGAGAAGAACAAAGTGCCGCATCAAATGAACTCTGAGCATGCTCAAAGACCCGAGGAGAGCATGTGGGCATTATAAAATATAACTTAGAAATACTGATACAAGCACGAAGGAGCAACAACTCACACTGAGGGTCATTAAGCCTAGCAGCAACACCTATAAGCTCAATGGTTTTAGCAACCCTTTACATAACAAGCTCACTACTAAACTCAAGGTCCACAGTAGCAGGCCTACCCAGTAATTTAGCACTGTGTAAAGGTCGAGCAATATTAGGCGGAAAAACACCTGCAAGCCTGCTTCTGGGGTCTTTCTTTGGCAAAAAAACATCAATTTTAACAACATTGAGGTGCAAACCGCAATAAGGTCCATGTATCATAATAAGCTCTAAAACCTCCCCCATGACCAAAGTATCTCCAATAATAGTGCCATCATCCAGATACCAAGCTTGAAAGGAATGGCTAAAGGAGTCTCTAATCTTGCATACCAAAGGATGTAACACTAAAGCAAAAAGAAAAGGTCCAAGTGGATCACCTTGTTGCACACCTTGTGCGACTATAAAGTATGTTCCCCATAATATAATATAGCTGGGCCCGAGTAACAAAATTCCACCCAACGGGAAATAGTAGGACAACGAAGGTGAACCTCCTGTAGCATAACCTCATGATCCACCAAATTGAAAGCGTTTTTGAAATCCACCAACAACATCGAAAGACCCACATCATCTCAACGGTCTTTAATAGACTGATTCATAGTATGAAGAATAGCCTCCCCTCCCCAGATACCCCAACACCGATGATCCGAAGAATGGCCAATCATAGAAGCACAAACCTTGGAGACTAAACACCTCAAAATGGTCTCTACAACAATAGGACGGATACCACCTCCTGGTTTGATCAGTGGTGTGGGAGGAGCACTAGCAATATACACACCTAACGTCCTGGGGCATTTACCATCAAGAAAAAGATTTGCAACTTGGGTGTTAGAAGCGATTAACTTATCAAAAATAGCTACAACAGCACCACTTAAACAATCCAAAAGGTGTTGGGCACGCTAACCATCCCGACCACAAGACGTAGCATGAGGGAAACTCTTAATCATATCAAGAATCACAGCAGGAGATGCAATGAGGTAATGATGATCTATACACCATATATGCCTCTTGGCCAATAAGCCGTATACACCTTACCAGGTGTATACGCCGTATATGTATACTATGCAGATCAGACCTGAACTTTCAGTGACAATTTTCTACACTTAACCAAAATGACACAAACACATTTCTGTAAAGTTTATAAGTCTGGATTTACATTTCATACATATAAAACATCGTTTCTATGCAAAAGTTTACATAAACATTGTGAGGAACTGTATTTTCCTTGTGACTTAGGCTTGTTCTAAATGCCCCTTTAAAAGTCATAAACTAACAAAAACCCATTTCTAATTCATATACTTTGACAGACAAATTCTGGACATGAAAGAGTTAAAAGTACATAAAATGTGAGGCATGAACAAGCTAGTACGAGAGTATGAGTGATATGCTTGTCACCTGGTTTTCCACGAGCATTATCATTCCCTCCGTATACCTTCCTTTAACTGTATCTCCCAACTACTATCTTCATTCTTTCCCCACAAGCGTTACCATTCCCTCCATATACCTTCCTTTAACCGTATCTCCAAACTACTATCTTCATTCTACAAAAAGGTAAACTAACAACGGTAAGTCATACGGCTTAGTGAGTGTACTGAAATAAACTAAATATGGCAAGTATTAATAACTAACACTACTATCATAACTATAATATACTCGGTTTCTAATACATTATGTTATCTAGTTACTTGCTAATACCATGACGTCTAATCGTCATACTACTAATACAGATATCTAATCACACATCTACTAATGTTATGATATATAATCGTGATACTAACATGTCGTGATATTTCGTCACTAAACTACTACTGTAGGGTATCTAATCGTCATACTACATATCATGATATCTAATCACATTTACACTAACTACACAATATTTATTCTTCATGCTATAATTGAGGAATTCCCTATCCGATGAGTACTCATATACGGCTCCTTACTTGTCATGAGTGATATTTCAATCACATGTACTCCACATAGGACGTTATTTCCACGAAGGATTATAAGTGCTACTCGAGCACGGGTACTCCACGTAGGATGTCACGAGTGCTATTCAAACATCGGTACTCCATGAAGGATGTCTTAAGTGGGACTTCCTCGTTGTGCATCTCTTAGGCACACTACATAACTAATGGTGAATTACTAGGCACCCGTGACTTGACTAGTGATGCATACTCTAAGAACCCATGACATTTCTAATATTTATTCTCCATCTAGATCATCATAATCTTATAATCACTACTAAACATGTAACAATACATATTCATATCCAAACTATGTATAATAATGCTACTAAACTTGCTACTAATTCCGTAACTCACCTCACATTCGGTTTATGCTTCCTTGCTCCTCACTTGCTTCCTTGATTGCCTAAACACAAAATAATGGCTCTAACATCATACGAAACTATTATATTACTTAAAGCAAATAAGTTTTTCCATGAACTATTAAGTTTGGTCATATTAACTCCTCATGCCTAACGCTGCTTATACTAACATGAACTTATAGTCACTGTTACATGGTTTGTACTAAGTCTCTTCATATTTGAAATCATAACATAATCATCTATGGCATCACTAATCATACTCATAACATCTATAACTCTATATCATCGTAAAATCAAACTCTACCTAAAAATAAGTTGTAAAATTCTTGACACTATGTAGCATTTTGCTTATTTGACCCACTTAGAACTTCAACTATGATGTGAGACCAATTCCGTTGGAAAGTACACTCAGCGAAATTCAAAATTGGTTCTAACCTCATCAGAATCTGATGAACAGCAGATTTACTACGATTTTTATAACATATCCTAATGTGCAAAAAATTATTTAACGTTAAATAACTTATGAGACAAGCGAAACATCCCATTAACATACTAAAGACATCATAAACACTTGTGTCATCTTGAAACACTAATTTAAATATGTACTCTTTAACGTCTAATTCATCCTCATCCATATTTCATGATTTTTAACCTAAAGCACATCATAATCCTATACCCATTAAAACCCTTAGTCAAATTCATTGTTAAACACTTAATTGAAGACTTACCTTGAATTTGGGGAAAATCACTTTAAACATCTTGAACCTCCATTACTCCTTCATAATACTTGATTCTTGCTAAAGACTTGATAGTGCTGTGATCTTGGCAATAATATTTAGTTACTTTAACGATCAATCATATCATACTTTCATTTTTCATTTGTTTGATTTTCGCGCAAAATTCTCAAATTCAAATCTTTTCCGTTTTCTAATCGAAAAAACGTGTTAATTGAGTCAGTTGAAGTTCTTGATTGGCTCACAACCATTCGCATAGGACGTTATTTCCACGAAGGATTATAAGTGTTACGATTTTGGTTAAAGTTGTTAAATTTTCCGTTTTCTAATCGATTTATTTAAGCAGAAAAATTTCTTTTTAAAAATTTGGTTTTTGGGGAAAAAAAAAAATCTGTTAACCATGGTGATATTAACAAGAAGTTCAAATGTTCAAGAACAAAGTCGTGAGTATGGTAATGCTGAAATATAAACCCGGATTATGACTGAATTAACCAAGAGTAATGGTGGTGGAGGGCCTAGTAACAAACAAGAAGGTAGTGGAAATGTTAATCAAGAAACTTTTAATGGTCAGGTTAATCATGGAATGGTGAATGTCAATGGTCATTCAGGGTACATCAGTTCTTTGTTATTGACCATATCAGAGGTGACCAAAAATTATCAAATACTTGTTCAGTTTGTCCGTATTCTAAATCCGATTGTTTTTATTCATGTAGACGCAGAGAAGATAATCACCGAAATTTCATTGGTGCAAGCTGTAATACTAAGCTCTCAGCTAAGAGAAATTTTGAGGGATGTTAACGCACATGAGATATCTGAAGGGACATACAAACCAATCAAACTTGTGTATCATCCAAATGAGCCTTTATACGTCATTAAACAGGTAATTTAAACACAAAGCTTAAAAAAAGTGTATATCTTATTTCAAGCCTCTAAGGCTACTTGATTCATTTGTTTAACAGCCAGCTAAGTTGACAGCAATTTTTCCGATTCGCTTTAAAGAGGAATTAGATCACGAAGGCCTTCTTTCAGGTTTAAATTCTTCTTGTTAGGATACTTAAGTTTAGATTCAACTCAAACCTGTTTTGACCCATTACTTAACTTGCCCGACCTATCCATCTTGCTAATGTATCTCCTTGTATTTTACTTAACCGGAGCTCGTGGATGTTGGAAGTTCGGGGGTGTGTGCTAAGGAACCACCTTGTTATTGATCGCCTATTCCACCTCCTGAGTTAAGAGGAGAGCCTTTGTCAGATTTGAGTACCAATGGAGGATTCGTTTCATTTGGTATTGACAGAACTAAATGTTCACTGTTTAAAAAATACGTCATTCTTCAAAGCATTCTTCTAAATATGAATTCGCTTACTCTTTACAGATATATACTCACGACATATTGAAGGTAAGAAGCTAGACAAGACCGTATGGAACCTTCTTAACTTCAATGCATTAGTAAAGTATCATGTGAAGGTCCGGAGGTCCTTTTCTACCTTTGGTAGAACCGGAAGCAACCTCACTACCTTAGGTTGGGGTATGTTTGTCTACGTCTCAACCTCCCCCATACACCGTGGAAGACGGTATTGGGACCCATAACCCGTGGAAGACGGTATTGGGAGTTACTTTACTTTTTATAGACTAGTTACTGAGTTTGTAAATTTTTAATGATGGAAATGGTTTTGAAACAGTCTAGTAAAGGCTTTGTGCAACGAAGGATGAAAAGCCGTTTAGATAGCTTGGTTGAGGTAAATAGGCCTGGATTATAATACAAAACCACCTTATTAATGATTACATTTTAAACCGGTTTTTTTTTTTTTTTTTTTTTTTTTTTTTTTTTTTTTTTTAAACCGGTTTTTTGCATCCCTGCAGCACAATAATACTGCAGAAGATCACCATATTGAAAAAGGTAAATGTATTCACAAACTGTTTATCCAACTTTTTTGACGCAATGTTATTAAGTTAAGAAAGTATAGCTGAACTTGGGTAGTGATAAAAATGATCTGGGTCAAAATGGGTAAATTTTTAGTATAGGTCGAAACTGGTTGGGTTGACCTGCAATCAATTTTTTGTCCATTTTTAATATATTTTTACAAACAATTAATTCATTATTTGTAATATCAGAAAAGAATTTTGACAGTAGCAATATAAATCATTGAATGAGAAATTATTTAGGAAGTTGTATACGTTATTAATAGACTTTGTTCGACATTCACCCTATTTGACCGATTCGTCTTTTAGCAAAAAAAGTTAATAAGATACTGAGTAAATCACAACTCATATCGATCCATTTATAAGTTAAATGTTTCAATATTGGTACAACGGCACCTCTAAAAAAGATAAAAATTTTGATAGAGTATTTGAACAATTCTAACCATTTTAATTTCCATGTTGACACAGGACATAGAATCGTAAGTAAACTGATGAGATTTACAAGATGTACGATCCTTGTGAAAAGATGGAACATGACAAAAAAAATCTTAAGAGAATACGTTCCAAACTAAGAATCAGTGGATTCAAACAGTTTCAAAGGCGTTGGTTGAAACTTCCTACTTTCTCCTCCGTAATGAGCTACCAGAAGTTACACAAGTCTTAGAAAACAAATGTGAAATATCTGATTGTAAGCATACTGATGTTCTAAATACATTTTTCTGTGCATAAGTTTTGCGTGATTGTAGATTAAAGAGAATAAACAGAATCAAGAAAACTTACAATATTTCATATACTTTTGAAAAAACTAAAGAAAGCTATAACAACGAAAATCCTAAAAGGGGTTATGCCAAGAGTCAATTAATCGACAAAACTAAAAGTATCACTACATGAAATGGCTTATTCTCGACATTATCAAGCTAGCTAGTGTTGCATGTGCTTAAGCTTTGCCTCGGCCTTGAGGCGTCTCATGAGTTTCTCAGCTTTATCAACTCACCTGGTACAGTGGTACTTTGAGAACTCTAAAATAACTCGAACTCGAACTTGTTTACGATAATTATAATAAGATTAACCGTATTTTGTTGAGATATCCAAGTCAACTCAAACTCCATTAGTATTTTTTACACATAAAGATTACTCTCCTTTGTTCCACAATATATGTCCATTTTTTTATTTTGGGTTGTCTCAAAATAAGCTGTCAATTTTATAAATCAACTAGTCAAATGAGAAGAAGTTCTAAAACTTTGTGCATTTTCAAATGGGTTATTAGACAAAGATGTTAATTACTAAAGTTTGCGTTTGTGTTGTCATAAGGTAATAAAGTTTCAAAGTTGTCATCCAGGTTACTAAAGTTCACGGGTTTGTCAACTGGGTTACTAAAGTTTCAAAGATATTACACTAAGGTTACTCCCAAGGTAGGCAACCGGTTGATAACCGGTATCTCAACATGAAACATATTCTACCTCAAAGAAGTTACTAAAGTTTGAGAAAAAGTTCATCTAAGGTACTAAAGTCTCAAAACTGTCATCTAAGTTAGTCCTCATTGAGTTAAAATATTTGCATCGTTAGTCCTCATTGACTATTCTTACGGTTTTATCATTTTTCGTCCGTTTCGTTCGTTTTTCTCATGTTTTCATAGGTTTTTATGAGTTTTCGTCCGTTTTTATACGTTTTCATCTATTTTCTCTTGTTTTTATCCGTTTTTCTCACGTTTTCATATGTTTTTATCCGTGTTCATACACTTTTATTCATTTTCATCTATTATTACACGTTTCATCTATTTTTCTTATATTTTATCCATTTTCATCCATTTTTATACATCTAATATGTATGAAAACGGATAAAAATCATGATTTAATATCGATACATCATTTTGGATTTAAAATCGATTCATCCATTTTTTTTTTATATTTTATTGTTTTCATCTATTAACATATCGCGAGTCTTGATGTAAAACATCATTTCGGACAACTTTCGTGTTTTACATTTTTGATGATTCAGACTAAAAAGGAGTCAAAATCGTGATTTAAAATCGATACAGAAATAGACAAAAATGTATAAAAGAAGACGAAAATGTATAAAATTAGATAAAAACAGATGAAAACATATGAAAATCTATGAAAACGGACTACAACGGATAAAAACGTATGAAAATGTATAAAAGCGGATTAAAACGTATGAAAATATATAAAAACGGTCAAATTAACATAAATATAACTTGGATGACAAATATGGTAAGTCGCAAGAAGTTGGGTAACCTGGATGACAAAAAATGCATGCCACGTAGTATTTTCATCGGTAACTCTAGGTTACCTAAAACACAGTAACAAATTTAACCGGTCAAATTAAGTTGAGTAACATGGATGACAACTTTGAAACTTTATTACCTTAGGACAACACAAGCGCAAACTTTAGTAACATCTTTGTACAATAACCCTTTTCAAAATAAACACTTATTAGGAGATAGGGGAGCATATTTTATTGCTCCATCCGTCTCAAAATATAAGTCAATTTTTTATTTTTCAAAGTCTTTTTTTCCCACTTTGACTTCTTTTTTTTTTTTAATTATATACTACTTGATAAAAATTATAGCAATGAAAATGCATTTAAAACATAAGTACATTTATATATTTTGTATCAAGTAGTATATAATACGAGAAAAAATAATTAAAGTCAAAGTTATAGTAAAAAAACTTTGAAAAAGTTAAAATGTACTTATATTTTGGGACGGAGAGAGTATTTCTTTTTAACTTTTATATTTTTATTACAGTCCTATTTAGGATAAACGAGTAAAGTATACCACACCTTGCAACGTGTTTCATAATGAACGTGATAACTTTCTTATATAAACTCGTTTATGGTTCAGACTAATAAGAAAATTAGCAAACTTTTTATAGATGTTGATAAAATTATAACTCTTTTTGAAATCTATAGATAAACTCTAAGCATACGGTTTGTTAAAAACTACGAAAATATAGAATATATTTATTAACAGTGTGAAAGAAAATTATAAAGAGTTGATAGATGCATGAAAAAGCTAACACAAATTTGTTCTTTATTTGCAAAATTTGAACTTTGGTTTAGAGAAATAGTTAGGAACATCTTTAACCACTTAGACTATAACCTCTCATTTGTTGTAAGTCGCTTTTAAAAAATTTATACATCACAAAAACTTTAAAAACTTTATAGATATCTAGTAAAATCTCTTCATTCGACTATTATACAAAATTACTATATTTTATAAATTCACTTCATTCGACTAAGATACATGGATATACGCGAATCTCATATCTATATCTATACTATATATAAAGAAAAAACCCAAAAGTGAAAAGTGAAAAGTTGAAACTATCTATCAATACTACTTATAAAGAAAAAACAGTCAAAGTAAAAAGTTGAGTTTTTAACATTTAGTCATATGAGAGAGAAAAATAATGTAATTAATACTCTTATTAAAACACCCAATTATTTAAATATACAATAATTTATTCACATTGTACAACCAATTAAAAACATATCTACCAAATTAAATACAACCAATTAAAACACAAATTGGGTTGACCCGGGATGCTTCAAACCCGGCGGGTTGACCCGGTTTAATTTGACCCGTTTTTGACCCAACCTAGCAAGTTGACCCGGTTTAAATCGACCCATTTTTCGACCAGAACGGTTCATCCGGTTGAACCACCCGGGTCGAACCGGGTTTCAAAATATTATGTTTAATTCTCAAATCTTCAAAATTTTATTATTTTTCGTTTATAACCTATAAACTTCTTTTTATCAATAAACTATCTGTCGCTATAAAATCCCGTTGCTATGCACGGGTACTCATCTAGTACTATATATAAAGGAAAAACCTAAAAGTGAAAAGTTGAAACTAAAAAAGGAAATGTTGAAAACATATGTTTCAAAAGGAAACTATTAATACACATCGAAAACCGGGTAGACCCGGGACGCTTCAAACCCGACGGGTTGACCCGTTTTAATTTGACCTGTTTTTCGACCTAACCCGTCAGATTACCCCAGTTTAAATTGACCTGTTTTTTTACCAGAACAGTTCAAGCTGTTGAACTACATGGGTCGAACCGGGTTTCAAAACATTATATTTAATCCCCAAATCCTCAAACTTTTATTATTTTTTGTTTATAACCCATAAAAATTTTTTATCTCGAAAATTATATGTCACTACAAAATCCCGTTGCTATGCATTGGTACTCGTCCACTATAATAAAGTTAAAAACCATTTTATTAAAATGTATCATCTCACGTAAACTAAATTTGAAAGATAAAATTTGAAGGGCTTATTTTGCTTTTTTTAGTGTGTTTTTTTATATGTGCAGGTTTATAAAGGTTTGAGGGTCTTATTATAAAATGAATGGAAGATCAAGGGTTAAAAGTGTTCATGTGCTCAAGCTTCAAAGGTGCAAAGTGCAGCTTCCTAAACCTGCTAGGTTTAGGCTATATAATGTCTTTTTTTTTTTCTCTCAGCACACCTCATATTTTCGTGTTTGTTTTCTCTCATTTTCTCTCAGTTTGTGTAATATTTTTAGGTATGTTCTTCATGTATTTTTACTTTCTCTTTTTAAGTTTTGAACTTAAAACATCTCCCAGTACCGTACGTGGGTTGATATGCAGTTATAAAATAAAAGGGAAGGTTGGTTGAATTCATAAATATGGATTTGTGATCTTTAGTCTTGTTTGATAAAAGTTTGAATGGTATCAGAGCCCGGTTGACTCTATACTAAAGGTTTCCATCATTTTTTTAATCAATTTTCAAAATTAGGGTTTTATCAAATTTGGGGGTTTCATAGTTTGATGATAGTTTGTGATTCAACAATTGTTGAATCGTGCTGATTTGTTATAGATCTATTTATTTGAGCCTAAAAGTTAATATTTTGTAAAAATTAGGGTTTCTTGATTTTTGAGGTTTTTCAAAATTGAGAGAGTTATTGAGTTGCTGGTTGTCTTAATAGTCTTTTGGATTAAAGATCTGGTATGTGGTGTTTGTTCTGTTCCAAAATTGATAGGTTTAATTAGGGTTTCATGTATCAAACTCTAATTCAGGTTTTATGGTGTTTAAATCTATATGTCTTGAAAGATCTAAGGTCTAATTGAGTCAATCAGATAGTTTTGGCGAAAACCGTCATTTTTCTATAATTAGAGTTTTCTTGTTTTTAGATCCAGGTGATTTGTTTATATTTTTTTTTGTCTAATATTGTGTTTTGTTTAAATTTCAGGTTGTCATCCGCTATGGATCTGAGTTTTAGAGAAAAGATCTATGGGATCTTGGTGTTTTTCGTAACACGTGCACTGTAACACCTCTCACACCCTCTCTAGGTTATTATTCAAAGTTGTTTTTAGATAAATTGGTGGATAGGTTAACGGATTATTTATTTGAGAAGTTATTGGTGTTGTTAAGTGAAGGAGGATCGTTTGTGGTTGTTGGGCGTCTGGCTTGGGTTTTTTTAGTCATTATCATCTGATGTGGTCAAAATGGTGGATGGTAATTTTCAGATAAAAATAAGAATAGAGACATAAAGAACCATTATATTTGATACACTATTGTTAGGAATAATATCTAGATCAATAAACGGATTAGAATTTACAAATTACCATTTGAAAAGTATTAAATTTATTTTAGCATTAATTATTATATCATTGCTACATTAGCAATGTATATATGCACATTTGTGTTAAGAATA
Source organism: Artemisia argyi (assembly GCA_030686995.1). Lineage (NCBI taxonomy): Eukaryota > Viridiplantae > Streptophyta > Magnoliopsida > Asterales > Asteraceae > Artemisia > Artemisia argyi. The sequence continues at coordinate 12,045,134 of CM060685.1, forward strand.
AGATAAACATATTTAAATGTGAAAGTTTTTATACTTTACGATTTACACGATCCTCAAATTTAAAGAAAACGAATTTTGTTTTACAGTTGACTTTGACTGCGAATGTATGAACATACGCATGACCAATGTTTTAAAAATCGCGCCTAAGGCGCGCCTACTCCCTAAATCCCACGAGGCTCCAGCCTTTGGGATTTTTTTAGATCGAGGCTCACGACATGCATGAATCCCGTAAAAATTGCAGCGCCTTGGGGATTTTTGCGCTTTAGCGCCTTGGGGATTTGTGCGCCTAGAAGATGTACCGGGGTTTTGGCTTTTTTTCTTAATAGTAAGATACATTTTGGGCTTACATGTTATATACATTTGGCTCTTTAAGTTATAAAGTATCTAATAACCATAATATTTTAGAAAATAACTAAAACACACAATCAATAAAGAACTATGTTTTTTTTTGTAATCTAATGTCTAAGAATAGTAGCTTATTAACAGATACAAATGTTGTTTCTTTAGTGTTAAGTATTACCAAACAACTATAAATTTTTTGTTGTTGATAATTGATAGTTTGATACATGGTAATTTGTTAAATTTTATAAGTCATAGACTCATATATTGTAATCTATATTCAGGAATTTAGGGTAGTTCATGGATTCTGATATGTTGCCTGCTTAATATTTTGGGTTTAAATGCAACATTTGTTAGATGTAATAACTATTAAGTGAATTATGCATTGAATATTAATATTTTTGTGTTATTTAAGATACATAAGTTGTCACATATGTTATAAAAAAAATCTAAATATATAGTGAGCCTCATATTTATGAATCCCGCGCCTTGGTTTGGCCTCGACTCGAGGCTCTTTGACCCCCTTTGCGCCTTAGTGCGCCTTGAGCCTTTCAGAACATTGCGCGTGACCTTAAGTAGTTTGGGTAATAAATTTTGACAACCCACACATCCCTAAATTAAGATGAAAAAGGTGAAAGAATGTGAATACGAATTTAAATTCCAGCGCAATAATGAGATTTATATTTTTAGCCTAGGATTAATTAGGTAGTTGGTCATTGTTTAATGTGTTAAGGTATTAATGCAAAGCTCTTTATGTACTAGCATAATACCTGCTCGTTGCGGTGACGGGTATTATATAATTAAAATACTCGACGAGCACATTTTTTTAATTATGTGTTTCTTGTGATAACAACTTTACGGATGGCCGGGGAAAAAAACTTCACTAAACCCTCCACCCTACAAGTATGTAACTATGTACATGATTCAAGTGTGTTCTCCTTTTATGAAAAAATTGAAATTTACAAAGAAGGGAAGTGTGAATAACGCGTACAATAAAAAGTGTTAATAAGGAAAATACCCTGGCAATTAAAGAAAGACTTTAATCAAGAAGTTGAAGGGGATATTAGTCATTTACATGTGCTGAATTCAACAAATGAAAATTTCAACAATGGGCATCATGCTTTATATCTAGTTAATATAAGATATACGTATCTACAAAATTTATGTTACACATAAATTTGGTGCGGCGATTGCAACACTAAAGTTGTACAACCCCCTAAGAATACCTAACCGTTGTAGCATAGTATAGGTAAGAACGGGTGAAGATTTTTCTCTAGTGGAATAGTGAGGTAAGTTCATAGAGTATGACAATTTGATCTAAAGACGAAAGAAGATTGTTTTTGGTATTTCAAGTTTATTGAAAAGCAAGTAATGTCGGGCTTTGATGGAGATTTTTTTTAAAACTAATATTAACCAAAAAGTGCAAGGAAAGTAAATGACAAGAAATATAAAATTGTTGTGAACTTATATGATGGGAAAAACGTATTTATCTAAGGTGCACTACTCCTTATTAGTTTTAGTCACTTATAGTTAACGTTCAAGCTAGGTCGTATTGCTAACCAGCTTTAACTTCTAATGAACACATTCATCAATAAGAGACAATACGATTAATCATTACATTAATAAGTTTTATGCAATATTAGATAAACACTATGTAAATTAGCCTAGCATATCATATGAGAACAAGAAATCGACATAATCAAACAAGTAATTATAAACATAATAAAATGATTAATGTAATAATGTATCTTAATGCTACACTTGATTTCATAAGGTGAAAAGCACTAAAAACCCTCCTAAAGTCGGTTAGGGTCTTGCTCCCAAAAGTTCCACACGAAATTATGAAAACAATGTAAAACTATATATAGGATTTTGGTCGTGACGGCACGCCTTCTCGATTAGGGTTTGTTTTCCACGAACTTCTTGTGCTACTTTTGAATTTTCAGGGTTTTTTAAGACTTCAGAATTGGTTGTAAAAAGCATATCAGCTAAAGAAAAAAAAGTTATGTCTATTTCATCTTTCTTTTGAAGATTTCATGTATTTTTTTTTATTTATAAATTCTAGTTACGCAGCTTCTATAGACTTTTAGAAGGTTATTTGCCTCTTTTTAGGTATGGTAGATGGATTTAACTATTGATTTTAGTTGCTTTCGGTGCTTGTTGTTGTGAATTTATCTTTTCCTTGTACAATTTATATGCTAATTATATAATCACATATACAAAAAAAAATTGAATGTGGCTACGTGGCAGCTATTATTACACAGGTTGTGTGTGTTTAGACATTATATTTATCCTTTTCTGCTTACAATTTGTAGGTCAGAAATGAGTGTGTGGTAAGAGTTTGCTTTATCTGATTAGAAGTATGAAAAATTGGATTTTTTCCTTTTGATTTTATGTTATTGAAAAATGAGATTAATTTATTTGTGAATTCTTAAAGACGATTTAAGAATTATCAACTCTTTTGGATCCAGGATTTTTAAGAGAGTGTTGTATAAAAGTTTGGGCTAAATAAAGTTACACTGTAAGAAACGAAAGTAGCAAAAAAAACAATAATAAATAAATAAATAAAAAATTAAATTTGGGGTTGCACATACCACAAACATGGCAGATTTGAAATTCTTTTGTATTTCGTTACCTAAAATCTGGTGATATCCGTGCCACACCCGGCATATATGTGGGCCCGTCCATGATTTTCTCCATATTAAGTGACTATTTAGATGACATAATCACCTATCCTAATTAGATATTCAAGCCATAAATCACACGATTTAAACTCATTTTTTTGTGCGATTATCCTAACAGTTATCAACACTTTTATATCCTTTTTCAGCAAATAATGGACTATTTTAAGGACATGGGTATTCGGTACAAGGAATTAGCCGAGAGACAATTTGCAAAACATGATTATGTTGGAGCTAAAAAATTGCTGAAAAAGCAAAAGATTTGTTCCTCGGGCTTGATTTATTATCAACATTCATTACAGTTATCGACATTTGTATCTCTAGAGATAAATTTGTTGATGGTAAACGAGATTGGTATGGGATATTGAGCAGGAAAAATCAGCTACACGCATGAAAATATCTGAAACTTATGACAAAATGTACAATGATATCAAGTGTGTGGAAAATTCGGTGATTAGTGTATAAGGAGCCATGGAAATTCTAACACATGATCATGCCATTATGACTGGCATATATTGGATCATGTGTCCTGGTTCTGCGTATCTATTCCAAGGATGAAATCAACAAGGAAATTGTATGCATTAGATGTGGTGTGCTCTTTCATACTTGAAGCCAAAAGCAAGCAATGGTTCTAATTAGCTAGTAAAACCTAAATTGATTTATGAAGCAACTTGGTGAAGTGTATCTTTGGTATTGTATCTTGAATGTTTGCCTGGTTAGTTGACAATGAACGCATTGTGATTTTTCATATGTGTTTGCTTGTGGCTTAAAGATGTTATCTATACAGTGGTATTTAAAGTGTGGGTGCAACTATATAAAATAGCATCTGTAAGACACAACCAAACACATATGTAAATCACCATATGTTCATTGTCAACTAACCAAGCAAACATTCAAGATACAATACCAAAGATACACTTCACCAAGTTGCTTCATAAATCGATTTAGGTTTTACGAGTCATCCTCATTAGAACCGTTGCTTGCTTTCGGCTCAAGTATGAAAGAGCACACCACATCTATGCATACAATTTCCTTGTTGATTTCATCCTTGGAATAGATACGCAGGAACCAGGACACATGATCAGATGTATGCCAGTCATAATGGCATGTTCCAGTGTTAGAATTTCCATGGCTCCTTCTACACTAATCACCGAATTTTCCACACACTTGATATCATTGTACATTTTGTCATAAGTTTCACATATTTTCATAGGTGTAGCTGATTTTTCCTGCCCAATATCTCATACCTATCTCGTTCACCATCAACAAATTTATCTCTATAGAGACAAATGTCGATAATAGTAATGAATGTTGATAATAAATCAAGCCCGGGGAACAAAACTTTTGCTTTTACAGCAATTCTTTTGCTCCAACATAATCGTGTTTTGCAAATTGTCTCTCGGCTAACTCCTTGTACCCATGTCCTTGAAATAGTCCATTATTTGCTGACAAAGATATAAAAGTGTTGATAATTGTTAGGATAATCACAAAATAAATAGTCCATTATTGGATCATTGCAATACCATGTTCAGGTAAACCGGATGCTAGTTATTCATTCTTCTTCCTCAATTGTAAAAGCTTTATTAGGTTATTTAATAAAGGGTTCTTTGAGGGTATATCGTGTGCATATTCTAGTCGGTTCTTTGTAGTATCTCGTGTTTGCTACGTGTGCTCGATACAACTCGCGATCTAGCGTTCCGCGATCGAACTTCGGGTTTGTTGTCGAGGTATTGTCCAACAAGTGGTATCAAGAGCCAAGGTTATTGTGGTCATCGAAGTTCGAGTGCTAGATCAAGGTTTCGAGTTCGTTAGAGGTTTCGAGGTTTGGTTTTCGAATCGTATTTTTGGAGTAGCGATCGGTCGTCGAGAGGAAACGTGAGGGTTCTTTTTTCTTTGTTAAAGAAGGGTGATATCATCATATCATAATATTATTGCACTGCAATATATATCTCACGTGGGAAGCATATATATACTACAAAGTTGGCATCGTATTTGAGGTTATCTAAAAGTCAAAGTTTGTTTTGGTTTTTAGTGTTATTAAATACGACATCACTAAAGTTCGTTTATAACTTTTTTATTCGAACAGTTTAAAGGGTTTCTTGTTGCGGTTTTTATTTTCTTGTGGTTCAAGCTTAGATCGTGGTTCGCTTGGGTTTCAAGTTTACGATCGGGTTTGCTTGTTCGAAATCGAGGGTTTAGGGTTATTCTAATTAATTCGATTTGCAAGAAGGGTTTTTAGCAACAAGGAGGAATATTGCACACGGCTTGTGAGGCTTGTCGGTAAAGTTGGTTAATAAACAACTTGACAAGGTTTGTAGCATGGGATAAGAAGAATGGCTAGTTCGATAACTAGGTTTGACATCGAGAAATTCGATGGGAAGAATGACTTCGGGTTATGGCAAATAAAGATGCGTGCTTTAATGGTACAGCTCGGATGTGATGCTGCATTAGAGACATTACCCGCGGACATGGAAGCAGGTGAAAAAGCTGCTTTGATGAAGAAGGCATACAGTACCTTGATTCTATGCTTGGGAGACCGAGTTTTACGGGAAGTTACCAAGGAAACATCTGCTGCAGGAATATGGGCGAAGTTAACTAGTCTGTATATGACTAAGTCCTTAGCAAATAGACTGTATTTGAAGAAGAAGCTGTACACATTCTATATGAGTCCAGGTACGAAACTGGGTGATCATATAGATGAGTTTAATAAGTTGATACTTGATTTGGCGAATATTGATATCGAGATTGAGGATGAAGATCAGGCACTTATGTTACTTACGTCGTTGCCATCGTCTTACGAAAACTTTGTGGAGACATTGTTGTATGGGAGGGAATCCTTGACAATGGAGGATGTTCTCGCAACTCTGAATTCAAGGGAGTTGAAGAAAAGAACTGAAGGCACAAAGGAAGAAACTGGTGACGGGTTATATGTAAGGGGAGGGTCAGATCATTCAAGGAAAGCTCATTCTGGTGGAAGTTCGCGGTTCAAGTCAAGGGGTGGAACTGGTAAACTCAAGTGCTTCATATGTCATTCAGAGGGTCATCTGAAGAGAGACTGTCCAAAGAAGAAGTCAAGTGGGTTCGTCAGGAAGGGTAAGCATGATCAGGATTCTGATTCTTCTGATGACGAGGGTAACGCCTACTTTGGAGAAGCCTTGGCGGTGGTCGGGAATGATGAGATGGCTGAATTGGTAATGGATTCAGGTGGGTCTTATCATATGACACCTAGGAGGGATTTCTTGTATGACTTCAAGGATTTTGATGGTGGTTCGGTTCAGTTAGGTGATAACAGGACATGCACTATCAGAGGGACAGGAAAAGTGAAGATGCAGTTGCATGATGGTTCAAGCTTTATACTGGAGGATGTCAGGTATGTTCCAGGGTTAAGAAAAAGCTTGATTTCATTGGGTACTCTTGAAAAAGAGGGTTATATTGTGAAGATGCAGATGGGTAGAGTCAAGGTGATCAAAGGTTGTCGGGTTATGATGACTGGGATCAGGAAAGAGAACTGTGTGTATACTCTTGAAGCAAAAGTGAAAACTTTTGGTGTACAAAAGCATGGAGGTTCAAAACAAGTTGGATTCAAACAACTTGGACATAAACAAGTTGGGTTTAAACAACTTGGTCATAAACAAGTTGGTCTCAAACAACTTGGTCATAAACAAGTTGGGTTTAAACAACTTGGTCCTGGTGTTAAAACAGGAGTCCATGGAGTACAGGTTGATGAACGTGTTTGGTTTGAGGTGGAACTGCAGGGAGCTCAAGGGAATCGTGAAGCTGAGGTTGTTCAGGTTAGTAACGATGATGCTGCAGTGGCTCAAAGAAAGTTGGAGGACAAGCAACTTGAAGAAAAGACAAACACGGGCTGCTTGGTAAATGAGCAGGAAAAGGTACACCTTGGTATAAAGGTGGGGGCAGACATTACGGTAACCGGAGTACCTGGTCAAAAGGGTGCAGAGGGTAATGTTGCTGAAAAGAAGAAAGTGAAGGAGTCTACGGAAGCTAATCTTGGAAAATTACTGAAGTACAATGCCTGGTCGACAAGGTGGTCCCCGGTCCGAGGTTCCAGCACGAGGAAAAGATGCTGAGTATCGGTTATGTTTAAGTGTTACTCCTAAGGTGGAAATTGTTAGAATATTAGTAGTAACTTAAACATAGTTTAGGGGTTTAAAGTGTACTTTTGTAATTAGATTAGGTGTTAGACATAAACTAGGATTAGGTAGCTTGGAGTGCAAGGCAAGCTAGGTTTCCACCTCCTCATCTCTATATAAATAGAGATGAGGGGATGCTAGTTATTCATTCTTCTTCCTCAATTGTAAAAGCTTTATTAGGTTATTTAATAAAGGGTTCTTTGAGGGTATATCGTGTGCATATTCTAGTCGGTTCTTTGTAGTATCTCGTGTTTGCTACGTGTGCTCGATACAACTCGCGATCTAGCGTTCCGCGATCGAACTTCGGGTTTGTTGTCGAGGTATTGTCCAACAAGTATTTATATAGAGATGAGGAGGTGGAAACCTAGCTTGCCTTGCACTCCAAGCTACCTAATCCTAGTTTATGTCTAACACCTAATCTAATTACAAAAGTACACTTTAAACCCCTAAACTATGTTTAAGTTACTACTAATATTCTAACAAAAAGGATAGAAACTTTAATAAACTTAACGTCTATTTTGATTCATCTAAGATCTAACATAAGATTTATCAGTCCTATGTTTCAGAAGCTCATCATGCTCACCTGTCTATCTCGACCCCTCTTCTGTCCATGGGGTCCTCAATCTCTAACGCATTTCCTCATAACATCAAGGAGACCGTTAAAAGAATTTGTCCTCAAGTAATTGAGATTTTTGAACCACCAAAAGAAGGATATCAACCCACTCTTAAGCTTGATTTTTCTAAAATTCCACGCAAGAACGGTAAAATTATGCTTCCGAACACTTATCAAATACTTGTTCAGTTTTACCGTATTCTAATCCGATTGTTTTTATTCATGTAGATGCAGTGGAGATAATCACAGAAATTTCATCGGTGCAATCTGTAATACTAAGCTCGCAGCTAAGAGAAATTTTGAGGGACGTTAACGCCCATGAGATATCTGAAGGAACAAACAAACCAATCAAACTTATGTATCATCCAAACGAGCCTTTCTACGTCGTTAAACAGGTAATTTTAACACAAAGCTTAAAAAAAGTGTATAGCTTATTTCAAGCCTCTAACGCTATTTGATTCATTTGTTTAACAGCCAGCAAAGTTGATAGCAATTTTTCCAATTCGCTTTAAAGAGGAATCAGATGTAGTTATCGCGAAGGCCTTCTTTCAGGTTTAAATTCTTCTCGTTAGGATACTTAAGTTTAGATTCAACCAAACCTGTTTTGACCCATTACAAAACTTGCCCGACCTATCCATCTTGCTAATGTATCTCTTTGTGTTTTACATAACAGGAACTCGTGGATGTCGGAAGTTCGGGGGTGTGTGCTAAGGCACCACCTTGTTATTGGTCGCCTATTCCACCTCCTGAGTTAAGAGGAGAGCCTTTGTCAGATTCGTTTCATTTGGTATTGACAGAAGTAAATGTTCACGGTTTAAAAAATACGTCATTCTTCAAAGCATTCTTCTAAATATGAATTCGCTTACTTTTTACAGATATATACTCACGGCATGTTGAAGGTAAGAAGCTAGACAAGACCGTATGGAACCTGCTTAACTTCAACGCATTAGTAAAGTATCATGTGAAGGTAATATTAAAGCCATCCATAGACTAATTACTGAATTTGTAAATTTCAATGATTAAATTGAGTTTTTACAGTCTACTAAAGCCGTTTAGAGAACTTGGTCGAGGTAAAAAAGACATGGAGTATAATAGGAAACAACCTTATTCATAATGCTGGAAATTGCCTATCCTAAACCAGTTTTTCGCATTTGCACATTCATAATGCTGGAAATTGCAGGCCCTGTACCAAACTAGCACTGCAGAAGATCGCCATATTGAAAAAGTTAAAGGTATTTACTAACTATTCATCCCATATTTTCAACGCGATTTAATTAATTCCACAAGTTGGGTAAAACGGGTCAGTTTTACTATGGGTCAAAGCTGGTTGGGTTGACCCGCAAACAATTTGTTGTCCACCTTTATTTCTTTTTGCAATCAATTAATTCACTATTTATAGTTTCACAGTATAGTTAGTACAAATCGCCGAATAAAATAAAAAACGACTTAAGAGGTTGTATGCGTTAATAATTGACTTTAGGCGACTTAGAGTCCATTTATGCTGCTTTACTCTTGTTTAGCCAATAATAAAACTTTAAGATGGGCGAATCGCACAAAAAAAAGTATCATATTTAAGGTCAATTGGAATTTTAGAAACTCAACCATTTTTTCCCTCAATTTAAGGTAGTACCAAGTTTTTCGTGCAGTGCAAGGTTTTTCGACTTGTCAAAAGCGATTACCAGTCATAATTTTACTCAAAATGACTTTTAAATGCTGAATTATAATGATATATAATATAAATTAACCAATTCAGTTGAAGATGACCGATAACATCTATCAAAACATCAGAAAAACTTTATATTGCAAAAGTATAACATAAATACTTTAAATTGAGAAAATAAAGTTGAATTAATAAAATTTAAATTTACCTTAAATGTGATATTTTTTGGTGTGATTTACACTTTGTTTATCAATGAATTACAATTGGAATATTTAACAGAATTCTATTCCCATACCACCACATCCAACAAGTGGACCCAACTAAAACCCACAACCAATGAAACAACTCATATAGATTTCCATCAATAAGTGAGTACAAGTGTACAAACTACAACCCTACACAAGTCTTAACGTAGTGTCACAAAGTGGTAAAATTATAAAATCCAAAAAAGAAAAAAAGAAAAGAAGCTATCAACATATTTTTCCAAGCCACAAACTATATGTGGTTCTAGACAATCTCCAAACAAATGGTTCCAAATTTTACACCAAAACACATCTCTTCACAAACACACAAATAAACATACACATTCTCACTAACCAAAATCTCATCACAATTCTTGCTAGCTAGCTTCTTCATGGCAACTTCATCATCACTAAGTGCAACTACAGGTTTTGCTTCATCTTTTCATGGAAGTTGGGGGACTAGTATACTTGGAGATGATCATGCTACCATGGTGTCCATGACTAAACCTTCAAGGGTTCGAGTTGGGAAGCCGTTAAAGTCCGGACCAATGATGGGAAATGTTAATGAAGGAAAAGGGGTGTTCGCGCCTTTAGTTGTTATTACAAGGAATATTGTTGGAAAGAAAAGGTTTAATCAGCTTAGAGGGAAAGCTATTGCTTTGCATTCACAGGTATATAACCTTATCTTAAAGACTTGCTATAATTAGTAAGTTTTTTTTGGGGGTTTGTGTACAACTGTTCATGTGTGTGCTAGAACTTTAGAACTGCTTAGTTATTACTGTATGTGATATGGGATAATTAGATGTAACTATAACTAACTTAATCCTGAGTTAGTTATTCAAAACTGATTTAATATATTGATCCTAACCTCCTAAGTAGTTGAATTATTTGAGTGTTTTGAAAATTATGTTCATCTAAGGATTCTTTTGGGAAGTTATGATCTCAATTGCAAAATGATACCTATATTGATAGTAGTAGTTTTCCCTTTTTAGACCCGGGGAGGGTGAATCTCTGACTCAGATTAACGAGACCTATCCGGGGTAGCCTGTGACCGTTTCCGACCCTCTTTCCCTAGCGACCTCCAAGATCAAGATGTGTATCTAGTGAGGTTTGAACTTTGAACCTAATGCCTTTTCAGAGGATATTAAGGTGCCTAATCACTAAGCCACCTTGGTGCTAGTTTTTGTTACAATTAGTGTAGAAAAATTATCCAAAACTGAATATATAAAAAATTCAGCATACCCAAATATTGGAAACTGATCGACTGACTCAGGTTTAGTATATCCAAAGTCCAAACACTACTAGCCACCAATTCAACTCATCACTTGAAGTATGCCTAATTAAGCACTAGAAGCTAAGTTTCTACAACTCGAAAATGCAAATAATCAGAGAATCACTTACAAAACGTAATGTCAAACACCTCTGATAGCATATACACATCGTGAAATAAGGAATCCTTGATACACTAAAGCAATAAAAAATAATAGTAACATACAACAAGAAACTTCATTCTAACATCATGTTTTTCAGGTAATCACAGAGTTCTGCAAATCGATAGGGGCAGATTCAAAACAACGACAAGGGCTAATTCGTTTGGCAAAGAAGAACGGTGAAAGACTCGGATTTTTAGCCTAGTAGTGAAATTTGAAGAATCAAGATTTTAAGTTTGATGAGGAAGTTGAACTTTACATCCATAGTATGTATCGAGATCTTCCAGATGTAAATACTTTCCTCATCTGGTTACCATCAAACATATAAATCAAATTCATGTATCTTCAACAACAACTATTCACTTTATATCTTAATGTAGCTTAACACATTGTTTGGTCAATATATATTAAGTCATCATTATCAAAGTCATACAGCTTGCAGTAGTGTGTTAAAATCCTAATGAGGGCGTGTGACTATCTAATGTTGTGCGTATAGTATGTGTATCAGTTTTTACACGAAATGTGCAAAATGTTCACGTTTGATGACCGACATAATACAAGTATCAGAAAACTAGTATAAATCTTAAGTGTAGTGGCAATAGTTTGAGCGTACTAAAGGCTTAAATGGGAGTTGAAAACCAAATTTCGTTCTTGCATATTTTGCAAGAACTAAGGTACAATTAATTTGGGGACTAAATCATACACCCTAGTGTATGAGATTCATTGGCAAGAACATTAACTACGGTGTATCTAAATGCTATGGGATTTGGAGTTCATCGATAATAATTTTGGCTCAGTCTCATGGTGGCATGTGCTAATGAATACAACGATAAAGCTAGTTAACAGAACTATGTCACGTTTGATTACAGACTTACAGTCTGCTCTCGATAGGCTAGTCTGTCAAAACTTTAGTGGTATTCTTTTATCACAGGAGTAGTAACAGATATATGCATTCTTAGTTTCTTACAAAAATCTTGATTCATCTTATAATATACCACCTATATTTTACAAAATGTGCAATCTTAGTTTTTGATGTACGCCAATGAAAGTGAGGACAATGTGGGTAATAACAACTACGTCTATGATCAATGGAGGTACTTGTACAATGGTACAAAACCAAGTGTCTATATTATTTAGAGGTGTTCTCAAATTGGGTTACCCACATGAAAGCAAACCGAAACCGAACCTAACCGAATAAAACCGAATCAAATTTGCAAAAACCAAAACAAACGGAATTAAATATCCGGTTTTCGGTTCGGATATAATTTTGGATAAATGAATACCGAACCGAAAACGAATTCACATAAATATATATATATTTTTATATGTTTATATTAAAAAAGACTATTAAAACTTTTTTCCTAGTATAAGTAAAATATTTTAAGCTTATTTTTTTTTTAATTTTTTTTTCTCCTAAAAATCTATATAAATAAAAAAAAGATATAAATTACATATTTCGGCTCAACCAAAACGAATTGAACTTTGATTTCGGTTCGATTTAATCCAATTAAAATTCGATTCTACTCGCTATTACCTGAGAAAAATTTAACCAAACTAACGAAGCCAAATAAGTCAAACGACCTATTATTGTCTAGCTTTAGACTTTTGAGATGCCATAATTAAGTTACATAGTTTCTTTGGACTATAGACCTTTGAAAAGCCCATTACTTTCCACTATTACCCAAATCATATATAAGGCCCATTTTACAAATAGTAGTAGATACATCATGTTACAAAACGTAACGGACGTGCCACATGGAAGGACACATGGAACCTTATGCAAGTGACTAAGCATTCTTATTACCTACACCTCAAAGCGGTGAGAACCACTTTATTACAAGAAAAAAACATCACACAAACACAACAACAACATTAACAAAAACAACACACATAGTTAAGAAAAACAAGTAAAAAAGATGTCGTTAAAGGTGATAGGAGGTGGTGGTGGTGAAGGAAATGCATTGAGTACAGAAGCTGAGTGTCAACCTTTGACTTATGAGAGACATGTTCGTAACGATTTGGAGACTCATCTTCCTAAACCTTGTATGTTTATTTAATTATTTACTTTATCAATGTGTATGTATGTACATGTCCTTTTGATGACCATGATTTCGTGCATGCGTGAGATGATGAGAGTACACAGATTAATTGAACCAAACTATAAAAGTAGCTTAACTTGTTAAGGTGTTTGTTTAAGCTTATTTTAACTTACTTGATAGTAGTATTTTGTGCTACTTCAGTTTAGCAAAAAAATTAAATAAGTTTGTGGTTCAAATATTGTAGTTTTATGATAAAATTAAAGAATTTTTTGCAAAACCTTCCCCCATAAAATTTGTGCAACAGAATCTTAGATGGTCGGCTTAAATTTTACAAGTTTAATTTTCGACTTTTGAGCTTATTATACGTTAAATATGAAAAAGAAGCCCGTAAATGAAATATACGGATAAACTCATATGCCAAAAAATAAGCTTAAACGAACATCCCCTTCCATAATAATACCAAATTAAAAAGAGCAATTACCTCTTCATAAAATGAAAGAAGCCATTGATCTTTTTTTTGTTAGTATATATCCATAATTCAGTTATGAAAGTAAGATATGATATGGTGGTACCATGAATATAAGTGGTTTATTTATGATTAGTTTATGTACGTGTGCATGTTTACTTCTTCCTGAATGTTAAAGTACTATTTGATATATATACAAAACATAAAGTGTTCATTAAAAAAAGAAGAAAGAACATACAACACCATTGCTAGCAGATTGGTATAAGTTTGATGTACAATTATATGAACCATTTGGTGATGATTGCGTACTGGATTACTTGTTAGACTTGGCCAGAGGAACCGTAGCTCCGGATACGGAGCATCCAAATGGGACAGTAGGGCACAGGCACCATGGCATGACAGTCCTTCAGCAACATGTTGCTTTCTTTGATCAAAATGGTGATGGAATAGTTTACCCATGGGATACGTATACTGGTGAGCTTGCTTTAAATACCTTAGAATTTTAAATGATATTTTCCTCTCAGATTAAGAGAATTTCTACTTCGGTTCTGCACATATATGTTAACGCGATAGACTATTGTTCTTTGGCTACAAATTCGAGATTAAGATTTTGACTGATTATAAAACTTAACTGTCACATTCATGGGACTATTGTTCTTTAGCAACAATTTTCTTAGAATGCTTATTAGCTATTAACCCAAGTAATTAATCGACCTTTTGATATTTAAGTTTGATGTTTTACATCATGATGTCTTTTTATTTTGTGGCGTCAAGTATTAAAGGTATTTATGTACCGAGTGTAACAATATGTAATCCACATACCGTGTAGGAATGCGTCAAGTGGGGTTCAACATTGTGATATCCGCGCTGGCTGCTCTTGTTATCAATATGGGGATGAGCTATCCCACCCTCCCTGTAAGATTGTCCTCTGATTATAAGCTAAGTGCATCTACAATATTAGCCGTTATATTAGTTGATGTGTTTACATGAATGTTGTAGGGGTGGATTCCTTCGCCTTTCTTCCCAGTGTACATCTACAACATACACAAGGTGAAACATGGAAGCGACACTTCGACTTACGATACTGAAGGAAGGTTTGCTAACGTTCAAATCTGCGTAAATAAGCTTCATATCTATGTTGCTACTTTTTCTTTTGACACTCGGGCATTTGAATTTGTAGATACATGCCAGTGAACTTTGAGAACATATTTAGCAAGTATGCTAAAACAGTGCCGGATAAGCTTACACTTGGAGAGATTTGGAACATGACCGAAGGGAATCGAGTAGCGTTTGATCCTTTTGGATGGTTAGTTCAAACAATCCCTTGATCAGCTAGAATGTAGGTTCTTATTTGCTGGTGGACATTATTACAAAAAATCAATGAGTGCTTTTTGTTGATTGGTGTCTTGGATCCGAATTCTGCTAGCATCTTATTGTGACGTTCCGGAGTATTTTTAATTTTGCATTTACTGGTTATTAGTTTCTTGCTGGCAAGTTGATGTATCTATCTTAAGGTGTTAACCTTGGTTGTGATACAGGGTTGCTGCTAAATTGGAATGGGCGATTTTGTATGCTCTTGCCAAGGATGAGGAAGGTATGTTGTCAAAGGAGGCGGTTAGGCGTTGCTATGATGGAAGCTTGTTCGAGTATTGTGCCAAGATGCATAGGATGGCACATGAGAAGATGTATTGAACGTGGTAATGCTGTTAAAAACTATAGGCCATGTTAATTATGTAAAGTTTGTCTCTTGAATCGACGTAATTGTAAGTTCTTTGTTTTGAGAACATGGTTGTGTTAAGAGTTAATAAGAGTGCAAGATCGAGAGACGTTGCCTCTGTTTGGATTAAGGACGTTTTTGTTTTGTTGATAGCGTGTCCTGTTTGTTTTTCTTTGGGTTATATTATATTTCTGATTTTTATGCACCTACCAAAGATATTCGTCAATTTGAGTCAATATTGTTGTTGGAAAAGGTCTTTGCAAAAATGATTATTTGCAAATTTTGGACTATTTTATTTGTAAACTTTGGACACTATTTAATATATATGGTATGTACGCGCGCATTGGTTAGTGGGTTTGCATTCTTCAATTCTTGTGAGCTTCGCAACGAGGTAAAGTTTGTCTAAAATGAAAAGTTAATAGTTAATATGAATGAGATATCACATCTTAAAGTGAGTGAGTCACTTGAAACACCGAATTTGTAAAAAATATTGTATCCTATGCCGCTTAAAAAGATGTGGAGGTGTTTATATATGTCTCACGTTGCTTTGTTGGTTTTTACTTCTAACACCTATGTACGCTGGCGCTAGGGATGTTGATTTGGATTTTCTGAATACTTCAACACCTATGTACGCTGGCGCTAGGGATGTTGATTCGGATTTTCCGAGCCAAAATGGGTTTCGCTAGGGATGTTGATTCGGATTTTCCGAGCCAAAATGGGTTTCAAGCTTGTGAACTTAAGTGAACTTGCGCGATTTGCGAACACGAACACAACTTTAATAGCCTATATGTGAATCTTTTTGCTGTAGGTTCCGGTTTCTTTTTCCTCAGTTTCTGTAAATCTATTTTAGAAATATATAGAACAAGTTTTACATAATATTATTTGTGTAACATAAGATATTCAAATCTGGTTTTAATTATAACACATTCCTTTAAGTATGAGTGATGCCTGTTATGGGAAATGTAGCTCTTAGCATTTGAGACCCATAGGAACAGGAGTTTTGATTCTTTCCTTAATGAAGCCCTGGACAAGAGCCTCTGATTTTCTTTATATGGGCTATAATGGAGATCAGGAAGGGTGTTTGTCTGGTGGAAATGTAGTTAAGGATTGGATATTTCTCCATGGTTGCCGAGGTGATAGCATATGAGTATGCTATATCTAGAAGAATGGTGAGCTTTGAATCAGTTGTATTTCCTGAATGTAATTCTTGAATAGTGTTACTTTGAAGTATGACAAATATTTAATCTAGGTGAACAAGACAAGGTTTCACTGTAAATATTGCCTACCGTCATTCGGTTTTGATCATCCTAAAATGCCACTCCATAGGGACGAATTTCCAGCATGTCTTTGATCAGAAGCACACTTACGTTTTCATTAAATCTAAGGCAAGTTTGTCACGTGCGGTACATATGTTTTGGCTGTTTTACCCTGAAAAACAGATGACAAATTTGTTTTAAGGAAATCGTGTTAAACACGAGCCTCATGCCTTGACGTTTCTATCACTTTCTTTTAATTATTTTGTCTGTATTTAATTTATGTTATTTATTTTCCGTAAATTTTTCTTTAGTGTAATATGATTTTATTTATAAAAAGTGTTACGGTTTCGTGCAATATGTACCACTTTATTTCTCTACAGATAACATTCATGTCGCATTCTACTCCCTCACGAAGATATCGGGGATGAGCAACGACCCAATTGCAATGGCCATAGTTGAGTTGTGGAGACCGACAAGCTCTAGCATAGTGTAACAAAGGATAGGACACTATATAGCCATAGTACGTGTAATAACCCCTACCGTAGGACGCATGCAGAAGATCCAACGATTTATGAAAATCAGTTGTGGCCAAGTTAAGACACTAATAAGGCCATGCAATATTCATGCCACCAATATTAATTGTAACGGACATGCCACATGTGGAAGGACACATGGAACCACTTTAAAGCGGTGAGAACCACTATAATACAAGAAAAAAACATCTCACAAAAACAACAACAACAACGTTAACAAAAACAAAACACATACACAATTAATATATAAACAAGAAAAAAAGATGTCTGCAATGGTCATTGGAGGAGGTGGTGGTGAAGGAAATGCATTGAATACAGAAGCTGAGTGTCAACCTGTGACTTATGAGAGAAATGTTCGTAACGATTTGGAGACTCATCTTCCTAAACCTTGTATGTTTATTTAATTATTTTACTTTATCAATGTACATATATGTACATGTCCTTTTGATGAAGATTTAGTCCATGAGATGATGAGAATACACAGATTGAACCAAACTGTAAAAGTCCTTAACTTGTATGTATATCTTTTTAGTTGTTAGTAGTATTATTATTTACTTTATCTTTGTAGATGTTACTTGAAAATGTATCATACTTGATACTTTTTGTTATTGCTATGTACTGAACTATTTTTTTTCTTATTGTGTGTACCGAACTTTCAAATTTTGATTATTGCGTGTATTTTGCGACTATTTAGACTTGTAAAATGACCATTTTACCCTTCGAAATTTGAAAAAAGTAAGGGTAAAATGATCACAAAATATACACAATAATCGAAATTTGAAAGTTCAATACATATAATAAGGAAAAAAAAAAAAAAAAATTTGGTACACACTAACAAAAAGTGACAAGTATATTACATTTTCAAACAATTAACCCTTCTTTTTAATGTTTTGATGATGATTTTGTGCATGACGAATTGAACCTAACTATAATTATTTTTTAAAAGAAAGATGTGCAAGGCCAATAGTACTAAAAAGGAGCAATTACGTGAAATAGTACATTTACATTATGTCCACCTTTCCAAAATACACAAAGTTTTAAAAAATATACTAAATATAATCTGTTAAATATTATCTCCACCCACTAAAATACTTTTTTGAAATAGAAAGTATGCACGTATTTTGTGCCATCCAAAGTAGCAATTTGAACATTTATGGAAGTACTAAGGGTGTGTTTGGCGCATCAGATTATAAGAGATTACGCTAATTTTTTCAAAAGATAAGTTACTTAAAAAATAATGTTTGTTTGGCATATAGAACTTATAAGAGATTATTAAAAAATAATAATAATAATCTTCTATAATTTCTAAAAATCAAAAGTTACTTCATGTAGCTTATAAAAATAATCTTTTTGTATAATCTTTTACAGCACCAGCACTATCACCACCAGCACCATCTACTTTTGCCAAACATACCATAAATGAGAAAGGAGCAATAACCCCCGCTTATTTCAATTTAATTTGAAAAATAAGTTCATAACCTTGAATATTAATTGAAATATAATTTATGAAATATTAACCGAAATTATATAAGCTCATGAGTCGACGTATAAGCTAATTAATTAAACAAAAACCCCTTAGCACATATAAATCAATTGTGATGTATGAAAGTAACGTACCAAGAAAAGTTTTGTAGCAGTAAGTTTATTATTATTATTATTATTATTATTATTATTTATTTTTAATAAACATTATTTTCATTAGAAACAAAACCCATAGGTTTACAAGAAATTAGAGGAGAGCTTCAATACTAACTGGGCCCCCACCTATTTAGCAATAACGAAACTAATCTTACTGAAGATATAAGTAGCAGCACGCACCCCAACAACAATTATTATTATTATTATTATTAATATTATTATTATTATTATTATTATTATTATAACCATCGCTTTATTATTATTATTATTATTATTATTATTATTATTATTATTATTATTATTATTATTATTATTATTATTAAATTTTATTTTATTTAAATTAATAATAAGCTTACATAAAGTTGGATGGGAGCCTAGACACAAGTTGTGCTCCCACTCCTTTATTAATACAAAAGCTTATTCTATGTAAGATAAAAACACCACTCTTAGCGTTATTTGAGTGGCTGATGACAATAGACTTAATACGTGAAAGTGTGTCCAAAGCCTCCGTATCAAATTCCCCGAAAGTAGAAAAAGCAAATGGTATGAATTTATATCCGTTGTCCTCACATTTGGACACATATTTCTTCTTTTTCTTCTCCACGGCGTTATGCAAAGCTACCCCTGGAGCCCATGAAGTCATCCCCCACACCAGCAAAAGGAGAGATTCCAGTTACATCCAAACATGCATCTTTACCTTGGAGCCAATTAAATAATAAAAGATCTGCATGTCGTAGCTCTTTCCCATCCTCCGAGAGGAAACCCATAGGAGCCTCCTTACGCACCATAATCCCAACATTGGAACATAAAATACTTCATGTGTTTACTTGATATATTAGAGATACATGCAATATTTGAAAGAACATATATAAATTATGTGTGTTCGTGATATGCACCTCTAGGAGCTACTTAAGTCTCGTAAAAGGGTTGTCAAGCATCTCTAGGAATCACTTAAGATTCGTTAAAGGATTGCTACAAACTTGGTACGAACCGACCCATGAATGGTAGATATTGTCCGCTTTGGCACCTCTGCCTCACGGTTTTGTTCTTCATATAATGCCCATACATTATAGTAAAACGCGTCCATCAATTCGATCAAGAACTAGTTCTTGCACCTTAAATACCTATTATCTCCTCTATTCATGAACGATATAGGGCAAGGCATGTATAATTCGTTTTTTAATGAGGATTTATGAACCCCACACATTGCAACGGATTATTTGGGGATAAAATTTTTAAGTGGTGGTAAAATCCCCATATTTAATAACATTATTTTTTATATGTTTTTTCACATAATAAGTATTATTGATTCGTTTTTAAATGTAGTTATTAAAAAGTAACTAATTATTATTTGGTTTGTTACATGTTTAAAATTATTCTAAACAAAAATAAATATATATATAGAGGTGAATGTTCTATAAATTGTTCTTACTCTTACACATAAATTGCATTAAAGATAAAACTTAGTATTTTGGGTTGCTCCTACGCACATTATATTATTTATGGTTTTATATATATACTTATGCATTTTATTTAAGGTTTTTTTAACTCATGCCATTAGATACATGAAAAGAAGTGAGTCAGTATGTCCTTTTAACTCAGGCTTCTACAAAAAGGACATAATAATAACAACAACAACAACAACAACAACAACAACAACAACAATAATAATAATAATAATAATAATAATTTTATTTGAAAAATGATAAGAACTCACAAAAAAGGACACAAGGGTTCACTTCTTATCATGTGCCCTTGATATGCCTAATGACACAAGTTAGAAAATCCATTTTATTTAAACATCGTGCCAAAAAGTACTTCTAATATTAAGTTTTTAATACATAAATTGTAATAAAGAAAAACTTGGAGCATTTACCGCATTATCTCTTTTCTGCACATTTAAGTTTTTTATAAACATTGAGAAAAAAATGTACATACTATATTGCACCAATTCTAATTGTATTCCACAATTTTATTTTGCATAAAACTGTATAAAATTAAGTATCTATTTTTGTTCGAGTGTAAGGTCAATAAGATTACAATAGTTATAAATTGTCTGATAGTATTAACAAATTGTTATAGATGAAAGCTATATATAAGTTGCTAAATTATTGATACTTTTGGGACTTTTTATCAAACATTCCATAAAATAACGGAATGCTTATGTGCGGTTGCACCATCCTGAATGCTTAAGCAGATTCATATCAAATTTGATGCATAATTTTATGATGGTGAACCCGCGCACAGAGGTGTGCACAGATATTTAGATTTTGTACATTTTTTGTGGACCATTTGGTAATGATGATGGTCCGTATTTTTCAGACTTAGCTAGGGGAGTGGTAGCTCCGAATACCGAGCATCCAAACGGGACATTAGGGCACAGACACAATGACATGACAGTCCTTCAGCAGCATGTTGCTTTCTTTGATCAAAATGGTGACGGTATAATTTACCCATGGGAGACCTATTCTGGTGAGCTAGCTTTGATTACCTTCGAATTTTAAATGACATGATCCTTTAAGATTTAAGAGAATTTCTACTTCGGTAATTCTGCACATACATGTTGACGATAGACTATCGTTCTTTGGATACAAATTAGAGATTAAGATTTTGACTGATTATTAAACTGTCACATTCATGGATGATTGTTCTTTAGCAACAGTCTTTTTAGAATGCTTATTAGCTATAAACCTGAGTAATTAATCGACCTTTTGATATTTATGTTTAGTGTTTTACATCATGATGTCTTTTTCTTTTGTGGCGTCAAGTGTTAAAGGTATTTATGTACCGAGTGTAACAATATGTAATCCACATACCGTGTAGGAATGCGTCAACTG
Organism: Artemisia argyi; assembly: GCA_030686995.1. Lineage (NCBI taxonomy): Eukaryota > Viridiplantae > Streptophyta > Magnoliopsida > Asterales > Asteraceae > Artemisia > Artemisia argyi. Next base: position 12,066,736 of record CM060685.1, read on the forward strand.
GGGTTCAACATTGTGATATCCGTGCTGGTTGCTCTTGTTATGAATATGGGGTTGAGCTATCCCACCCTCCCGGTATGTTTTTCATTGTCCTCTGATTATAAGCTAAGTACGTATTACGTACCTACAATATTAGCCGTTATATTAGTTGTGTTTTACATGAATGTTGTAGGGGTGGATTCCTTCTCCTTTCTTCCCTTTGTACATCTACAACATACACAAGGTGAAACATGGAAGCGACACTTGGACTTACGATACTGAAGGAAGGTATGTTAATGTTCTAATCTGCCTAAATAAGCTTTATGTCTTTGTTGCTACTTTTTCTTTTGACACTCGGGCATTTGAATTTGTAGATACATGCCAGTGAACTTCGAGAACATATTTAGCAAGTATGCTAAAACAGTGCCGGATAAGCTTACACTTGGAGAGGTTTGGAACATGACTGAAGGGAATCGAGTAGCGTTTGATCCTTTTGGATGGTTAGTTCCAACGATCCCTTGATCAGCTAGAATTTAGGTTCTTATTTGCTGGCGGACCTTACAAAAAACCAATGAGTGCTTTTTGTTGAGTTTAAGTTAAGAGTCTTGGATCTGAATTCTGCTAACATATTGTGATGCTTCAGAGTATTTGTAATTTTGCATTTAGTGGTTATTAGTTTCTTGCTGGCAAGTTGATGCATCTATCCTAGGGTGTTAAACTAAGTGTCTCTGGTTGTGATACAGGGTTGCCGCTAAATTGGAATGGGCGATTTTGTATGCTCTTGCCAAGGACGAGGAAGGTATGTTGTCAAAGGAGGCAGTTAGGCGTTGCTATGATGGAAGCTTGTTCGAGTATTGTGCCAAGATGCATAGGATGGCACGTGAGAAGATGTATTGAACGTGGTAATGCTGTTAAAAACTATGTGCCATGTTAATTATGTAAAGTTTGTCACTTGAATCGACAGTAAAATTGTAAGTTCTTTGTTTTGAGAACATGGTTGTGTTAAGAGTTAATAAGAGTGCAAGATTGAGAGACGTTGCCTCTGTTTGGATTAAGGACGTTTTGGTTTTGTTGATAGCGTGTCCTGTTTGTTTTTCTTTGGGTTCTATACTTCTAATTTTTATGCACCTATCAAAGATATTCGTCAATTTGAGTCAATATTGTTGTTGAGAAAGGTCTTGCAAAAATGATTATTTTCAAATTGTGGACTATTTTATTTGGAAACTTTGGACACTATTTAATATATATGGTATGTATGCATTGGTTAGTGGGTTTGCATTCTTCTTGTGAGCTTCGCAATGAGGTTAAGTTTATCTAAAATGAAGTTAATATGAATGAGAGATCACATCTTAAAGTGAGTGAGGCACTTGAAACACAAAATTTACGAAAAATATTGTATCCTATGTCGCTTAAAAAGATGTGGAGGTGTTTATATATAAGTACGTCTTGATTATTGCTTTGTTGGTTTTTACTTCAACACCTACGTACGCGTGGAGGTGTTTATATATAAGTACGTCTTGATATCAATCATCACATTGCTTTGTTGGTTTTTACTTCAACACCTACTTACGCTGGTGCTAGGGATGTTGATTCGGATTTTCCGAGGCAAAATGGGTTTCAAGCTTGTGAACTTAAGTGAACTTGCACGATTTGCGAACACAAACAAAACTTTAATAGCCTATATGTGAATCTTTTTGCTGTAGGTTCCGGTTTCTTTTTCCTCAGTTTCTGTAAATCTATTTTAGAAATAGAACAAGTTTTACATAATATTAATATTTGTGTAACATATTCAAATCTGATTTTAATTATAACATATTCTTTTAAGTACGCCAAATATTTAATCTATGAGAACAAAAAAAGGTTTCACTGTAAATATTGCCTACCCTCATTCGGTTTTGATCATCCAAAAATTAATGCCACTCCATAGGGACGAATTTCCAGCATGTCTTCAATCAGAAGCACACTTACGTTTTCAAGAAATCTAAGGCAAGTTTGTCACGTGCGGTACATATGTTTTGGCCGTTTTACCCTGGAAAACATACGACAAATTTGTTTTAAGGAAATCGTGTTAAACACGGGCCTCATGCCTCATTGTTTTTATCACTTTTTTTTTAGTTATCCTGTCTATATTTTTCTTTATTGTAATTATATAATTTTATTTATAAAAGTGTTACGGTTTCGTGCAATATGTACCACTTTATTTCTCTACAGATAACATTCATGTCGCATTGATCTACTCCCTCATGAAGATATCGGGGATGAGCAACGATCGACCCAATTGCAACGGCGATAGTTGGTGAGTTGTGGAGACCGACGAGCTCTAGCATAGTGTAACAAAGGATAGGACTCTATGTAGCCATAGTACGTGTAATAACCTCTACCGTAGGACGCATGCAGAAGATCCAACGATTTATGAAAATCAGTTGGCCAAGGTAAGACACTAATAAGGCCATGCAATATTCATGCCACCAAATATTAATTGTAACGGACGTGCCACATGTGGAAGGACACATGGAACCACTTTAAAGCGGTGAGAACCACTATAATACAAGAAAAAAACATCTCACAAAAACAACAACAACAACGTTAACAAAAACAAAACACATACATAGTTAAGATAAACAAGAAAAAAAGATGTCTGCAATGGTGATTGGAGGAGGTGGTGGTGAAGGAAATGCATTGAATACAGAAGCTGAGTGTCAACCTCTGACTTATGAGAGAAATGTTCGTAACGATTTGGAGACTCATCTTCCTAAACCTTGTATGTTTATTTAATTATTTACTTTATCAATGTACATTGTATACGTACGACATGTTCTTTTGATGAAGATTTAGTGCATGAGATGATGAGAATACACAGATTGAACCAAACTCTAAAAGTCCTTAACTTGTATGTATGCATGTCTTTTTATATTGTATTATTATTTACTTTATCTTTGTAGATGTTCTTTTTAATGCTTTGATGATGATTTTGTGCATGACGAATTGAACCTAACTATAATCTATACTACTATATAATGCATTTGAGACTATTTTATAATTAGAAAATCTTAAAATTCAGACTTTTATCTTTTTTTTTTCTACCTCTGTCACTCTATCTTTGTTAGTGCCTTATATTAATAACTGATGAATCAAAAACAAACTGTCAATTGGTATTTTTTATTATCCTCGTATCTGGAAACTTAGGTAAGTTTTTTAAAAGAGTTATATTTTACTTGCTTATTATGGAAGGATTTTAAAATTAATTAGTTAGGAAGCAAGTTGGTTAGGAAACAAGTTGGTTAAGAAGTTTGTTAGAAAGTAAGTTGGTTGTTCAAACTAAAATTATTTGGCTTAACCATCTCTACTTATAAAGCATAAAAACAACTAAATGTGTAACCGAATAACGCAAAATATAGTCACAGGTGCCCGTCGCCGCATTACGCGGGTACCGTTCTAGTTATTTTTTAAAAGAAAGACGTGCAAGGCGAATAGTACTAAAAAAGGAGCAATTACGTGAAATAGTACATTTACATTATAAGTATCCACCTTTCCAAAATACACAAAGTTTTAAAAAATCAACTAAATATACTCACCATCAATTAAATATTATCTCACCCACTAAAATACTTTTTTGAAATAGAAAGTATTCATGTATTTTTTGCCATCCAACGTAGCAATTTGAGCACTTATGGAAGTACTAAATGGGAAAGGAGCAATAATAACCCCGCTTAAAATCTTTTATTTATATAATAAAATAAAACCTTTGTTAAGAATTTTTTATTTCAAAAAAATGTATTCATACCTTATTTAGTAATAATTTTATTTAAAAAAAAATATTTTCTTATTAGGTTAACATTTTATATTTATCCATAACATAAGTAGAAGATAAATACAAAAAATATAGATAAGATGCAATTAATAATAGGATTAAAATTTTTAAATAATTATATTTAATAATAAAAAACTATAATTAAACATCATAAATCAAACAAAACAAAGATTAAATTATTTGTTTTTTAATAAATAAAAATATATGATTCAAAATTTTTTTAAAAAAACCCGCGCGTGCGCGGGCATTATAACTAGTATCATACTATCTTATAAAGCATTTAGGCCTTCTAAAAAATAAATACTTAAAATTAAGCATTACAAGTTCTTAAACTAACAGTACAACTAATTAAAACACATTTTCTAACATTAAATGCAATTACAAGTTCTTAAGCTTAAAATACAACTAATTAAAACACATTTTCTAACATTAAATACAATCTTTAAATAGAAATACTTAAAATTCAATATTACAAATTCTTAAGCTAAAAGTACAACTAATTAAAACACATTTACAAATATTAATTAACTGGTTAATAAATATTATTAATGCAGTTATTAAAACATCCCTTACATAAAAAATACAAATTATTAAGCATATTGTACAACTAACTTAAACACAATTCATACATTAAATATCACTAATACAAATAATAGAGCGTATATTATACAAATATTCAAACCCGAATGGGCAACGGGCCAAATGGGCTTGAGCCTGAACAGGCACGGGCGGCTCGAGCTCGAACAAGCATGGGCCAACGGGCTCGCGCCCGAACGGTTTACAACTCCTAGCTATCACTTTTGCCTTTTGTTGCTGTTAACATTTATTTTATGGTACCCGCCGCTACAACGCGCGGGTACCCTACTAGTAATTTATGAAACATTAACCGGAATTATATAAGCTCATGAGTCGATGTATAAGCTAATTAATCAAACAAAAACCCCTTGGCACGTATAAATCAATAGTGATGTATGAAAGTAACGTACCATGAAAACTTTTGTTTTTTTGTTTTTGATTTTGTTTTGTGTATTATTATTATTATTATTATTATTATTATTATTATTATTATTATTATTATTATTATTATTATTATTATTATTATTATTATTTTATATGATAGGTTTTGTATGGTACTATACGTGTTTTACTGTTTTTACTTCATCATGAATTCTTCTCCATCTTTTGTTCAAGCAAACATATTTTACTTGATATATTAGAGATACATGCAATATTTGAAAGAACATATATAAATTATGTGTGTTGGTGATATGCACATCTAGGAGCCACTTAAGTCTCGTAAAAGGGTTGTCAAGCATCTTTAGAAATCACTTATGATTCGTTAAAGGATTGCTACAAACTTGGTACAAACCGATCCATGAATGGTAGATACTATTTGCTTTGGCATCTCTGCCTCACTGTTTTGTTCTTCATATAATGCCCATACATTATATTAAAGCGCGTCCATCAATTCGATCACGGACTAGTTCTTGCACCTTAAATATCCATCATCTCCGATCTATTCATGAACGATGTGGGACAAGGCATATATAATTCGTTTTTTAATGAGGATTTATGAACCCCACGTGCGGATTATTTGGGGATAAAATTTTTAAGTGGTGGTAAAATCCCCATATTTAATAACATTATTTTTTATATTTTTTTCACATAATAAGTATTATTGATTCGTTTAAAATGTAATTATTAAAAAGTAACTAATTATTATTTGGTTTGTTACTTGTTTAAAATTATTCTAAACAAAAATAAATATATATAGAGGTGAACGTTCTATAAATTGTTCTTACTCTTACACATAAATTGAATTAAAGAAAACTTAGTATTTTGGTTTGCTCCTACGCACATTATTTTTGGTTTTATATACTTATGTGAGAAAAATTCAAATGCCAAAATAAAGTGACTATTTTATTTAGGGTTTTTTTTAACTCATGCCTTTAGACACATGATAAGAAGTGAGTCAGTATATCCTTTTTACTTAAGGATCTACAAAATAAATAAAAATGAATAAATTTTTTATTTGAAAAATGACAAGAATTCATAAAAAAAGGACACGAGAGCTCCCTTCTTATCATAAATTGTAATAAAGAAAAACATGGAGCATTTACCACATTATCTCTTTTCTTTACATTTATGTTTTTTATAAACATTGAGAAAAAAAAATCTACATACTATATTGCACCAATTCTAATTGTATTCCACAATTTTACTTTGCATAAAAGTGTATAAAATTATCTATTTTTGTTCGAGTGTAAGGTCAATAAGATTACAATAGTTATAAATTGTTTGCTAGTATTAACAAATTGTTATAGATGAATGCTTTATGTGTGGTTGCACCATCCTGAATGCTTAAGCAGATTTATATTAAATTTGATGCACAATTTTATGATGGCGAACCCGCGCGTGCACAGAGGCGTGCACGGATATTTAGATTTTGTACACTTTTTGTGGACCATTTGGTAATGATGATGGTCCGTATTTTTTAGACTTGGCTAGGGGAGTGGTAGCTCCGAATACCGAGCATCCGAATGGAACATTAGGGCACAGGCACAATGACATGACAGTCCTTCAGCAGCATGTTGCTTTCTTTGATCAAAATGGTGACGGAATAATTTACCCGTGGGAGACCTATTCTGGTGAGCTAGCTTTAATTACCTTCGAATTTTAATGACATGATCCTTTTAGATTTAAGAGAATTTCTACTTTGGTTCTGCACATATATGTTGACGATAGACTATCGTTCTTTGGATACAAATTAGAGATTAAGATTTTGACTGATTATTAAACTGTCACATTCATGGATGATTGTTCTTTAGCAACAGTCTTTTTAGAATGCTTATTAGCTATAAACCTGAGTAATTAATCGACCTTTTGATATTTATGTTTAATGTTTTACATCATGATGTCTTTTTCTTTTGTGGCGTCAAATGTTAAAGGTATTTATGTACCGAGTGTAACAATATGTAATCCACATACCGTGTAGGAATGCGTCAACTGGGGTTCAACATTGTGATATCCGTGCTGGTTGCTCTTGTTATGAATATGGGGTTGAGCTATCCCACCCTCCCGGTATGTTTTCATTGTCCTCTGATTATAAGCTAAGTACGTACTACGTACCTACAATATTTGCCGTTATATTAGTTGTGTTTTACATGAATGTTGTAGGGGTGGATTCCTTCTCCTTTCTTCCCTTTGTACATCTACAACATACACAAGGTGAAACATGGAAGCGACACTTGGACTTACGATACTGAAGGAAGGTATGTTAATGTTCTAATCTGCCTAAATAAGCTTTATGTCTTTGTTGCTACTTTTTCTTTTGACACTCGGGCATTTGAATTTGTAGATACATGCCAGTGAACTTCGTGAACATATTTAGCAAGTATGCTAAAACAGTGCCGGATAAGCTTACACTTGGAGAGGTTTGGAACATCACTGAAGGGAATCGAGTAGCGTTTGATCCTTTTGGATGGTTAGTTCAAACAATCCCTTGATCAGCTAGAATTTAGGTTCTTATTTGCTGGCGGACATTACAAAAAACCAATGAGTGTTTTTTGTTGAGTTTAAGTTAGAGTCTTGGATCCGAATTCTGCTAACATCAGATTGTGATGCTTCAGAGTATTTGTAATTTTGCATTTAGTGGTTATTAGTTTCTTGCTGGCAAGTTGATGTATCTATCCTAAGGTGTTAACTTAAGTGTCTCTATGGTTGTGATACAGGGTTGCCGCTAAATTGTAATGGGCGATTTTGTATGCTCTTGCCAAGGACGAGGAAGGTATGTTGTCAAAGGAGGCGGTTAGGCGTTGTTATGATGGAAGCTTGTTCGAGTATTGTGCCAAGATGCATAGGATGGCACAAGAGAAGATGTATTGAACGTAAAAACTATGTGCCATGTTAATTATGTAAAGTTTGTCACTTGAATCGACGTAAAATTGTAAGTTCTTTGTTTTGAGAACATGGTTGTGTTAAGAGTTAATAAGTGTGCAAGATCGAGAGACATTGCCTCTGTTTGGATTAAGGACGTTTTGTTTTGTTTTGTTGATATTATGTCCTGTTTGTTTTTCTATGAGTACTACTTGTAATTTTTTATGAACCTGCCAAAGACATACGTAAGTTTGAACCCCATTTCTGCGTTCGTCAATTTGAACCTACAACTTTATTTCTCTCTATATATATAACATTCATATTGCATTCTAGTACGTCCCTCATGAAATTCTTAGGGATGAGTCACGACCCAATTGCAACGGCGATAGTTGAGTTGTGGAGACTCACGAGCTCTAGCATAGTGTAACAAAGGTAGGAGTCTGTATGCAGAAGATCAGTTGGCCAAGTTAAGACACTAATAAGGCCATGACATATTCATGGCACCCGAACATATTAATTTCATAATTGCACTAGCAAACGCAAAAATTTTATATAGTTACAGAAGATTACACGCATGTAATTGCAGTACGTCTTTACGTACGTAAGGTAAATTTAAATCTAAATTTAGATCGACTTGATCGAGTAAGTGAGAAGGCTTATTCATAGGTTTAAGTCGACCGCGGTTTCATTTTATACATCTTTAAATGTATCATTACTTTGTTAGAATATGAGAATCATGACAATCATAAAATAGGTAAACACATATGCGGAAGCGTAGGAACATCTATAACACATAAGAGATTAACATAAATTAAATAGGAACGTACCGTGGTGATTCTAGCCCGAACAAGAATCAAAAGCAATTGTCTTTAACAATATGAAGAACCCTAATTAGGGTTTATATGGATCAATGATTAACCCCTTACCGTTTTGTTAATCGATCCCTTGATAATTACTAAAGTAAGTAATTACCTCGTTCTTGTACACACAAACTACCAACGAATAAAGGTTTGATGCAAGTAAACAAAACCACTTAGTTTGGTTTAACCAAAATCGACCCAAATCCCTAAGGAGGGGTTTTGGACGATCGGCCACAAAAGAAAACAAGGAGAGAAAAGATTTAGGGTTTAGTGTGTGTGCACAAAAGATGTGAAACCCTAAACCTTGGCCTTGTATATATACTAGAGTAAACTTGGAGGACAAGACAAGCATGGGTTGGGCTTCCCCTCACCATGATCGACCAGCCTAGGCACCCACAAGGGTGTTCTAGATCCTTCTTGACTCCCAAGTTACATTCTAGTCCTTATCTTTCGTTACTAATGATTGTTAGTCCATACGATTAATAACTAACGACCATTTAGTCCATTAAGTGTTTATAAATATATATATACGATACGTTTAACATATATATATTTATTATTCATTATTCTTGTTTGTAAAGTGTGCAATCCCGAGGTCTCGAGTTCGATACTAGACATTTACATATTAATATTTATCCATATATTTAACAGCTCCCACTTGGATATCTATTAATAGTAAAATGACATTGGTTAGCGTTTTGCAACACTCCAATGCCCCTAGTTCAATCCGAGCTAGGTTTCCTGAAAAACCTTTAACGATTCATCATTATATTTATCCTTTCATTACTAATACCACATTAATAAAGATGTGAGGTTCTTTATTAAATTTCTGTTTCTCGTCTCATTATGATTTAACAAAATTACCAAAACATCTGAACGTATTCCAGATAGACTTTGGGCGTGGCCACGCAAACATTTTGTCAACCCTACGAGGGGCCCAGCAGTATTAAACTTCTGAACAAATCAGAAGGAACAAATTCTCTCTTGACTACAAGAATAACCCATGAACTTTGCAACACTTCTAAAAACAACCCTTAGACTCCCTGTTACGGTGAGCGGTAGATTGTTTCACAAAAATGCACTACATCCATGACACTTATCTAGTATCTCAAGTCTGAGGATAACTTTAAATATGATTCTCACATTAAATTTTAAATCATATTATTGGGATAAGTCCAATATTCAATTCATCGAATATCATGTGAAATTGGTATGTCAACGCATCAATATACTTTCAAGTATATTCTTAACCAATACTCAGATTTGTCTTAGTTTAATGATATTCTCATATCATTAATCGACAATGGACAATTTAGAATAACATAAGTTATTCACGGATTTAAACATGCAAATATAGGACACACTTTATTATTAATGAAAACAAACGTACTAAGTACTTTAATTCATTATAAATAATAATTGCTTAACGTCCCTTATCCAAATACCAAAATAGATCAATGCATGATAATTCTAGTTAATGAATCTTGTCTCAAGTAATAACTTGAAGACAATTATGCCTCAAGTAATCATACTTGTTGACATGGCATAATTTCATCTAACTTTGATCTATCTGAATTTTGAGAATACTTCTTTCAAGAATTCAATAATTAAAATTCTTGTATGTGTATATCCAACTATCTTGATATATTTACATAATTTTTCATAAATAGAGTGATATCCTCAATCACCAATTTATGATAATCAAACTTTCAAACATTTTAAAGTTTCAAGTATTCTAATTCTTTAATGTACAATGCAACTATGCTCTTAGTTGAGCACAACTAGTTTACATGGTCATTAACAAGGATAAAATCCTACCATGACTAGTTATTGAGTGTCATCTCAATTAAACCAGCATCATTGTATATAATCACAATATGCTCTTTAAAATTTTCCGTAAACTTAATATCCATTGTGTAATATTTAGGAGCTATTCCAGGTTGAGGATCATTATTCTAATTTCAAACATTTTCCATTAGAATATCTATTACACAAGTTATATAATAACTTTTAATTGGATATCAAATATTGTCAAATCATTTAAGCATTTAAGCATGATACAACAATAATATAATGCACATGAAAATCCTTCAGTCAAACTTAGATATTATTCATGTTTGATCTTTACAAATATGTATATCCATTTAGTCATCCTAAATAATATATCATATTCTATTTAGAATTTATTTACCGCACTTGTTTATTTAATCATAAACTTTTGTTTCAAGGTTGTATGTTATATTTCCTAAATCTTTCAAGTAACGTTTCATTCCAAATTAAGTCTAACCTTTTACTTATATGGAATGTTACTCTTATATGTTATACAACATATGATTTAATAAATCAAACATAATTCTCCCACTAGCTTTCAGGAATACTTAGAAATTACCTTATTTTAATTATAAACCTAAACAAAGATTTAATAATTTATCATAAGAATAATCTCCTAGATGCATGCATTTATCCATTCATGGATTATTGCACTTTGTACACTTCCAAAGATTTTCTTGAATTCATAAACTCTTTTTGATTACTTATCGTCCTCGCTCAAGTAATTTTTCAAGAAAGAGTTTTTGATATTCCATTGTCAAATTTCACATTCATGTAAATATGACAATTACAATCTTTACATCTTTAATGTACTTAAGAAAGAGTATTCAATCATAGTTAATTGCTTAAGTATGATTAATAATCTTGTCATAAGATATTCATTAAGATATGTGTACAATTTTGTCCATATGATTATTTCACAAAGATTTAAACCACTAGGGTTACATAATCTTTGAATAAACTCATCTCCATTCTCTAACCATTAAGAATTAAGATAAACCAAATTTTAAATTTGAATATCTTTATGAACAGCATCTACAACATTCATAATATGAGTAATTTACCCAATTCATTATTTTGGTAATACTACATCATATAATCATCAGCATATTAATAAATATCTGAGATATCCAAGTGGATCTATGAATGATAATTCCATCATCTTGAGGTTTATCATTTACATGTTAAGCCTCATCATGATTTTAACTAGTGTGGTTTTAGAAGATTATGTATCTTGTAATTCTATCTTTTCTAGATAAAATTCTCCCACTTGCCTTTAGCAATATAGAGACTATCTATAACTACTTAGCAATTAGAGCAACAATTCAGCGTTCTCTTTTAGGATATTACAAATACATATTGATAGCTCTTTGTGAATAACCTTCACATAAGTAACTTAACAAATTTAGAACTTCAATTTTAAGACTTAATGTGATTCATCACATTTCATAATTCAATAACGTCTTATTAATCTTCTAGAAGTCTAATTGAGTATATTCAAGTGTCACACCCCCAAAATAGGGTCCAGCGGAAGCATACGTATAGCTGGGGTGTAACTCAATTGATATCACAACACTAGTTCAAAAATGGTTTGCACTTGAATCATTTAAAATAAAATTGTTTAACCAAAAGTATGAATTTACATCGTTAAAAGTAATGCGGAAGTAGGCCCTTAAAGTAGTTTAAAACGGTCCCCAAATGATTAAATCAGAGTCTTCTATGACCATGCCATACCCTGCCAAAACCTCCAGTAGTGTGTCATAGCTTAAAACCTGAAAATACATGCTAAAGTGTCAACACAATGGTTGGTGAGTTCATAGAGTCTTGTGAAAAAGAATGTAATGCATATGGATGAAGTTGTCCCAGCAAAGGCATCGTAAATCCACTCAGTTACAAGTCCCGCCATAAGAGCCTTGTAACCTGTGTGTTTACAACCCACTGCTACAATATATAGTATGAGTAAAACATGTATAAGTTCATCATAACAGTTAAGCAATTAGTCGTGAGTCTACACTTCATCTCCGAAGACCTCACGTTTGTATGTATGTCTCCATGGTTGTGCCCAGCAACTTAATCTGGGGCCATTGGAAGTATGTATGTCTCCATGGTTGTGCCCAGCAACTTAATCTGGGGCCATTGGAAGTATGTATGTCTCCATGGTTGTGCCCAGCAACTTAATCTGGGGCCATTGGAAGTCTCAGTAGCTCAAGAATACACATCACAGTTTAGTATAACACAGTTAAGTATAGCACAATCACGTATGTATGAAATCAAGTATAATGAAATCAAGTATAAGTGTTTTGAGTATCTGTACAAGTAAGCAAGTAGTTGAGCATGTATCTCCCCCAAAGAGTTAAAACAAGTATAGAAAGAGTAGGGGCTATGACTCACCTGATGCAACAGCTACGATGACAAAAGTGTATACACAGAAATGAGGTTCGATCTCTAACCGCAACCTAATATGAATGATGAACGATCTACTTTAGATCATGAAATGATGTTATGAATGTCCATGCACATGTTCCTATACCACTCTTAACTTGAAAAATACTTGTTGTTATCAAAATATACATTTTCCAAAACTTAGGAAAATATGGCTATTAGAAAAATAAAACTAGTTGCAATATATATACTTATATATATATCGTATGTATCAATGTTAGTGTTGAAATCCTCGGGTTGAAATCCTTGAAATAACGCCTTGTAGTGATAAAAATATACTTGTAATAACTAATACTTCATTAGTTATAAAATTGGGTACTTGGCATTATTTTTATAAATCTAGAGTTACTACGTAGTTTTGGCGTCAATATTAATAAAAGCTGTCAAAATGAAATGAGTTTTGCCGATATTCAAACGTGAATATCTTTGTCGTTATAAGCCCGTTTTACTTGTTCTTTATATCCACGGTTACGTCTTAGTATGTAGTAATATATTTTGGAAAGCTCGACTCCTCCGGGTTACGTCTAAAGCCTCGTTTTGTCCGACGAAAAACGTCCAACAGCATGTATTTTTCCGGAAAATAGTTTTCGTCAATAAACTTGCAAAAATCATAACTTCTTCGTTATAAACTCGTTTTAACCCGTTCTTTCGCCTACGGCTTCGTTTTTGAAAGTATTTTCTAAATCTTTGGTTGAAAAGTTCCCCTGAGTTACTGAGTTTTCTGTATTTTCATTTTTGGGACAGTAGGTATAAATATATGTTCCAAAACCATTTCCAAGGTTCTAAACTAGTTTCTAACATCACCAAATCTCTTGCAAACGCCACAAAGCTAGTCTAATCTTACCATACACCTTCTTAGGGTGCCATGGGTTCCTAATCACTAGTAATCAAGTTAATTTAACAAAGGAACACCTAAATCACAATCTAGGGTTTGTATGTTCAAAAAGTATACAAAAATAAAGTGGTATAACTAGTTTGTGCATGAAATTAAGCATGAATACTATAAGATACATGTGTTAATTAGAAGAAAACATGAAAATAAATTTGAATACTCACTTTGAAATAATAGGTGATTAGATGATGAGAAACCTTGGATTACTTGTGTTTTTGTGTTAAGATTCTTGATTAGGATGATGAAATGAACAACTTTGATGCTTTGTACTTTGGAAAATCATGGATGGATCATGGTGATGGATGTTGGGTCGTGAGTTATGAGGGGAGAAAGAAGAAGATGAAAACTTTTTGGCTTATGAAAAAGTTAGGTTATGATTCTTAGATATAAACATGTTTATGTTTTAGAGGTTTATAGTATTATAAGAGCACATGTATGCATGTGGTAAAAATGAAAGTCATGTGGTCTTGAGATGGTCATATGGCCGGTTTTCAATGTGAAAGGAAGTAGCAAAATCGGTTTTGATCACTTAGTAAATGTAGTGTAATAATAGTTGTAGTTTAGTGTAAGTATTTGTTATAATCGGGTACCGGGTTTGCTAGAAATAAATATTAACGAGGTTAACCGGGACTAAATAAAGTCATAACAATGATAAAAATATGTTGGGTACAATTCCTGAGTGTTCGGGTGATTATTGTTTAGTTTTCACGAAAACTGTCGTAATATTCATAAACTTACGTTATAAATAAAATAAATTTCCAAAATACTGGGTAAATGAATGTTATAACTTTTATGATGATAAAATGGATATAAAAATATGTCGGGACCATTGTGAGAATATTTAGATATATTCGTCGTGTATAAACGTGGTGTTAACGTTTATTATAAATAATTATAAGAAAAACGTTAAATGTATCAAATATGTAAATTTGAAAATCCTAAGAGTGGTATAACATGTAAATGCTGTTATGATGATATGCAGACTGTCTCTAGTCCGTATGCAGTGTCCTTAACACTAATGAAATGAATTCGCACCTAAACCAATCCGGTTACGCGAATTTGAATACCCGCAAACTAAATTTACGATGAAATATGTAATGCAAGTGAATAGTGAAAACTTTTCCGGCAATGAATAGTGTTTAGTGAATAGTAAAATTTCTGAATGCTTCTCGGAATGTCAAACTGACACAAAAAATGATGAATAGTAAACTGATGAATAGTGTTTTGATGAATAGTGTTTGATGAATAGTGTTTTTCCAAAGTTCGGGAAATGACCTAAAATGACCTGAAATGGTGAGTTGTGACATCAAGCCATACTCAATTTCTAACCTTGATAACTTTTAGAAGAATAGAAATCATAGTTATCTTCAATCAGACAATCTAACAAGAGTTTGATTCCCTAACTGAACATACCATCTATATGTGGTATTTTAATTAGAATTAATATTGTAAGAAGATCTAACAATATATATAAGATAACAATATTCCTATTGGCATACCTATTTACCAACTAAATAAACTTAATGGTATAATAGTATTTTCAAGCCAATTGCATGCTTTATAACCCAAGTACTTATTAATCAAGTCACTTCATGTTTATGTCTTATAAAACATAAACTTGTTATAATCCCACTATACGTTATTAATCATTGATTAACTCAATGACTTCTTGTATACGTCTTAATTAAAAGACCATAACAAGCTAACATATTACTTAATTATAAGTCTTGTAATACTTAGAAAACTTCATATTTATAACTATACAATAAAGTATAAACATGTATAATTAAAGTAATCATGAACACCATCATTTGGTTTCAATAATATTTTCAAGTTAACATACTACTTTATTTATTTATGTCATTCTAAGAATACATAATTATTGAAGTAGTATTATATTACTTTATGCATTTATGTCATTCCAATAATACATAAATATTAAAGCTGAAGTAGTATTTTTATTTGACACATATGTTCTAATAGATGTCTAATTTAGACACAGTAAATTATCCATGTTGGTCTCACGCATACATGGACATTCACCTTGTTGTTAATATTTAGCCTGCGTCTCACGTTTACTAAATTTCAACACCAAGTGTTTCTAAGATTAGATGTATTAATCTAATTAGAATTATAAACTCATACTTGCAGTTAAGAGAATCCATTAAATCATATTCTTATGTGTTGTACTTTGCACATAATGAAGATTTCTCCCACTTGTGCATGGTACAACACCATGTATCATATAAACAACACGCATGCGTTTGTTAATTTGAACAATATGATTTGTGTAAATAACATAACTTAGTAGATATAGAGTTTACTCAATCAATCAAGGAAACGTACATGACTATCCTTGAAAATATTAGTGTCTATATTTGGAAAGTAATTACCTTGAGATATTCAAAAGATAATCTAAGTTACAATCAAGACAATAAGTCTTGTAACTCCCACTGAATTAGAGAACATTAAAATAATCCCTTATTCAGCCATAAGAACACAATATTCCTACTGAATTTGACAACATTGTAAATGTTTCATTAATCGGTGAAAGGAAATAGTGTACTTGTTTACTTTCCTACATCTTTTAAGAAAACCCATTCAAACAATTATATAGGTTATAAAAGGATGTAATCTACTACATAAATGTGATTCATCACATTCCAAATTATTAACTTGAAAAGGCTCGGGCATGCAATTTCTTCCTGTATTGATCTACCATTCCAACAATTGTATGTAGTATCTTTAAATGGTCAAATCAAAACAACTAGATAAAATAATCTAATTTGTCTTTTACCATTATGCAGTAATCAGTCTAGCTTCTAATTTAATAACTCATAAGGTGCATTTACTCTTACTATTAAAGTTTGCTATGAGCTATGTATTTAGAATTTAGACAATTCTAATCATCCTATCATACCTTTCTCATTCATGAAAAGGATTAGGATTTAAGTCTCACACTTCTCGTAATGGAAAGAAGACTATATTTATTCTTTTTGTAAATATTGACTCTAACCAAAAACCCAAACGGGTGTAGATCAATTAAAAGACTAACTTACGTTTACGGTTTTGAGTTACATTAATACATTTAAAGTATTTGCAAAATTCAATTTTTAGTATTTTGGATAATTTATATTTCCAAGAAAATATAATACCCAAGGATATATTCATATAACCAACATATTTTCTTGAAAATCTAGGGTCCAACTTTACATAAATTCCACCACATCAGTTGATCTGCTAGTGGTGAAAGTATAAAAGATGGTAATCTGTCGAACAATAATTGGCAAACACTTTTCCAATTCCTAGATCATTATGGGATTTACATCAAATTGATTCATCAATTTGTCATGTAAGCATGTTTCATCCCATCTCATGCCTTAAGCTCTAGGTCTCACGCATCAACTTAATTAAGTTGTCTAACTTAGAAACTGCAAATTCTCCATGTGTGGTCTCACGCACACTCGGAAATTTACCTTGTCATTAAAATTTAGCCTGCGTCTCACGTTTACTAAATAAAAACTTCAAGTGTTTCTTATAGTTAGATGGCATGTAACTTAAATTTTTAAGGGTATAAATTTTTTGATGTGAAAATCAAAACATGTATAAAGATGCATGCACTCATCTTTATAACATAAGTTTTCATAAAACCTTTTTATATCCAATTCGTGAAATTAATACAAAAAGTTTTACTTGAGGTTTATGCCAAAATCCTAAGATGACTTTCTACAATCATGATTTTAAAAGTAATTCGTTTAAGACATATTCAAGATTGTGATAACCAAGGCAGACTCTAAGGCTCTTTTCTAAGCCTTCAAATCACGGTTATGAATATCATCTTAAAAGACTTAATTTTAAAAGCATACTTGTATAAAACATCAATCAAGCAAAAGTTTATGGATTCAATCTCAAAATTATGTAATAAAGTGTGAATTTTGCTAGTCTCGCCTGGGAGCTGATTACCGTGCGAATCGGACCACTAGCGGCACTTAAGACCTTGCAAGATTCTTACTTTATCACATTAGGGTTTCACCATTATTAGTCCGTATTATTTTCTTTATGGAAAAATTACCCTTTTATTGCTTACAAACGTGTCCAACAATCAAACAATAAAACAAGTAATAAAGACAAATAAAAACAACTAATAACATAACAAATATAAAGGTGAAACAATTAGCCACATGCAATCTTTTTAGAAAAGATCCTAACAAAATCAATTCTAGGTATTTATATGCATATAATTAACTAGGGCCTTCACCTCTTAATGGAAGTGAGCCACATACATTGACAAGTCAATTGCGTAGGCCAAAGCTAATCACATACCACATAGCACATAATTGATTTTAATAATTATGGGGTCTTCCCCAATATAAGATCTATCTAAACATGTGAAAAAGCTAAACAATTAATCAAACAATTAATAACCCATGACTAACATGCATGTTTCGTCACGGATCAAAGCATAACAATTACCAATTAGATCAAGGATACGCCCAAATAACACATAAACATGTAGGCAACCTAGGGTTTCTAATCCAATTAATAATAAAACCACAAACCCTAATTAGGGTTAATGGAATAAATCGACCCCCCCCCCCCCAAAATTAGGGTTAGGGTAAAAAACAAAACCCTATCCAAAACATGTATCTAAAACAATCAAAATTCGTTTTTTTATGTGTTTTATGTAATCAATTACATGTTATAGCAAGCTCGTGATACCACTGTTAGAATATGAGAATCATGACAATCATAAAATAGGTAAACACATATGCGGAAGCGTAGGAACATCTATAACACATAAGAGATTAACATAAATTAAATAGGAACGTACCGTGGTGATTCTAGCCCGAACAAGAATCAAAAGCAATTGTCTTTAACAATATGAAGAACCCTAATTAGGGTTTATATGGATCAATGATTAACCCCTTACCGTTTTGTTAATCGATCCCTTGATAATTACTAAAGTAAGTAATTACCTCGTTCTTGTACACACAAACTACCAACGAATAAAGGTTTGATGCAAGTAAACAAAACCACTTAGTTTGGTTTAACCAAAATCGACCCAAATCCCTAAGGAGGGGTTTTGGACGATCGGCCACAAAAGAAAACAAGGAGAGAAAAGATTTAGGGTTTAGTGTGTGTGCACAAAAGATGTGAAACCCTAAACCTTGGCCTTGTATATATACTAGAGTAAACTTGGAGGACAAGACAAGCATGGGTTGGGCTTCCCCTCACCATGATCGACCGGCCTAGGCACCCACAAGGGTGTTCTAGATCCTTCTTGACTCCCAAGTTACATTCTAGTCCTTATCTTTCGTTACTAATGATTGTTAGTCCATACGGTTAATAACTAACGACCATTTAGTCCATTAAGTGTTTATAAATATATATATATATATATATATATATATATATATATATATATATATATATATATATATATATATATATATATATATATATACGATACGTTTAACATATATATATTTATTATTCATTATTCTTGTTTGTAAAGTGTGCAATCCCGAGGTCTCGGGTTCGATACTAGACATTTACATATTAATATTTATCCATATATTTAACATACTTTTGACATAAGTTTCTATCAACTTTTGCTTCTATAAATCACATTCCCATGTTCTATTTCCGCACGATAATGACCCGGTTGCAATGGCCAAGGTGGCACCAAAGGCACCGGTTACCGCCCAACGACCTGTTAACACTTTCCTCGAGCCATCAATTCCTATGCCATGTAAGTTACTGTAATTTCAAATTTGATAAAATAAAGTTTTGGACTCGACTTTGTACTATACGTGTTATTCCAAAGACATGGCTAGAGCTATGGCTGCACCACTGCACCGAACATGGGACATCCCGATGGCACACCACAACATGATGCTCGAGGATGAGTGTGCTCTAACAGCATGTCGCATTCTTTGATCAACACAACAATGGCATTGTGCATTTAATTGGGAGACGTACAAAGGTGAATACTATACTAAACTAATCAACGAGTATTTAACATTTAAAACTTTTGATTATATTATAAAGAAGACTGTCTCGACCAGTCATGTTCCAAATTTCGCGTAAATTTCTATTTTGGATTTGCACATATTGGCTACAAATTCAGATTAGTCTGTACAAAACCGAAAACCGGCCACCTTGATAATGTTAGTTAGCACTAGTACAAACGAGGCTTCTGCCGGCGACTTTTTCAGGCCCTTTCCGTCGACATGTCGACTGAACCATACCATTCCGTCGACATGTTGACGGGAACATAACGACGGCTGTGCTTCGTCGGGAACAGTGTTCCCGTCGACAATCACCGTCGACATTGTGGGTCCCACATCGTTTTCCAGTCAAAGGAATTTGATGTTCGTCAACTTCTTCCCGTCGACATATCGACGGGAACATATAACTAATTAACGTTTTAATTAATTGATAATAATTAGGTTTTAATATTATGCCGTCAACATGTCGACAGTAACATTAAACCCAAAATATTGGTTACTTAATGGGACCGTCGACATGTCGACGGCATAATATTGAAAACAATATTCATTTTATAATAATGCCGTCGACATGTCGCCGGCATAATTAAGTAACCAATATTTTTGTTTTAATGATGTCGTCGACATGTCGACGGTATCATTATTACCATCCTGCTAACAGCAGGCTGCAAATATAGCAATTTTCCAGATTTTTTCCGAATTTTCCGGAAAAAATCTACCAAAACCTGTAACTGTAATAGCACCTTGTGGAAAACTAGAAGGGGGGGGGGGGTTGAATAGTTTTGCGTCTTTTTCGTTTAATAAGAATTTGCTTTTCAAAGGATTGATATTAATTGTAAAAACCTTTGAAGCTAAAGTATAGATACAAACCTAATTCACATATATTATATATATATACACTACTTGTTTAAAGTGTTGAATAGAAATAATAATTTCATATATCTCACTTAATTACAAGTTTGTACTAATATATATATATATATATATATATATATATATATATATATATATATATATATATATATATATATATATATATATATATATATATATATATATATATATGTCTTAGTAATTGTTTATACTTATATTTTACCAAAGTATAATTAATGTTTTAAATGGAACCTAGTTTCATCTTTATGTGAAATCAATATATGCACAACACACAATATTAGCAATATATGAAAAGCTAGTAAGTAAGCGAGTAAAGAGTGAGAGTTGGAAAGATCAAACCGAGAGACAAAGGATTTATAGTGGTTCGGCTACAAGGACACCTTCCTTGCCCTACTCCACTCCCCGAGCACCGAACTCGAGTGTTTTCTTCACTAAGTCAATAACCTCCCTTATGGCGGAGAAAACCGTACACACCAAAAGCTTACACCAATTAACGACACAAAGCAAGATGTCGAGTTCTAATCGTAGCTAGAACCAATCTCACACCAAATAACACACCACTTCTTCTTCACACCTTTGCACTACTTCAATACTACTTCACACCACAAATATCTTCACACCTTCAAGGCACTAATGTCTTGACACCTTCAAGCCACCAATGTCTTCACACCTTTAAGCCACTAATGTCTTGACACCTTCAAGACACTAATGTCTTCACACCTTTAAGCCACTAATGTCTTGACACCTTCAAGTCACTAATGTCTTCACACCTTTAAGCCACTAATGTCTTGACACCTTCAAGCCACTAATGTCTTCACACCTTCAAGCCACTAATGTCTTCACAACTTCAATCTACTAATGTCTTCAAGTCTTCTTCACTTGGAACCCTCAATATCTTCACACCAAGTTCCTATTGCTACAATCTCCTATCACCAATACTATCTAACCCTTCTTCTCCACTTCAAGTTCCACTTTACACTTATACCAATTCTAGATTCTTCAACTAAATCTAGCTACCTAATACATACACCTTATTCACCAATGAATGAAAGATTTACAAGAAAATATAAACAAGCAACTTAGATAGCAAGATGATACTAAGTTGTAATACTTCTGAAAGAAGTATTCTTCTCTTTGTACTTTGAATGTTGAGGCTTGAATCACTTTGAAACAAAGATCAAAGTATATAAGATCAAAGGATTATTAGAGAAAGGAAATGGATGTTTAGATCTGAAAGTTTCTGATGCAAAAAGGTGAGAAAAATATGTGGAATGATCCAATATTTATAGGGCCAGAAAATACTGTTCGGGAGCGTGCCGGTCCCCTTAATTGTAGGCCGGTCCCCTTAATGATTAAGGGGGCCGCCTAGTAAAATTAAGGGGGCCGCCCTCCTGAACGTTTGAAAAGATTCTCTGGATAAAATTTGCCCTTTTTGGTTGGAAATTTGAAATCATATTTTTGTGGTTTAATAAAGCTTTACCAAAAATGATTTACAAATATATATAAAATGTTAAAGTCATTTTATAAAATGTTATGTCTTAAGACAAGATTTCCTTTGATCATATAATGCACTAATCACTTTGTTTATTCATACCTTAAGTGATTAAATGGTGAAAGTGAGTATTTACTACTAAATACTTGTTTACGTCATAACCTTTGGTTTGATGAGTTTACGTTTATATCAACAATCTCCCCCTTTTTGATGATTACAAAACCTAAACTCATTAAATCCAAAAATTAATTTTTAGATAAGTATTTAGTGAGTTTATATTCACTTCTCCCCCTTTTTGTAGAATCAAAAAGGTTTAAGCCTATAAGGTAAAGGCTCCCCCTTGATGTATGCTCCCCCTCGTTTGAGGGCACCAAGGGTTCGAGATATGGAATTCTTGCAAGAAAAATATTAGATGCACAAGCAAATACATATAGCATAATAATAACTAATAGTAAGCATGGCAAAGAAGAATTTTAAACACATATAAAAGCATTCATTAATTCAAGATGATTATGTCAACCACATAATCATTGTTACAAAAGCCATAATAATGGAATTCTAATACTAAGTAGAATATCCTATTGTGCCAACAAGGAGTGTCCCCAAACTTTCTTGAATCCCAAAATGGTTGAAAGGTTTTATTTGAAAATAAGAAACATAAGCATGTACAATGCTTAGTGGTTTAGTGGAGATAAACTTTTGGTTGCATGGATGTTGGTGAGTTTGGAGATGTGGAACTTGTAGGTGGTGGATTTGAAGTTGGGTTTGTTGGTTGAGGGTTTTGATGTTGTTCAAGTGATGGTGTTTGTTGAGATCTAGTAAGAAGATACTCAATCCAAGTAAAGTGCTCATTCAAAGCAATGGTTTGTTGTTGAAGGAAGATGCAACAAGGGCAATTGTTAACATGCTTCTCAATTTGGTTGATGTTATGTGGTGATGATGGTGAGCTTGATTGGGGTGGATCCAAATTGCGTTGCGCAAGATGTAATGCTAAAAGAGCACTAAGCTCTTGAGCCTCTTTTAGCTCCTCAACGAACTTCAAGTGTTCGGAGGAAGGTGATGATGGTGGAACATGGTAGTTGTCTTGGGTGAAGGTTTGAACATGCAACATAGGAGTGGCATGTGAGGTTGTAGGATGTGGTGGTGGTACTCTTGGTGATGGAGACATGGTTGAGCTTGGGTAGTCATGAAAACATGAAATGGGTGGAAGAGGTTCTCCAAGAGTGAATGATGTTTTTGTTGAATGAGCAACATGTGAAGTATTGATTGAGAGATTGGGATTGTTGTTTTGGGATTGAGCATGCTCATCATAAGAGGAAGCATGAATGAGGGAATGAGTGGGTGATAGGTTATGTGATGAATCATTATTGTGGGTTTGAGGTTTAGTAGTTGGTTGACTTGGAACAACATCACTTGAGTTTTGACAAGAATCAAGTTTCCTCCTCCAAACGGGTTTGACGGAGATCCTTGCGGTTCTTGAAATTTTAGGTTTTTGGTTGTTGGGATATGACATGTTTGGGTGTGATGGCATTTATGATGGGAAGAGGGTATTTATAGTGTATGAGAAATATGGTTTAGGAAGGTAAATTTTGAGGGATAGCATGGGACAAAATATGTTTGTGAATTTTGGGAAGTATAGGCTGAAGTGGGTCAAAAAGTAATAAAGAAAACAGTATCCCCGACCATCAGATGGCCGGTCCCCTTAATTAGGGGCCAGTCCCCTTAATCATTAAGGGGGCCGCCTAATATAATTAAGGGGGCCGCCCATCTGGTGATTCCCAGAATGCCAGAAATGGGTTTTTGGCAGAAAATTTTCAAAAAGGTTGTGTTTTTGTTTTTGGATTCAAGTAAGTTCAACTCTTTGAGGCAATATAGGGCATACTATTCATGAATGTAGAGAGTGATATAGAATTAATTAAAGTAGGCAATTAATTTCTAATAATCATGCTATCTATTAATTTATCAATTAAGATATGCACCAAAGGAGACAACAAGCCAAATAAGCTAAATGAGCAACTATATGAAGATGATAACATTTAGCCTAGAGCAAACATGTTGATGATTGTTGACAAGTAAGAAATAGGTAGATATGATTATATGGACTTCAAGACTTGTTACAAACAAGATCCATATGGGCATGTCATGATTCTCATGAAATGATTTGATTAAATTGTAAATGTTATTTCCAATAGAAGTGTATGACACTTGAGAGAGTTGAATGTGTTTTAAGCAAAACGTTTTTAGTTTTATTCAACAATGTTTTTGAAGTGAATTCAAGTATGCATTACACTAACATAAAATGAATTTTGTTTCTTAACGTGAAACAAAAAAAAATATTTCAATCTTGTTCATGAGTAAAATAATGGTTATGAAAGAAATTTTAGTCAAATAAATTGTAAGAGAAAATATTTCATTCTAAAAGAGAAAAGTTTTGAACATGATGTTTTGATCATGACAATCAAAAAGTTTCAAGTGAGGGGTTATAAAAATATTTTGTTTTATGTCCTTTTAAATTTATTTCCAAAATATTTTGTTGGTTACAAAAACTAGAAGGGGGGTTTGATATGGAAAATTTATCATGCTCAGGAGAATCAATTAAGCCCATCGTCACACATAATCATCTTTAATGATACCTAAAGATATTAACGTGAAATGATAGATATTTATGATCTAAATGCAGTGAGACAGGAAAGAGCAAGGTAAATAGTTCATGAATACACGACAGACATATGTGTGTGTATATATATATATATATATATATATATATATATATATATATATATATATATATATATATATATATATATATATATATATGTGTGTGTGTGTGTGTGTGTGTGTATGTATGTATATATGTATTCAAAGAACATCATAATATCAAGTTGCAAGCAAATATCAATTATAATATATCTATTAATGCAACTAGTAAGATCATATAGCATAAGTGGAAGAGTTCTACTATAGATCATAGAAGATTAAGAAAAATGATAATATACTAAACAACAAAAAGGTTAATAATGCTAATATCAAGTATGCATATATTAGTGTTAATAATCTAAAAGCATGGCAACTTATCAGTTAAATCGTATTGGCACACTAATTAAAACATTCTAGAATATAATGTAACGTTGACAAGTTTTTGAAAAGAAAACTTATCTCAGGTCCAGCTTTTCAGAGAGAGTGGGCACGACGGTGATAGTAGAAATCTTAAGAGTTGGTCCAAAACATGTCGAAGTAGCCAAGTAGAATTCTCATGCATAGAAATCAAGGGAACTAGATCCGAGATGCTCAATCGATCACAACAATCATCACAAGTCGTGAAGGTAAATAGAAGTAGCACGTAGGAGGCTGCAACTTGAAATAGTAACGGGTACACCATGATACCAATGCTCCAAGAGTGAATAGCACAATGCCGAGACGAGAAAATTCCCGCAAGAACGTCATAGGCGAAACAATTGCAGAATGTGAAACAACGTGATAGAAGCCAATATTCGTCAAAGGTAATAGAGCGAGATGAGAGAATCAACATGCAATAGACTCTTCATTCGTTAGTTACCTAAACATGATAAACAGCTTGGTACCCAGATTCTCATGGGTCCTAGTTGGTTAGATGAGAACATCCATTGCATTTGAATGCACATGATGGGGATGTCGACGATAAGTACAAGAATTCATCCATAGTTTGTTTTAAATAACAAACAATGACTTTCTTGACTTCTTTGTAGTTGTACATTCCTCACATGCTATATGGTGATCAATTCCATCTTCCATGTCGCTTCATGTTTTGTTTGTAGTTTCACTTGGATCGAGAGACATGTAGTTCTTGCCATCAATACTTGTGTTCTCATTTGTTTGAATATTCTCATAAGCCGTATCATCATCGTCTTCTTTGCACTTGTTGCACCATGATTTATTCACGCTCTTTCTTCGGATTTGGCTTATGTATTCTTCGTTGTAAATACCTTCAATGATCACATTTGAACTAGTAGTACATGTGTTTATTTCAACTAAATATTTATTTACTAAATTTTCTAGATTAACTATTTCTTGTGCAATATCAAGTTTATCATCTTTGGTTTTACATTCTTCTTGGTGAATCTTTAAAAGACATTTCTAAATATCATTTGCCGTTTTACAATGAAATAATCTTTCATATTTAACTTTTGGTAGAGTTTCGAAAATAAGTAATTTGGCTTTAGTGTTTTTATCAATTTTAGTTTGAAAATTATTATTTTGATTTTCAAAATCTATTTTGGTTGATTTAAGATCACCAATTGAAATGATATGCCAAAGATCAAGATCTATTGATTTCACATAATTTTCAAATTTGTTTTTCCATTCAAGAAAATGATCATTTTCAAATAATGGTGGTTGTTGCATAAATTCCCCTTCTAAATATTTTTCAAATTCCATAGATCGTTACAAGTTTTAAAATACAGTCTATTTTAAAAATCTTGCTAGACGTGGCTCTGGTACCAATTGTGAAAAACTAGAAGGGGGGGTTGAATAGTTTTGCGTCTTTTTCGTTTAATAAGAATTTGCTTTTCAAAGGATTGATATTAATTGTAAAAACCTTTGAAGCTAAAGTATAGATACAAACCTAATTCACATATATTATATATATATATATATACACTACTTGTTTAAAGTGTTGAATAGAAATAATAATTTCATATATCTCACTTAATTACAAGTTTTTACTAATATATATATATATATATATATATATATATATATATATATATATATATATATATATATATATATATATATATATATATATATATATATAGAATCTGGATCGATTGAGAAGAGTTTTAGATTGAGAAGATTGAGAAGTAATCTTAGCCATTAATAGCATTAAGTCAAAATAAGGGCATGATGGGTATTTTAGATATTAATATTTCCATTTCTTATACTTGTTTTTTTTCAGCTCCTACAAAATCTCTACAAAGTAACTACCGTATTTATTATGTAACCTCTTTACTCATTTTTAATTTTTTTTCCCTTCACTAACGTCAACATCAGTTTGTAGTTTGTATGCATTTCTACTTTCTACTTTCTCCATTCTTATCAAATTTTATTCATTTTAAGGAACCATGCAACAGGCGCCAATTTTTGTATTCTTAAAAATAATTCATTAGTAAATCGTTAGGTACAACTGGTAATGATTCAAATTTCTTACATGAACTCGATTTATATGGTTACAAAGAGACAAACAACTATTGTCAACATTGAATCATAGAATCATTTTGTTAATATCCATTTCATAAATGATATAGCATTTTGGTGACATAAATATGAATCGTTATATTAATATTGAATCATAATTCATTAGTGAATCATTATACTACGAGATATTACGAATTTTATAAATAAAAAGGGATCAATTTAGTGAAGGATTTTATTTCGATATGTTGCAACTCAAGAACATCCCCATCAAGTAAATCATTGATTCAATATTACGAATATGATTCAAAAGAAAAAAACTAACAAGTGTTTTTCTACTTATGATTCACTTACTCAATTTTCTTTTTGATTCAAAAGAAAACATATGAAAGAGATATTAACTTTTCAGACAAGTTCACTTTAACAAATTTTTTTTAATGATAACCCATCATATTTGAAAATTCAAAACCCACGACATAGACACAAATTATGTTAAAAAAATCTAAAGGCATAAAAATATCTAAAAAGAAAAATGAATCATACATTTAAATAAGATTGTCATATATAAAAGTAACA